>OX451735.1:981240559-981840559 GCA_948472305.1 Vicia faba
ATTGGTCACTTTGAATCTCGCGCGCTTTTAAATGCCACTAACCAATATTTCTTTTTGTTATTTATTTGTTGTAATATATTAACTAACGCGTGGTAGCTCAGCTGGCAGGGACGTACGCTAGGGACTCTCATGACCTGGGTTCAAACCCCAGGTCTTGCAAAATTCAATATTATTTTTCAACTTGAATTCACATGCAGCGCTAACATTAAAGCTCACCATGCACGCTCCAAAATGCATTGTCCACGCGTCCCAGGAGATCTGATCAAGGGTTCAGCTTGAAAGTATACCATGGATGCAAGTCAACAGGCGTGCATGTGATTGGAAAAGTCAACAAAATTCAAAGCAATTGGGCCAGGCTTTTCAAATCTACACCCCCCTGGTTTGCTTTATTATTTTTATTTTTTTCTTTCTTTAATTTTTCTTTTTATTTCTTTTATTTTGCTATTTATTTAGTTAATAATTTTTAACAAAATAGAAAAACCTTCAAAAATCAGAAAAGACCATAAAAAATATAATTTTTATTTTAATCATTTTCTAAATAATAACATGTAAATATTTAGTTTTAATTAGGTATTCAATTTTAATCCTTTTTAATAAAAATCCAAAAAATAGAATTTAGGTTTAATAACTTTTTATTTTCTTTTTTAATTTTCCCTTTTTTTCAGAATAATAATATTATTTACTTATTTTAATAAATTAAAAATTGTACATAAATTAGTTTAGAATTAAATTAGGTTAGAAATTAAATCTTTTTTCTTAATAACTTAAAAAACATTAGAACTAGGGTTTAGCATTTTAGTTTTAATTAATTTGTCTTTTTTTCTTTTAAATCTAAAAAACACAAAAAAAATACTATCCTTCATTTAATTTTAATTTTAGATTCCTTGATTAATTTTAATTGTTTGTAAAAGGGTCCAACGCCCTAGTTTTGTTTAATCTCTTTATTTCGCGCATTTATTTTATATTGTTTAAATAATTCTGTATATGCCCCAAAGCCATGTAATTTAAAATTCTCGCACTTTTATTTATTCGCTTTATTTATTTTCAGTCAAATCGGGTTCAGTTTATTTTGGCGATGTGGACCCGCGCCATTTGTAATAGTTTAGATTTATTTTTCGCAAACCTTATAACTGTTAATAAATATGCATGAAAGAATGTATGGACTTAAAAATAAAATCAAGCGTAGATCACAACAAACATGACAAGACAAAATAATTGAAACATGACACACGGACCGCACACACCACCCCTAGGGTACGCCTCACTGTTGCCTTTCGAAAGGTGGTCGTCGAGTAGAGGACGTCTTAGTAAGTCCTCATGATCCGGGAACCTGGCATGAGGGTAGCTTCTAAGGTGTCTTCCCATTACTCCGGTGATCACCATGTCCCTACAAACTCGAATTGACCCGAACACCTCCAACGGTGGTGCTACCTACCTCTCAATGGTGGGATGGCACTACTTTAAAGGACATTTACACAGACGAATTCCTTAGGGTAGGTAGGTTCTCAAGGATACTTGCTCTAATTTCAAACAAATCAAAACATCTTTTCACCAACACATTTTCAAAAGCTTTCAAAAGCAAATTTTTCAAACACTCTGACGTACGAGTCGAACTGAAATTTTTCAAAGAAACTTTTAAAACCCACAATTGAAAAGCAAGCAAACATTTTTGAAAACACAATGAGCAAGTATCTAAGAGCCCATGGATAACCATGGATAGAAAGGGTGCTAACACCTTCCCTTTCTATAACCTACCTCCCGAACCGAGAGCAATCTCTTTAAGGAATTTTTCTGTGCTTTTGTCCTTTCCATTTGGAGAAAATAAAAGACGGTGGCGACTCTTGCTTCCGCGACATTTCGCGAACCAGCTTTAAAACAGTCAGTTCCAGATCCACCGATCACAGAACTGGCGACTCTGCTGGGGAATAACTTAAAGTGAGGTGTACCTTAGGGCTAGTTACAACTGTGTTTTCAATTGTTTTCCTTGTGTGCTTTAAAATTGTGGGACTGTCTTGGGAGTTCTATAGATCCTAACCCGGATTTGGGGAATACCTTCTTAGAAAGTAGCAACAAGACTGTGAGGGAACTGTGCGGGGTATACCGACATGGTTGAAGCAGTCTGCTACGTTGATGTGGCACTTTGGTGTGTACCGGTAACCCTTGAGTCAGTCAAGGAGAGTACGGGGCCTCCATGTGGTGTCATGAAGCATCAACAGACCTTAGGAACCTTAATTGAACTATCTTGGCCTCTTTAGGGTAGTGAGATAACTGACTTTGGTGCAGTCCGAGGTTGGTTGATACTCGATACTACACTCAATTGAGGGTTGCTTTCCTGGAATATTTCGGTCGTCAGTTCAGTGGCTAAATCGAAACGATGAACAATGAAAGCAATCCCGTGATATTGGGAACCTTAGAACCCGGTTACTTTGATAGGACAGGTTGAACCCACCCACTTCAAGAGGGTAGTACCCCAAACTTCATGCTGGCCTAAACTCTAAGGGCTCTTTTGTGTGACTTGTGTGCCTTTGTACTTGCCTACTCGCATGCTTGTTAGCTGACACATGAACTACTTACAGGTTTTGTTTATAGTCCTTAACTAGGACTCATGACAAGGTTTACCAAATCTCTTGCAGGTTTTGTTTATAGTCCTTAATTGGGACTCATAACAAAGTGTACTGAATTTCTTGCAGGGTCTGTTTATAGTCCTTAATTGGGACTCATAACAGGGTTTACCTACATCACCCCCCCCCCCCCCATGCATAGCATAACATCATACCATTGCATACATCCTAACCCATTTCAAGGATCTCAAGGGCTTGTGATACAGGTCATATAAATCAAACATCTAGCAAGGGGCAAAGAGGATTTATTTTCCTCTAGCCAATGTTGTCAGAGGCTATGACCCACTTGATATGGTGAGCTCTGACTCCTGAAGAAGGTTCCCTAACCAAGGTTGTTTGGAAATCAAAACCAGACATGATGACTAAAGTCAGGGGCTATGACCCACTTGATATGGTGAGCCTTTGACTCTTGAAGAAGAGTTCTTAATAACATGGGTGTCCTTCAATCAAGCTCTAAATTCCAAATGCTAACAAATTTCCTTGTTTACCCCGCGAGGTCCTTGAAAACATTGCATGCATATCATACACATCATTGCATCACAGGTATCCCTTTTGCAGGTCACTCACCTTTCCCGCTGTTTATTTCAGCCATGGCTTCCCAACAAGACAATCAGGACTTTCTTGCTCAAGAGACCCGGTTCGGGAAAATCCTCCTGAATCTATCCAAGGGGCAGGAAGAGCTAAGGACACTTATCATGGAGACTTTTGTCAGGAACAGTGCTGAGGATGAAAGGCTGGAACACCTACAAGCTGAGGTGGATGCATTGAAAGCCCAGATGCTGGGGCAGATGACTGCCATTCAGGGTTTAACTCAAAAACAAGATGAGCTCGGGGTTCTCATCAACAAACTGCTTCAGGGCAACCAACTGGGGCAAACATCTAAAAAGCCAATCATCGTTCAACCACCTTTGAGACAAAGAGGCAAGGAGAAAGCTCCTCATATGGCTCCAGTATCACCAATTCAGCATCAACTTCCCCAACTTCAGACAGACAAGCCCAGGAGGCAGTTCACCCCGCTCAATATGTCGCCGTTTCAAGCTTTACAACGCCTGTTGAGATTGAACCTGATCACATTAAGGGATCATCCCCAGAACCCCAACACAGCACATCCTGCTTACGATCCCAATAAAAGGTGTGCCTACCACTCTGCCTGTCCAGGACATAATGCAAACGAGTGTTGGGCTTTGAAAAACAAGATCCAGGACCTGATTGATGAAGGAGCACTGGAATTCACACAAGATGGTCAGGCTGAATTTTTCTACCATCCCTCCAAGGCTCACCATTTGAAGTGACAAGCCCTGAGACTAGAAATTTTTGTTCATTCGAATTTTCAAATTGTAATTTTCTTTTGATTGTTCAAACATTTACTCATTGTTAAAACATTGTTATTTCATTAATGCATCGTTTATGTCTATTTTGAATCAATATATTCGTATTCACTATACGCAAATTATTTTCATATTTTTCTGATAATCAACTCTCAATCAATAATTCTAAGCCTCTTGAGGGAGGATGACGAAAACGATACCGCTATCTTTACAGTATGCTTTTGAACAGACCCCGCTGGTGAGGTACAGGCATTGTTTCAATCCCTAAACACTGGAGTTATAAGGATGATAATCCCTCGTCAACCCCTCTGAGCCAAAGAAGTAGGAGTTTTTATTTTCGAAAATCAAAACCCTCAATCATAACCTGGGGCAGGGTAGTCTCTCAGTTGATCCGAGTGCATAACGAATGGCACCAAAAAGAGATCCTTACAAAACGAAGAAGGACAGTGATGGTTTCGAATAATCATAAGGACAGGCAGTCATTATCAAATCATAAATGAAAAGCCCAAAAAGTCTAAGCCAACGAAGAAGACTTCCAAAACTGGGGCATCCCGCTGACTGTAATTCCAAAAAAGGAAACAGTCAAAAAAAAAAAGACAGGGATAACAAAATCAAAAAAAACAAGAGGTCCTATGAACCCTCGACAAAAATGATGACTGCCTATTCAGAATAAATCATCAATATCCGAACCATCACTGGAAAATTAGAGCAAAGACTCAAACAAGGTCTAATGTATGATCAACTGAGTTTAGGTTTGGAGAACATCACGAAGAGAGGGTGGGTGCAAATAAAATTTGAACCTTTATACTTTGTTTCTTAAACCGTGAACCAAGCCACGTTACAACCCTTAAAAGTCCTAGCTGAAGCATGGGTTAGTTCGAAAGCATACTGTTACGAAAGGTATCCTGACTCCTGAAGGCCTACGGTAAATACGGAGTTGACATCCTGTTTTTACAAACATTTATTTGTTTTATGAAAAAGAATGCATTTTCAAAATCTTCAAGACAGACATAAGCTTTGCATTTTTAACATAACTCTGTTTGCATATGACTTTTTGTTTAAACAGCAAGGAAATTCGCACGACGAATGCCTAATGAACAGAAATACCTCCAATCAAGGGGCATGGCGTGACTATTGTCCATCATCTGGGGCAGTTAAGTCAAGATTCGGAGAATCTCTCAAAAAGGCCAACCAGCCTGGGGCAAATCTCCATCTGGATCACCTGGGGCATTCCGACAACGAATCTGGCCTGATCAAACACCTTCTGGTGGCATGACAAAACACTTCTAACAGGGGCAACTCCCTATATTCTGAGAGAGTGGACATAGTCGAAAAAAATACTACGCATAATCGAAGACCCGCTAGGTTGACACACCTAGGCAAAAATGAGGGCTTCCCGGCGAACCAAAAAGGTTCGGGCAAAATGAAGGGATGACATGAAAAAATCTGTACACCCGGCAAGTCGAAAACCTGAAAAGGCGACTGGGGCAAAAATGGGTATCCCGGTGGACTGAAAACCCGAAAGGGCGGTCCAGGCAAAAGTTAGGGATTAAAACGTACGACTATGTCCCACCATCTGTCTACCAGAAGAAGGTTTGTCCGCCAACAACTATCAGCACCCCACAAGAAACAGGGGCAATAAAGGTTGGTCTGAGCAGTCTGATTGTTCTATCCTCCAAGGTATCAGGGTAGGTCCTGTTGAAGAACACAACCAGGTATCTTAATTCCCCAGAGAGAGGGCCAGCAAGCAGTACACTCTCCTCAAGCAAAGCAGTTATCAACTTCAAGGAAGTTGGGTATCCTCTCGCAGATCTCAACATTCTCCAGCAGCATATATTCTTAACAAGCATCCCCGGCAGTCTTGGTCTAAAGATTGTTCCCCGGCGGTGTCTCAATGTCCAAAGGGATCACTTCCCCAGCAGATCAAGACTTCCCCAGAAGAGTCCAATCCAGTTCCCCAGGAAAATTGGAATTCATCTCTCCAAGCAGTAAGCTTATCCCCAGTATATTCTGAAGCTTATCCTCGCAGAGCACGAACGCGTCGTCCGGCCTTATTTAAAGAGTTATTTCCTTAACAGGATATAACTGGGTTATCCTCAGCCAAAAAGCCACGGAAAGGTCGTCGTCAACGTAGTTCTCTCCTATCCCCAGCGAAGTCCATCAATACTTCCAACATAACAAAGACATCCTTAGCAAATTACTGCTATCAACACTCAGCAAAGCATCTCTATCCCCACAGAGTATTGCTTCCCAGCATGATCACTAGAGTATCTTTTCTCCCCGCAGAATCTTCCATTCGCCAAGTTTATTCCGCAACGGAGTCATCGTCTCCTACCGGTATCCTTGCAACTACTATCATCCCCAGCGGAAGCAGAATATATTCTTCAAACATCAGCCCGGGATATGACTTCCTGGCACCCGTCAAGGATTCATTTTCCTAGACCAAAAAACATACAAGTCATGAAATATCACATACATCATTATAGCATGCATAACACACTGCATCATACAAATCTCAGTTATGTTGAGAACATCATTGCTTGATCCATATCATGCATTGCATATGACTGACTTTTACCTTTCAGGAAAGATCCAGTTAAGTTCTCAAGCTACATTTCAAGACCTAGACCGGTTCAGTTAAATCGTCCCAAGATTTTCCTGATTGCTTATCCAGTCAAAGGCCTTCTCTGGTTCAGTTAAATCGTCCCAAGATTTTCCTGATTGCTTATCCAGTTGAAGACATTTCAAGACCTAGACCGGTTCAGTTAAATCGTCCCAAGATTTTCCTGATTGCTTATCCAGTCAAAGGCCTTCTCTGGTTCAGTTAAATCGTCCCAAGATTTTCCTGATTGCTTATCCAGTTGAAGACATTTCAAGACCTAGACCGGTTCAGTTAAATCGTCCCAAGATTTTCCTGATTGCTTATCCAGTCAAAGGCCTTCTCTGGTTCAGTTAAATCGTCCCAAGATTTTCCTGATTGCTTATCCAGTTGAAGACATTTCAAGACCTAGACCGGTTCAGTTAAATCGTCCCAAGATTTTCCTGATTGCTTATCCAGTTGAAGACATTTCAAGACCTAGACCGGTTCAGTTAAATCGTCCCAAGATTTTCCTGATTGCTTATCCAGTCAAAGGCCTTCTCTGGTTCAGTTAAATCGTCCCAAGATTTTCCTGATTGCTTATCCAGTTGAAGACATTTCAAGACCTAGACCGGTTCAGTTAAATCGTCCCAAGATTTTCCTGATTGCTTATCCAGTCAAAGGCCTTCTCTGGTTCAGTTAAATCGTCCCAAGATTTTCCTGATTGCTTATCCAGTTGAAGACATTTCAAGACCTAGACCGGTTCAGTTAAATCGTCCCAAGATTTTCCTGATTGCTTATCCAGTCAAAGGCCTTCTCTGGTTCAGTTAAATCGTCCCAAGATTTTCCTGATTGCTTATCCAGTTGAAGACATTTCAAGACCTAGACCGGTTCAGTTAAATCGTCCCAAGATTTTCCTGATTGCTTATCCAGTCAAAGGCCTTCTCTGGTTCAGTTAAATCGTCCCAAGATTTTCCTGGTTGCTTATCCAGTTGAAGACATTTCAAGACCTAGACCGGTTCAGTTAAATCGTCTTAAGATTTTCCTGATTGCTTATCCAGTCAAAGGCCTTCTCTGGTTCAGTTAAATCGTCCCAAGATTTTCCTGATTGCTTATCCAGTTGAAGACATTTCAAGACCCAGACCGGTTCAGTTAAATCGATCCTAAGATTTTCCTGATTCTTACCCAGTCAAAGGCCTCTCTGGTTCAGTCAGATCGACCCTAAGGTCTCCCTGATTCTTATCCCAGTAGAAGACACCCCAGACTTTTCTCAACGAGCGTTGTTGAAGTTAAAGTCGCCCAAGGCTCTCTTACCATTCATGCTAAGGAAGTAATCATCCCTGGTTCTTTCATCGCTGTTTGAAGCTCCAGACTCAGCTCCTGTAACTAGTCAGGACACATCTATACCAGGCATCTAAAAAATCGGCTCCTGCGACGTGTCAGGTACTCATTTTCTTTTGCAGGTATACAGGTTCTCGCCAAGGAATCTCCTACGCAATCAAACATCCAGATGGCATCTATAAGCCCATTCCACCATCATTGCTAACATGTGTGCGCAAATTTCCGGGCACTCTAGTGTCCAATCATCTTTTACCCTCGGATTACGAAAGGCACGTCAGCCAATCTGCATCCTCCGGTCTAAGAAGATTGAACAGGGGCAACTGTTATACCCCAAAATTTGCCCTCCCATATTCCTCAAGAAATTGTCAAGCCAAGCTAGAAAAGTTCCCCAAGGGTTGTGCAGTGCAACAGTCTCACATACAGTCAAAATTAGGGTTTTGAGTCTGATCAAGAAAAGGAAGTTTTCAAAGGCTCAATCAAGTCTCATATGCTTGCAAACATGGTCAAGCATCCTCATACCAAGTTTCAAGGCATTCAGCTCAAGATTGCACAGTCAAAACCCTAAATTGCACTACAGTCAACTGTAGGGGCAAAATGGTCATTTGGCAGTCAAAAGTTCAAATTTTTGGTCAACATATCATTTTGAAGCCACAAACATCATTTGATCAATGCTTGATCATGATTCTCAAAATTTGGCTCAGAAATCATCAAAGATGCAAAAGTTGCTATATTTGGACAGCTGAAAAAGTCAACTGAAATTGACCAGGGCATAACTTTCACATGGATTATCAGAAAAATTCCATCCAAAGCTCATTTTGAAGAGAAAGACATTTCCTACAACTCATCTTCATACTTCAAGTCCAAGAAATGCTCTCACAAAAAGTTATCAATTTCAACATTATAGGTCATTTTCAAAAGTCAACAAAAAGGGACTTTAAGTCAAAGGCCATAACTTGAGATTGGAAACTCAAAATGACATGGGACCAAAGGCATTGGTTAAAGGACTCAAAGACCTTTCCAAAATGTCCAAGAACATGTGAAAATCTTAAAAATTGAGCAAGTTATGCCTTGTAGAAGTTGGGAAATATTTGTGAAATGGCAAAAGTCAACTATCTTTGAAAATCCAATTTTTGACAAAAGGGCCCCATTTTTTCCACTTGGTTCATCCTTGTCATGCCACACACGTGTCCCATGGTTAATTTCAAGACCAAATATTGATTTTTTTATTTTATTTAATTTTTGATGATTTAATTCATTTTAATTCTTTGAAAATTCAAATAAAATTTAAAAACCAATGGAATAGTGTCATGTGAACTTGGACAATTTCTATGTATCATGAACCAACTCAAGAAATCAGGCTAGGGTTCATTTGCACACTAGGTCTAGGTTTTGGCTAAAAAGGAGGAAAAATGGTTAAGAGTGAAAACCCTAAGACTAATTCCTTCATGAGCTTGAATCTAGGTCAAAGAGTAAGCCAATTCCATTCCATGATGATCACTGAGTCAAACCCTAGGCCTAAGAGATCACAAGCTGCGCCCAAACAAGCTTTGGCAATTTGAAATTTTTCCATAAAAGCTTAAAACTGAAAACCAGTTTAGAGGGTTTTTCAGGCCTTAATTCTTTTCCTATTAGCATCCTGAGGCATCACTGAACACATCCCAACCCTTAACCTCAATCAAAACGCGAAGAAACGGTAGCTACAAGTAAAACTGTACAGAAATTTTTTTGAATTCGTGTTCTTGATTCTAAGCATGATCATTGCATTTTAATGGCATATTCTTGTTCCTTACAAAGTTTCAAAGCTAACCTTTACATTTAATTTGATTTTTGCATCGTGTATGGGATTCTACCATGATTGAAAATTAGGTTTTTAGAGTTTTTGAATTGGGGTTTCTCACCCAAGGAAAAATTGGGACCCAAGATCACTACCATTGCAATCAGCGTGCTCCAACGAAGAAGAAGCATACCTCGCGATCAATTTATATACACCATAGCCCTATTCGTTATTTTTCCATAGCCACCCTAACACCATGGTTGCAAAACCGTTGCCAATACGTTTTTGTTTCAGGAAAAGGAAGAAGACGGTCTCGTGTCCACCAGCTATTGGTCACTTTGAATCTCGCGCGCTTTTAAATGCCACTAACCAATATTTCTTTTTGTTATTTATTTGTTGTAATATATTAACTAACGCGTGGTAGCTCAGCTGGCAGGGACGTACGCTAGGGACTCTCATGACCTGGGTTCAAACCCCAGGTCTTGCAAAATTCAATATTATTTTTCAACTTGAATTCACATGCAGCGCTAACATTAAAGCTCACCATGCACGCTCCAAAATGCATTGTCCACGCGTCCCAGGAGATCTGATCAAGGGTTCAGCTTGAAAGTATACCATGGATGCAAGTCAACAGGCGTGCATGTGATTGGAAAAGTCAACAAAATTCAAAGCAATTGGGCCAGGCTTTTCAAATCTACACCCCCTGGTTTGCTTTATTATTTTTATTTTTTTCTTTCTTTAATTTTTCTTTTTATTTCTTTTATTTTGCTATTTATTTAGTTAATAATTTTTAACAAAATAGAAAAACCTTCAAAAATCAGAAAAGACCATAAAAAATATAATTTTTATTTTAATCATTTTCTAAATAATAACATGTAAATATTTAGTTTTAATTAGGTATTCAATTTTAATCCTTTTTAATAAAAATCCAAAAAATAGAATTTAGGTTTAATAACTTTTTATTTTCTTTTTTAATTTTCCCTTTTTTTCAGAATAATAATATTATTTACTTATTTTCATAAATTAAAAATTGTACATAAATTAGTTTAGAATTAAATTAGGTTAGAAATTAAATCTTTTTTCTTAATAACTTAAAAAACATTAGAACTAGGGTTTAGCATTTTAGTTTTAATTAATTTGTCTTTTTTTCTTTTAAATCTAAAAAACACAAAAAAAATACTATCCTTCATTTAATTTTAATTTTAGATTCCTTGATTAATTTTAATTGTTTGTAAAAGGGTCCAACGCCCTAGTTTTGTTTAATCTCTTTATTTCGCGCATTTATTTTATATTGTTTAAATAATTCTGTATATGCCCCAAAGCCATGTAATTTAAAATTCTCGCACTTTTATTTATTCGCTTTATTTATTTTCAGTCAAATCGGGTTCAGTTTATTTTGGCGATGTGGACCCGCGCCATTTGTAATAGTTTAGATTTATTTTTCGCAAACCTTATAACTGTTAATAAATATGCATGAAAGAATGTATGGACTTAAAAATAAAATCAAGCGTAGATCACAACAAACATGACAAGACAAAATAATTGAAACATGACACACGGACCGCACACACCACCCCTAGGGTACGCCTCACTGTTGCCTTTTGAAAGGTGGTCGTCGAGTAGAGGACGTCTTAGTAAGTCCTCATGATCCGGGAACCTGGCATGAGGGTAGCTTCTAAGGTGTCTTCCCATTACTCCGGTGATCACCATGTCCCTACAAACTCGAATTGACCCGAACACCTCCAACGGTGGTGCTACCTACCTCTCAATGGTGGGATGGCACTACTTTAAAGGACATTTACACAGACGAATTCCTTAGGGTAGGTAGGTTCTCAAGGATACTTGCTCTAATTTCAAACAAATCAAAACATCTTTTCACCAACACATTTTCAAAAGCTTTCAAAAGCAAATTTTTCAAACACTCTGACGTACGAGTCGAACTGAAATTTTTCAAAGAAACTTTTAAAACCCACAATTGAAAAGCAAGCAAACATTTTTGAAAACACAATGAGCAAGTATCTAAGAGCCCATGGATAACCATGGATAGAAAGGGTGCTAACACCTTCCCTTTCTATAACCTACCTCCCGAACCGAGAGCAATCTCTTTAAGGAATTTTTCTGTGCTTTTGTCCTTTCCATTTGGAGAAAATAAAAGACGGTGGCGACTCTTGCTTCCGCGACATTTCGCGAACCAGCTTTAAAACAGTCAGTTCCAGATCCACCGATCACACAGCCCTTTTTCGTATATCATCTCCGCTGTCTCCTACTCTCTTCTCTGTATATTCAGTTTGGTCTTTATAGGTCTTCCGGTTAGGGCTTTATAGAAATTACAGTTACAATTTTAGCTCAGATTAAGGAATTAGAGGAAAGTTAGGGATTGGATTTCTATGTAATTGATATTTGTTTTTTGTAAAAAATCTGTAGATTTAGTTTCTAAATTTGATTTTGTTAATTAGATGTGCTGGAGATTTTAATTACAAGATTTGATATGTATTTTCTGCGATTTGATTTGGTTTAGATAAAGCTTGTTTTCTGTATAATTGTTGTACTAGATTTATCAATAAGATTTGATTACATGCTAATCAGAACAGTATCAATTAATTGCAAATTGTGCCCATGTTTTTTTAGCAAATTGGAACAATAAGTGTTTTAGGTAACACTTAGGCCATTGTTATTTTCCTTTACTGGTGTGTATTGGGCCTAATAGGCTTTGTAGCACAAAATGTTTTCTAAAAAAAACTCTTTACTAAATTATATATAAAAAATTCTGATAAACTTAATAATAAACAATAATTATATATATACACGGTAATAACATAAAAGTATGATAATAATAGTTTTAATCCGATTTAGGCCTTGTACTTTTTCAACACAAAACTCTTAATAAATATCCAAATTTATAAACATTATCTAATTTACCACCCTAAATAAAATAAATCTTTTTTTTAAACAGGCTGTAAATAAAACTTTAGAAAAATAATAATAACAACAAATGTTTTATAACAATAATACTTTTTCTCAACATCAGATGGGCCAACTAAAGAAACTCAATGGGCCTGTTATTCGTAATTGCACCTCCTTTTCCTTTTACTAACAATAATAACACCTAAATGGCTTATGTAACTAAATTTACTAATTAATTTTGAAATAATTTTCCATTTTCGAATCGCATGGGCCATTGGCCAACATGCTTCGTAAATGGGCCTACAGATACATGAGTCTCTCTGATTTAGATAGCCCCATTCTCCTGAATTTAAGGTACACCCCCTAGTCAGATAAAGATGGACCACCATATACTTCTGTACCGTCTTTAGTTGAATATTTCTTCAATTTTAATCTCGAAAAATAAAATCATTGAGGTAGGATAAATTGGTGGTACGACACCTGTGAACACGGACATAGTAAAAAATACTACGCATAAGAATGACCCGCTAGGTTGACATACCTAGGAAAATATAAGGGCATCCCGACGAACCAAAAGGGTTCGGGAAAAAATTAGAGATATATACAAAAGATTGTACACCTGGAAAGTCGAAAACTTGAAAGGACGGCTTGGGCAAAAAAGGGTATCCTGGTGGACTGAAAACCCGAAAAGGGCAGTCCAAGCAAAAATTAGGGATTAAAAACGTACGAATATGTCCCGTTGGATGACTTACATGCAAGCTTTATTATCAAAGTCAAAGGTTCAAATGGTTCAATCAACTTCTTCCGATGGCAAGGGACGAAATTTTCAAAGACATAAGGGAAATAGCAGAGTTTGGAACCCAATGAGATCATTTTCACATGGCCATACATTTTGTTTTCACTTTGTACTCTTTTCATGTCACGACGACTTCCTCTTACTAGGATTTCTGTCTCTTTGTACAAAATCTCCTGTTTATAGGCAAATTATCAATACAAATATATCTTAAAGTCCAAACTTTTGCTTTTTTCTGTTTTGTTTGCAAAAACATCCAATGACTAAAGTTGAATGAACATATGCATATGAACATGATTAACTATTAACAAATATATGCATAAGAATAGAAATAAGCATTTACTCAAAATTCTAGGATCTAGGATGACACTTAAGTTGTCCATAAATCCCCACAGAGTTACCTCAAAGAGAATATCCCCACAGAGTAGTCTTCATAAATAAGGGTACATTCCCCGTAATCTCCCGACAGATTGCTCCAATAAACAAAGGAGTATAATCTCTTTCCCGATAATATCACCAACCTATGGAGTTTCCAATCAGTATAATTCATGGAAATACTCTTCCCCAGCTAATTTTGGTCCTCCAAAACTGAAGAAAGAAACCTTACAAGAGTTATTCTCTCTAACAAATTCAAGTTCCCCAGGAAAGTTTGTTTCCTTAACAAGAGCACTTATCCATCCACAGGGTTTATTTCCCCCACAAAATACAATTTCCCCAGCTCGAGTCTATTCCTCATATTATTACATATCACTGACAAAATTCCTCTTCCCAGTAAAGTCATCACTATCCCCAGAAAGTTGCTGCAAAACCTAGAACCCGACCAGATACCAGTTAACTTTTATCCTTCCCAGATGAGTCGGAAGTTTAACCATCTCTTTTATCCCCAGTCAGGGTATATAAGAAATAAACTCCCTAGTAGAGAAACGAATGACCAAGGTTCCTAAACTCAACTCCCCATACAGAAATCAATACATCCCCTACAGAGTTTCCTCAAACAAGTAAGCGGGAATCCCCTGTGAAATTATTCTAGACAAGATTGAAGACACACATACTCTTCATCCCCAACAATAGTCAGGGATTTATTTTCCCAGACAAAGATAGACTTCAAAAACATTTCACATTTGTACATCATAGCATATGCATACGAAACACATGTAGCACAATCTCATTTATTTTGAGAACATCATTACACAATGCATACATCATGACATTGCATACAACTAACTCTTTACCTTTTCAGGAAAGATTAATCAACAGACTGATATCATCAAAAAATCCTCAAAACAAATTGTAGGACATTCCCTAGAATAAGATAGGGAAAATATCTACATGATGGATACTCCCTTCAAACGTCTACTGGCTAAGATTAAATCGACCAAAGATTTATTCTGATACTTCTCTCAGTAGACCTCTTCTGGATCAGATTAAATTGACCAAAGATTTATTCTGATACTTCTCTCAGTAGACCTTTTCTGGATTAGATTAAATCGACCAAAGATTTATTCTGATACTTCTCCCAGTTAAAGACTTAAAAACCTCTAATGGCTCTGATTAAATCAACCAAAGATTTATTCTGATACTTCTCTCATTAGACCTTTTTTCTGGCTCAGATTAAACCGACCAAAGATTTATTCTGATACTTCTCCCAGTTAAAGATTTAAAGACATCTGCTGGCTCAGATTAAATTGACTAAATATTTATTCGGATACTTCTCTCAGTAGACCTTTTTCTGGCTCAAATTAAATCGACCAAATATTTATTCTGATACTTCTCTCAATTGACCTTTTCTGTCTCATATTAAATCGACCAAAGATTTATTTTGATACTTCTCCCAGTTAAAGACTTAAAGACATCTGCTGGCTCAGATTAAATCAACCAAAGATTTATTCTGATACTTCTATCAGTAGACCTTTTCTGGATCAGATTAAATCGACCAAAGATTTATTCTGATACTTCTCCCAGTTAAATATTTAAAGACCTTTTCTGGCTTATATCAAATCGACCAAAAATTTATTCTGATACCTCTCCCAGTTAAAGATTTAAAGACATCTGCTGGCTCAGATTAAATCGACCAAAGATTTATTCTGATACTTATCCTAGTGGACCTTTCCTGGCTCAGATTAAATCAACCAAAGATTTATTATGATACTTCCTCCAGTTAAAGACGGACGTAGACATCTTCTGGCTCAGATTAAATCGACCAAAGATTTATTCTGATACTTCTTCCAGTAGACATTTTCTGGCTCGGATCAAAGTCGAGCATAGACTTAGTCCAATTTCTCTCTCAACAGTTACTTTGGATGGCATCTATAAGCTCATCTCCGACAACTCTTCATTGCCTCTCCAAATGGCATCTTTAAGCCCATTCTTGGCATAATCAACAAACAGTTTTACTTCATGCACAAGCGAGTGCAAATTTCTGGGCACTTAAGTGTTCAATCATCTTCCACCTTTAAGTCACGAATGGCAGACAAGCTAATCTAACTCTTCAGGTCTAAGAAGATTGAACAGGGGCAGCTGTTGTACCCCAAAAATTTCCCTCTCTCATCTCAAGACATTTCTCACAAAATATCTCAAATGCTCAAGGATTCTCAAGAGTTGACCAGACAAGCTCACCTCCTAAGCACTGAATCCACAAATTAGGGTTTTGGTTCTCTCAAGGACAATTGGACTTTTGATGCCTAAAATGACTTTCATGGTTCATTATAGGTCTCCAAGAGTGCTCATACCAAGTTTCAAGTCTTGCATCTCAAAATTGCTCAGTTAATGGCTCAGATGACTGAAAATCAGCTGTTAGATAACATTTAACTTCATTATCCCTAGTAAGTTGCTGCGAAGCTTGGAATCTGACCAGATAACAATTAACTTCATTATCCCCAGTAAGTTATTGTAAAGCCTGGAATCCGACCAGATAACAATTAACTTCATTATCCCCAGAAAGTTGATGTGAAGCCTGGAATCCAACCAGATAACAGTGAACTTCATTCTCCCTAGAAAGTTGTTGCGAAGCCTGGAATCTGAACAGATAACAATTAACTTCATTCTCCCCACAAAGTTGCTACAAAGCCTAGAATCCTACCAGATAAAAATTAACTTCATTCTCCCTAAAAAGTTACGGCTAAGCCTAAAATCCGACCAAATAACAGTTAACTTCATCACCCCCAGAAAGTTGCTACAAAGCCTGGATTTTTACCAGATACCAGTCAACTATTCCCTCCCAGACAAATTAGAGGTTTAATCATCTTTATTATCCCAATCAAGGCATATACGATTTAAATTCCTCAATAGAGTAATGGTCAGCAAAGGTTCCTGAACTCTATTCCTTAAGCAGAAACCAACATCCCCTGCAGAGTTTTCTCAAATAGCAAACAGGATTCCCCAACGGAAGTATTCAAGACAAAATTGAAGATACACATCTGCAGCAGTAGTCAGGAATTTATTTTCCCAGACAAAGATACACTTCAATAACATTTCACATTTCATACATCATAGCATATGCATACGAAGCACATATAGCACAACCTCATTTTTTAGAACATCATTACGCAATGCATTTCATAAGTCATGACATTGCATACAACTAACTCTTTACCTTTTCAGGAAAGATCAATCAACAAATAATTATCATCAACAATTTTCAACAGGTCCAAGGTTAGTTCCTGGAACAAGACAAAGCAACTATCTACACGACTAGACGAAGCAATCTCACACGAGTTCCTTCTCATAAATGACCAAACGAAGCAATCTTACACGAATTCCTTCTCATATATTTCCAGATGAAGTTTCACACAGACTCATCCCGAAGAAACCTTACACGGATTCCTTCTCACATACTTCCAAATGCAGCTTCACACTGGCTCATCCTAAAGCAATCTTACACAAATTCCTTCTCATATATTTCGAGATGCAGTTTTACACGAACTCATCCCGAAGAAATCTTACACGGATTCTCTCTCACATACTTCTAGATGCAGCTTCACACGGGCTCATCTGGTAGTAATCTTAAACGGAATCCTTCTGGCATACTTCCAGATGCAGCTTCACATGGGCTCATCCCGAAGCAATCTTACACAAATTCCTTTTCATATACGTTTAAATGCAGTTTCACACAGACTCATCCTGAAGCAGCTCTACCCAGTCTCC
This sequence comes from Vicia faba, assembly GCA_948472305.1. NCBI lineage: Eukaryota > Viridiplantae > Streptophyta > Magnoliopsida > Fabales > Fabaceae > Vicia > Vicia faba. The sequence continues at coordinate 981,258,042 of OX451735.1, forward strand.
TTCTCATAAGTTTCCAGATGCAGCTTCACACAGGCTCATCCTGAAGCAATCTTACACGTGTTCCTTTTCATATACTTTCAAATGCAACTTCACACGGGCTCATCTTGAAGCAATCCAGCACGAGTTCCTTCTAATACAGTTCAAGACATGGCTTAACACAGGTCCATTCCAGCATATCATTCAGATTCAATCGAACAAAGATTTATTCTGATACTTCTCCGGTAGAAACTTTCTCTAGTTCAGTTAAATCGAACTTAAGATTTATTCTGATTTTTACCCAGTCAAAGATAAATACAGACACCTGCGATTTCAGTATAAATCGACCAGATTTATTCTGATGCTTCTTCCAATCTCTATCGATAATCACCTTGGATGGCATCTATAAGCCCATATCCGACAACTCTTCATCACCTATCCAAATGGCATATGTTAAGCCCATTTCCGACGCAATCAACTAACACATTACTTTGTGCATCAACGAGTGCAAATTTCTGGGCACTCTAGTGTTCAATCATCTTCCACCTTCAAGTCACAAATAACAGACCCGCCAATCTAACTCTTCAGGTTTAATAAGTTTGAACATGGGCAACTGTTGTACCCCAAAATTTTCCCTCTCATTTCTCAAGACATTTCTCACAAAGATCTTCAATGGCTAAAGCTTGCACAAGTGTTTACTAGGTCAAACTATCTCCTAAACATTGATGCCTTAAATTAGGGTTTTGATTTTCACAAAGACAATTGGACTAATAATGCCTCAAATTATTTACATGGATCATTATAGACCTTCAAGAATACTGATGTCAAATTTCAAGTCTTGAAATCATAATTTTGCTCAGCCAATTGACCAGATGACTAAAAATCAACTGTATTGGGTAAAAAGTCAACTATGGTCAACTTACAGTAAAAATTCAATATTTTTAACCAATATCAACATTTTTAAGTCATATGAATCAATTGATCAAGTTTGGATCACAATTCTTCAAGAGAAATGTTTAAATCATCAAAAGGGCAAAATGGTCAAAATTAGGGTTTTGACTAAGAATGACTAATTCTTGACTTTTGACTTAATACATAACTTATATGTTTAAAACATGATATCAAGGATTAAAGGACATCATTTTGACCTAATTGCATGACTCAATTCATCTCTCAAGATCAATGGATTGATAGTTGAAATTTGATCAACTGATGAAAAGTCAACGGATGCACAAAAAGTCAAACTTTGACTTTTTAGTTAAAATTTAATTTCAAAGATCAAAATTCATCAAGACATTAAAAAATATGAAGCTTGATCATCAAGAAATCAATAAAGTCAAAATTCAATTTAAAAAGTCAAACCTTTCAAGACTTAGAAAAAATTTCTAAGTGTTTTAAACATGATAATTTCACTACTTCATACCAATTTTCACCAAGATGCAAGATGATTCAAAGAAAATTTTCAACATGAAAGTTGTAGATCTTGATGAGACCTACAACTTTTCTTTACTATCAAGTCCTATAAATTCTTGTATTTTGAGTTATAAATTCATGAAGTCATGCACTTTTTCTTAAACACTTAGAGAAACTTTCAGCAGGTTTGGTCAAGTTTTTGTCCCAACTTCTTGGTAAATTTTCACCTAGTTCCAATTTGATTTAACAAAAGTGGAAAACATGAAGGTTGTAGAGGATGTTTGAATCTTTCCAAAATATCCAAGAGCATGAATTTAGCATACTTAAGCTAGGAGATTCAAAGGCATGAAGTTGGACATCTATTCTTTAATTACAAATCAACTTTGGTGAAGAACACATAATCCAATCTTCATGCTATGCTGCATAATCTTGTGTTGCAGGCCTTCTAACTTGCCAATTCACCATAATTTAATTCTTACACAAACTTTTGAACTATGGACCATTTTATTTAAGCATTGCTCAAGTGATCTTTCCATTTTTGGCACAAAGTTAACATTGCCATTCTTGCAAAGTAGCTTTAATCACAAACTCAGCTCTTCTTGAGCCTCTAACTTGTTCCTTCTACATACACTCAACACACAAAATAAGATGAGCATGCTTAAAGTGTCCAACAACTCTATGCAGCAAAGTATAAAGCATTGGAACCATGATCTTCAAGCTTGCTTCATTGACAATCCAACCTAGCCACAACATGTGATCTTGCAAAATATGATCAACCTTTTTCCAAACCTTTTGCCTATAAATAGAGAGATCAATTTCAAGAGGTAGAGGTCAGAAAAAAGGGAAGTGAACCAAGCACTCAAAAATCCTATACTCTCAAAAAACCAGATTTTTCCACAAAACCTCCATTTTTGAGCTTTGAAGTCATAATATTTGAACCTCTTAAACCTTTCAAGTTTTGCCCATATAAACCATCAAAATATTTCATATACATCATATAGAAGTTGCTCAAACACAAGAAAAACTTCTGTAACAACACTATCACCATTTTTCCAAATTCAAAAATAGCCACCTGCAACTTGACTTCTCTAAGACAAAACAACAACTCTAAGTCAAAACACGAATTTCAGTTTCAAGGTAAGTTTTCTTGACTTTGAATTCTTCATACAAGCATCATTAGTGGTTCATTTGTGAAGATAAAATGTAGATATCATTACCCTGAAGCTAACCATATGCTTACTTTTCATTTTCATTAACCATGTGTTGAGAACTGACTTATATAGGTAACAAAAAAATGCTAGAGGTAAAACTGAAGTATTGGTCGATACATATCCCATATGCGTCGTCTCATATTAGTTATAAAACAGGGGATGGGTCGATACAATGCATTATGCATCAATACATACTGTTATCAAGAAATATTACAGATGAATCGATGTAAACCATTATGTATCAATACATACTGAATTGGTTTTGATTTCTAGGAGAAAGAAATGATAGTATCGATGCATAAGTGCATGTTTCGATGCAAAATAGAAATGAGCCGATGCAAAGCATTATGTATCAATACATACTGAGTTGGTTTTGATTTTCATGGGCAAGAAGTGATATGTATTGATACATAAGTGCATGTGTCAATGCATAAAGTTTTTTTAAACAATTTTCCTTCCTTTTTACATTATATTTATATTTTTAGATATTGTTATTCATTATTCAATTTGGTTGTAATAGTAATTATGTTTTAATTTCTTTCATCCCCCATTTGTGATTTGTATCCCCATCCCCCCCCCCCCCCCCCCCCAAAAAAAAGACGTAATAGCATAGAACTTTAAATTTATGCAATTAATCGCTTTCAATATTATTTCTAGTAATTAGGGTTTTTATGGAAAGACTTAAAATTAAAAAGTAGACAACCCTAATTCAATACTAAAATGCATGAAATAGATACACTTTTCACACTTGCACCTTAAGGTTAACCCACACTTGTTGCCTCTAATAAAATAGTCATGTCCCTCGAACGTGGGATACTTTAGCAATGACCCTCGAATACAAGATCGTAGTCCCTCAATGACCCTTCAATGTTGCCTTTGGTAAACGATCTTAGACCCTTAATATAAATTGCTAAGGTATCCTACAATGTTTCCTTCTATGACTGTACGACGACCCACGCATGTCCTTTCACATCAAATGATAGGGCTTCTTATCAATAAATGGTAAGATAGAAATATCTAAAGGAGGAGGAAATGAACAAAGACTTTATGAGTATGTAGGATGTTCGTAGTTTGCTTGCTCACAAATATTTAAAAACACTTTCCAAACACACCAACACTTTTCCATGAAGTATTTTCAAAATTCAACACTTTGTATACATTCTTATAGAGACGAGAATCATTACAAATATCGCCTAAATGAAGGCACTTTTCAAAAATACTTTCAAAAACCATCACAAACACATTTCAAATAAAGCATTTCAAAGTGAGCTAGCAACTAAGATCCCGTAGATAACTACGGATGAAAAGGGTGCTAACACCTTTCCTTTTCATAACCTACCCCCCGAACTCAAGAAAATATCTCAAAAGGTCTTTCCTGTTCTTTTCACCCTTTCCTTTATTGGATAAAAGAAAAGGTGGCGGAGAATATTTTTATCCGCAACAATTGCGATAAAACGCAAAACACCCAAGTCAGTTCTCCCACCGTATTACAGAACTGGTGACTCTGTTGGGGATTATACTTAAAAGTGGAGTTACCTTATAAACTAGTTAACATTTAAATACTTTCATTGTTTGATTTGCTTTCTTTACTCTTAAAAGGGTGATTGGGTTTTGTATAGATCCTCTACCCGTATCTGGGGTGTAATACGGTAGGAGAACTGACTTGGGTGATTTGCGTTTGATCACAATTGTTGCAGATAGCTAGAGTCGCCACCAACTTTTCTTTTATCCAATAAGGAAAGGGTGAAAAGAACAGGAAACACCTTTGAGATTATTTCTTGAGTTTGGGGGGTAGGTTATGAAAAGGGAAGGTATTAGCACACTTTTCATTCGTAGTTATCTACGGGCTCTTAGTTGCTTGCTAGATCACTTGCTTTTGTTTGAAATGTGCTCATGGTGTGGGTTTTGAAAGTATTTTGAAAACGTCTTTGTAATGATTTTCATTTCTTTAAGAACGCGTATAAAGTGCTGGTTCTGAAAATAGTTCAAAGAGGTGTTTGTGGAATGTGTTTTTGAAAGTGATTTTGAAAAGTGTCTTTGTAATGATTCTCGTCTCTATAAGAATGCGTACAAAGAGCTTTGCCTTTTGAAAATGTTTCAATTTGAAAGTGTTGGTGTAAAAATGTTTTTGTTGTGATCAAGCGAGCAACTATAAGCGTCCTACCTACTCAAAAGGTCTAACGTTCTTTTCCTCCTCCTTTAGATGTTTCTATCTTACCATTGATTTGGTAAGAAAGCCCCATCATTGGATGTGAAGGGACGGGCGTGGGTCGTTTATATAGTCATAGAAGGCAACCTATGGGAAATTTTAGCAATGCCGTTTAGGGACTAGATCGTTTACCAAAGGCAACAATGAGGGTCATCGAGGGACTACGATCTTTTATCGAGGGTCTTTACCAAAATTCCCATATTCGAGGGACATGACTACTTTTCCAAGGCAACAAGTGAGATTACCCTAGAGGTGCATGTGTGCAAAGTGTGTTTGATTGCATGCATTTTGTCTATGAATTTTAGGTTGTCTACTTGTTGATTTTATCTTGCCATACATCCTAATTACTAACATTTGTACAAAAGAAATAAAAATGAAAAAAAATAAATATCTTACACTATTACAACCATATTGAATAGCAAGAAAATGCAAAGACAAAACAAAATAAAAGGAGGAAAAATGAGCTTTTCGATCTAGGCAGAATGCACCCTTCAATTATGCTTCTCTGCCTCTGTGATACGGTGTGTAGGTGTTTAGGTATTGGCTTGCATTTTTGGTAAATCCCAAGTGTATGTGTGAATGTCATGACTGATGTCATAACATTCTAGTTCAGGTTGTACTAACTCAATAGGTACATGTGCAGAAAAATATTGTAATTCAAATACTGATGTTTATAAGTGTGTATCTGAGCATGTTTGCAAAATGATCACATTTTGCTAAATCAGTAGACAGGTTTTATCAGATGTCATAACAGATGTTATGACATCCTGTTCTGAACTAACAGGATTGCAGGATTGGATAAGTCTGAGTTTTTTCAGGAAATAACTCAGTCCTTTCTGAACAGAATCCTGCGTTTTCTGAGGAGTAACCTAGCTCAATCCTAACCTGATCAATAAAGTACTGTGACCTGGTCTTTAGGTCAAACGGAATCAACCCTAGGTTTTTGGAAACCCTAACTGAAGTTACAGCTGCTATATATTCAACAGAGCTGCGGTTTTTCAAGATATCCCTGCTGATTGATTAGAAGATCAATTTTGTAATCTGTATAGATTTGTTTATTGTACTCCAAGCAATTATCATTGTGATAAGTGCCTTGGAATAGGTTTCAATTGTAAGGGTTGTGTAGCACTCAAAGCTTTGAAGCAAGAGTGTTCGAATGTTACTTGACTAAAGCTGTGAAGCAGAGTCAAGTTAGTTGTGTACATCACTCAAAGCTGTGAAGCACGAGTGATTGTGTTACTTGATTAAAAAGCTGTGAAGCTTAATCAAGTGTGTGTTTTGAAGAGTGTCTTCATCAATTCTTAAGTCAAATTGGTTTATGTATCACTGCTGTGATTGAGGGGGAGTGAGTAGGAACTCAGATTTAAGTTGTACTTAGATTAGAATTGCATTGGGTAGGTCTTAAGTGAAGGAGATAAACTGGTTGGTTTATTCCTGAATTAACATCTCTTATAGTGGATTCTCTCCTTGGCTTGGTAGCCCCCAGAGTAGGTGTTGTTGCACACTGAACTGGGTAAACAATTGACTGTGTTATTTACTGCTTTTGTATTTACTGTCATATAGTAAGTCAGATACGGTGTCATAACATTGGACGTGACATTGAGTATCTGCAGCCAGAATTTTCACGGTGGACAGAACCGAGACTGTTTTTTAGGAATTGCTGGTTTGCATTTTGCGTTTGTGTTCGCAAAATGTCGCGGTAAGCAAGAGTCTCCACCGACTTTTATTTTATCCAACAGGAAAGGAAAAAAGCACAGAAAAATTCCATTTTTCGAGATTTTGAGTACGGGGGTAGATTATAGAAAGGGAAGGTATTAGCACCCTTTCTATTCGTGGTTTTCCACGGGCTCTTAGGTACTTTCTCATCATTTTCAAAATTGCTTCTTTGTGTGTTTGTGTGATTTGGAACGTTTTTTGACTTCGATTTAACTCTTACTTCTGCCTTCAAGAGTGTTACGAAGTGTTTTTTGAAATCTTTGTTTGTAAAGGAGTGTAAGTGTGAAAAAGTTTGTTTGAATTAAGCAAGTACTTAAAATTCTACCTACTCGAAAAAGAGAATTGTTCTACGTTTGCTTCCTTTAGACAGTGTTATCCCACTATTAGTGAGTAGGTAGCATCGTCGTTGGAGTTTTGAGGGTCAATTCGAAAAGGGACGCACGGTCACTAAAGCAATGTTAGGACGTCTTAGTAGTAACCCTAATGTCTTAGATCAATCATTCGAGGCAACAATATCCGAGGCGACCATTCCGAGGGAACTTTTCCGAGGCATCCATTTTGAACGGGACTTTGATCTTTGTTTAGACAAGTAAGTGACCACTAAAATATACTATACCTAATGACCATTTACCGAAGGCAACCAAGTGGGAGTGTACCCTAGGAGTGCGCATGTGCGAGTGATTCAATTTCAGATTATTTATCTTTGCACATTTAAGGTTTGCTAATTGTTTTAAAGTTACATACATTCTTGTCATGCAACCCTAATTATTCATACATCTAACAGTTAATATTTTGCGGAAATTAAAGTACGGAAATTAAACTAAGCTATTACAAGGCTTCGGGTATTTACATAGCCAAAAACAAACCCTTGAAAAATAAAGCGATAAATGAAAGATAAAAGACCTAATTAAACTATTATAACTTGTGGGCAATTACAATAATGGGATAAAAATAAAACAATAAAGCGCGCGCGAGGAAATTTAGATCAGGAGAGAACTAGGGTTTTGACCCTTTCTAACCTAATTAAAAGAAAATTGTTTTTTTTTGTTGTTTTTAATTATTTTTTAAGAAAAGAATTAGGTTTTAAAATTAAGTACAAAAAATAACTAGTAATTAAATTAATTAATAAAAATAAATAAATGGCCTATTTTTTATGTTTTTGGTATTTTTAAGAAAAAGAAAATATAATTAAAAACAAAACCCTAATTATTCTAATTGATTTTAAATTTATTTACAAAATAATTAAAGTTACCTAAAATTAACAACCTAATTAAATTAATTAATTTTTTGTATAAAAAAAATACCTAAATTTAATTGGATGAAAAAAAAATTTGTGTGATTTTTTAATAAAAGAAAAATTAATTTGTTAGTGAAATAAATAAACTAAATTAATTAAAACAAAATATAAAAGGAAAAGATTAAAGAAAACTGGGCCTGAAAGTAATTTGGGGGGTGAGTATATCAGATTTTGGGCCCAAAAGAAGATGGCCCACGTTGACCTCCAGAATCCCATGTATTGCATTGAACATGGCTTATGATGCTCCTCTATTGATGGCTTTCAGATCTGGACCTCGGGACACTTGGCAATCTGGATCATGATGGACCATGGTGGTCGTTGGCCTTATGTACACATGTAATCACTGAAAAGAAAATAACATGAAGCAATTTGGGGGACCTGGGATTCGAACCCAGGCCCTGATGCATTGTACACTCTCCTGGCTACCAATTACGCTACATGCGTTAGTTGTTATATAATTAAACATAAATAATAATATGGAAAACAACAAGATTCCCAGATCCGAACGCGTGAATTTTCAAACACGCGAATGATGGCTTGCCACGACATCTTCTTCCTCCTTGCTCCGTTGGTAAAAGTCCCAGACTTTTACCTACGGCACCATGTCCGTCACTATAAATCTGTACATTCTCAAAATCAAACATACACATGATAAATAAAAACTAAAGCCATGGATAGCTTCGTCTGGACCTGCTGAGTTCAATGGTGGCCCTTTCATGGCCCAATTTTGCCTGTAAACAAAAATCCCAAATCGTAGCTACAAACCCTAACAATGGTGAAATCTCATACAGTCCATATAAATGAAATTAAACATTACAGAAAGCTTGCAAATGTTCTAAGGATAAATAATCTATGATTGTTTCGTGCTATAAGTAATAGAATGATGCAATTCGATTTCAAAAATATATCAATATCGTGGATGACTTAAAGCAAATTTCAGGACCTGGAAATGCTTGTTCTTGATTGGTTTTGCTTGCTGAGGATCCCAGGAAGCGATTGGGATGGTCAGAAGGCTTTGAAATTGCTTCAAAGTATGAATTCGTGTTTGCACTTTTTCTTGTTTTTTTCAAATTTGGTTCTGGTTCTCACGCCTCTCTCTAGCCTTGCTTTTGGTCTGCAAATACTCCTTATGTATTGAGGAATGAATTAGGGTTGAAAGAGTGTGCTCAATCTTCCTCCATCATTGCATTTGATTTTGATTTGATTCCTTTGAATATTTTTCCAAAAATATTCCAAATCCAATCTTTTTATGCACCCCATGCCTTTACACGAATTTGATCTCATGCTAGATGGATATAGGACCTGAAACATGTGCAAAATCTTGAGATTTCATTGTTTTGGATTTTCTCGTGATTTGTTTTGATTAAAATTGATTTAATTCAAATAAAAATCAAAATAAATAATAAAAACAAGATAATGAAAAGTGGAAAAGTATAGGGCTCGTGGACCATGTTGCCAACTCAAAACAAGTGCAAAAGATTGGGCCCATTAAGCAAAACTTGCAATTTTAGGCATAGTTAACTTCTGGTTCTCAATTTTGACTCTTTGAAGGTGTTCTTGGACTTTTTAGAAATCTTGAGATGTTCTCTAAGCAACCCTTTTGGTCTCATCTCAATTTAAAATTCCATGTTCATGTATTAAGCTTTGACAAAAAAGGTGTTTTTGTTGACTTTTCAAAATGACCTATAATGTCCAAATTCATAACTTCTTGTGAGTGCATATTTTGAACTTGGGAGCTGAAGATGAATTGTATATTATTGCATCCTATTCAAAATGAGATTTGTATGGGTCATTTCTCATAAAGTATGAGAAAGTTATGCTTGGTCAAAGTTGAGTTGACTTTTCCTGCAAAACCCTAATTTAGCAACTTTTGGTTCTTGATGAATTATGAGCAATCCTTGATGAATCATGATCAACCTTTGATAAAATGATGAAATATACTTCAAAATGAGGATGTTGACCAAAAATCTTGAAGTTTGACTGTATGTAGGCCACAGTTGACTTTTGCCCTAGCACAGTCGATTTTCAGGCCTTTGAGCAATTGACTGAGCAAACTTCCTCTGCAAGGCTTGAAACTTGACATGGATGATCTTGAGAATACATTAGGACATTGGTGAGCATTTGGGATCCCTTAGACTCAAGTATCTTGATGCAACATGAAACCCTAATTTGAGGTAGACTGCCTTAGGAGAGAGCTTGTCTGGTTCACCCTTGGACCTCCTTAAGCAACTTGAGGATCTTTCTTGAAATATTTTGAGAAATATGGGAGGGAAAATTTTAGGGTACAACAGCTGCCCCTGTTCAATCTTCTTAAACTTGAGGGTGTAGATTGGCTTGTTTGCCTTTCGTGATCCGAAGGTGGAAGATGATTGAACACTAGAGTGCCCAGAAATTTGCACTCGCATGAAGTGTTATTTGTCTTGTGATGTCGGGAATGGGCTTACAGATGCCATTTGGAGATTGATGATGGAATATGGGCTTAAAGATGTCATCTGAAGGAGTATCGATCGCATAAGAGATTCCTTAGCGAGAGCTTGTATACCCGTTGTTGAGGAAGATTCCGCTAGGGAATGCTGATCTTTGTCTTGAGAGAAGTAGAAATTTAGGAGCTTCAGTCGTCCGTTATTCTACTGGGGAATTATCTCTTGGTCGAAGAGGTGAAAGTGAACTACTATCTGGTCGTGATCCAAGCTTCATGGTGACTTACTGGGGGAGATGAGATTAAGCTTGCTATCCGGTCATAATCTGGGCTTTGCAATTTCTCGATTCTTATCTGGTCGTAGTCTAGGCTTTAGAAGAATGAGTTGTTATCCGGTCGCATCCGGGATTCAACTTGAACTTAGGGCACACTAATATCCGGTCAAATCCGGGCTTCTTAGTAACTGTCCAGGTAAACTGCTATTTGGTCGTAATCCAAACTTCACAGGGTCCCTCACTGTTATCTGGTCGTAATCCAGGCTTCAGTCCTTTTATTGTTATCTGGTCATAATCCAGGCTTCACGATGCTTTATACCGTTATCTGGTCGAATCCAGGCTTCATGGTGTCCTGTACTACTATCTGGTCGTAATCCAGGCTTCACAATACTTTACTTCTTATCTGGTCGTAATATAGGCTTCAGAAGAAATCAAGTGGTTATCCGGTCGTAATCCGGGCTTCCCTTTGGCTTTGGGCCTACTAATATCTGGTCGTAATCCGGGCTTCATAGTACTTGGCCGGGTAAACTGCTATTTGGTCGTAATCCAAGCTTCACAGTGTCCTCTACTGTTATCTGGTCGTAATCCAGGCTTCACAGTGTCTTATATCGTTATCTGGTCGTAATCCATGCTTCACAATGTCTCATACCACTATCTGGTCGTAATCCAGGCTTCGCGGTGTTTGGAGGAATAAAGATACTATTCGGTCGTGATCCGGGCTTCATAACTTGTGTTAAAGATATACCACTATCTGGTCGTAATCCAGGCTTCATGGTACTTGTATTGCTATCTGGTCGTAATCCAGGCTTCACAATACTTGCTGAGCTGCTATCTGGTCGTAATCCGGGCTTCACGGCTTGTGTTAAAGATATACCACTATCTGGTCGTAATCCAAGCTTCATGGTACTTGTATTGCTATCTGGTCGTAATCTAGGCTCATAATACTTGCTGAGCTGCTATCCGGTCGTAATTCAGGCTTCACGGCTTGCTGGGGATTAAACTATTATCCGGTCGTTCTCCGGGCTTCATAGTTTAAAGATAAACCACTATCTGGTCGAATCCAGGCTTCACGGTGTTTGATACTGGTAGCCGTTCTTCGGGCTTCACAATATGCTGTAGAAATCAAGATACTATCCGGTCGAATCCGAGCTTCATAGCTTGAACTTGGTGAGAATTTGACTATATCTTTCCTGAAAGGTAAAGGTTATTCGTATGTAATGCATGACGTGTATCAAGCAATGATATTCTCAAAATAAATGAGACTGTGTTGTATGATGCGTATGCATATGTCATGATGCATGAACATGCAAATGCTTTTGTGATGTTCTCTGGCTGGGGAAAATAAATCCCGGATTGTTGCTGGGGAGTGCAAGAAGTTGAATTCTTCGTTTCCGCTGGGGATAGTGAATGAAGATGATTGTGAGCATAATCCTGCAGGAGAGAATAACTCCGTTGGGGAATAGACTGACGAGGAAATGACTCTGTAGAGAAGAGAAGCTCTGTTAGAGGACTTGTTGATTTGGAGGAACAACCTCGGCTGGGGATGAATTATCATTGCAGGTGATAATGAACATCGTTGGGGATTGAGTTTCTGTTTGTGAAAGGAATAAACTTCGTTGGGGATGATTTTCCAGTGGCGACTTCACTGGGGATAATCTTTTAGACTCTACTGGGGACAATCCTCCAGACTCTACTGGGGATAATCCTCTATTGCTGATGATAGATAAACTCTGCTTGGGGAGAATCTTACTGATTCAATCGCGGTTGCGAGCCTCAGCTGGGGAGAGTGGGGTCCTGTTCGGGATTGCTAATATCACTGTCTTTTTCTTACTCTGCGGGGAGTGAATGCATCTTCAATCGTTTTCTCCAACTAGGTCTATCCCTATACCTGGTGGACAAAACAACTGTAGGCTTGGACATTTCTTATTTGCCCCTATTTCTGATATTACGAGTAATCGTCCTTGTTTCGCATGTAAATATTCACGAGCATCAATTATTGTCAAATGCATATATCAAAAATGAACACTGGACGTTCTTGCAAAACAAAACAGGAAAAGGAAAATAATTTGAAATTTCTTTGTGAAGAATGAATTGTATTGATTTTGAAGTTGGCCTGTAAATAGGCGTTTTTGTACAAGAGGCTGACGTCCTAGTAAGAGAACGCCTCCGAATGATAGAATTTATACAATTTGTGTATAAGAAAGAAAACAGCTATGTGAATAATCCCACTGGGTTCCAACTCTGCTATTGCCTTTATATCCTCGAGCATCTCATCACTTTGCTACTTGGTTAAAGGTGGATCAGATCGATTAGTGTCGTCCGAGCTTGATAGTCGATACCGAAGTCTAGTTACAAGGTGATCCAATGAGACATAGTGTTACGCTTTGATCCCTAATTTTTTCCTGGACCGCCCTTTTGGGTTTTTAGTCCACCGGGATACCCTTTTTTGCCCAAGCCGCCTTTTCAGGTTTTCGACTTGCCGGGTGTACATATCTTTTATTTTCATCCCTTATTTTTTCCCGAACCCTTTTGGTTCGCCGGGAAGCCCTTATTTTTGCCTAGGCCAGTCAACCTAGCGGGTCTTTGATTATGCGTAGTATTTTTTCACTATGTCTGCATTGACGGGGTGAGGAAGGTCGTCACCATCCATGGTGTTTAGAATAATGGCTCCTCCTGAGAAAATGTTTTTAACCATAAATGGCCCTTCATACGTGGGGGTCCATTTTCCTCTAGGATCACCTTGCGGTGAGATGATGCACTTGATCACCAGATCCCCAGCTTGATACTCTTGTCGTCTGACTTTCTTGTTAAATTCCTTGATCATCCGCTTTTGATACGTCTGACCATGACAAATAGCAGTGAGTCTCTTTTCGTTGATTAAGTTCAGATGGTCAAGCCGGGTTTGGATCCAGTCATCCTTGCTCAAACCCGCATCCTTCATAATCCAAAGAGAGGGTATCTGGACCTCAATGGGTAAGACTGCTTCCATGCAATACACCAAAGAGTAGGGTGTTTCCCCTGTTGAAGTCCGCGCTGAGGTTCGGTACCCATGAAGAGCAAATGGTAACATCTCGTGACAATCTTTATATGTCACCGTCATCTTCTGCACAATCTTCTTGATGTTCTTATTAGCCGCTTCAACAGCCCCATTCATCTTCGACCGATAAGGAGAAGAGTTGTGATGTTGTATCTTGAACTGCTTGCAGAGCTCGGTGATCATTGTATTGTTAAGATTTGTACCATTTGTTAGAACAATGTTTGAATCTACTACCCTATATTTGAGTTTTGATGATAACAAAGTGAAAAGATATAGTATTTAAATGTTTCATGTTTGAACTATCTGCTGCCTAAAATTATTATGCTCTGACTTACAGATACTCTGAATGATATAAGCAAAATCACGTTATTCAGCATCAGAATTTGTTTTCATACACCAGCATCAGAAGTTGCTACATCAGAACGTCAAGATCAGATGATCAATTCACGCACATGCTGAAGCTTGATGAACAAGACTGCGCTCAAACACTCTGATACAGAAACACAATAGTTCATCAGCAGCGAAGCAGAATCAGAATGAGCCAAGCCAGAACGTGCATTGAAGAAGCAACGGTACTGTGCATTAAACGCTAATTAATTCCAACGGCCTCATTCTAGACAAGATCTGCTCAAAAAGGAAAGCTTGTTATTAGCATTGAATCAAGAATATTGCATTCAACGTTCATCTTCTCAAGTGCTATATAAACAAGGCTTCGAAGATTATAATGGCTAATGCTCTCAAAATCTCTACACGCACAAAGCTGAACCATAATCTTCATTCTACCAGTTTTGCTAAACCATACTCTGATATTCTATTTCTGTTTAGCAATCTAGTTTCTAAGCTTCATTTGTGTATACATCACAGTTGTGATAAAGTTTTGTAGAAAACATTCACACACACATTGTTTTATACCTTTGTAAGAAAGTGTTGCCTTGACAAACCGGGTTGTGGTTTGAATCAAGAAGGCTTTAGCAGTTGTTAAAGCAGTCTGTAATATTCAGTTGAATATAGTGAATTAAGACCTCGTTGGAGAGAGGCGAAATCACCTTGACGGGTGGACTGGAGTAGTTTGAGATCAAACGAACCAGGATAAAAATATCTTGTCAATTGCTTTAGATTTCAGTTTTACAATTCAACCCCCCCTTCTTGTGTTTTTCACCCCTTCAATTGGTATCAGAGCGCCTGGTTCTGAGCTAAAACACTTAACCGTGTCAGTACAAGATCCAGCGTCAGAAAAACACAATGGCAGGAAACAATTCTCACTTCAGCAATGACAATAATGAGGACAGAGACAGATTCAGCGGCAAACCTCCAGTCTTTGATGGAGAAAACTTTGATTACTGGAAAGACAGAATTGAAAGCTTCTTTCTAGCACATGATGCTGATCTGTGGGATATGGTGACAGATGGATACACGCACCCTGTGAATGCTAGTGGTCAGAAGATTGATAGAAAATCAATGACTGATCAACAAAAGCGTGACTTCAAGAATCACCATAAGGCCAGAACCATCCTCCTCAGTGCCATCTCCTATACTGAGTATGAAAAGATCTCCAACAGAGACACAGCAAAGAACATCTTTGATTCTCTCAGAATGACGCATGAGGGCAACGTTCAAGTCAAAGAAACAAAAGCTCTGGCGCTCATTCAGAAGTATGAGGCGTTCAAAATGGAAGAATCGGAATCCATTGAAACTATGTTCTCTAGATTCCAGATTTTGGTAGCTGGTCTCAAAGTTCTGGACAAAGGATACTCTACTGCTGATCATGTCAAGAAAATAATCAGAAGTTTACCCAAGCAGTGGAGGCCTATGGTTACTGCTCTGAAGCTAGCTAAAGATCTCAACAAAATCACTCTGGAGGAACTTATAAGCTCCCTCAGAAGTCATGAGATAGAGCTAGAAGCTGACGAGCCTCAGAAGCAAGGTAAGCCTTTAGCTTTAAAATCTAACAGAAAATCTGAGTCTAAAGTTTTGCAGGCAGTTGAAGAAACATCTGATGGATCCTCATCAGAAGAAGACGAACTTTCCCTTCTCTCCAGAAGAGTAAATCAACTGTGGAAGCAAAGACAAAGGAAGTTCAGGAATCCCAGAAGATCTGATCAGAACGAGTCTTCTTCCAGATACAGAAGGACAGATTCTTCCTCTGGATACAGAAGATTTGAAGGCTCCTCCAGTAGCAAGAAGCCAAATACCAAAGACATCATCTGCTATGAGTGCAATGAGCAAGGACACTACAAGAGTGACTGCCCAAAGCTTCAGAGGGAAAAGCCCAAAAAGAAGTTTGGAAGAGAGAAGAAGAAAAGTCTCATGGCCACATGGGATGACTCTGACTCGTCTGAAGCTGACTCAGAATCAGATGATGAAAGGGCAAACATAGCTCTCATGGCTAACATTCCAGATGATAGTGAAGCTTCTGAATCAGACTCAGAATCAGACACAGAAGAGGTATTTCCTAACTTCGCTGTTAACTTTACAAAGGCTGAACTTGCTGAAAGCCTCAATGAAATTCTGGAACGTTATCAGCAGATTAGAGCTAAATTCAGAGACCTGAAAAGGAATCTTGAATCTGACTCTAATAAGTCTGAGAGTCTCAAATTGGAAAATTCTGAGCTGAGAGATAAAATTTCAAAATTAGAAAACACTTTACAAAACTCTCAGAAGGAACCAATTTCTGAAACTCCCAGCAACGCTGATGAGATCATCAAGGAGTATGATCATAGTTTCCAGAAGTTCTTAGCTAAAATCATAGATAGAAGCAGAATGGCTTCAATGATCTATGGAGTTAGCAGAAACGACAAGAAAGGAATAGGATACCAAGGTAAGGTTCCTACACCTAAGAATGTCATGGACTTAACCATTAAACACACTCCTCTAAATTCACACTTCGTGTATGGTCACACACATGACATCAAATATACTAGCAGTAAGCACTCTGTGAAACCAAAATTCAACCAGAGTTTTGGTAAAACTAACAAATCAGGACCCAAGAAAATCTGGGTACCTAAGGATAAAATAATACATGTTGCAGATATCTTTAGCAGCAAGTCAGAAACACCAGTCATGGTACCTGGACTCTGGCTGCTCACGACACATGACGGGAAGAAGGCATATGTTCCAAAGCCTGGAACTTAAGCTTGGAGGCCACGTTGGCTTTGGAGGCAATCAGAGGGGAAAGATAATTGGCTCTGGAACTGTAGGTAATGGAAATCTTCCCTCTATTAATAATGTTCTGCTAGTAGATGGATTGATGCATAATCTGTTATCCATAAGTCAATTAAGTGATAACGGTTATGATATAATCTTTAATCAAAAATCATGTAAAGCTGTTAGTCAGAAAGATTGGACTATCCTGTTTAATGGTAAGAGGAAAAACAACATTTACAAAATCAAACTTTCTGAACTAAAGAGTCAGAATGTAAAATGTCTTCTGTCTGTTAACAACGAGCAGTGGATCTGGCACAGAAGATTGGGGCATGTTAGTATGAGAAGAATATCTCAGATTAACAAACTCAATCTGGTCAGAGGACTTCCTAATTTGAAGTTCAATTCAGATGCTCTGTGTGAAGCATGTCAGAAAGGCAAATTTGCAAAACCTTCTTTTAAATCCAAAAATGTTGTTTCCACCTCTAAGCCATTAGAACTTCTGCACATTGACTTATTTGGACCAGTTAAAACTGCTTCAGTCAGTGGTAAGAAGTATGGGTTAGTAATCGTAGATGACTATAGCAGATGGACATGGGTAAAGTTCTTAAGACACAAGGACGAGTCACACTCTGTGTTTGTTACCTTCTGTAACCAAGTTCAGAATGAAAAAGATCTTAGAATCGTTAAAGTCAGAAGTGATCATGGTGGAGAATTTGAAAATAAAGATTTTGAGTCATTCTTTAATGACAAAGGCATTCTGCATGATTTCTCTTGTCCTAGAACTCCCCAACAAAATGGAGTTGTAGAACGAAAGAACAGAACATTGCAAGAAATGGCTAGAACCATGATCAATGAGACAAACGTTGCTAAGACTTTCTGGGCAGAGGCAATAGACACAGCGTGCTACATTCAGAATAGAATCTCAATAAGACCTATTCTGGAAAAGACTCCATATGAATTGTGGAAGAACAGAAAGCCCAACATTTCGTATTTTCATCCATTTGGATGTACTTGCTTTATATTAAATACAAAGAATTATTTGAACAAGTTTGACTCTAAGTCACAGAAGTGTATTATGTTAGGATACTCTGAACGCTCAAGAGGGTACAGAGTATACAATACAGAAACACAGATTGTGGAAGAATCAATCAGTGTTCGTTTTGATGACAAGCTTGACTCTGAAAAGTCAAAGCAGAATGAAACTTTTGCAGGTATAGAAATTGAATTTGCAGGTTCTGAAGACAAGTCATCAGAAGCTCTCAACACAGACATTCCTTCAACGTCTGAAAGGAGCACTGCTAGAAATCCTTCAACAACTGCTGATCAACCTCTGAAGAGATTACCCAGAAGCAGTTTGGATCACCCAGAAGAGACTATCCTAGGAAGAAAGGAAGACCCAATCAGAACAAGAGCAAGCTTCAGAAAATCTGAAGAAACTCTGATGGGACTTGTGTCTCTGATTGAACCTTCTTCAATTGATGAAGCACTTCTGGACAATGACTGGATTCTGGCAATGCAAGAAGAGCTGAATCAATTCACCAGAAACGACGTATGGGATCTCGTTCCCAGACCAAAAGGATTCAACGTCATTGGAACAAGATGGGTGTTCAGAAACAAGCTAAATGAACAAGGTGAAGTCATCAGAAACAAGGCACGACTGGTTGCACAAGGTTATAGTCAACAAGAGGGGATAGACTATACAGAAACCTTTGCCCCAGTCGCCAGGTTAGAATCTATCAGACTTTTAATTTCATTTGCTGTTAATAGAGGCATCACTCTGTATCAGATGGATGTCAAAAGTGCATTCTTAAATGGTTATATAGAAGAAGAAGTTTATGTTCACCAACCCCCAGGTTTTGAAAATACAAAACATCCAGAACATGTTTTCAAACTAAAGAAGTCACTGTATGGTCTGAAACAAGCTCCCAGAGCTTGGTATGAAAGGCTAAGTAACTTTCTGCTTGAAAATGAATTCACCAGAGGAAAAGTGGACACTACTCTATTCTGTAAAACAGTTAAGAGTGACATCTTAGTCTGTCAAATTTATGTTGATGATATTATTTTTGGTTCTACTAATCCTTCTCTTGGAAGAAAATTTGCTAAGTGTATGCAGGCAGAATTTGAGATGAGCCTCATGGGGGAACTGAAATTCTTTTTAGGAATTCAGATCAATCAAACTCCAGAAGGAACTTACATTCATCAGAGCAAATACATCAGAGATCTTCTGAAGAAATTTGACCTCTCAGAATGTAAGCCATCAAAGATTCCAATGCATCCCACGTGCATTCTGGAAAGAGAAGAGGTAAGCAAAAGTGTAGAACAGAAAGTCTACAGAGGTATGATTGGTTCTCTCCTCTATCTGACTGCTTCAAGACCTGACATATTATTCAGTGTTTGCATCTGTGCTAGATTCCAATCAGATCCTAGAGAATCTCACTTAACAGCTGTTAAGCGAATTTTCAAGTATCTGAAAGGTACTACTAATCTGGGTTTGTTTTATAGAAAATCTAGTGATTACAGCTTAGTAGGCTACTGCGATGCTGACTTTGCTGGAGACAGAGTGGAACGTAAAAGTACTTCTGGAAGCTGCCAGTTTCTGGGAGAAAATCTGATCCCTTGGTCCAGCAAAAGGCAATCAACAATTGCTCTGTCAACAGCAGAAGCTGAGTACATAGCAGCAGCAGGATGTAGCACACAAATGCTCTGGATGAAAAGTCAGCTTGAACACTTCCAGATTTTTGAGAGTAACATTCCTATACTTTGTGATAATACTTCTGCTATTTGCTTAAGTAAGAATCCTATTTTACATTCTAGAGCTAAGCATATAGAAATAAAACATCATTTCATTAGGGACTATATTCAGAAAGGTATTTTGAACTTAAAATTTATAGATACAGACCATCAATGGGCTGATATCTTTACTAAACCCCTTTCAGAAGATAGGTTTAATTTCATTCTGAAACATCTCAGCATGAAAGTATGCCCAGAATGAAAATGTTTTAATTCCATATATTTATCTTCAGAATGTAATTATTCTACTGTGAACTTCTGATCAATCTTCTTTCAGAAAGATAGAACATGCAGATTATATCAGATGCAAGTCTAAAGATCTGAGAGTCTAATCTCAAAGACAGACGTGCTGATCACTACATCAAACAAGTGTCATCCAATCATCAGCATATCTCTGAAGCAGAACGCGTGCACGCTTCTGAGAAGGCAAAGCGCTGATTGGGTGCATTGAGACACATGTCTGGTAACCGTTTTTAAGTATCTTTCTCAAATCCCCCAAAATCAGCAAGCATTTAATGAAAAGTAATCATTCTTTTAAATGGCAATCATGATTTTTTCTCTCTCTTAAAAACGTTTAACTTTTCAAAACAATTTTGAAAACTCTATTTAAGCACATTAATCCTTCATTTATTCTTTACGCTTTCTCACTTTCACTCAAGCATTTTCTGCATATTTCTGAGTTCTTGCAAAACCTTTTTTTTTTCAATTCATTCTCAAAGCTTTTTTAGTGTGGACAATGGCATCCTCCAGCATTTCTGCAGGCAATCAGAAGAAAGCAACTTCTGAGCAATATCAGGTGCCACTCAGAACTCTCCTTACTCCGGTAAAGAACCTTGAAGTGCTCTCTGAGTTAATCATCGACTTTGAAAGCTTGAAGGAAAATGGATTTGACCTAACTGAAGAAATTAGGGCTCAAAAGTGGGAACGATACTTCGATAGGTTGGTTGGACCAACATTCCCAGCGCTAGTAAAGGAATTTTGGATTCACGCCAAGGTTTCTAAACATCTAGTCATTTCTTCTGTTATGGGAAAGAAGATTGTGATTTCTGAAGATCTCATTGCAAAGCTAATCGGTCAAAGTGGTGGTGGAGTCTGTTGTGTGGACATGGCCGAAAGATGCGCTGATGTAGGTGTGGTAGCCAACAGGATTTTCACTCTTGGAATGCCCAGCAGCAAAATTAAGGATCTGAAGGATCACTGCAGAGTATGGGCTAAGATTGTTCTGGGATGCTTCAACCACAGGAAACCAACAAGTTCTCCTGATTATATAAACGTGGATCAGCAGTTTCTGATCTACTTTATTGATCAGAGGGTAAAGATCAATCTGGCACACTTCCTGTTCAACCATCTCAAGACCAGTGTCAAAGAAACAAGAGAAGAAGAAAGAACCAAGAGGGACTGGATACCGTTTGGAAGGCTTATATCAGATATTCTGACAGAGAATAGGCTGATTGAACATCTGATTGAAGCTCAAGAGCTGAGCACTATTGAACCAACCATTGGGAAACCTCTGAACGCTAAGAATCTGAAAAAGATGAAGCTGATAGAAAATATTCAGAAGGAACCCAGAGCTACTTCAACTGCTGACATCTCCAGCAGAAGAGTGCCTCTGAGTGATTTTCCGGTATTTTCTGAAATGGAATCCAAACCAGAAATGTTTCTCAGGTACCCAGATACGTACAAGGCAGAAGATACAGGTTCAAAGCTGAAGATCAAAGATCTGAGTCAACCCCAACCAGAAGTGACTCAGAAGAAGACAAAGAAGAGGAAAGCGCCAGCATAAGGATCATCTCATCAGACTCCAAAGAAAAGAGGTATTTCATCTGCTGCCCCTGTTTTAATTTCATCTACTATTCCAACATCTGCTGCCCCTTCTCAAACCTCCCACAGAATATCCATCCCAATCCCTACTATTGATGAAACCATACCAGAAGACCCTTCTGAGGCCTTACTACTCAGAAGACCCAGAACCAAAATCCCCAAACAACCAACAGTTTCAACAACACCAGCACTTGACCGAGTGCTAGCTGATATTGAGCGTGAACATGCTTCTGCTCAACCACACTCTGAACCACAAAATATTCCCCCTCCACAACCAGAACAACAACAACAACCAGAACCAGAACCACAACAACAACCACTCACAGAAGAACCTCTGATCCCTGAGCAATCAGAGATTCCACCTCCCTCTCCCCAACCAGAAATAAATCCACCTTCACCACAAACAGAGTTTCACCACTATGAAACCCCTTCTCCTCATCATTCTGACCCTCACTCACCTCAACCATCACCGTTGGCAATCCAGTTGCCATGTGGAACCACTGTTTTCAGGCCCCAGTTGCCATCCTCTTTAGAATCGACACCTCCAAAAACTCCAACCACTCCAATAGAAATATCTGACTCTGATACCCCTCCTCCAAAACAAACAGCCTCTCAGAAAACCGCTGAAAACCCAAGCAGAACTTTCATTGACTTAACAAGTCTTGAACGTCTTGCTGATCTAAGACACAAAATTGCCATCCCAAAACCAAAGCAACCAGATGTTGGCTCTGGTATCTTGAATTTTGAAACAGGTGTGCTGCAATGGATTGCTTCTTTGAAGCAAGTTTGCCCTGGGATGATTGACCCAGCTGCTTCTGATCAGCTCTGGTCACAGTTCAGATCTTGGGTACGTGCTGTAACCCTCAAGTTGCAGGACGTCAACTATGAGCAGGCTCAACAGAACTTCAGCAAGCTGCTGAAGGAAGTTGAAAGTCAGCTACCTCAGGAAGTTGTGCTCCCTCTGGACTCTGAACCTTGGTCTGAGAAACAGCAAGCTGCTAAGGTGCAACCATCAGAAGAAGACAAGACCATTCAGGCTGAAGAAAATCCAGTAGAAGATGTCGCTGAAAGTTCTGAGAAGCCTCCTCCTTCTGATGCTTCTCAAGCTGCCTTGGACAGGCAGACTCTAGAAGAATTAAGGCTGAATGACTTGCGTCTACAGCAGCGGATGGAAGAGAATGATCAGAAGATGAAAGCAAGAATGGATGTGCAGGACAGCAAGATTGACTCTGTTGTCAGCATGGTGCAGAAACATAATGAAACTTCTGAAAAGATTCAAGCGATCCTGGAAAGCCTGTTCACACGCATGCCTCCTCAACCTTAAATCTTTTTTCATGCATAACATTTTTCATGTTTTCTTCATTTTCTGAAGTACTGTTTTGACTATGTTTTGTAATATTTTCTTCCTCTGATTCTGAACTATTTTAATATAATTTGTTTTTCTGATCTAAATTGTTTTAGCACATCACCAACACTTTTTGATTGCTGACAAAAAGGGGGAGAACAAGAATGATATTTAAAATCAATAACGGGCTAACTAGACAGAAACTCTCAAACATTCTAACTCTATTACTTGAAATGTTTTTCTGTTTTGTTTAAAGTCTACAGGCACAAGGAAGCTCCTGGACACTCTGAAGACTAGAAGCTCTGATCAAAATGTAGAAGCTCTGATCAATGTTGCTCTGATCAATATGAAGTTCTGATCGTCCTAATACTCTGATCCAAAGCAAAGCTCTGACAGGAAAAGCTCTGAAGCTCTGCTCTCTGATAAGTCAAAGACTCTGATAATCTGATGTTCAAAGAAAGAAAAAGATCTGATCCTGAAGAACACGTATATCAAAGGGAAGTAATAAACTCAGGGGGAGTATCTCTTAACTCTTATTCTTTGTACTTCTTACTCTGATACATTTTCCAGATACCTTTTCACGTTATTTTTCATTTAAAATATCTAGTTTTTGTCATCATCAAAAAGGGGGAGATTGTTAGAACAATGTTTGAATCTACTACCCTATATTTGAGTTTTGATGATAACAAAGTGAAAAGATATAGTATTTAAATGTTTCATGTTTGAACTATCTGCTGCCTAAAATTATTATGCTCTGACTTACAGATACTCTGAATGATATAAGCAAAATCACGTTATTCAGCATCAGAATTTGTTTTCATACACCAGCATCAGAAGTTGCTACATCAGAACGTCAAGATCAGATGATCAACTCACGCACATGCTGAAGCTTGATGAACAAGACTGCGCTCAAACACTCTGATACAGAAACACAATAGTTCATCAGCAGCGAAGCAGAATCAGAATGAGCCAAGCCAGAACGTGCATTGAAGAAGCAACGGTACTGTGCATTAAACGCTAATTAATTCCAACGGCATCATTCTAGACAAGATCTGCTCAAAAAGGAAAGCTTGTTATTAGCATTGAATCAAGAATATTGCATTCAACGTTCATCTTCTCAAGTGCTATATAAACAAGGCTTCGAAGATTATAATGGCTAATGCTCTCAAAATCTCTACACGCACAAAGCTGAACCATAATCTTCATTCTACCAGTTTTGCTAAACCATACTCTGATATTCTATTTCTGTTTAGCAATCTAGTTTCTAAGCTTCATTTGTGTATACATCACAGTTGTGATAAAGTTTTGTAGAAAACATTCACACACACATTGTTTTATACCTTTGTAAGAAAGTGTTGCCTTGACAAACCGGGTTGTGGTTTGAATCAAGAAGGCTTTAGCAGTTGTTAAAGCAGTATGTAATATTCAGTTGAATATAGTGAATTAAGACCTCGTTGGAGAGAGGCGAAATCACCTTGACGGGTGGACTGGAGTAGTTTGAGATCAAACGAACCAGGATAAAAATATCTTGTCAATTGCTTTAGATTTCAGTTTTACAATTCAACCCCCCCTTCTTGTGTTTTTCACCCCTTCACCATTGTCCATAATGATCCTCTCTGGTACACCGTATCGACAAATCAGATTATGCGGAATAAACCGTGCCACGACGTTCTTGGTCACTGTGGCAAATGAAGCTGCCTCAACCCACTTCGTAAAGTAGTCAATCACTACCAAGATGAAATGATGCCCGTTGGACGCAATAGGTCTGATCTTACCAATAATATTGATGCCCCACATTGCAAAAGGGATAAGGAGCTGTCAAGACGTTCAGAGGAACTGGAGGTATGTGCACCTTATCAGCATAGACTTGGAACTTGTGACAGGTCCAGGAATGCTGATAACAATCGGATTCTATAGTAGACCAATAATATCCAGCCCGAAGGATTTTCTTTGCCATGGTATGTCCACTGGAGTGAGTTTTGAAGGTACCTTCATGCAATTCTTCCATAATCCTTTCTGCCTCGTTCTTATCTACACATCGCAATAAGGTTGAATCATGGTTACGCTTGTAAAGGATACCGTTGCTGATGAAGAACTTTGCAGCGAACCTCCTCAGAAACTTTTTATCATTAACAGATGCACCCTCAGGGTATTCTTGAGCCTCAAGATACCTTTTTACCTCGTGAAACCAGGGTTTATCTGCTACCTCTTCAGTCTCGATGTCACATCAATGTGCGGGTTGATCCAACCTCTCAATGGTAATCTGGGGAGCCTCATTGTCCCACCTGACCTTGAACATAAAAGACATGGTAGCTAGCGCGCCCGCTAACTGATTCTCCTCTCTGGGGAAGTGTTCAAAGGTTATTTCCTCGAAATGTTGAAGCAGCGTCAATACATACTCTTTGTAAGGAATAAGATTTGGGTGTTTCTTATCCCACTCGCCTTTGATCTGACTGGTCACTAGATCGGAATCTCCGAACACACTCAAGAACTTAATCCTCAAGTCAATAGCAGCTCGTAGACCCATAATGCATGCTTCATACTCCGCCATGTTGTTGGTGCAATTAAAACATAATCGGGCGGTGAACGGAGTATGACAACCTTCTGGAGATATGATTACGGCGCCAATGAAATTACCCAAAGCGTTTGAAGCTCCGTCAAAATACATAGACCATCAGGATCCATCCTCAGGTCCTTCATCCGGTCCAGGTGTTTCACAGTCAGTCACCAACATGATGCTCTCATCTGGAAACTCGAAATTCATAGACTGGTAATCATCCATGGCCTGATGTGCTAAATGATCTGCCAACACACTCCCCTTTATTGCTTTTTGGGTTGTGTATTGGATGTCATACTCAGTTAAGATCATCTGCGATCTTGCTATTCTTCTGGACATGGCAGGCTTTTCGAAGATATACTTGATTGGATCCATATTTGATATCAATAGAGTCGTGTGAGTCAACATATACTTTCTCAGCCGGCGAGCAGCCCATGCCAAAGCGCATCAAGTTTTCTCAAGCAACGAGTATCGGGTCTTACAGTCGGTAAACTTTTTGCTAACGTAGTAAATAGCATGCTCTTTTCGGCCAAACTCGTCATGCAGCCCCATCATACACCCCATTGAATTATCGAGTACTGTCAAGTATAAGATCAACGGTCTTCCTTCAACTGGAGGCATCAAAATAGGTGGCTCTTGGAGATATTCCTTGATCCTTTTGAAAGAGGCCTGACATTCATCATTCCACTTTAATACTTGATCTTTCTTTAGCAGCTTGAAGATTGGTTCACAAGTAGCAGTTAGGTGTGAAATGAATCGGGAAATGTAGTTCAGGCGTCCCAAAAAGCCTTTGACTTCTTTTTCAGTTCGGGGAGCTGGCATTTCCTGTATAGCCTTTACCTTGGCAGGATCCACTTGAATACCTTTATCACTAACGACGAAACCCAGTAGCTTACCAGACCTCACCCCGAAGGTGCACTTGTTCAGGTTTAACCTCAGCTTGTACAACTTCAAACTGTCAAATAGCTTCTGGAGATGGCCAAGATGTTCTTCCTTAGTATGGGACCTTGCAATCATGTCGTCAACGTACACCTTAATCTCATGGCAAATCATGTCGTGGAACAAAGCGACCATGGCGCGCTGATACGTTGCCCCAACATTCTTCAATCCGAACGGCATGACTTTGTAGCAAAAGGTACCCCACTGCGTAACGAACATTGTCTTCTCCATGTCTTCGAGAGCCATCTTAATCTGATTGTAACCAGAAAACCCATCAATAAAGGAGAAGATCTTATGCTGTGCGGTGTTGTCGACCAGAACATCAATGTGAGGGAGTGGGAAATCATCCTTGGGGATTTCCCTGTTCAGATCCCTATAGTCAACGCACATCCGAACCTTACCATCTTTCTTCGGCACTGGAACCACGTTGGCAACCCACTGCGGGTAAGAAGTAACTTCTAGAAAACCGGCATCAAATTGTTTCATGACCTCAACTTTGATTTTCTCAGACATCTCTGGGCGCATACGGCAAACTTTCTGCTTCACTGGAGGACAGTCTTCTTTAGTTGGAAAGCAGTGAACCACAATATCGGTATCCAACCCAAGCATGTCTTCATAACAACAAGCAAAGATCTTAACATAGTCACGCAACATTTGAATCAACTGTTGCTTGACGCTAGACTCCAGATTTTCACCAATCTTGACCTCTTTCTTGTCTTCTTCCGTACCCAGATTCACTGATTCCACTGGCTCTTCATGGGGATGTATGGCCCTCTCTTCCTGTAGTAACAGTCTAGCAAGTTCCCCAGGCACCTCACAATCATCCTCGCCTTCGTCCTCGGCTTGGTTGATTGGACTTTCGAAGCCATGATTGGCAGTAGCAGAGTCGTTATCAATGGGATCCAGAGTGGATGTGGACCTGTATTATGATATGTGAGTGTGTGTAAGACAAATAGCTGTTTTGATAAAGTGCAAGATAGAAAAACAAGGAGCGCAAAATTTGTAATGCAAGAAGACGACCAATGCTTTATTGATGATATATGGAAATGACAAACATTAATCCCTCACAAACAAAACCACGGTGTCTCGAGCAAGGCATCGGGCCGTAAAGTTTTAAATTGTCGGTTATAAATTTCAAAACAAAAGTCTATTACTGTGTAATAAAAGTAACGACCACGAAGTCCTTTTCCATCCAATTGTTCAAGCCACTGTCGGTAGTCGAGTAAATCCAGTCGTCGAACTCTGATTCTTCTTCATCATCTTCAATTGCATTCACTTCTGGATTACTGATACGCAGGGGAGTTCTTCCAATCTGCGCACGTCGAAAAACCCTTTGAGCTTCTTTTTTGATCCCAGCCTTGGCATCCTTGAGGGAAGCCATCTTCATCGGAGGTTCTTCAATAACAGTTTCAGTTGATTCCAGGGTCTGGGGGACCTCTTCAAAGTTCTGGCACGGGGTCTCGATGAACTCCCTATCCATCTCCACATACTGAAAAGAGTTAAGGTGGCTCACCATGTACTCCTCTTCTCCTTGTACCATAACAATTTCCCCTTCACTGGATATTTCAACATCTGATGGAGCGTAGAAGTTACTGCCCCAGCTTTATGAATCCACGGGCGACCCAACAAACAAGAATAAGATGGTCGAATGTCCATCACATAGAACGTAGACGCAAAAGTCTGGGAACCAACCTTAACAGGGACATCTACCTCCCCGTGCACCATCCTTTTGGACCCGTCAAAGGCCCTAACCATAATATTACTTTGCTTCAGAACCAACCCTTCACAGTCCAACCGGTCTAACGCTTTCTTGGGTAAAACATTCAATGAGGACCCAGTATCCACCAGCACGTGGGCCAAAGTAGTGCCACTGCACTCGATTGAAACATGCAGGGCGTCATTGTGATTCCTTCCTTTGGCAGTCAGATCTGCGTCAGAGAAACCCAACCCGTTGTCAGCGGTCAAACTAGCCACACAGTCTTTGAATTGGTCAGCGGATGTTTCCTGCGGCACATGCGCAGTTTTAAGGAAAGCAATCAAAGCCTTTGCATGGGCTTCTGAGCATAGCAACAAGGATAGCATGGAGATCTTAGACGGGGTCTGCCCCAATTGTTCGACTACATTGTAGTTGCTTTTCTTGATGATCTTCAGAATTTCCTCTATCTCTTGTCTAGAGGTTTCTACAACAATCTTCTTAGCCGCCTCCGTCCGGGAAGGCTCACCTGTGATCTCTTTGCCCCGAGCTCCATATGACTCAGTGACAAGGGTGATAATTGGAATATGAACCGGGGTAGTGGCTGATGTACTGGAAGATGGAATAGCAACAGGCCATTGAACAGTCGGAGGGGAAATCTCAGGAGAGAAGAGTCTGCCGCTTCGGGTGATCTTGCTAGACCCGACAATATTGATGACATCAGTATCAGCCTCTTCAACCTTCAAGTCCTGTTTGATCCCACGAGACAGCCTTATCTGAGGTGTATGGGATAGGACCAGGAATAGTAATGATCAATGGAGCAACTCTCGGAACAGATGTAATCCTAACAGGCTTTCTCTAGGAAGCCTTGGAAGGATTGGCGGAAATGGTAATGATTGAAACATCTTCAACAGGAATCAACGAAATCAAAGTTTTCTCGAACAAGATCTTTTTGTTGTCCATCAGGCGTTGAACACCTGATTTCAACAAATGGCAACCAGCAGGAAGGATTGAACATAGGTGGCACCCTTCGCCACAGCCCGGAAATAAACCGGCCAATAATAGGTTCTTCTTTACTGTCATTAACAGGGTAGAAATGTCTTCTACGGAAGTCACAAATGAATCATCATCCACAGCATTTACTCCATGCTTGGGCATAGGAGCAGTCATGACATTAGGCTTTTCTGGCTCGTCAAACTCAATTTATTTATCTTCAATCAAATCTTGCACTTTATTCCTCAAGGCCCAACAGTTATTTGTATCATGCCCCGGGCTGTCAGAGTGATAGGCACAATGGGCGTTCAGATTATACAGCGGCGATGTAGTACTAGGATTCTTCGGGGCTTCCCTCAGAGTTATAAAGTTGGTCTTTAACAACTGCGGCAGAATTTGAGACAGGGTCATACTGAGCCGAGTATATTGTCTTTGCGGTCTCTCTACTCTTTGCTGATTGTTGCATTGTGGGGCAACAGTGGGTTTTGATATTACTACCGTATTAACTGCTTGGTGGCGTTCAAGTCAGTTCTGGCTTCTCGAGCTATAAACTTCACTAACCTCCTTTCTAAAAGGCTTCTTCTATGAACTTGACGAAGCACCTTTCTGTATTTTGCCACTCTTGATACCAGCTTCCACTCTCTCCCCAGTCAAAATTAATTCAGTGAACCCAACGATGAACTTCCGATCAAATGGTTGAAATATGGACCAGACAAAGTCCCAAGAAACATATCCACCAACTCCCTATCAGACAGAGGGGTTGGACTCTTCCAGCAAGATCTCTCCATTTCTGAGAATAGTCCTTAAAGCCTTCGCTTGTACCCATAGACATACCCTGAAGTTGAGTACGCGTGGGAGCAAGGTCGGCGTTATACTGTTATTGCTTGTAAAAAGCAGCAGCAAGGTCCTCCCAATTGCGGACATTAGCCCCTTGCAGTTGATAGAACCATTCAAGTTGAGTCCCTGACAGACTATCTTGAAAGAAATGAACCTACATGTTCTTATCAGTAGTGTATGGTTGAATCTTTCTGACATACGAGCGGAGGTGTAGCTTCGGACAGGATACCCCATCGTACTTAGAAAAGACAGGAGCTTTAAACTTGTGAGGGATCACCACCCCAGATGCCAGACCCAAATCTCCGAAGTCCAAACCAGGTATCTTCTGGATCTCCATTGCACTCAACCGGTCTTCGAGTTGCTTATACCTATCCTCGGCAGGAGGATACTGGTCTTCATTAAAATCAGTGTCATTATCAGAAACCACAGGACTAGGCCCCTTTCTTTCCTCTTGATTCTCTCCTCCTCCAGATGAATGAGACAAAAGTTTCTTGTCTCAACTTGTTCCCGAATCTGCGTCCCATATTCAGGAGGACCACCTTCTTCTTATTCTTCTTCTTCTTCTTCTTC
The DNA here is from genome assembly GCA_948472305.1 of Vicia faba. NCBI lineage: Eukaryota > Viridiplantae > Streptophyta > Magnoliopsida > Fabales > Fabaceae > Vicia > Vicia faba. The sequence continues at coordinate 981,288,284 of OX451735.1, forward strand.
TTCTTCTTCTTCTCCTTCAAGATGAGAGACTTTAAATCTTGTTGTCCTTTGGCCAAATTCAAGAACATCTCCTAAAATTGAGCATTCGGAGCCTGAAGAGCCTTGATGGCTTGATCAGTAGGTGTTTCAGAAGACATGATTGCTGAAATAAACAGCGAAGAAGATAAGAAACCTGTAATGATACCTGTGATGAGGTGCATGATAATGGAATGTGTATGAAATGATTTCAAAGACTTTGGGAGATTTAAATTTGTAAGCCAAGAAATAAACAAACTTTATTAGATTCAAACTTGTAAAATGTTTAACAATGCCTTTAAGGTGTTACAAAAGAAATAACTGAAACTAAATCTAAACTAGAAAAACAACAAAGAATCAGAAATCCCAAGGTCGGTTTCCATTCGTGCTGACATAGTCGTTGATTGTCCTTTCATTCTCAAGTTGCCTTGTAAGCCTCAAGATCTTCCTCTCCTGCTCGTGATACTTCTCCCGATAGGTATCCCGCTCCTCCTTCAACTGAATCCAGGATCTCTTTAATTCCCCAAGATCAGTAGGCATATAGGGATGGAGGACCGCATAAGGAACACCTTCTTCGTTAGTATGCTCTACAATCACCGACAAAACAGATTTGTAAGGCATCCCCAGCTTTTGAGCACGGGCTCGAACCCACTGAAGATAAGGTTGCATAGGGAGAGAAGTCTTCAGTCCTAGCTCTTGAGGGTCAGACCTGTTCACCCTGCCCCAGGCTCGTATAAACCTGCGACGATGTTCTTTAAAGTCCTCTTTATAGTCAAATACGATGTCTGTAAGAAGCAATTCATGGGGACTGTCTCTCCGAGCGCGCCCAAACTATCGTAAGGCCAAACAAGGACTGTAATTTATACCTCCTCTAATTCCAAGAAATGGAACATTAGGGTATTCCCCACATCGATCAATGATAGCTACTCTTTCCATATCCTTTGAACTCCAGAGAATGTCCGTATGAGCAAGGGGCATGATTCTGTAAGCCCAACCTACACCTTCCTCATTCTTCAATACAGATTTAGGAAGGTGCAAAATAAACCACCTCGCCAACAGCGGCGTGTAACACATGAGGGTTCCCCTTCTTCACACGGTACGAGTATATAGAGCATGTAGAATATCACCCAAGAGAGTAGGCACTGGATTACGAGACATGAAGATCTTGATCGCATTCACATCTATGAAAGAACCTGGATTCGGGAAAAGAACCAAGCCGTAGATGAGGAGAGCCAAGATGTCTTCAAATGCTTGAAAGTCCAACTTATCCCAGAACTGTTGAGCTTGATCGATCAGAAACTTAGCCAAGAAACCTTTAACCCTGCTCTGCGTCTCCCAATTAGACACTACAACAGCCTTTGTTAAGTGTAAAGCTGTAGCAATGTCCTCAGGTCTAGGAACCTCTTCTAAACTGGTGAAGGGTGTCTGATCGAGAATGGATATACCCAACAAATCAGAAAATTCCTCCAAAGTAAGGACTAGCTGATAATCCATGAAGGTGAAACAATAATGCAATGGATCAAAGAACTGGAAAAGGACGCTCATCATTTGCTCATCCAATTTTGAAGTGACCAAGCCAAGGAGAAAACCATGTCTTCTAACAAATGAAGAAGTATCAGAAACTCTTGAAACTAAATCTCTAAGCTGAATAGGTATCTGCACAAAGTTAACTCGAATGGTATTTCTGCGCATAGAAGTTATGATCTGCAAAACAGAACAAAGATAAATCCCCTCGGTCTTTGAAATGGTTAGTTTAATGAAATATGCATGCTATGTCATGATGCATGATGTCATGATAAAAACACACAACATGTATCACAAATAGCAGACATGGTAAAGGCCAACAAGTCACACAATAGCCCTTAAGTTTCAGGATTGCATGGAGTATAGGTACTACCCTCTTGTAGTTTAGTTGGTTCAACGTGTCCTAATAATAGTAACCGGGTTTTAGAGGTTCTCAATATCACTGACCATCCTCCATCGGTCATAGTTTCAGCTCACGCAATCTTTTCTTGCAGCCGGAACCATCTCGAGAGTATGGTCTCAATGAGTGTAGTATCGAGTATCAACCAGTTCCCAGCTCTATGCCGAGGCCTACTATCTTACTACTTCCTATGGCCAAGTTGGTCAATTATAGGTTCTAAGGTCAGTTGATGCTTAACGACCCATATAGCAGCCCCATATTCTCCTTGTTCCTCCACAAGGGATATCGGTACCAACTAATGTGCCACATCAACGTAGCTACTGCTTCAACCGTATCGGTCTATGCTGTATGGTTCCCTCACAGTCTATTGCTACTTACCTAAAAGGTGTCCCTTAGATCTGGGTTAGGATCTATAGTAACTCCGATACAAAGCCCAAAAAAATAAAGCAATCAAATCAAACAATAGAAAATAATATGATGAACTAATCCTAAGGTATACCCCACTTATTAACTCCCCAGCAGAGTCGCCAGTTCTGTGATACGGTGGCCAGAACCAGGACTGTTTTTTAGGAATTGATGGTTTGCGTTTTGCATTTGTGTTTGCAAAATGTCGCGGTAAGCAAGAGTCGCCGCCGACTTTTATTTTATCCAACATGAAAGGAAAAAAGCACAGAAAAATTCCCTTTTTTGAGATTTTGAGTACGGGGGGTAGATTATAGAAAGGGAATGTATTAGCACCCTTTCTATTAGTGGTTTTCCACGGGCTCTTAGGTACTTGCTCATCATTTTCAAAATTTCTTCTTTGTGTGTTTGTGTGATTTGAAAAGTTTTTTGACTTCGATTTAACTCTTTCCTCAGTCTTTAAGAGTGCTGCGAAGTGTTTTTTGAAAGCTTTATTTGTAAAGGAGTGTAAGTGTGAAAAAGTTTGTTTGAATTGAGTAAGTACTTAAGATTCTACCTACTCGAAAAAGAGAATTGTTCTACATTTGCTTCCTTTAGACAGTGCTATCCCACTATTAGTGAGTAGGTAGCATCGTCGTTGGAATTTTGAGGGTCAATTCGAAAAGGGACGTACGGTCACTAAAGCAATGTTAGGATGTCTTAGTAGTAACCCTAATGTCTTAGATCAATCATTCGAGGCAAAAATATCCGAGGCGACCATTCCGAGGTAACTTTTCCGAGGCAACCATTTTGAACGGGACTTTGATCTTTGTTTAGACAAGAGAGCGACCACTAAAATATCCTATACCTAATGACCGTTTACCGAAGGCAACCAAGTGGGAGTGTACCCTAGGAGTGCGCATGTGCGAGTGATTCAATTTCAGATTATTTATCTTTGCACATTTAAGGTTTGCTAACTGTTTTAAAGTTACATACATTCTTGTCATGCAACCCTAATTATTCATACATCTAACAGTTAATATTTTGCGGAAATTAAAGCGCGGAAATTAAACTAAGCTATTACAAGGCTTCAGGTATTTACATAGCCAAAAACAAACCCTTGAAAAATAAAGCGATAAATGAAAGATAAAAGACCTAATTAATCTATTACAAATTGTGGGCAATTACAATAATGGGATAAAAATAAAACAATAAAGCGCGCGCAAGGAAATTTAGATCGGGAGAGAACTAGGGTTTAGACCCTTTCTAACCTAATTAAAAGAAAATTGTTTTTTTGTTGTTTTTAATTATTTTTTAAGAAAAGAATTAGGTTTTAAAATTAAGTACAAAAAATAACTAGTAATTAAATTAATTAATAAAATAAATGGCCTATTTTTTATGTTTTTGGTATTTTTAAGAAAAAGAAAATATAATTAAGTTAAAAACAAAACCCTAATTATTCTAATTGATTTTAGTGAAATAATTTGTTAGTGAAATAAATAAACTAAATTAATTAAAACAAAATATAAAAGGAAAAGATTAAAGAAAACTGGGCCTGAAAGTAATTTGGGGGGTGAGTATATCAGATTTTGGGCCCAAAAGAAGATGACCCACGTTGACCTCCAGAATCCCATGTATTGCATTGACCATGGCTTATGATGCTCCTCCATTGATGGCTTTCAGATCTGGACCTCAGGACACTTGGAAATCTGGATCATGATGGACCATGGTGGTCGTTGGCCTTATGTACGCATGTAATCACTGAAAAGAAAATAACATGAAGCAATTTTGAGGACCTGGGATTCGAACCCAGGCCCTGATGCATTGTACACTTGCCTGGCTACCAACTGCGCTACATGCGTTAGTTGTTATATAATTAAACATAAATAATAATATGGAAAACAACAAGATTCCCAGATTCGAACGTGCGAATTTTCAAACACGCAAATGATGGCTTGCCACGACATCTTCTTCCTCCTTGCTCCGTTGGTAAAAGTCCCAGACTTTTACCTACGACACCATGTCCGTCACTACAAATCTGTACATTCTCAAAATCAAACATACGCATGATAAATAAAAACTAAAGCCATGGATAGCTTCGTCTGGACCTGCTGAGTTCAATGGTGGCCCTTTCATGGCCCAATTTTGCCTGTAAACAAAAATCCCAAATCGAAGCTACAAACCCTAACAATGGTGAAATGTCATACAGTCCATATAAATGCAATTAAACATTACAGAAAGCTTACAAATGTTCTAAGGATCAATAATCCATGATTGTTTCGTGCTATAAGTAACAGAATGATGCAATTCGATTTCAAAAATATATCAATATCGTGGATCACTTACAGCGAGTTTCAGGGCCTGGAAATGCTTGTTCTTGATTGGTTTTGCTTGCTGAGGATCCCAGGAAGCGATTGGGATGGTCAGGAGGCTTTAAAATTTCTTCAAAGTATAAATTCGTGTTTTCCCTTTTTCTTATTTTTTTCAAATTTGGTTCTGGTTCTCACGCCTCTCTCTAGCCTTGCTTTTGGTCTGCAAATACTCCTTATGTATTGAGGAATGAATTAGGGTTGAAAGAGTGTGCTTAATCTTCCTCCATCATTGCATTTGATTTTTATTTGATTCCTTTGAATATTTTTCCAAAAATGGTCCAAATCTAATCTTTTTGTGCACCCCATGCCTTTACACGAATTTGATCTCATGCTAGCTGGATATAGAACCTGAAACATGTGCAAAATCTTGAGATTTCATTGTTTTGGATTTTCTCATGATTTGTTTTGATTAAAATTGATTTAATTCAAATAAAAATCAAAATAAATAATAAAAACAAGATAATGACAAGTGGAAAAGGTTAGGGCTCATAGACCATGTTGCCAACTCAAAACAAGTGCAAAAGATTGGGCCCATTAAGCAAAATTTGCAATTTTAGGCATAGTTGACTTTTGGCAATTTTGCAAAAAAGGTCAACTTCACCAATGCACAACTTCCTCAATTTTGACTCTTTGAATGTGTTCTTTGACTTTTTAGAACTCTTGAGATGTCCTCTAAGCAACCCTTTTGGTCTCATCTCAATTTGACATTCCATGTTCATGTATGAAGCTTTGACAAAAAAGATGTTTTTGTTGACTTTTCAAAATGACCTATAATGTCCAAATTCATAACTTCTTGTGAGTGCATATTTTGAACTTGGGAGATGAAGATGAATTATAGAGTATTGAATACTCTTCAAAATTATATTTGGATGGGTCATTTCTCATAAAGTATGAGAAAGTTATGCTTGGTCAAAGTTGATTTGACTTTTCCAACAAAACCCTAATTTAGCAACTTTTGGTTCTTGATGAATTATGAGCAATCCTTGATGAATCATGATCAACCTTTGATAAAATGATGAAATATACTTCAAAATGAGGATGTTGACCAAAAATCTTGAAGTTTGACTGTATGTAGGCCATAGTTGACTTTTGCCCTAGCACAGTCGATTTTCAGGCCTTTGAGCAATTGACTGGGCAAACTTCCTCTGCAAGGCTTGAAACTTGACATGGATGATCTTGAGAATACATTAGGACATTGGTGAGAATTTGGGATCCCTTGGACTCAAGTATCTTGATGCAACATGAAACCCTAATTTGAGGTAGACTGCCTTAGGAGAGAGCTTGTCTGGTCAACCCTTGGACCTCCTTGAGCAACTTGAGGATCTTTCTTGAAATATTTTGAGAAATATGGGAGGGAAAATTTTGGGGTACAACAGGCTCCTTTAGATTTTGGCTTAGCATGAAGCATGAGATACAGCCTTCGATTCTTCCTTTTCACTTCCTTCGATTGTAGGAATGTTAGGGTGAGCAAGTAAGCTTCGACCATTCCCTTTGTCCTTCTTTCGATTAAGGCCTGAGAGTCAATGTGGACATATTTCTGGTTGCTTCTTTCGATTGGGCCTGGTAGTCAGTGTGGACAACTTTCATTTCTCCCTTCTTGCTCCTTCGTTTGGAATGTGAAGCAGCCAGGGGTGAAGCCTAAGGCTTCGTTTCACACAAGACTTTTTCTTTCGTTTAGGGTCTGTACATGTTAGCTTTAACGTATACTTGGACAAGAAAAAGCATGCAATCAAAAGTATAGAAATAAAAAGTGAACAAATTTTATTTACATGTTATGTTTGAAACGAAAAGCTTAAGGTTAAGGGGACTTACCTTGCTTGACGTTGGAATGTAGTGTTGGACTATGAGCTGTTGCCCTGGGTGCTCCTGGATTCAAAGGAAAGAAACAGGTGTGGTGTTTCTTTGACTGGATTCGAAGGTCAAGGAGAGTGGGGTTGTGCTTGTTATTTCTGGATTCGAAGGAGAAGAACAGGTGTAGTGGTCTTTCTACTGGATACGAAAGAAAAACAAAGTGTGGGGTTATTCCTGGATTCGAAAGGGAAAAGAAACAAGTGTTATGTTTCTAATGTTGGATTCGAAAGGGTCAGAAACAAAGGTACGGTCTTTTGAATCTGGGTTTGATAATGTGTTAAGTGTTTGATGATTCTCACACAATCAAAGTTTTTCCCAGCTACCAAAAGCCTCTAGATGTGTTGTCCAGCCCATTAGACATGTTATGGAGCCTCTTATTTATAGGTGAAGTTGGCTGAGGTTTAAGAGGGAAAACAAAACAATTTGAACAAATTGGGTATAATATTTTTCTAGCTTTCGAGAGGCAGTATTTGTATGCCAAATTGGTGTAAATACAGGAGCAGTGTAGCAGGATTGCTGTGCAGCAGTTTTGAAGCGTTATGGCCATGGCATCAGGCTTGGACTTGCAACAAGCATCTTTGAATATTTCATCTTTTCATTTTGACCTCATATGTCCAACTTCGACCAGACTCCTCTTCAGACAACAATATTTATTTCCAATCAAAGTGTCTTTCAAATGGGCCATTTGCAATTCTTCAAATGGGCTAGTAAGGTATATCCTTCGAAAGAGACCCATATGTATGCCTTTCAAATTCACCAATACATGTCCTTTGAAAGGGCCACCAACCATGTGTGTGGAATCGAAACAAACTCTTTCAAAGGGAAATATTGTCCAATCGAAGCTAGTGTAGACATAGCCAATGCCCTGTCGAAACCTGCATGCAGGAGGTCACTGCTTTGTGACTCCAAGCAAGCATACAAGAGGCCATTTCTCAAATGAAGGTTTGCATGAAGAGTGAATACCCCGTCGAAGCCTGCATGCAGGAGGTCACTGCTTTGTGACTCAAGGAAAACATGTAAGGGGCCAATGTTGCAATCGAAGCTTGCACGCAGGAGGGTTCGAAGCAAGATTAGAGGTGAATTCTAAGTGTGCATGAAGGTTGATTCGAAGAAGGTTGCTTCAAAGGAAACCAATGCCCCAAACGAAGGATGACTCAAGCTTGCTCAAAGGAAGCCTATATGCCCAATCGAAGGATGTTTTAAGCCTGCTCGAAGGAAGCCTAGATGCTTAATCGAAGGATGTGGATTCGAAGCAATCTCTTGACTTGTTGAAAGGCACATTAACATCTTCAATTTTTTCATTTTTTCTTCCTTTAAATAGGTGTTTGTAACCACACATGTGAGAGAAATCTTGAGAAAATGAGAGGGCAAATTTTGGGGTACAACAGCTGCCCCTGTTCAATCTTCTTAAACCTGAAAAGTGAGTATGGAATGTTGCCGTTCATAGCTTGAAGGTAGAAAATGCTTGAACACTAGAGTGCCCAGAAATTTACACTCGATGATGTGGTTGTTGATTGTGTAGGAAATGAGCTTAAAGATGCCATTTGGATAGATGATGGAGAGTTGTCAGAGATGGGATTATAGATGCCATCTAAAGGTGATTGTTGATATAAATTAGACTAAGTCAAATCTTGACTTCAACTGGAAAAGAATCAGAATAAATCTTTGGTTGATTTAACTCAGAAGGATATGTTAGAACGGACCCGTGTTAAGCCGTGTCTGGAAATGTATTAGAAGGAATCTGTGTAAGATTGCTTTATGGTGAGCCTATGTAGGGCTTCTTTAGGAGATATATGAGAGAGAAGCCTGGGTAGGGATGTTTCAGGATGATTCCATGTGAAACTTTATCTGGAATTGTATGAGAAGGAACCTGGGTAGGGTTGCTTTAGGATGAGTTCGTGTAAAACTTCATCTGGAAATGAGAAGGAACCTGGGTAGGGTTTCTTCATGATGAATTTGTGTTAAACTTCAACTGGAAATAAGAAGGAACTTGGGCAGGGTTGCTTCATAATGAGTCAGTGTTAAACTTCATCCAGAAAATGAGAAGGAACCTGGGTAGGGTTACTTCATGATGAGTTTGTGTAAAATTGCATCTGAAAATGAGAAGGAAACTGGGTAGGGTTGCTTCAAGATGAGTCCATGTAAAACTTCATCTGGAAAATGAGAAGGAACTTGGGTAGGGTTACTTCATGATGAGTCCGTGTGAAACTGCATCTGAAAATGAGAAGGAACCTGGGTAGGGTTGCTTCATGATGAGTCAGTGTAAAACTTCATCTGGAAAATGAGAAGGAACCTGGGTAGGGTTGCTTCATGATGAGTCAGTGTAAAACTTCATCTGGAAAATGAGAAGGAACCTGGGTAAGGTTGCTTCATGTTGAGTCAGTGTAAAACTTCATCTGGAAAATGAGAAGGAACCTGGGTAGGGTTACTTCATGACGAGTCTGTGTGAAACTGAATATGAAAATGAGAAGGAACCTGGGTAGGGTTGCTTCATGATGAGTTCGTGTAAAACTGCATCTGGAAATGTCTGAGAAGGAACCTGGGTAGGTTTACTTCATGATCGTCAAGTAGATAGTAGCCCTGTATTGCTTTTTGTTGGTCGTTGAGATAATTGTCATGTCTGGTTTCAGGTATTAATCTCTGACCTTAGAAAGAAAGATAGTTTTCTTGGCTTGTTACAACTATTAATCTTCAATCAGCTCATGTAGATAGCTTTCCTGGCTTGTTATAGGTATTAATCTACAATCAATCGTCCACAGATAGATTTCCTGGCTTGTTACAGGTGTTAATCTGACACTTGTTTTTTTGGTCGTTGAGATAGTTGTCCTACCTGGTTTCAGGTATTAATCTCTGACCTTTTTGAAAATTGTTGATGATAGCCATCTGTTGATTGATCTTTCCTGAAAAGATAAAGAGTTAGCTGCATGAAATGTCATGATGTATGAAATGCATGGTGTAATGATGTTTCTCAACATAAATGAGATTGTGTTATATGCATTTCGTATGCATATGCTATGAATGTTGTTGAAATGTAACTTTGTCTTGGAAACTAAATCCTTGACAGGCGCTGGGGAGTTAAATCCCAGACTGTATTGGGGATGAAGAGTATGCACCTCTCCAGACCTTGCTTTAGAATGTTTCTGCTGGGGATTCTGTTTTTGTTATTTGAGGAGGAATTCGCTGGGGGACGTTTATTTTTCTTGAGGGAAACTCTGTGGAGAGTGTTGATTTCTGTTTGGGGAAAAAGGTTCAGGAGTTTCAGTTGTCGGTTGCTCTACTGGAGAGTTATCTCTTGATGGAAGAGGAAGGAAGTTAACAACTTGTTGGGGATAAAGAAGTTAACTGTTATCTGGTTGTCTCCCAGGTTTTGCAGCAACTCACTGGGAATTATAGGAAAGCCCACTGGGGAAGAGGAGTTGTGGTCCCTTGATTTGTAGTAGTCAGAGAGGCAAACTTAAGTTGGGGGAATCTGTAGTTTGTTGGGGAAGTAAACCCTATTGCTAATCTGCTGGAGAGGTGTTTTCTTTTGGCCGATCTCCTCGAGGATTCTTGAGATCAACTCAGTTGGAGAGAGGTTTTCCAGAGATTTGAAACTCTGGCTAGGGATTGCATCGATCCAATTTTATCCATGAATTTGGCTTTGAGGGTTTTGGACCCTTGTCCGTGAAGATTATTCTGTGGGGATAACCTTATAGAGATGACTCTATAGAGACTTGACTGGGAATCACCCTATGAAAGGTACTTTGTGGGAGATTTATTACTGCCCCTATTAGTAAGTGTTTGTAGCACTTTCAGGAAATGTTTGCTTGACCGTACATAACCTTTTGCTAGAATTCATGTTCAATGCTCCAAGTGATTCAGATGCAGACCTGCCCCAGGTTATTCAACACTTTTTTGAGAGATTTCTCGGAATCTTGACTTGACTGCCTCTAACGAGTTGGATAGTGACATGTCATACCCCCTTGCTTATAGGGGATTTGTCATTGGAAGTGTCTTCCAATTTGAAGTGATTTTGTTTCTTGAGAGAATTTCCATTTATGGGTGTTCGCCGTGCAAATTTCTCTATTGTCAAACAAAAAGCCATATGCAAACAACGATATTCAACGTAATGCAAGGTTTATGCTTGTCTTGAAATTTTGAAAATGCGTTTTAGCAGATAAAAGAATTTTTTTAAGAATATGAATTCAATTCAGGATTTACAGTAAAGCCATACAGTAGTCAAGATACCTTTTGTAACAGTATGCTTTCGAACTAACCCATGCTTCAATTAGGAATTTTAAGGGTTGTAGTGTGTTTTGGTTCACGATTTAAGAAACAAAGGATAAGGCTCAAAGTGTATTTGTACCCGCCCGTTCTTCGTGATGTTCTTCAGTCCTAAACTCAGTTAATTATGCGTTTGAACTCCAATTGAGTCTGGGATGACATTTTGGTGATGGTTCGAACAAGTTAAGTTTGTCGGAAGGCAGTCATTTTTGCAACATTTTTCATGTTGTCAAGGATTTGTAGTGACCTCTTTTTGATTTATTATCCCTGATTTTTTGCCTGACTATTCTTGTTTTGAGATTACAGTCAGCGGGATACTCCAGTTTTTTCTTAAGTCTCCTTCGTAGGTTTTGACTTAGTGGGCTTTTCTTTCGAGAGATAATGAATTCCTATTTGATAGGGAACCATCTTCGTCTTTTTATTCAGAAGGACGTTTTTGATATCACTCGTTGTATACGAGGTGAAAGTTTGCGACTGAATGTGCATTTGAGTTAACTGTGAAACTACCCTGTCTCAGGTTTTGTTTAAAGGTTTCAATTTGTGGGGAAAAGAAAACTCCTACTTCTTTGGCTCAAAGGGGTTGACTAGGGATTATCTTCCTTATAACTCCAGTGTTTAGGGTTTGAAAGAAACGCATGTACATCGTCAGTAAGGTCTGTCCAGAAGCATATTGTATAAGATTATGGCATTGTTTTCGTCATCCTCCCTCTAAAGGTTTACAACTTTTTTGAAACAAGAGTTGAGTATCATAAAGGGAGTAAAAAGCATAGTTTACATAGAGTGAAAATGAATGGATTAATTCAAGACAAACATATTTAATGAATTAATGAGAGTAACTAAAGTCTGACATAAAGATAAGTGTTTAAGCAAACAAAGAAATTACAACTGAAAATTCGAATAAACAGAAAATTTCCTCGCCCAGTTCTTCACTTCATATGGAAGCCCTTGAGGGGTGGTAGAAGAGCTCCAGTTAAACGTCTTATGTAAACTCCAACACCCCTTCGTCGATCTGGTCTTAAATCTTGTTTTTCAACATCCAACAGCTATCAATATCGTGCCCCATACTGTTGGAGTGATATGCACACCTTTCTCCATGATTGTAACAGGGAGAAGCAGTATTAGGATTCTGAGGAGGATCCCTTAATGTGACCAAATTCATCTTCAACATATGTTGCAAGACTTGCAATATCGGCATGTCGAGTTTGGTATACTGCCTATCGAATGCAATCTGTTTACGCCGATTACCCTGTTGTTGTTGTTGGGATCATGATGTAATAGCAATTTGGAAAGGTCTGCTCTCCCTTAAACCGGCTTCTTGTCTCATGGGAGGCTGAATAATGACTTGATCCCCAATCTTGACTGTTTGTTTCATATAGTTGCAACCATCTTAACGAAGTTTGTTGATGAGGGTCCTTAGCTCCTCTTGTCCCCGAGCTAAGTTTTGGATAAGAGCCATCTGGCCCACCAGTTATCCCATCATCTGGACTTTTATTGTTGCCATTTCAGTTTTTAGCCGTTCCAACTGGTCATCCTTGTTGCCCTCAAGATTCTTCATGGTCAAGCCCCTAGTGATGAGTGCTTTCACTTCTTCTTTCCCCTTGGATATGTTCAAGAACATTTCTTGAAGTTGAGCATTTTAAGTCTGAATGTCCTTGATAGTATGCTCTAGAGCCATCTCTACTGAAATAAACAGTAAGCATATGAGAGACCCGTGTGGAAAAATCCTGTCATGATATGATGCATGGTATGTGGATGCATATTTTCAAGGATCTCGCGGGGTAAACACAAGAAGATGTTAGAAGTTGAATTTTGATCAACAACTTTGATTAGAGAATTTCGTATCAGTGGATGTCCTTCCACGAGAATCAAGCTTACCATGTCAAGTGGATCATAGCCCTTGACTCAAGTTACCGTGTTTTGGTCTTTGACAGCGTTTGATTAGAGAATGAATCCTCTTGCCCCTTGATAGGCGTCTGGTTCAACGTGACCCTGCACCATAGGCCCTTGAGATCCTTGAAATGGTTATTGAAAATGCTATGGTATGATGTCATGTACAAGTATGCAAAGCAAGCAAGTCTTTATGTGTAAATAATCATATACACACAAAGCAGACAAGTCCTTAGGTTTAGGCTTGCACGGGGTTCATAGGTAAGTACCCTCTTGAAGTTTAGTTGGCTTAACCTGTCCTAGAAAGTGATTGGGTTCTAAGGAATCTCATATCACTGACCTTTGTTTTAGGCATTGTTCTAGCTCAAGCACCAAAGTATTGCGGCCAGAATATCCCAAAATTCCAATCTCAATGAGTGTAGCATCGAGTATCAACCAAACTTCGGTCGGAACCAAAGCCGGCCATCTCCCTACTTTCTAGTGGCTTAGGATGAGTCAATTAAATGTTCTAAAGGCTAGTTAGCGCTTAATGACACTATAAGGAAGCCTAATGTTATCCTTGACTGACTCAAGGAACATTAGTACAAGCCAGAGTATCACGCTAACATAGCTATCACTTTGTTCATATCGGTCTACGCCGTATAACCTCTATGATTTATTCCTACTTACCTAAAAAAGTGCCCTAGATATGATTGTAAGATCTTTAACAATAGCCCAAACAAGGAACCATAATGTAAAGCAAGCAAGTCAAACAATGAAAATCAAGTAAAGGTGATCTAGCCCTAAGGTAACCCCACTTTTAAGTAGATCCCCAACAGAGTCGCCAATTATGTAATACGGTGGGAGAACGGACCTGGGTGTTTTGTGTTTGGTCACAATTTTTGCGGATAGCAAGAGTCGCCATCAGCTTTTCTTTTATCCAATAAGGAAAGGGTGAAAAGAACAAGAAAGACCTTTGAGATTATTTCTTGAGTTCGAGGGGTAGGTTATGAAAAGGGAAGGTATTAGCACCCTTTTCATCCGTAGTTATCTACGACTCTTAGTTGCTTGCTAGATCACTTGCTTTTGTTTGAAAATGTGCTCGTGGTGTGGGTTTTGAAAGCATTTTAAAAACGTCTTTGTAATGATTCTCATTTCTATAAGAACGCGTACAAAGTGTTAGTTTTGAAAATAGTTCAAAGAGGTATTTGTGGAATGTGTTTTTGAAAGTGATTTTGAAATGTGTCTTTGTAATGATTCTCGTATAAGAATGCGTACAAAGAGCTTTGTCTTTTGAAAATGTTTCAATTTGAAAGTGTTGGTGTAAAAATGTTTTTGTTGTGAGCAAGCGAGCAACTATGAGCGTCCTACCTACTCAAAAGGTCTAACGTTCTTTTCCTCCTTCTTTAGATGTTGCTATCTTACCATTTATTTGGTAAGAAAGCCCCATCGTTGGATGTGAAGGGACGAGCGTGGGTCGTTTGTATATTCATAGAAGGCAACCTATAGGACGTTTTAGCAATGTTGTTTAGGGACTAGATCGTTTACCGAAGGCAACATTAAGGGTCATCGAGGGACTACGATCTTTTATCGAGGGTCTTTGCCAAAACGCCCATATTCGAGGGACATGACTACTTTTCCGAGGCAATGAGTGAGATTACTCTAGAGGTGCATGTGTGCAAAGTGTGTTTGACTGCATGCATTTTGTCTTTGAATTTTAGGTTGTCTACTTGTTGGTTTTATCTTACCAAACATCCTAGCTACTAACATTTGTACAAAAGCAATAAAAATGTAGAAAATAAATATCCTACACTATTACAACCATATTGAATAGCAATAAAATGTAAAGACAAAACAAAATAAACTGAGGGAAAATGAGATTTTCGATCTAGGCAGAATTCACCCTTCGATTCTACTTTTATGGCTTCTTTCGATTTAGGCTTAGCATGAAGCATGAGATGCAACCTTCGGTTCTGCCTTTCTGCTTCCTTCAATTGCAGGAATGTTAGGGTGAGCAAGTAAGCTTCGACCATGCCCTTTGTCCTTCTTTCGATTGAGGCCTGGGAGTCAATATGGACATCTTTCTGGTTGCTTCTTTCGATTAGGTCTGGTAGTCTGTGTGGACAAATTTCGTTTCTCCCTTCTTGCTCCTTCATTTGGAATTTGAAGCAGCCAGCGGTGAAGCCTAAGGCTTCATTTCACACAAGACTTTTTCTTTCGTTTAGGGTCTGCACAAGTTAGCTTTAACGTATACTTGGACAAGAAAAAGCATGCAATCAAAAGTATAAAAATAAAAAGTGAACCAATGTTATTTACATGTTATGTTTGAAACAAAAAAGCTTAAGGTTAACAGGACTTACCTTGCTTGACGTTGGAATGTAGTGTTGAACCTTGAGCTGCTGCCTTGGGTGCTCTTGGATTCGAAGGAAAGAAACAAGTGTGGTGTTTCTTTGACTGGATTCGAAGGTCAAGGAGAGTGGGGTTGTGCTTGTTATTTCTGGATTCGAAGGAAAAGAACAGGTGTAGTGTTCTTTCTACTGGATTTGAAAGAAAAACAAAGTGTGGGGTTGTTCCAGGATCCGAAAGGGAAAAGAAACAAATATTGTGTTTCTAATGTTGGATTCGAAAGGGTCAGAAACAAAGGTATGGTCTTTTGAATCTGGGTTTGATAATGTGTTAAGTGTTTGATGATTCTCACACAATCAAAGTTTTCCCAGCTACCAAAAGCCTCTGGATGTGTTGCCCAGCCCCTTAGACATGTTATGGAGCCTCTTATTTATAGGTGAAGTTGGCTGAGGTTTAGGAGGGAAAACAAAAGAATTTGAAAAAATTGGGTATACTGCTTTTGTAGCTTTCAAGGGGAAGTATTTGTATTCCAAATTGGTGTAAATACAGGAGCAGTGTAGCAAGACTGCTGTGTAGTAGTTTTGGTGCGTTATGGCCAGGGCATCAGGCTTTGACTTGCAGCAAGCATCTTTGAATATTTCATCTTTTCGTTTTGACCTCATATGTCCAACTTCGACCAGACTCCTCTTCAGACATCAATATTTATTTCCAATCAAAGTGTCTTTCGAATGGGACATTTGCAATTCTACGAATAGGCTAGTAAGGTATATCCTTCGAAAGGGAACCCTATGTATGCCTTTAAAATCCACCAATACATGTCCTTTGAAGGGGCCACCAACCATGTGTGTGGAATCGAAGCAAACTATTTCAAAGGGAAATATTGTCCAGTCGAAGCTAGTGTAAACATAGCCAATGCCCTGTCGAAACCTGCATGCAGGAGGTCACTGCTTTGTGACTCCAAGCAAGCATACAAGAGGCCATTGCTCAAATGAAGGTTTGCATGCAGAGTCAATGCCCTGTCGAAGCCTGCATGCAGGAGGTCACTACTTTGTGACTCAAGGCAAACATGTAAGGGTCCAATGGTGCAATCTAAGCTTGCATGTAGGAGGGTTCGAAGCAAGCTTAGAGGTGAATTCGAAGCGTGCATGAAGGTTGATTCGAAGCAGGTTGTTTCGAAGGAAACCAATTCCCAAAACTAAGGATGACTCAAGCTTGCTCGGAGGAAGCCTAGATGCCCAATCGAAGGATGTCTCAAGCCTAATCGAAGGAAGCTTAGATGCCCAATTGAAGGATGTGGATTCGAAGCAAACTTTTGACTTGTCGAAAGGCACATTAACATCTTCAATTTTTTTCGCTTTTTCTTTTCCTTTAAATAGGTGTTTGTAACCACACATGTGAGAGAAATCTTGAGAAAATGAGAGGGAAATTTTGGGGTATAACATGGGGGTATTATTAGGTAAGTAGAAATAGATCGTGGGGACTGTGCAGCATATACCGACATGGTTGAAGCGATGACTATGTTAGTCTGACACATTTGTTGGTACCGATATCCCTTGAGTCCAGTCGAGGAGAATACGGGGCCGTTGCATGGTGTCATGAAGCACTAACTGACCGTAGAACCTTTAATTGAATAACTTGGCCATTATGAAGTAGTGAGGTAGCCGGCTTTGGTGCAGTCCGAAGTTGGTTGATACTAGATGCTATGCTCATTGAGATCAGACTTTCAGGTTATTTCGGTCGCCAATAAAGAGGCTTGTGCTGACACAATGCCCAATGAAGAAAGATCAGTAATATTGAGATTCCCTAGAACCCAGTTACTTTTCTAGGACATGTTGAACCAACTAAACTTCAAAAGGGTACTTACCTATGAACCTCATGCAAGCCTAAACCTAAGGACTTGTTTGCTTTGCTTGTATATGTTTACTTGTACATAACATCATGACATCATGCCATAACATTTTCAATAACCATTTCAAGGTTCTCAAGGGCCTGTGATGCAGGGTTATACTGAACCATACGTCTATCAAGGGCAAGAGGATTTCTTTTCCTCTTACCAAATGTTGTCAAACACCAAAGCACGTTGTCTTGAGTCGAGGGCTATAACCCATTTGACATGGTGAGCTCGATTCTCGTAGAAGGACATTCAACGATACGAAGTTCTTCAAAGATGTAATCAAATTTCAACTTCTGACATTTTCTTATGTTTACCTCGCGAGATCCTTGAAAACATTGCATCCACATATCATGCATCATATCATGACAGGTTTACCCCATACAGGTTTTCTCATCCGCTTGCTGTTTATTTCAGTAAAAATGGATCTCGAGCAGACTGTCCAAGATCTTCAGACCCAAAATGACCAGCTTTAAGATTTGTTCCAGAATCTATCCAAGGGGAAAGAAGAAGTGAAAGAACTTCTCATTAAGAGCATGACCAATAACAATCCTGAAGACAACAAGGAGGGTCAGATAAGACAATTGCAAGCAGAGATAGCAACAATGAGAATCCAGTTGTTGGGACAGATGGTTCTTATCCAAAACTTAGCTCGGGTACAAGAAGAGCTGAGAGCCCTTGCCAACAAGCTTCATTAAGACGGATGCAACCGTATGAAAAAAAACATTCAAGGTTGGGGATCAAGTCATTAATCAGCCTCCGATGAGACAAGAAGTTGGTTTGGTCAAGAGAACACCTTTCAAAATGGCTACTACACTGCGAGTTCAACAACGACCTCGCCGACAAGGTAGTCAGCATAAGTAAGACACTCCTAAAAGACAATTTACTGAGATCAACATGTCCTTGGCTCAAGCATTGCATCATGTGCTGGAAGCCATACTGGTTGCGTTAAAGGAGCCTCCTCAAAAACCTAATATTGCTTCTCCCCGTTATGAACATAATGAAAGGTGCGCATACCATTCCATTAGTCGTGGACACGACACTAACCGTTGTTGGGCATTGAAAAACAAGATCCAAGACATGATCAACGAAGAAGTATTGGAATTCACACAAGATGATCAAATTGAGTTTTTCTATCACCCCTCAAAGACACACCATATGAAGTGACAAATTTAGGCGCACAATTTTTTGCTCATTCGAATTTTCAGTTGTAATTTCTTTGTTTGCTTAAACATTTATCTTTATGTCAGACCTTGGTTGTTCTCACTAATGCATTGCATATGTTTGTCTTTAGTTAATCCATTCGTTTTCACTATACTAGAATTATGCTTTTACCTCTTTTTGTATGATATTCAACTCTCGACTACAAGCCTTAAGCCTTTAGAGAGAGGATGACGAAAATAACACCATAATCTCATACAGTATGCTTTTGGACAAACTTTGCTGACGATGTACAAGTGTTGTTTCAAATCTAAAATAGTGGAGTTATAAGGAAGATAATCCCTAGTCAACCCCTTTGATCCAAAGAAGTAGGAGTTTTTTTTCCGCGCAAATTGAAACCTTTAAGTCATAACCTGGGGAAAGGTAGTTTCTCAGTTAATTCAAATATGCGTTTAGTCATAAGCTTTCACTTCATACACAAACATCCTTCTAAATAAAAAGATGGTGTTGGTTTCCCAGAAAATAGGAAGTCTTTACCTCTTAAAAGAAAAGCCCACTAGGCCGAAACCTATGAAGGAGACTTAAGAAGAACTAGGGCATCCCGCTGATTGTAGTCTCAAAGCAAAAACAGTCAGGAAAAAATTAGGGAAAATAAAAGAGGTCGTTACAAATCCTTAACAACAGAAAAATGTTGCAAAAAGGAATGCCTTCCCAAAATATTATTCCAGATTCAATTGGAATCCAAACGTGCAGTTAACTGAGTATAGAACTGGAGAACTTCATGGAGAACGAGTTGGGTACAAATAAACTTTGAGCCTTATCCTTTGTTTCTTAAACCGTGAACCAGTCCATGTTACAACCCTTTAAAAGTCCTAATTGAAGCATATGTTAATTCGAAAGCATACTATTACAAAAGGTATCCTGACTCCTGTAGGGCTTACTGTAAATCCTGAGTTGAATTCATATTCTTACAAAATTATTTTATTTGCTAAAAATGAATTTTCAAAACTTTAAGACAAACATAAACTTTGCATTGTTTGAATACCGCTGTTTGCATATGGCTAATTGTTTGACAACGGAGAAATTTGCACGACGAATACCCAATAAACGGAAATTCTCTCAAGAAACAGAATCACTTCAAATGGGAAGACACTTCCAAAGACAAATCTCCCACAATCAAGGGGGCATGATATGTTATTGTCCAACTCATCAGTGGCAGTCAAGTCAAGATTCCAAGAAATCTCTCATAAAGTCCTGAATAGCCAGAGGCAGGTCTCCATCAGAAACACTTAGGGAATTGAACATGAATTCCAGTAAAGGGTCACGTATGACCAAGAAAACATTTTCTGGCAGTACTACTTACTACTATGGACAATGACAAATCCCCACAAAGTCCCTTTCATAAGGTGATCCCTAGTGAAGTCGCCAGAGCCACTTCTATAAGGTTATCACCACAGAATAATATTCACGGATAAGCGTATAATCCTTCACAAGGCTATCCCCAACAAGTGCAGAAGCATCTTCAAACAAAAGTGGGGCATCCTCCAGTCGATGACATAGTCAAACTCACCAACCGATACATGAGTTTGATCTTCTCCCAATGAACGAACACATCATGCCAGTTCCAAAATGGATGGAAATTGCCAGATGTTTATCATCTTCTAGATATAATGCATATACAATCTAAATATAGATTTATTCTGACATTCATTCCACACTCTCCTACAGATACAGTTCAGATACGATCTAGATATGGATTTCATTATAATACTTATTCAATACATCCTCATATACAATCAAGGCTTGGATTTATTCTGACATTCCCCAGTCGAGTTTTATCTTCCAAAACTGGAAAAGAAACCTTGTAAAAGTTCTTCCCCAGACGAATTCATTTCCCCAGTAAGATCGTCAGAATACTTTCCTCAACACAGTTTAATTCCTAAACAGATTACAATATCCCCAGCTTGAGGCTTTTCCTCAGAATACTACACATCACTGATAGAACTCCCCTTGTCCCCAACAGAGTTGATACTATCCCCATAGAGTTGTCGCGAAGCCTGGAATCTGACTAGATAACAATTAACTTCATTATCCCCAGTAAGTTACCGTGAAGCCTGGAATCCGATCAGATAACAGTTAACTTCATTATCCCCAATAAGTTGCTGCGAAGCCTAGAATCCGACCAGATAATAGTTAAATTCATTATCCCCGGAAAGTTGTTGCGAAGCTGGAATCTGACCAGATAACAATTAACTTCATTATCCCTAGTAAGTTGCTGCAAAACCTGGAATCCAACCAGATAACAATTAACTTCATTATCCCTAGTAAGTTGTTGCGAAGCCTGGAATCCGACCAGATAACAATTAACTTCATTATCCCCAATAAGTTGTTGTGAAGCCTGGAATCCGACCAGATAACAGTTAACTTCATTATCCCCAGTAAGTTGCTACAAATCTTGGAATCCGACCAAATAACAGTTAACTTCATTATCCCTAGTAAGTTGCTTCAAATCCTGGAACCCGACCAGATAACAGTTAACTTTATTATCCCCAGTTAGTTAATGCGAAGCTTGGAATCCGACCAAATAACAGTTAACTTCATTATCCCCAGAAATTTATTGTGAAGCCTGTAATCCGACTAGATAACAGTTAACTTCATTTTCCCCAGAAAGTTATTGCAAAGCCTAGAATCCGAGCAGTTAACAGTTAACTTCATTCTCCTCAGAAAGTTGATGCGAAGCCTAGAATTCTACCAGATAACAACTAACTTCATTCTCCCTAGAAAGTTTCTGCAAAGCTTGGAATTCGACCAGATAAAAGTTAACTTCATCTTCCCCAGAAAGTTGGTGCATAGCCTGGATTTCGACCAAATACCAGTCAATAATTCCTCCCCAGACAAATCGGAGGTTTATTCATCTTTATTATCCCAGTCAAGGCATATAAGAGTTAAATTCCCCAGTAGAGTAATGGTCAGCAAAGTTTCCTGAATTCTACTCGTCAAGAAGAAACCAACATCCCATGCAGAGTTTCCTTAAACATCAAACAGAATCCTCAGCGGAAGTATTCAAGACAAAATTGAAGATACACATCCACAACAATAATCAGGAATTTATTTTCCCAAACAAAGATACACTTCAATAACATTTCACATTTCATACATTATAGCATATGCATACGAAGGGCATATAACACAACCCCATTTTTGAGAAACACCATTACGCAATTCATTTCATACATCATGACATTTCATAGATCTAACTCTTTACCTTTTCAGGAAATATCAATCAACAAATAATTATCATCAACAATATTCAACAGGTCCAAGGTTAGTTCCTGAAATAAGATAGATCAACTATCTACACGGCCAGACGAAGCAATCTCACACGGGTTCCTTCTCATACACGACCAGATGAAGTAATATTACATGGATTCCTTCTCATATATTTCTAGATGTAGTTTCACACGGACTCATCCCGAAGCAATCTTACACGAATTCCTTCTCACATACTTCCAGATGCAGCTTCACACGGGCTCATCCTGAAGTAATCTTACACGGATTCCTTCTCACATACTTCTAGATGCAGCTTCACACAGGCTTATCCTGAAGCAATCTTACACAGATTCCTTCTCATATATTTCCAGATGTAGTTTCACACGGACTCATCCCGAAGCAATATTAGACAGATTCCTTCTCACATACTTCCAGATGCAGCTTCACACGCGCTCATCCTGAAGTAATCTTACATGGATTCCTACTCACATACTTCCAGATGCAGCTCCACACGGACTCATCCTGAAGCAATATTACACAGGTTCATTTTCATATACTTTCAAATGTAGCTTCACACGGGCTCATCCTGAAGCAATCCAACACGGGTTCCTTCTAATACATTTCCAGACACAACTTAACACGGGTCCATTCCAACATATAATTCAGATTCAATTGACCAAAGATTTATTCTGATACTTCTCTAGTAGACACTTTATCTGGTTCAGTTAAATCAAACTTAAGATTTATTCTAATTCTTACCTAGTCAAAGACAAATATAAACACCTTCTGTTTCAGTATAAACCGACCAAAGATTTATTTTGATGCTTCTTCCAATCTCTATCGACAGTCACCTTGGATGGTATCTATAAGCCCATCTCCTAAAACACTTCATCACCTCTCCAAATGGAATATGTTAATCCCATTACCGACACAATAAACTAACACATTACTTTGTGCATCAGCGAGTGCAAATTTCTGGGCACTCTAGTGTTCAATCATCTTCCACCTTCAAGTCACAAATGGCGGACCCGCCAATCTAACTCTTAAGGTTTAAGAAGATTTAACAGGGGAAGCTGTTGTACCCCAAAATTTTCCCTCTCATTTGTCAATACATTTCTCACAAAGATCTTCAATGGCTCAAGCTTGCACAAGTGTTGACTAGGTCAAACTATCTCCTAAACACTGATGCCTCAAATTAGGGTTTTGATTTTCACAAAGGCAATTGGACTTCTAATTACTCAAATGACTTGCATGGATCATTATATACCTTCAAGAATACTCATGTCAAATTTCAAGTCTTGAGATCACAATTTTGCTCAGCCAATTGACCAAATGACTAAAAATCAATTGTATGGGGTAAAAAGTCAACTGTCGTCAAGTTACAGTCAAACTTCAAGATTCTTGACCAATATCAACATTTTGAAGTCATATGCATCAATTGATCCAGTTTGGATCATAATTCCTCAAGAAAAATGTTCAAATCATCAAAAGGGCAAAATGGTCAAAATTAGAGTTTTGACTGAGAATGACTGATTCTTGACTTTTGACTTAATACATGACTTATTGGTTTGAAAAATGATATCAAGGATTCACGGACATCATTTTGACCTAATTGCACAACTCAATTCATCTCTCAAGATCAATGGATTGATAGTTGAAATTTGATCAACTAATGAAAAGTCAACTGATGCACAAAAAGTCAAACTTTAACTTTTTGGTCAAGAGTTAATTTCAAAGATCACAATTCATCAAGAAATTCAAAAATGTGAAGCTAGATCGTCAAGAAATCAAGAAATTCAAAAGTCAATTTGAAAAGTCAAACCTTTCAAGACTTAGAAAAAATTTCTAAGTGTTTTAAACATGATAATTTCACTACTTCATGCCAATTTTTCACAAAGATGCAAGATGATTCAAAGAAAATTTTCAACATGAAAGTGTAGATCTTGATGAGATCTACAACTTTGCTTTACTGATCAAGTCCTATAAGTGTTTGTATTTTGAGTTATAAATTCATGAAGTCATGCACTTTTTCTTAAACACTTAGAGAAACATTCAGCAGGTTTGGTCATGTTTTTGTCCTAACTTCTTGGCCAATTTTCACCTAGTTCCAATTTGATATAATAAAAGTGTAAATCATGAAGGTTGTAGAGGATGTTTCCAGCTTTGCAGAACATCAAAGAGCATGAATTTATCATACTTAAGCTAGGAGATTCAAAGGCATGAAGTTAGACATCCATTCTTGAATTACAAATCATTATTGGTGAAGAACACATAATCCAATCTTCATGCTATGCTGCATAATCTTGTGTTGCAGGCCTTCTAACTTGCCAATCTCACCATAATTTAATGCTTACATAAACTTTTGAGCCATGGACCATTTGATTTAAGCAATGTCCAAGTGATTTTTCCATTTTTGGCACAAAGTTAACATTGACATTCTTGCAAAGTAGCTTTAATCACAAAGTCAGCTCTTCTTGAGCCTCTAACTTGTTCCTTATACACACACTCAACACACAAAATCAGATGAGTATGCTTAAAGTGTCCAACAACTCTATGCAGTAAATTATAAAGCATTGGAACTATGATCTTCTAGCTTGCTTCATTGACAATCCAACCTAACCACAACATGTGATCTTGAAAAATCTGGTCAACCTTTGTCCAAAACCTTTTGCCTATAAATAGAGAGATCAATTGCAAGAGATAGAGGTCAGAAAAAGGGAAGAGAAACAAGCACTCAAAAATCCTATACTCTCAGAAAATCAGACTTGTCCACAAAACCTCCATTTTTGAGCTTTAAAGTCCTAATATTTGAACCTCTTAAACCTTGCAAGTTTTGCCCACACAAACCATCCAAATATTTCATATACATCATATAGAAGTTATTCAAACACAAGAACAAATTTTGTAACAACACTATCACCATTTTTCCAAATTCAAAAACAAACACCTGCAACTTGACTTCTCTAAGATAATACAACAACTCTAAGTCAAAACACGAATTTCAGTTTCAAGGTAAGTTTTCTTGACTTTGAACTCTTCATACAAGAATTATTAGTGGTTCATTTGTGAATATAAAATGTAGATATCATTCCCCTGAAGCTAACCATATGCTTACTTTTCATTTTCATTAACAATGTGATGAGAACTGACTTATATAGGTAACAGAAAAATGTTAGAGGTAAAAATGCAGTATGAGTCGATACATATCCCATATGCGTCGACTCATATTTTTTACAAAACAGGGGATGAGCCGATACAATGCAATATGCATAAATACATATTGTTATCAAGACATACTACAAAGATATAAAATGTGTATGATTCGATGCAAAACATGAATGAGTCGATGCAAAACAAAAATGAGTCGATGCAAACCATTATGTATTGATACATACTGAATTGGTTTTAATTTCCAGGAGCAAGAAATGATATGTATCGATGCATAAGTGCATGTGTTGATGCAAAACAGAAATGATCTGGTGCAAACTATTATGTATCAATACATACTGAGTTGGTTTTGATTTCCAGGGGCAAGAAGTGATATGTATTGATGCATAAGTGCATGTGTCAATGCATAAAGTTTTTTTAAAAAAATTTTCCTTCCTTTTTACATTATCTTTATATTTTTAGATATTGTTATTCATTATTCAATTTGGTTGTAATAGTAATTAAGTTTTAATTGCTTTCATCCCCCATTTGTGATTTGTATCCCCATCCCCCCAAAAAAAGATGTAATAGCGTAGAACTTTAAATTTCCGCAATTTATCGCTTCCAATATTATTGCTAGTAATTAGGGTTTTTATGGCAAGACTTAAAATTAACAAGTAGACAACCCTAATTCAAGACAAAAATGCATGAAATAAATATATTTTGCACACTTGCACCTCTAGGGTAACCCACACTAGTTTCCTCGAATAAAATAGTCATGTCCCTCGAACGTGGGATGATTTAGCAATGACCCTCGAATACAAGATCGTATTCCCTCAATGACCCTTTAATGTTGCCTTTGGTAAACGATCTTAGATCCTTAAGGTAAATTGCTAAGGTATCCCACAATGTTGCCTTCTATGACTGTACGGCGACCCACGCTTGTCCCTTCACATCCAATGATAGGGCTTCTTATCAATCAATGGTAAGATAGCAATATCTATAGGAGGAGGAAATGAACGAAGAATTTTTGAGTAGGTAGGATGTTCGTAATTTTCTTGCTCACAAATATTTCAAAACACTTTCCAACACCAACACTTTTCTATGAAATATTTTCAAAAGTCAACACTTTTTATACATTCTTATAGAGACGAGAATCATTACAAAGGTTGGCTAAATGAAGGCATTTTTCAAAAATACTTTCAAAAACCATCACAAACACATTTTAAACGAAGCCTTTCAAACCTTCCCTTTTCATAACCTACCCCCTGAACTTAAGAAAATATCTCAAGAGGTCTTTCCTATTCTTTTCACCCTTTCCTTTATTGGATAAAAGAAAAGTCGGTGGCGGCTCTTGCTATCGACAACAATTACGATAAAACGCAAAACACCCAAGTTAGTTCTCCCACCGTCCAAGTGGATTTAATCGCAAAGTCCACTCTCCTTGAGCTTTGCACTTGTTCCTTCTGCACACATTTAACATGTATGCTCAGAAGCAACATATACAAAGCCTCTAACACCCTACAAGCCCTTGTACTATGCATTGAAACCATGGTTTTCAAGATTGCTTCAAAATCAAATCACATAACTATAGCACGTGATCTTTGATTCCTGATCACTATAGCCTTCAAAATCTTTCCTCTATAAATAGAGGAGTCATTTTTAAGCCAACACACGAATTCACAAGCCCTGAAACACTCACAAACTCCCTCAAACCAGAATTTGCACAAAAATCTCCATAACTTGTCATTTCTTACTTTGAACATAAATCTCACAATCCACTCGTGCGTTTTCACTTTTAATAAATCACAAAGCTTCCATACCTCATATATAGCTCATCCCCATCTCTGTTTCAGCACTGTATCTTCATCTTCATCATCCTTCATTTGCAAATATTAAAACCTGCAACTTGACTTCTCCAGCATAATTCAGGCACTTTCAGCATAAAGTAAGAGTTGCATTAGCTTCCTAGGAGTTCAGTAAAGATATCTAGATTATCACCAAACTTCTAGGGGTGCTCAAACTCCATACAAGATTTCCAGTTTTGAGCTAAGTTTTCTCAACTTTGAACTCTCTCTACAAGCATCATTAATGGTTACTTTGTGAATGAAAAATGTAGACATCATTGCCCTGAAGCTAACCATGCCTTTAGTTTTCATTTATGTTGCCTGAGTGATATGAATTTTGAAGTTGAACTTTTTGAAACAATTATGTTTTATTTGGTACCAAACAAAATTTGTGTTCATATTTGATTTATAACTTTAGTTATTAACATGGTTGAATCTGTGTTGAAAAATGGAGCAAGTTTCATGTTTACACTTTTGAAAATGGTTGAGAAATGAGCAGGTTCAGAATTTCAAAAATGTAACAATGGAGATGCTGGTGCGAGGAAAAAAATGAAGTTATAATTAGGAACGATTTTATTTTAAATTTATTGCAACTTGTTCTATAAACCGATGAAACAGTCACCTCAGTGGCAGAGGAAGCGCGCATAAGGCATTAGTGTATACGGACCTGTGTTCGAGCCCCAGTGGTACCCTTTTGTTTTTTCACATATTTAGCTATTTCAGATTCAATACAAACAAGCTAAGGATGCACATGATACTCCCCTCATTCACACCATCAAATATGCCATACAATCAAATCAAACACTCATAATGGAGAGATCATGATGCACTCTCATAGGCTAGTCACATGGAACCCCAAAACAGGTGTTGGGCTGGAAATGTTTGGGCCTTTTTGTTTTTGATTTCATACACCCTCCATATTAATTTCAGAAACCAAGCCCATTCCATTTTTTTAATTATTTTTCTCTGATTTCAAACAAAAAATATATTTGGGCCCAACGCCCCATTTTTCTTTTCAACCTCCTTTTTCTTTTGACACCCAGGCCCAATTATTTTTATTTCTTTTATATTTTCTATATTTCATTTATTTATTTATTTTTATTTAACCAAAAAATATAAAAATATATTTTCTTAAAATAATTAAAGTAAAAACATTTTAATTTAAACATTTGTTTTATTTTTTGTTAGTATTTAGAACTAGATTTTGTTTGTTTTCTATATTTTAAAATATTTTTCTAAATTAATATTAATATTCAAATTATTTTCTAAACAAATTACTTAGACTTAGGTTTTATTTTATTCTTAATTTTAATTAACTTAGATTTGAGGTTTTGTTAAATATTTAATTAACTTTTCTTATAATTAAAATTAATTAGTTTAATTAGGTTAAATACTAAAACCTTTTCCATCAAAAAAACCCTAAAAAACAATTTCTTTTCTCTTTACGTTCTTGTGCATTTTATTATTTTGCATTACTAATTATTCAATGGTTTGTAATAGATAATTAGGCTTTATTGCTTTCTTCCCCCTATTCACAAATTGTACCCCACATTCCCAAAGCGTTGTAATAGCGTAGGACATTTAAATTCAATAATTTATCGCTTTCCTTATCATTGCTAGTAATTAGGGTTTACATGACAAGACTTAAAATCAAACATTAGAAAACCCTAATTCAAAGATAAAATAGTTGAAATAAATATACTTTGCACACATGCACCTCTAGGGTACCCAACACTTGTTGCCTCAAATTTAAACAGTCATGTCCCTCGAACGTGGGATGTTTTAGAAAAAGACCCTCAATTAAAAGATCGTAATCCCTCGATGACCCTTTAAATATTTCCTTTGGTAAACGATCTTAGTCCCTTATGATAATTGCTAAAACATCTTACAAGTTTCCTTTTATGACCATACGATGACCCACGCCTGTCCCTCACATCCAATGATATGGCTCCCTACCAACCAATGGTAAAGTATCACTATCTAAAGGAGGAGGAAAAGAACAAAGACTTTTTGAGTAGTTAGATTGCTCGTAATTTCTTGCTCACAAACTAAAACCATTTCTCACCTCACACTTTCAAAAACAAACATCTTTCTAAACACTCCCTTTCGACAGATATTTTCAAAACAAAACATTTTGTATACATTCTCAACGATACGAGAATCATTGCAAAATTTCCGCACTATGGCGTATTCAAAATATTTCCAAAAACAAACATTTTGTATACATTCTCAACGATAAAAGAATCATTGCAAAATTACCACTTTCAAAACATCTTCAAAAAACATCTTTCAACATACATAAACACAAAGCATTTTTGAGTGATCAAGAAATTAAGAACCCGTAGATAACTACGGATGAAAAGGGTGCTAACACCTTCCCTTTTCATAACCTACCCTAGAACTCAAGAAAATATCTCAAAAGGTCTTTCCTGTTCTTTTCACCCTTTCCTTTATTGGATAAAAGAAAAGTCGGTGGCGACTCTTGCTATCTGTATCATTTGTGATAAACCGCAAAACACCCAAGTCAGTTCTCCCACCGTATAACATATGGTTTCTTAGTATTTTCTTCCACTCTTTGATGATGAGGGTCTTTAGATATTCTTACCCCTTGGATAAGTCCAGCAACATATGTTGAAAATTCAACATTTTGAGCAGTTCTTTGACGGTTTATTCGAGAGCCACCTTTTACTGAAATAAACAGCAAGAAGATGAGAAAACCTGTATTGGGAAATAACTACTGTGATATGATGTGTGTGGTATGTATATGCAATGTTTTCAAGGATCTCGCAGGACAGACAAAAGTGAAATGTTAGAAGTTGAGTCTGGCTACAGCTTTGACTGAAGAACTTTGCATCTTTGAACGTCCTTCTATGAGAATCAAGCTCACCATGTCGAGTGGTCTTTGACTCACGAGGACGTACTCTGATTTTGATGGAATCTGGCTAGAGGAAAATAAATCCTCTTGCCCCTTGCTAGATGTATGATAAACCTGCATCACAGATCCCTAAGATCCTTGAAAAGGGTTAGTTAAAATTTCATGGTATGATGTTATGATGTCATGTTTAAATTAGATAGAAAACACAAACAAACCATGCAAGAGCCGTAGGTTTAAAGGCTTGCATGGGGTCCATAGGTAGGTACCCTTTTCTATTTGAAGTTAAGTTAGCTCAACCTGTCCTAAAATAGTAACTGGGTTCTAGGAATCTCATATCACGGATCCTTCTCAAAGGTTTTATTTTAGTACAGCAACTGATTTTCCACCAAAACATCCGCGAGTTGAATCTTAATGAGTGTAGCATCGAGTATCAACCAACTCTGGACTGCACCAAAGCCGACTACCTCACTACCTTATAATGGCCAAGATGGGTCAATTAAGGTTCTAAAAGTCAGTTAGTGCTTATGACACCACGCGGTAGCCCAATGTTATCCTTGACTGACTCAAGTAACATCGGTACAAACCAAAGTGTTACACTAACGTAGCCATCACTTAAACCATATCAGTCTATGCTGCATAGTTTCCATGATCTATTACTACTTACCTAAGGTATCCCTAGATTCAGGTGTAGGATCTTTGCAAGAATTTAAACCCAAGAAACCCTTAAAGATAAAGCAAGCAATGTAAACAAATAAAGAAAATAAAGTGATCTACACTCTAAGGTAACCCGTTTTTTTAAGTTTTCCCCAGCAGAGTTTCCAGTTCTGAAATACGGTGGGAGAACTGACTTGTTTTGCATTTTATCGCAAATTTTGCGGATAGAAAGAGTCGCCACCAACTTTTATTTTATCCAATAAGGAAAGGGTGAAAAGAACAGGAAAGACCTTGAAGATTTTGAGTTCGGGGGGTAGGTTATGAAAAGGGAAAGTGTTAGCACCCTTTTCATCTGTAGTTATCTATGGGCTCTTAATCTCCTAGCTCACTTTTAAAATTTTCTTTTTGTGTGTGTTTGAAAATATTTTTCAATTTAAACTTTTTAATGATTCTTTATCGGTCCTCAAGAATGCGTACAACGTGTTTTGAAAATATATTTGAAAATGTTTGTGTAAAATGTTTTGTTTATTTTGTGAGCAAGTGATTAAAAGTTCTACCCACTCAAAGTTATTCTTGTACTTTTCCTTCTCTTCTAGATAGTGCTATCCATACCATTAGTTAGTAGGAAGCTCTATCGTTAGATGTGAAGGGACTGGCGAAGGCTTATCGTACGGTCATCGAAGGCAACTTGTAAGGAAAATTTAGCAATTTTGTAAGGGGCTAGATCATTTATCGAAATGCAACGTCGAAAGGGTCATCAAGGGACAATGATCTTTTATTCGAGGGACTTTTCTAAGGCGTCCCCACTTTCGAGGGACATGACCGTTTTTGTACTGAAGGCAACAAGAGAGGTTACCCTAGAGGTGCAAGTGTGCGAGTGTGTTGTATTCAGTTATTTATCTTTGATTTTAGGGTTTTCTAACTATTTGTTTTTATCTTTCCATACAAACCCTAGTTACTAAGGAGATGCATAGAAAATATAATAGCGGAAAATAAAAGGCAGAAAATATAAACCTAGGCTATTACAATGCTTTGGGGCAGATACATGAATAGACAGTGCAGAAAAGAAATCCTAAGCTATTACATCCAGGAGAAATTACATAATAATGAAAAAATAAAGCGATAAATAAAGATTACAATTGCGAAACCTATACAGTCGATCTAAAAATGTAAAATGAAAATAAAATAGAAGGAAAAAGAAGTGTTTTTGATATTTTTTATGAAAAGAATTTTTGATGATAATTAATTAAACTGGAAAATTCTAATTGATTTTAAAATTGAAAAAACAGGTTGATTAATTAAATTAAAAGGATAAAGAAAAAACCTAAAAAATTAATTAATTTTAGTTAGTAAAAAAGATTAATTTAAAAGTTGATTAAAAAACCTAAAACCAAATTTAGTTAGGGTTTGTGAAAGAAAATATTTTGTTTTATGGTTAGGTAAAATTAGGGTTTAAGGGAGAAGTTAAGGAAAAAACAAGTTAGAAGCAAAACAAAACAAATATGCCAGGGGTGGGTGTTGAACCCACACCCTTAGCCTTTACCTCTGCCCTCCTTGCCACTGCGCCAGGCGTGCGCCTTTGTTAGGGAAATAGGATCAGTGTGCTATGTAGTAAACCTGCAAAAAAACATGAAAATATGAAGAAAAAAAATCCCAAAACACGAAAAGGCAGGGATCAAACCCACGCCCTGACATAATAAGATCTTATCTCGCGCACGCTTGCCACTGGGGTGGTTGTACATCCGGTAACATCAGTGAAAATAATCAGATGTATTATAAACCCAAATAACTGAACCGGATAAGTGTCGGAGCTCTAGCTCCGGTCATCTTCTCTGGCGAGCACCTTCTTTGTTCCTGCAAAATAAAAAATATTAGATGTTCTAAAGGACCCTACCCCTGTAATTCAGGCCATGCAATTTCAATGGAAGCATTAGTTTAGGCTAAAACGCACTAGATTGTGAGATACCAAAAAGACAATTCAAAACAGTGTGAACATGGCAAACCCTTGTGCGATCATTATGGGGGCCATGCTATGGTTCAATCCTGCATTGTTATACCTCATAAACACATTAGTAAGGTTATCATGCGTTAAAACACAAAGAAAACATAATATATAAATTTCATGCAATGATGGAAATCAGTGATCTTAGTGGTGCATTTCGAGCCCTTTGGATCATCAAAGATGATCCATTCTTACCCTACAGTGCTTCGGGAATTGAATGAGTCAAATATTTGGCCTTGAGGGAGGCTGCAAGACAGGGTTTCGATTTTCCCTAATTTTGAGAATTTTTTGAAATTTTTGGAGAGGTTTCTTGTGCAAGGGTTCCATGTCCTATTGTTGTCTAAATAAAGAGAATATATAGGCTGAATTAGGTCAAAAAGATTTGGGCTTGGACCTTTGTAAGAAAGCCTTGAATTTTATCTAATTTATTTTGACTTAAAATAAATAAAAAATAAACAATAAAGAGAATAAAACCCCAAGGGGTTTATGGATAAATTGTGAGGTTCATATTAAAGCCTTATGCATGTTTGGACCTTGAAACATCAGCCCATTAGCCCAAAATTCCAAGTTTGATCACTTTTGGTTTCATGCATTTTCTCAAAATTTCTCAACTTGCATCCATAATAAATCTCTCAATTTTTATCATTTGAAAGTGATCTTGGACTTTATAGAAAGCTTAAGATGTACTATACAATCTCTATGTTGACCAGTTTTGCATTTGAAGACTTTATCTTTATGTAAGTTTCCTTGACAAAAAATATCTTTTTGTTGACTTTTGAAATGACCTATAATGTTTTGGCCGATATCTCTCAAATGAAGCATTTTTTGGACTTGATCTTAGAGAGATAAAGTTGTAGAGAATTGAATTTCCTTCAGAATAAGCTTTGGTTGAAAAAATCTGATGAAGCATGTGAAAGTTGTGCTTGGTCACTTTTGACTTTGGGTGAATTAGGAGTTTTCTTGATGAATCATGATCAACCCTTGATCAAATTATGAATGTGAATTCAAAATCTTGATGTTGACCAAAAATATTGAGGTTTGACTGTATGTTGACCACAATTGAATTTTTGTCCAATACAATTGATTTTCAGTCATCTGAGCATTTGACTTAGCAAACTTGTGATGCAAAGCTTGAAATTTGGCATGAGAATTCCTTGGGACATATGAGGAACCATGAAATCCACTTGAGGCATATTAAGCTCAAATTTCTTTGAGAAAAGTGAAACCCTAGTTGTAGGTCAACTACTTAGGAGGAGAATTTGTCTGATCAATCATTTAGTAGCCTTGAGCAATTGAAAACCCTAGGAGCATGAGGAGGTGTCTTGAAGAAAATGAGAGGGTAAATTTTGGGGTAAAATAATTTTTAACAAGAAATCCAGTTAACTTTTCATACGAAGTCCTTCAAGCCTGATTCAAACCATACAATGCCTTCTTTAGTCTGAACACATGATCTAGGAAAGAATGATTAACAAATCCTTTTGGTTGTTCAACATAGACTTCTTCATTTATATAACCATTTAAGAATGAACTCTTGACATCCATTTGGAACAGCTTGAACTTTAAGAGATATGCCACTCCAAGTAGTAGTCTGATGGATTCCAAGCGAGCTACATGAGCAAATGTTTCATCAAAGTCCACTCCTTCAATTTTAGTGTACCCTTGAGCAACAAGTCTGGCCTTGTTTCTGGTGAAAATACCTTGCTCATATGAATTGTTCATATACACCCATTTAGTACCAATAATATTTACCCCTCTAGGTCTTGGTACCAAGTCCCAAACTTCATTTCTTCTGAATTGACCAAGTGTTCGTGGGAGTCTCTCGCGAACAGTCTCTAGCCTCTTAAATAAAGGTTACTTGCAGGAACGAATACAAGAGTCATAGACTATCGTGTTAAGTTCGACAATATTTGGGTGCTTGAAAAATCAGGGCACGAAGGGCGCAATAAGAAAACAAAGACAAGTAAATGGTAGATAAATTGCAAGATTGGAGAAAATAAATAAGGCTTTGTAAATATAAAAGTGCTTTGAATTTAAAGGTGGACGCAATCGTAAATTTTCACAACTAACTCGTTTCTCTATGCGCTGGTACTTTGAGTGCTCTCTAACAATGTTACAAAGTGCGACCTCTAAAACAAATGCAATAATTTGCTTAAATAGATGCTAAAAATATAATCGTCGACGGTTACTTAAGCCACTTATATGGATGGTTTGTGCGACAATAATTTTGAAACTTCCATGTCTCGCTCAATACTTATTGTTGATAATCGATTTTACTGCCACCTACTTTTGTTCTCGACCTGCCTGGTCATCACCGACTTTGCTTCACTCTTCATACTATCTCGTCGGCCGTTTTTTTGGGCGTAATCCCTAAAATTCTGTCGACATTCCCATAGCTCCTTGTTGATGCTCTTTGTTGTACTCGAAAATTTTCCCTCTCACTTATCAAATATTTTCTCAAAAAGATCTCTCTTGGTTCAACACTGCACTAGGGTTGATCAGCTCAAGACACCTCCTTAAGCACTGGTGACCAAAATTAGGGTTTGAGATTGCACAAGGATAATTGAACTTTCAATGCTTCATATGACTTTCATGGATAATTATGGACCCCCAGGATTACTCATTTCATGTTTTAAGCCTTGGATCACACTTTTGCTCAGTCAATTGAGCAGTTGACCTAAAAATCAGTTGTATTGGGGAAAAAGTCAACTATGGCCAATTTACAGTCAAACTTCATAATTTTTTATCCACATAAATATTATAAACTCATATGTATCATTTGATCAAGTTTGGACCATAATCCCTCAAGAAATTTGATCAAATCATCAAAAGGGAAAAATGGTCAAAATTAGGGTTTTGATTGAGGAAGGGCAATTTCTGATTTTTGACCTAGAAAATGGTCAATTGGTTTGAAGCATGGTTTCAAGAGTTCAATTTCATCTTTTTGACCTAATGGCATGACCTAAAACTAGGGGTGGACAAATTTTTTTGATCCAGACCAAACCGACCTACCCAAGGGATCCGAGAACATGTGGGTCGGGTTAAGCAGATCATCGGTTTATCGATTTGCCAAGAAATGGATGCAGGTGGATTCTGTCGGTCGGTTTAGGATTATGTTTTTAGACCCATGGCTAACCATAACCGACCGACCCAGAAGGGGAGGTATGAATGATATGATTTGGACTTGGCATATTAATGGAGAGCCCAAGGAAGTCCATTTTTTTTACAACAACGATTTTACTTGGCCCAAAAAATTAGATATTTTTCACTTAGTTAGTCAATATCTCCACTAGGGTTTCATGAGTTCTCTCAATCTCATCATTCCAAATTTGTTCCTCTTCATCAACATCTCTCTCCGCTAGGGTTTCATCTTCTTCTTTAGCAACTGTCATCGTTTGGTCAAGCACCTTCACGCCAACCAGCCACGAATCACCTCCGATGTAAGTACTTATCTGTTATGATTCTCCTTCTCTCTCTTTCTCCTTTCTATCTTTCTCTCTCTGTCAAGTAAAATAAATTTTTGGTTGTTTTAAGTTTGAGTTTTTGGTTGTTTTGTTGTTGAGTTTAATTCTTTTGTTGTTTTCTATTGGAAGATGAATCCTTGCAAACAAGTTTTTTGTGGACTTGATGAAAAACTGTTAATGGAGTCGAACAACGACTTAAAATATAAATTTTTTTCCTTAACAAGCATTAATCTGTTGAAAAGCTGGACAACTTTTAGTGAAGTTGATTTTCAAACAATTGTTTACAATTGAAGATTCAACAGGCTGTCAAGAAATTAAACTAATAAACATGTAGAAATTAAACTAAATAGTTTTCCAAATTGTCATGTTTCTAAGCACATAATTATTTTTTAAAAGTTTGTTACAATAATGAAAAAATATTGACAAATGTGTATAGAGAGATGAACTATTTGATTGTGAAAATGAAAAAAAAAATGCAAAGTGTACTCACTTATATTAGTCTTGATGCTCTGTGAAAGTATGTTGATGAAAGAAAGTAGTAATTTGTAATTGACAATTGCTGTTTTGTTGGTTGTATATGTGGAATTCATTCTTGGTTTGTTTCTTTAAAAATGTTGGTTCTTAACTCTCTTTCTCTTTTTCCCCTCTTAACTCTCTTTCTTTGTTTCTTAAAGAACAGTGAACCATATGTTTGTTATGCTAATCCATTTATATATTTTGTTTTATTGAAAGATGGAACATGGAGAAGGGAGCTTTCAAGGAGGTGGAGAAGCTGGAGAAGAAATCTTGCAAGGACTCAGTGAAGGAAGCTTCCAAGGACTGAGTGAAGGTAAGATTTCACAACAACTTACTTGTTATTTGTGGGTATGGCATGAAAAGTAAATATACTTCAGGTTTCTATAATTTTTGAGCTTAGGTTAAGTTTATAAGTTTTTGTGTGTTTGCTGGCTAATGTTTTCTTTGTGTGTTTGCTGGTTTATAAGTTTTTATATGTTTGTTGGCTATGTTGTCTTTGTGTCTTTGTGAAATGTTTGTTTTCATACTTGCATTGAAAGATACCTTGTGGAAGTGGAAGTTTTCAATCAATTTTAAAAAAAATTTATTCTAAAAAGTTTTATATTTAAAGACAGAAGTAGTAATTTGAAGTTTTCTCTGAGATTCAATTCTAATTTTATATATTGCTGAACATAATACATGATTGGTAGCTGACCTTTTTTGTGTATGTTGTGTAATACTGTGTAGTATTGGTGGGTTTTTTAGTGTATGTTGAGTAATATTGGTTGATGTTTAATGATATTTTTTAGTCTAACATTTAAATTGGTCATGTAAGTAACTGTTTTAGATTATTCATATAGGACTAAGTGTTTTTGTTGACCAAAATATTTTCAGTGATGGAACATCCTGTTCCCTATGTTGAACCTACACAAGCAGTAGAAACCTCACTTCCTCCTCTCCCCCCTTCTAGGAAAAAAAGACTAGTTAATGCTAGTGGATCTAGGAAAACTTCCACCATTTGGTTAGACTTTAACATTTTGCTGGATGAACCTGAACCAATAGCTGCGTGTAAACATTGTCACAAAAGATATCGATGCGACCCTAAAACACATGGAACATCTAACATGTTAGCTCACTCAAAAGTGTGTCACAAAAACCCTAACCTTTTACAGAAAGATCCCACTCAAAGAAACCTTGTAAGTGGTGAAGGTGGTTTTTTAGGTTCAACAAGCCAAAGGTTCAATGCTCAAGCATGTAGGAAGGCTATTACTTCCTTTGTACTTCTTGATGAGCAATCATTTAGAGTGGTAGAGGGTGAGGGTTTTAAGAGACTATGCAAACAACTACAACCACAAATGACCATCCCTTCAAGGAGGACTGTTGCTAGGGATTGTTTTCAACTTTACCTAGCCGAAAAGTTGAAACTTAAAGCCTTCTTTAAATCTGATTGTCCTAGGGTTGCACTAACCACTAATTGTTGGACTTCAATTCAAAATCTTAGTTACATGGCCATAACTGCACACTTCATTGACAATGAATGGAACTATCATAAAAAGATTATCAGTTTTAGTTTAGTTCCAAATCACAAGGGTGACACCATTGGTAAGAAAGTTGAGGATGTTTTGAAGGAATGGGGGCTTAGAAAAGTGTCAACAATTACCCTTGATAATGCAACATGTAATGATGTGGCTGTTTCTTATTTGGGAAAAAGACTTAAAAGCAAGAATGCTTTAGTTAGTGATGGGAGTTTTTTTCATATGAGGTGTGCTGCCCATATCTTAAACTTAGTAGTGAGAGATGGGCAAAAAGATCATGAATTGGCTATTGAAAGTGTTCGCGAAGCTGTTAGGTTTGTGAGGTCCTCACCACAAAGATATTTAAAGTTTAAGGAGTGTATTGAAATTGTAGGGATAACATGTAAAAGAAAACTTGGCCTTGATGTTTCCACATGATGGAATTCCACATATTTGATGTTGGATGCTGCTGAGAAGTTTCATGCAGCATTTGAGAAGTTAGAGGATGAGGATCCTGGGTACATGGAATTTTTTAACCTCTCGGGTCCTCCTTGTTCTATTGATTGAGAAAAATCTAGGGATTTTGTGATTTTTTTGAAACATTCTATGATGCAACCAAATTGTTTTCATCTTCCCAAGAAGTGTCGTTACATTCTGCCTTTCATAACTTGTCTGAAATTTTGTGTAAGCTTCAAGAAGCTTCCTTGAACATGAATACCTATGTGGCTCCAATGGTTTCAAATATGAAGACCAAATTTGATAAATATTGGGGGGACGTTGAAAAAGTGAATCATTTCCTATTTTTTGGAGTGATATTTGACCCTAGGTTTAAGTTTGGTTATGTTGAGTGGTCTTTCAATGACATGCATGGGACTGATAGTCCAATTGCTAAGAAAAGTATTGAGTGTGTCAAGAAAAGTCTATTTACACTATACAATTGGTATAAATCTGAGCACAGTAAGAATGTTGAGGCTGCCCTCTTAGATGCACCATCCGAGAGCACTTCTCTTGGAGAAACAAGTACCCAAGCTAGAAAACCTACACTTTTTACAAGGGCTGATGCATTTAAATAACACTTGAAGGATAAAGTCATTGTTGATAATAAAAATGAACTAGAGAAGTACTTAGGTGATCCATGTTGGGTTGATGCTGAAAATTTTAACATTCTTAAATGGTGGAAGGAGAATTCAACTTGTTATCCTATATTAGCTACTTTGGTTAGGGATGTTTTGGCAACACCTGTTTCAAGTGTAGCATCTGAAAGTGCTTTTAGCACGGGTGGAAGGATTTTAGACATGTATAAGAGCTCTTTGAGTCCAGCAATGGTTGAGGCGCTTATTTGTTCTCAAAATTGGTTGATGCCTTCGGACGAGAACGATCCATAAGTCCTTGATTTACTTGAAGAATATGACATAACTGATTCAATAATTTCAGGTACATAGTTAATAATTTTGTCCTTTTTAAAAATTATTTGATAAAGTTAAGCATCATCTCATTACAATTTTCTTATATGGTTGTAGAATTTCAAGTTGCTTGTGTTGTTGGAGCAGCTTCTCCTGGGCAGGCTGGCCCAATTTAATTAGCTTTTAGGTATGAAAAAATTAAAAGTTATATACTAACTGTTTTCTAAGACATAAACTGAATATTTTTTATATTGTTATGTGCAGCCACTTTTTTGGAGTCGTGAATGACTCCACTTTTTGAAGTCTGAACGACACAACTGACCTATATCAGTCTCGCACATCAATTCCCGCACAACACTGGATCCATTTGAAAATGATACAAGTTAATTTTTGGTAACTCTTTATTCATTTTGTTTTAATTCCTCCTTGTTTTAATTTTGTTTGTGAAATGTATGGTTCCAATCATTTTAATTTTGTTTTAATTCCTGAACACATGATTGTTGTTATTTTTAGCTTCCATCGCGCCTATATATTCAGTTGGAATCAAAAGTGTCCAGGTTGTTTCTGATTTTCTAGTGTCCTATTAGTATTTGGCAAATATTCTTGCATATTGAGTAGAAATTTCAATTTATTTTGCTGTCTATTTTTCTTTCTCTTTCTTGTTCTTCTAGAGGAACACTTCATGCTTATGGTGTTTAACTGGTAAGATTAGATTCCGATACATGTATCTGCTATCCTATTTAACTATTCATTGCTGCAAATTGTCATAATTTATATGTAAAAGTTACATAAATTTGTTGCAGTTACTTGCTATAGTCGTCTATCTATTGTTCAATTGTGATAATCTTGGTTATGCTTTATTACATTTCTTCTTACCGTAAGTCATTCCTTACAGGTGGGTCGCAAAATCTCTGGATTTTAACAAGGATTATGACGCAAGTGTTTTTGAGACAATCATAAGGTTACTTTATAAGGTTTACATTGCAGTTAAAGTCTTTTCCATTCCAAAAATTATAATAAGCTTATGTATTGACAACTGATTTTTTCTTTTTATTTGTTGGTCTATTTTCACCAAAATCCAGAGTAGTGGGTGGCCTTCTTAGTACATATGATCTATCAGGGGACAAAATTTTCCTTGACAAAGCTAGAGATATTGTAGATAGATTACTGCCTGCATGGAACACACCTTCAGGAATTCCTTATAATATCATCAACCTGTCACATGGACGTGCACACAATCCTGGATGGACCGGGGTAAGTTTCTACACATGCATTTCAATCTTACTCAACACGAAAAAGATTTAGGATATTGCTTTTATGGTCTATAGGTCTTGATGTTGACTACAAGTCATTGTTTACACCTTTTTTTATCGATAGAGATGTGGCTTTTATGGGTTTACCCCTTTGATCTTAACTTTTAAGCTTGGATATTGTGGTTGCAAGCCATTTTTCAAACTTCATGTTGCCTTTCATATAAAATTTTGATTAGCTTAATGACACCAGAACTGGTATTCTGTGGCTTGTTTGGATGAGTTTTTAAAAGAAGGCTTTTATATATGACCTTCTTCTATAGTCGAGTAGAAAACAAAACAAAAGATTATGTTTATATGCAACCCTCAAGAAGTTTTTAATGATCATTCACATGCCTGTTTTAGTTCAAAGACTGTCTGTGTTAGTACTACTACTGAAGAAGTTTTGATTAAATTAACTGATTTTCACTTTTATATACTAGCTTTATATTCCTTACTCTGGCTGTATTTGTTGCGGATAGTTGAGCTCCTTTGTTAAAGTTTCTAATTCCTTTTTGTCTTCATTTTTCCAAGGGTTCGAGTATTTTGGCAGATTCAGGCACCGAACAGCTAGAGTTCATTGCTCCATCCTTGGAACAACAACTCCCATTCTGGTATGCAAAAAATTTACTTGAAAGGTCATGCATAATTTTATTTAGAAGCAAAAGCTTTGAAATATATTATTTCTAAAATAACACTTCTCTTCTCTTGCAGCTTACAGTGGAACACTTATCTTCTCTTGCAGCTTACAGTGGGTGTTTAAGTGCTGGAAATATGATGGTGAACAAAAATTATAATTAGTGTTGGTTGTGTCATCATGTTGGCTTTTAATGTTAATTTATATATGAAGGATGAATGTAATTTAAGTATTCATAGTGTATTTTAAGCTTTCTTTTAATGCTGGCATCTACAAAAACTACCTTATAGACTTTATGTCCAAAATTGAATGTATTATTTTGATATAATATTTGAAGCCTTCTCATACTTCTCCAATTCGTAGTGACCATGTTCTTACAAAAAAGTCAAGGCTTGGAATCCATTCTAGTCTGTTAGCTTGTTTTCAGTAAGACTCAGCACTCTCTCCAGGTTAGTACACAAAGTACAATTCAAAGAAAAACATGGGAATTCGAGACAAGATATTTGGAAGTTATTCAATCTGATTTAGTACAAGATATTCATGGATGAGTATATAGAAGCAGAAGCAGCTGAGAGAGAGTCATGCACAATCAAGTTTGAAGCTTTAAAGTTGGATGACTTTAATATATTGATAGAATGTGTTGTAAGCTACTTGCTGCAACAAATACCAGGCTCTGTTGAAATTTACAATTTGATCATAGTTTATTTGGAAGACAGTGTAAATTAGAATGTAAAATAGTGTTAAATTTGGTCATTTATTATTTTTATTATTGCTTTAAATTTATTATTTAATATTGTTTTAATTAAAAAAATTAAGATATAATTGAATTTTTTATGACAATTTAATATTAATTAACCGAACAAACCGATCCATTTTAACCGATAAACCGATTAAACCGAATCCGATCAAAGCGATTACAACTTTGGTCGGAATTGGGCCTAATATTTGAATCCATGGTTTTGCATGGTTTTACATATTGGGCCCAAATCCAGCCCAAACCGACCAATGTCCACCCCTACCTAAAACATTGCTCAAGATCAATTGGATTGATAGTGAATTCTCAATCAACTGATCAAAAGTCAACTGTACACTGAAAAGTCAAACTTTGACTTTTTGATCAAAATCCAATGTCAAAGATCACAATTAATCAAAACATATAAAAATATGAAACTTATTCATCAAGAAATCAAAAAGTCAAGATTTCATTTTGAAAAGTCAAAGTTTTCTAACTTAGAAATTTTTCTAAGTGTTTAAAACTTCATGTTTTTTCACAACTTTGAGTAAATTTTTCACCATGATGCAGGAAGATTCAAAAGCAACTTTCAACATGAAAGTTGTAGATCTCCATGATATCTACAACATTTATTTAGACAAATTCTTCTAAAAATGCTTGGATCTCAAGTTATTAATTCATAAAGTCATGGTCTTATTGAACACTTAGTGAAATTTTGCCCTAGTTTTGGTCAGGATTTTGACCTAACTTCATGGCACTTTTTCATATAGTTCCAAGGGGAATTTTCAAAAGTGATTCAAAGAGGGGTTGTAGATCATATTACAAGATTTCCAAAATGTCCCAGAACTCCTTGAGATCATTCATGAGCATGGAGAATTGAAGAGAGGAAGTTAGGGTTTTCAAACTAGAATTACAAGTCATTTTGTGATGAACAAAATTCAAATTTCAAACCTATGCTGCACAATCTTGCTTTACAGACCTCGAAACCTCAAGATCTCTCCATAATCAGAAGATTACACTTGCTTTTGAGCTATTATCCACTTGATTCAAGCTTTATCCAAGTAAAATTTTCATTAATGGCACAAAGGCACCATTGCCATTTACATAAAGCAAGCTCTACGCAAAGTCAACTTGCATTGAGCTTTGCACTGGTTCCCTTTGCACAAGCTTCCTCTACAAAGCTAGACAAGCTTGTTTAAAGTTGGCAACCACCCTACATGCTTGTACTTGCTGCCTTGAAACCATATTTTTTCACTTTTCTTCAAACTCAAGCAATTGAGCCATAACCCTATAACTCAGAAACCTTTTGTGCAATAGCTCTCCAACATTTTCCATACATAAACACAAGTCTATTGCAACATAACACAAGAATGCTAAGACCCCAAAACACTCACAAGCACTCTGCAACTGAGAATCTGCCATAACTTGACAGTTTTGAACCTCACATAGCCATCTCCAAATCCACTCGTGCGTATTGAGTTTTAATCATGCAAACACTTAATACACATCATATCAAAGTGATCCAGGCCCCTGTTTCCTGACTGAAACTCCTCCATTTTTATCCACCATTTCCAAAAATAAAGCTTGCAACTTGACTTGAGTTGGGAGTTTCAACCATCCTCAAAGCAAAGTAGGAGTTGGAACCCACTCAAGGAGGTCCAAGCAAGCTACAGAAATCATCAGGCCATCACAAAGGTTGCTCAAACTCCATACACGACTCAAGCTGTAAGAGGTAAGTTTTCAAACTTCTATCTTTTCATACAGGCGTCATTTGATTTTAATTTGTGAAGATAAAATGTAGATACCATTGTCACGAAGCTGTACATATCCATAGTTTTCATTTATATGGCATGAGCTTAGAGAATTTTAGAGTTGAAGTTTTCTAAAATTTGTAGGTTTTAAATTAGGGCCAGAAAAATTCTCATTCAACTTTGACTGTTAGCTTAAGTTATTTACATGTTTGGATTCATGGGAAGAAATGCCACAACTTTCATGTTTGAACTTTTCATTTTTGTT
The DNA here is from genome assembly GCA_948472305.1 of Vicia faba. Classification (NCBI taxonomy): domain Eukaryota; kingdom Viridiplantae; phylum Streptophyta; class Magnoliopsida; order Fabales; family Fabaceae; genus Vicia; species Vicia faba. Next base: position 981,331,697 of record OX451735.1, read on the forward strand.
GAGAGATGAAGAAGATACAGGTCCTTTGTCTAGAGGTTGAAGATGAAGTGTAATCAGGGCGCGTTTTGTATTATATATTTATCGTTTCGGTTATATTAACGGATGTACATCAACCCCAGTGGTAAGGCAGCGTGCTGGTAACCTCAAGGTCACAGATTCAAGACCCAGCGCTGCCTTTTTGCTTTTTTTTTATTTTATATTTTTTCAGTTTTTTAGATTTTTGCAGCGTTGGGCTCCCCTTTGTAGGGCCTAACCTTTTTTGCTTATTTTTTACTCCCTGTTTCATTTTCTAACCCCCATGAATTTCCTTTATATTTTTATTTTCTTTTTTATTTTACTTTTTCATTATTATTATTATTATTATTATTATTATTATTAATATTATTATTATTATTACTATTATTATTTTCATAAATCATAAAAAATCCAAATTTATTTTTATTTATCATTCATACTTATATATTTATTTTCTCTATAAAACAAAAAGATTAAAAAAACATTTTCTTACACAAATTAATTTCTTTTTCTTAAGTATATAATTTTTAGACTTAGGTTAAATTAATATATTATTTTATTTTCCTAGATAAAATTAATTTAGAACTTAGGTTATTTTAATTAGTTAATCTTCACTTTATTTTCATTAATTTAAACGATTTTCATAAAAAAAACCTAAAAATCCTTTTCAAATTAATTTCTTTTCTTAATTAGTTTAAGTTAATTTTATTTAATTTTAATTAACCATTTTCTTTAATTAGGTCAAGACAAAACCCCTTTCATAAAAACAATAAAAATCATTTCTTTTTCCATTTATATTCTTGCATTTTATTTTCAATTTTGTACAATATTCAATATGGTTGTAATAGATAATTAGGTTTAATTTTCTGGTAATCCCCATTTGTAAATTTGTACACCCCCTCCCCTAATGAAGTAATAGCATAGTAATTTTACTTTTTGCAATTTATCACTTTATATAAATGCTAGTAATTAGGGTTTGTATTAGAAGATAAAATCAACAAGTAGCAAACCTTAATCAAAGACTAAACAAAGAATGAAAATCAATACACTTGCACACAAGCACCCCTAGGGTAAAATCCACTTGGTTGCCTTATAAAAATGGCCATATTATGCATGTGACGTATCTTAGAAAAAACAAACAAAAATACAAGATCATATTCCCTCGATGACGCTATCTATGTTGCCTTTTCAAAATGATCTTAGTCCCTAAATAAAGATGCTAAGATACCTTGCAACATTGCTAATCATGGTTATACGATGACCCACGCCCGTCCTGTTTACATCCAAAGATAGGGTTACTTACCAAATCAATGGTAAGATGACAATGTCAAAGGAAAGAGGAAATAAACATGAAAGACTTTTGAGTAGGTAGATTGTTCCTAGTTGCTTGCTCAATTTCAAAACCAAAACATCCTTGCTATTTTCAAAATTGAAATTTTTTTCAAAAGATTAACACTTTGTATACATTCTTACGAACGAGAATCATTACAAAGTTTGCCTAAACGATGACGCCTTTTTAAAAACTACACAAAGCACATTTTCAAACAAAAGCAAGTGATGTAACAAGTAACTAAGAGCCCATGGAAAACCATGTATGAAAAGGGTGCTAATACCTTCCCTTTTCATAATCTACCCCCCAAACTCAAGAAAACATCTCTAAAGGTCTTTCCTGTTCTTTTCAGCATTTCTTTATTGGATAAAAGAAAAGTCGGTGGCGACTCTTGCTAACCGTAACATTTGCGATAAAATTCAAAATAACCAGTCAGTTCTCCCACCATATCACAGAACTTGCAACTCTGTTGGGGAGGATTTTTAAAAGTGGGGTTACCTTAGGGCTAGATCATATTTACTTGCTTTCTTTGTTTGACTGATGTGCTTTACATTATGGTTCTTTGTTTGGGTTTGAATCCTCTACCCGGATTTGGGATACCTTATAGGTAAGTAGCAATACTGACATGGTCTAAACAATAGCTACGTTAGTGCAACATATTTGTGGGTACCGGTAGCCCTTGAGTAGTCAAGGAGAATACGGGGCCGCTGAGTGATGTCATGAAGTACTAATGAACTTTTAGAACCTTTACTTGACCAACTTGGCCATTAGGACATAGTGAGATGACCGGCTTTGGTGCAGTCCGAAGTTGGTAGATTCTCGATACTACACTCATTGAGGTTTGGTTTTTTGGTATATTTCGATCGCCATTAAAGAGGCCTGCGCTGAAACAATGCCCAAGGAAACAAATCAGTGATATTGAGCTCCTTAGAACCCGATTACTATTACTAGGACAAGTTTAAGCCAACTAAACTTCAAGAGGGTACTTACCTATGAGACTCCATGCAAGCCTAAACCTAAGGACTTGTTTGCCTTGTTTGTATATATTTATTTGTACATAACATCATAAACATCATAACATCACACTCATACTTACTAACCATTTCAAGGATCTTGGGATTCATCTTTGTTATGTTTTGTAGGACATGGATTCTATTCACAGGAAAACCATTCAAGTCAACCTTGTAAGGATCCCCCCTCAACTTAAAGAGCTAGCATCAAGGATTTCTGAAAATTCTCCATTTACCGAAAGACATGGTGTGATACGGTGGGAGAACTGACTTGGGTGTTTTGCGTTTGATTGCAAATGTTGCGGTTTAGCAAGAGTCGCCACCGGCTTTTCTTTTATCCAAAAGGAAAGGTGAAAAAGCACAGGAAATACCTTTGAGATTATTTCTTGAGTTCGGGGGGTAGATTATGAAAAAGGAAGGTATTAGAACCATCTTCATCCATGGTTTTCCATGGGATCTTAGTTACTTTCTAGATTACTTGCTTTTGTTTGAATGTTCTTGTGGTGTGGTTTTTGAAAGTAAAATGTAACTTCGTAATGATTCTCGTTTCTATAAGAACGCATTCAAAAGTGTTTGTTTCGAAAATGATTCAAAAAAGTGTTTCTGAGATATGTTTTTGAAAGTGATTTTGAAAAGGTGTCTTTGTAATGATTCTCGTTTCTATAAGAACGCATACAAAATGTTGTCTTTTGAAAATGTTTCAAAGTGAAAGTGTTGGTGTATAGAATGTTTTTGTTGTGAGCAAGAAAGCAACTAGGAGCGAATCTACCTACTCAAAAGGTCATAGATGTTCTTTTCCTCCTCCTTTAGGTGTTTCTATCTTACCATTGATTTGGTGAGAAGCCCCAACGTTGGAAGTGAAGGGACAAGCGTGGGTCATCCTATAGTCATAGAAGGCAACCTATTGATGTTTTAGAAATGTTGTTTTGGGACTAGATCATTTACCGAAGGCAACATCGAGGGTCATCGAGGGACTAAGATCTTTTATCGAGGGTCTTTGCTAAAACGCCCATGTTCGAGGGACATGACTATTATTTCCGATAGACAACAAGTGAGATTACCCTAAGGTGTGCATATGTGCAAATTGTGTTTGATTGCATGCATTTTTGTCTTGATTAGGGTTCTCTATTTGTTGCTTTCATGTCTTGCCATACACACTCTAATTACTAGCAATATATGAAAGCAATAAAAAGTGCAGAAAGTAAATATCCTACGCTATTACAATCATTAGGGGGATGGGGTGTACAGATTTACAAATGGGGATTGCAAATAAAATTAATTCCTAAGTTACTATTACAACCATATTGAATGGATAATAATGTACAAGAAAATGTGAGATGGACTTGTTTTATTTAAGAAAAGAAAAAAGTTTTGTTTAAGAAAATATTTTTGATCTTTTTATTTTAAGAAATAAAATAAAGCATGTAAATGTTTTTGGTGTTTTTGGTTAGTGAAAATAGAAGTGATAGCAAAAATAGTAAGGAAAAAGAAAATAGAATCAGCGCATTGCTGACTAAAAGAGATCAGAAGTTCTGACTCTGGCGTGCTGTAAAAACAGAAATCATATTAGTAGAAATAGGTAAAGTCAGAAGTTCAGGGTCCACTGGGAACAAAGAAGATTTCAGAAGTTCTGATACCACTGGAAGAACTTAGTCTCCCTCTCCATGTTAGTCAGAACATCTGCAACTTAGTCATTTCTCAACATAACAGAAGATGCGCACATAACAGTTATGGCGGGTTTCATAATGTTTCAGAAACAAGAGATATTAGAACTATAAATCAAAGGAAAGCATGAATTTGCTAATTCTAATTTCCTTAAGAGGTTCTGAACTAATTTACTCCCTACTTAGGCATACAAATACGTGAAACCTCAGAATACGTACAACATCAGAAACATGATGTCTACATTGTATTTTTGAACATGCAATCTGATAATGCATAAGTAATATGATGAGAGTCAGTAGAAGCTTACCTTGCAGCTGGAAAATACTCTGTGAACTGGAGTCTGGTTTTGAACTCTAGTGATGTTCTGAACAACTTCTTCACGTACTCAGCAGGCTGAAAGCTTTCAACTTGGGCAATGAATGATTAGAAAAAATTCTGGAACAACCAAGGGGTAAAGTTCTGACTTCTTGAGGTGGATGTGGATGGAGAGTGTGTTATAGTCTAAACACGGAAGTTAGGATAGCTTATGATATGTGAATCAGAAACTGTATGGACGGTTTTGTTCAAGAAACACTTAAGAAAAAGGAGTTTGAATGCAAGAAATCAAAAGTTAACAGGTTTTTGTATTTTGTGTTTGCAGTTTTGGATTCTTGGAGTTTTAGAAGGGTTTCAATACTTTTTCTTTCTCAAATTTTTCGACCCTTTTACAGTTGCCAATGACTTTCAATTGATAGGCAAAGATCTTGTAGCTTGGAGAGTACAACCATCACATGCTAGGGTGCTTCCTTGTTCTTGAAGCAAGTATGGTGGTTAGCAGCTTTAGCAGCGCCTAAGCTGGAATTGTAAGCAGGAATTAAGGAAAGGTAACCTCAAAAGCACAAGCAACACATGGGCCCAGCACACTCTTGTATAAGAGTTTGCTTTTCCAAGACAGTAATGGTACTTCTATGCCACACGTGGGGAAATCCTTTGAACAAAGACCCAAAAGTGTTTGTGAGCATTAAATGATGATGAGATTAATCAAACTAGAAATCCTGCAACGTGAGATTTTGCATCATTGCTTAATTCTGGGTCAGAGGTTCAGCTTCAGCATAATTTAGAATAAACATCCAACTTCTGATCTTTGTATCTCCTTGCTTCAGCATGTTCTGAAGGAGCTCTCAGACTTTCCAGGAAGCTTGCAACACGCTTAGTAAACCTTTTTTGAAATACCCTTGCAAACTCTGACTGAATCTTTGTGAAAACTGGCCCAGAAGTTGTAACCAAACTCTCTTGGAACTGTCCAGAATTTGTTGAGTGCTTCAGTTTCATGGACGTGTCTTTGAGGAGTCATAACTTGAAATCCCAGCATTTCTAGGAGAAGTTTTGTTATGTAATGTTTAAGATCTTGTTTGAGTCCATAACTCTTGTGTTAGAAGTTAATCCAGAATCAGCTTGCATCATGGTGATAATCTGATCAGAAGTTCTGAGCTTGTCATATTTCTTAAACACTTAGAAAAATTCTAAGTATTTAGAAATTTGACTTTTCCAAAGTAACTTTTGACTTTTGAATTTCTAGATGAAACAAACTTCATATCTCAACATGTCTTGATGAAATATGACTCTTGAAAGTTGATTTTGATCCAAAAGTCAAAGTTTGACTCTTCAGTGTGGAAATGACCATTTTGCCCTTGTGAATGACTTTCTTGAAGAATTTGTAATTTAAAACTTGGAATTGGATGGAAGCAAACCTGAGGGTCCAGGGTGATCCTTTGAGAAATGAGAGGTCAAATTTTTGGGTACAACACATGGTCGCCTACTAAACTTGGTCACCTCTAACACTGATGAGGACATGATGAAGTTGCTCTTTCAGTTCTTTGATCCTCTACATCATTGCTTCACATTTCCCGATTATCAACTTGTGCCAACTTTGGAAGAATTCTCCCGACTCTTGAGGATTCCCATTCTCAATCAACTACCTTTTAACGATACAGAAAGAGATTCAAAGCCATAAGATATTGCTCAAGCTCTACACTTGCAATCATCTGACATCACAACTAATTGGGAAACAAGGAGTGGTGTCAAGGGTTTCCTAGCAAAGTTTTTGTTTGAGAAAGCCCAAAACTGTTGGAACTCTTTGGATTTGCAAGCTTTTGAGGAAATTGTGGCTCTCCTCATCTATGGGATGGTTTTGTTTCCAAATCCTGACCAACTCATAGAGGTGAACGCCGACAAAATCTTCATGTCTCGTAACCCGGTGCCTACTTTGCTAGGGGACATCCTACATTCTTTTCACACTTGCACCATGAGGAAAAGAGGTATCCTTATGTGTTGTACTCCTCTTTTGGAAAGATGGTTTATTTCGCATCTACCCCAATCGGTATTGAAGAACGAGCAAGGTTCAAGGTGGTCACATAGGTTGATGACGCTCAAGCATTCAGACATTCATTGGTATTCCCGATCTATAGAAAATGTTACTATTGTCGACTGTTATGGAGAATTCCCTAATGTCCCTTTACTTGGAATTAGGGGAGGTATCACCTACAACCCTTGTTTAGCCTTAAGACAGTTTGGTTACGCCCTTAGAGATGGTCAACACGAGATGCTCATTCAAGGTTTGGTATTTGACTACGAGAACGACGATCAAGGTCACCGCCATAGATTTATCCGAGCTTGGAGAATGGTGAACAAGGTGAATAGAAAGACACTAGGACACAAGAATTCCATTCCCCTCGAGCCTTACCTTAAATGGGTACGAGCTCGTGCTCAGAAAATTGTGATGCCTTATCCCTCCATCTTACCAGTCATCGTGGAGCCTGTGGTCGAAGGAGATGTTCCCTACACTATCCTCCATCCCTACATGCCTACCTCTCTCGAAGACTTACAAAAGGGTTGGATCCAGCTGAAGGAAGAACGAGATACTTTCGAGGCTCAATTATATGCTAGTGAAAAGAGGGTCTTGGAGCTGACAAAGCAGCTATAAGAAGAGCAAAGTGTGAACGCTTATCTCGCGCCAAAGAGGATGCGTTCAGTCTTTTTATCTTAGAAAGTTATTTTGTAAGCCCAAGAGGCATGATGTAATCTTTCTTGTTTTGTCTAATGATAATTAACGTTTGTTCATTTTTTTGTCTATACAAATTTAAATTTCATTAATCCTTGAAATTATTTGCATGTACATATTCCATGCATCATAACATGACAGGTTTTCGCATAACAGGTTTCCTTATCTTTCTGATGTTTATTTCAGCAAGATGGATCTAGAGAAAACTGTGAAGGATCTCCAAACCCAGAATTCTCAGTTTCAGGAGACTCTACTAGCCCTAGCCAAGGGGAAGCAAGATATGATGGCTTTACTGGCCGTTAAGAAGAAGACAAAGAAGAAAGCTCTACTCAACATGGGTAGAAGGTTCAAGGATACAGTCCGTCAAATACCTGTAGGAGGAGATTCATATGAAGAGGACGAGAACCAGATTGGTGAGGTCAAGAGTACTCAGGCTGACTGTATTAATGATCAAGTATCTGATGATGATTATTTGAACGAGCAGTATCCACCCACTAATATCAAATATAAGCAGTTAGAAGACAGATTGAAAGCTGTTGAAATCCAAGCCGTCCCCGGTTTAGATTTTGATGATTTGGGTTTAATCTTTGGGGTAGTCATTCTGCACAAATTCAAAATACCAATCTTTGCAAAGTACGATGGGGTTTCTTGTCCAAAAATCCATTTGAAATCTTATGTGCACAAGATACATCCGCACACTGCTGATAAGAAGCTCTGGGTTCACTTTTTCCAAGAGAGCTTGGCTGGAACGCAACTTGAATGGTTTTATCTTTTATATGGTTCTCGTATCAATACTTGGGAGGATTTAGCTACTGCCTTCTACCATCAGTATCAATGCAACACTAACTTGGCGCTAACGAGGGTTCAGTTGCAAGATATGACCATGGGGAAGAATGAAGGATTTAAGGAATATGCACAAAAGTGGAGAGACCTTGCTAGTAGGGTCCAACCTCCCTTGACTGATAAGGAGCACATCGACATGTTCATGGGCACTTTATCTGGTCCTTTCTTTAATCTGTTGGTTGGCTGCTCTTCTTCTGGTTTCACCGAACTGATCTTAACTGGCGAAAGAGTTGAAAGTGGCATCAAAAGTGGGAAGATCTCTGTGGCATCTACGTCCACTCCTAATCCTATCAAGAAACCTTTTGCTGCAAAGAAGGAAGTCAATGTTGTGTACAGGGAAATGGCCCATACCAAGAAGAACAATCACCCGTCTGTCAATGTTGTCTGAATCTCCAATCCAACTCCTACTCCAAGACCATCTGCAAATCATCAACATTTTGAAACTCCAAGAAGACAATTTACGAGGTTAGGCATGTCACTGTATCAAGACCTTCAACATTTGCTCAAGGCTAATTTAGTGACATTACGCGATCCTCCCGCCAACCCTGACACCTCGTCACCAAAGTATAATCCGAACGCTAAGTGTGCTTACCATTCAAGCAGCCCCGGGCACGTGACTGACCAGTGTTGGGCCTTGAAGAAAAAATCCCAGATTTGATTGATAACAAAACTATTGAATTTGTTCATCCTCCAACACCGAATGTAATGACTGCTCCAATGCCGAAGCATGACAAAGGTGTTAATGATGTCGAAGATGCAATTTTTGTCGCCTCTATTAAAGAATTGACTACTCCGTTGAATATAATAAAAAACAATCTGTTGAAAGCCGGGATTCTCCCAGACTGTGTAAAAGACTGTGTGTGTTGTACAAGACAACACAACGGTTGTGAAGGGCTGAAGAAAGGCATACAACGCCTGATGGATAGCCACGAAATTCTATTTGAGAAGACCCCACTTTCCAAAAGTTTGACTAACAAATGTGAAGACCTCTCCATTATTACCATCTCAAACAAGCCTCTTAGGATCACCTCCAAAGGTCCTATTAGGATTTCAAACGAACCCACTGTTGCTCCCTTAATCATTACCAATTCCTGACTGATTCCCTTTTCAAATAAGGCAGTACCATGGAATTATGGTATTGAGGTGTTCTATCATGGGATTAAACAAGACGCTTGGATCTAAGAAGAAAAAGATGACGATGTCGGTAATATAGCTGGTTCAAACAAAGTAACTAGAACTGGGAGAATGTTTTCGCCCAATATCTCACCACCAGTTGTTACAAGGACGCCCATCCACATTACTGCTGCCAAGCCAAATATTAATACAAGAGGGAAGGAGAAGGTTGTTGAGCATGATGTGATTGAAATACCCTCCAAGGACGTAGCTGATGAAGAACTCTCCGCTCGCGAGATGGACGAGATTTTGAAGATCATAAAAAGAAGCGACTTCAATATTGTAGAACAATTGGGGCAAAACCCTTCTAAGATTTCAATGTTGTCATTGCTGCTTTGCTCTGATGCCCATGCTCGGACATTAATCAAGCTCCTGAAAAAGGCTCATGTCCCCCATGAGACAACAACGAAACAATTTGAGAATTGTGTGGCTAGCCTGACAGCTGATAATGGCTTGGGATTTTCAGATGCTGACTTAACACCTCTCGGGAAGAATCACAATAAAGCTTTACATGTTTCTGTTGAGTGCAAAGGGACTACCTTAGCACATGTGCTAGTCGACATAGGTTCTTCTCTGAATGTATTACCCAAGGGGGCGTTAGACCGTCTTGACTGTGAGGATTTAGTCTTGAAGCTAAGTGATATCATTGTAAGGGCGTTTGATGGATCAAAGAGGACTGTTCATGGGGAAGTATATCTTCCAATAAAAGTTGGCTCCCAAATCTTCAACTTCAACTTCTATATTATGGATATTCGTCCTGCCTATTCTTGTCTGTTAGGTCGCCTGTGGATCCATAAAGCTAGGGCAGTAACCTCAACCCTCCACCAGAAACTCAAATATCCAGTCAAGGGCAGAATAGTCACCGTCTATGGAGAAGAAGAGTTTATGGTGAGCCACCTTTACTATTTCAAGTACGTAGAGATGGATAGAGAATTCCTTGAGACCCCGTGTCAAGCCTTTGAGGTTGTACCACCGATGATTTCTGCTACCAAATGTTCTTCTGATGAGTCTAAAGCTGTTAAGGCCATGCCAAAGATGGATTCAGTCAAAGACACCTGTGCAGCAATTGAAGAAGGAAACTACGATATTTGGGGGCAACTCCTCGATATCCTATTTAAAGCAGACAAGTTTGGTTTGGTCTTCACCGTCAAAGCTCAAAAGGAAGTGAGGTGTGCTCGTGCTGGAAAGCCACCTCTCTGCACTGGAATCCATGAAGTCAATGCCATGGGTGATTCTGATGAAGAAGCTGCATTTGAAGATTGGGTGTGTCCAACTACAACGGAGCTGAAGAATTGGCATGCGAAGGACTTTGTGCCCATCTCCTTCATTGAGGAGTAATCTACTTGTTATTGCTTTTCTTTAAATTCAAGAATATGTTGTCTGTAATATTTTAACAATGACTTTTCAGCCATTTTCCTAGCCCGGGGCACTTTGGTCCATTTGTCAAGGGTTTTATTTATGTTCATCTAATCATATGATCATTCAGTACATTGGACTCTTTTACATTCAAATATTTGTGTTCGTTGTCTTTCCTTTCTTGCAAATACATTTTTTTTAAAAATAGCCATGTATCTTACATGCACACACACACACACACTCTTATAGGTCCAGATCCACTCTAGATCCTATTGCCAATAACTCTACTTTTGCCGACTATGACTTTGAATGTCCTATCAACCAAGCCGAAGACGAAGGCGAGGAAGATTGTGACATACCGGGAGAGCTAGCCAGACTTCTATTACAAGATGAAAAAGCTATTCAACCGCACGGAGATTCATTTGAAGTTATCAACCTGGGTACTGAGTCAGTTAAGAAAGAAATCAGGATCGACGCTAACTTGGAAAGCGGTGTCAAGAGCAGGTTGGTTCAGATGTTGCATGATTATGTGGAAGTATTTGCTTGGTCTTATGAAGATATTCCTGGGTTGGATACCGACATCATAGTTAATCGTCTGCCGACAAGAGAAGACTGCCCTCCTGTTAAACAAAAGGTTCGTCGCATGAGGTCTGATATGTCTGAAAAGATCAAAGCTGAAGTGATGAAACAATTTAATGCAGGGTTCCTAGTTGTGACATCCTATCCTCAATGGGTTGCCAATGTCGAGCCAGTGCCAAAGAAAGACGGGAAATTTCGCATGTGTGTAGACTATAGGGATCTGAATAGGGCAAGCCCTAAGGACGACTTCCCTCTATAACACATTGACGTCTTAGTTGATAATACTACTCAACATAAAGTCTTCTCTTTCATGCATGGCTTCTCAGGCTATAATCAAATAAGGATGGCTCCCGAAGACATGGAGAAGACTACTTTCGTTACGCAATGGGGCACCTTCTGCTACAAGGTCATGTCGTTCGGATTAAAGAATGCAAGGGCAACATATCAAAGGGCTATGGTAGCTTTATTTCACGACATGATTCATTATGAGATAGAGGTATATGTGGATGATATGATTGCCATATCACAAACCAAAGAAGAACATCTCAATCATCTATACAAATTATTCGAGAGGCTGAAGAAGTACAAACTAAGGTTAAACCCAAACAAATGCACGTTTGGAGTACGATCTGGAAAGCTTCTAGGTTTTGTTGTCAGCAATAAAGGCATTGAAGTTGATCCTGCCAAGGTAATGGCCATCCAAGAAATGCCAGTCCCTCATTTTGAAAAATAAGTCAGAGAATTCCTAGGTTGTCTCAATTACATTGCTCGCTTCATATCACACTTGACTGCTACTTGTGAGCCAATCTTCAAACTCTTGAAGAAAGATCAGATAGTCAGATGGAATGATGAGTTCCAGATTGCCTTTGACAAAATAAAAGAATACCTACAAGAACCTCATATTATCATGCCTCCAGTTGAAGGAAGACCCTTGATCATGTACTTGACAGTATTAGAGAACTCTATGGGGTGTGTGTTTGGCCAACATGACGAGTCTGGCCGAAAAGAGCATGCTATTTATTACCTGATCAAAAAGTTTACCGACTGTGAAACCAGATATTCACTGCTCGAGAAAACTTGATGCGCTCTGGCATGGGCTGCTCGTCGGCAAAGATAATATATGTTAACTCATACCACTCTGTTGATTTATAAGATGGACCCAATCAAGTACAACTTTGAGAAACCTGCCCTTTCCCGAAGGATAGCCAGATGGAAAATGATCTTGACTGAGTACGACATTCAATACATGACTCAAAAGGCCATCACAGGAAGTGTACTAGCATATTATTTGTCCCATTAAGCTGTGGATGATTATCAATCAATGAACTCCGACTTCCCTGATGAGAACATCATGCTGGTAACCGACTGTGCGAAACCTGGACCATATGACGGACCTAAACAAGGATCCCGATGGACTATGGTATTCGATGGGCCTTCCAACGCCTTAGGTAACAGAATTTGTGTTGTGATCATCTCTCCTGAAGGTTGCCACACTCCTTTCACTGCCATACTATGCTTCAATTGCACAAACAATATGGCCGAGTATGAAGCATGCATGTTAGGTCTGAAAGCTGCTATTGACTTAAGGATCAAGCATTTGGATGTGTTCGGGGATTCCGCCCTAGTGATCAGCCAAGTAAAAGGAGATTGGGACACTAAACACCCCAATCTTATCCCTTACAAGGAACTTGTGCTATCCCTAATTCCTTACTTCGAATAGATCACTTTTGAGCACTTCCCTAGGGAAGAAAACCAATTGGCTGACACTTTGGTAACCATGTCTTCAATGTTCATGGTCAGATGGGACAACGAAGCCCCTATGATAACAATTGAAAGATTCGATGAATCTGCATATTTCTATGAGCTTGACACTGATGCATAAGAGCCATGGTATCATGAGGTGATGAGATACCTTGAAGCACAAGAGTATCCAGAGGGGGCATCTATCAATGATAGAAAGTTCTTGCAAAGATTTGCAGCCAAATTCTTCCTAAGTAACGGGATATTGTACAAGCGCAACCATGATTCAACTCTACTCCGATGTATGGACAAGAAGGAGGCGGAGGAGATCATGGAATACATGTACGATGGTCTCTTTGGTACTCATTCAAGTGGACATACGATGGCTAAGAAAATCTTAAGAGCCAGTTACTATTGGTCAACAATGGAGACTGATTGCCATCAACATTCAAGAACTTGTCACAAATGCCAAATACATGTTGACAAGGTCCATGTGCCTCCTATCCCTCTGAATGTCATGACAACTCCGTGGCCATTTGCAATGTGGGGCATTGACATGATTGGAGAGATCAAGCCCACCGCTTCCAACGGACATCGCTTCATTCTTTTTGCTATCGACTATTTTACCAAATGGGTCAAAGCCGTCTCATTTTCCCCAGTCACCAAGAATGTGGTAGCCAGATTCATCAGACACAACCTCATTCGTCATTATGGTATCCCCGAAAGGATCATCACTGACAATGGGACTAACCTCAACAATGCTATGATCACTGAGCTTTGCACTCAGTTTAAGATCAAGCATCACAATTCTTCTCCGTATAGACCAAAAATGAATGGCACAGTTGAAGCGGCCAACAAAAATATCAATAAGATTATGCAGAAAATGGTAGTAACCTATAAGGATTGGCATGAGATGTTTCCGTTTGCTCTACATGGCTACCATACTTTAGCTAGAACATCAACTGGGGCAACTTCCTTTTCTATAGTCTATGGCATGGAAGATGTTTTGCCAGTGGAAGTTCAGATTCCCTCGCTGAGAATTATGAATGAGGCAGGCCTAGGCGAAGACGAGTGGAATCAAACAAGATTGGATCAGCTGAACTTGATTGATGAAAAACGGTTAGCTGCTGTTTGCCATGGTCAGACGTACCAAAAACCAATGATCAAGGCTTTCAACAAAAAGATCAAGCCTCGAGTATATCAAGCTGGTGACTTGGTGATAAAATGCATCATTCTACCACAAGGCGACCCCAGAGGCAAATAGACTCCCACCTATGAAGGGCCATTTGTTGTCAAAAGAATTTTCTCTTGCAGTGCCATGATGCTGACTACCATGGATGGTGAAGATTTCCCATATCCTATAAACGCAGACATAGTTAAAAAATACTACGCATAAGAGACCCGTTAGGTTGACACACCTAAGAAAAATAAGGGCATCCCGAAAACCAAAAGGTTTGGGAAAAAATTAGGGATATATGCAAAAGATTATACACATGACAAGTTGAAAACCCGAAAGGGCGACTTGGGTAAAAAAGGGTATCCTGGTGGGCTGAAAACCCGAAAGGGCGGTCCATGCAAAAGTTAAGGATTAAAAGCGTATGATTATGTCCCATGGAAACAACACAGTCAATTTTATCACCAAGGTCCAAGTTCAAACGGTCCAAGATCAATCCAATCAACTTCTATCAACGGCAAGGGACATTCGAAGAAATTGGGGCAATAGTAGAGTTGGAAGGCAATGAGATCATTTCACATGGCTATTTGTTTTAATCCTCAATTTTGTTTTCCTTTCGATGATTTCCTCTTACTAGGATCTCCATCTCTCTGTACAAAAACGCCTATTCATGGGCAAAATGTCAATACAAATATACTTTGAAGTGCAAAATTTATGTCTTTGTTTTGAATGCAAATTTGTCCAATGACTAAAATTGAATGAACATATGCATATGAACATAATTAAAACTATTTGGCACATATGACCTAAACGGTAACAGGAACTTCTTTAAATAAATATGGAATACCTTCATAGAGTTATTCCATTAACATCCTCCTCAACAAAGTTACTCACAAAGTCTCTTTGCATCGGATAATCTCTGACCAGAGTCTCAATCTCTTGGCAGCTCTCTCTCTAGCTAAGTCAATTTTTACAAGTTGAAGCCTCGTGGATCTCTTCCTAAAAGAAACTTACTTCCCCAACAGAGTTTATTTCCCCAACAGGGTTTATTTCCCCAGTAGGGTTTATTTCCCCAATAGGTTTTATTTCCCCGACAACAATCGAGGATCCACAAAATTCCCCAGCCGAGTACATCCTCCCCAACTGAGTCTGTATTCCCCCGACATAGTCTATCTTCTCCAACAAATGACGAGATAGAATAACTCCCCAGCCGAGTTCAAATTTCATCAACATACAACAATCAAGACACCACGAAGTTCCCCAGCTGAGCCTGTCTTCCCCAGCTAAGTATATCTTCCCCAGCCAAGGATATTATCCCCAAACAAAGTGTATCCTTCCCAGTTGAGTGTATCCTCCCCAAGTTGAGTTTGTCCTACCCGACTGAGTCCACACTCTCCAGTTTTAATTTTCCTTTCAAATTATTGCAAATCATAGGGCCACAACCCCTGATCCCCAGTGAAGCCGTCAGCAAAGCCTTTACTATTTCCAAAAAGATACTATGAAGCCTGGACCCGACCAGATATTAGCATAATTTTTAAGTTATTACTGAAGCCTGGACCCGACTAGATAATAGTTTGACTTATTCAATTGCCGAAGCCTGGACCCGACCAGATAACAGTTTAATTCCTACAAAATCATTAGCAAAACTCCTCTTCTCTAGTAGATTTTGCCACTATCCCTAGTGAATTACTGAAACCTAGACCCGACCAGATAACAGTTTGAGTATATGAAACCTGGAGCCGAACAGATAACAGTTGATCTTAATTTCAAGATACTATGAAACCTAAACCGGACCAGATAATAGTCTAACTTTTCAAAGATATAGAAGAACCTGGACTCAACCCGACCAAGGTTTAACTTCTTTTCCCCAGTAGAGTTTGCCTCTGCCCCAATAAATTACTGTGAAACCTGGATCCGAACAGATATCAGTTTTCAATTTCATATTTTCAAGAAAGTTGTTGTGAAGCCTGGATCTGACCAGATAACAATTACCCTTAGAGATTCATTGTGAAACTTGGAAACCGACCAGATAACAACTAAATCCCCAAACAGTTTATTGTGAAACCTGGACCCGACCAGATAGCAATTGACCTCACCAACCTCAGAAATCTGCAAAGCTTAGACCCGACCAGATGATAGTTTTTCAAACAGTTTATTGTGAAACCTGGATCCCGACCAGATAGCAATTAACTATGATCCCCAGAGAGACACTATGAATCCTGGACTCGACCAGATAATAGTACAACTTTCCAGAAACCATGAAACCTGGACCCGACCAGATAGTAATTACCACTTGAAGTTACTGCGAAGCCTGGATCCGACCAGATAACAGTTAACTTCTGTATCCCCAGTAAGTTGTTGTGAATCCTGGATCCGACCAAATAACTATTCAATTTCAAGAAAATTTTCTACAAAGCCTGAAATCTGACCAGATAACAATTAATTCGTCTCTTCCCCCATTAATTTGCCGTGAAGCCTGGATCCGACCAGATAGCAGTTGACTACTTCATCCTCAGCAAATTGTGAAGCTTGGATACGACCAGATAACAGCTGACATTCAAGAGATATTCTCCAGTGAAAGTATCCTTTTAACAAAGTTTGAAGATATGCATATTCTCCATCCCCAATGGCAATCAGGGATTCAACCCCCCAGAATTTCCTCAGCAGCAGTCTGGGATTTATTTTCTCGAACAAAAACATACATCTCCCATTCATACATCATAGCATGTACATACCATATGCATTTAACATAAT
Source organism: Vicia faba (assembly GCA_948472305.1). Classification (NCBI taxonomy): domain Eukaryota; kingdom Viridiplantae; phylum Streptophyta; class Magnoliopsida; order Fabales; family Fabaceae; genus Vicia; species Vicia faba. The sequence continues at coordinate 981,348,376 of OX451735.1, forward strand.
ACCACATCTGGTGAACATCATGCAGGCATCTGCATTTTACTAACTTTTTTTCTCACAGGTAAAACATCAAGTTTTAGTATAAATCAACAAAAGATTTGTGCTGATACTTCTTCCAGTGTTTACCAACATTCCTCCAAATGGCATCTATAAGCCCATTCACCGTCCATCTTTGAGTGCAAATTTCTGGGCACTCTAGTGTTCAATCATCTTTCACCTTCAAGTCACGAATGACAGATTCGCCAATCTAACTCTTCAGGTTTAAGAAGATTGAACAGGGGCAGCCGTTGTACCCCAAAATTTTCCCTCTCACTTATCAAATATTTTCTCACAAAGATCTCTCTTGGTTCAAGACTGCACTAGGGTTGATCTGCTCAAGACACATCCTTAAGCACTAATGACCAAAATTAGGGTTTGAGATTACATAAGGATAATTGAACTTTCAATGCTTCATATGACTTTCATGGATCATTGTGGACCCCCAGGATTACTCATGTCAAGTTTCAAGCCTTGGATCAATCTTTTGCTCAGTCAATTGAGCAGTTGACCTAAAAATCAGTTGTATTGGGGAAAAAGTCAACTATGGCTAATTTACAGTCAAACTTCATAATTTTTTATCCAAATAAATATTATAAACTCATATGTATCATTTGATCAAGTTTGGACCATAATCCCTCAAGAAATTTGATCAAATCATCAAAAGGGCAAAATGGTCAAAATTAGGGTTTTGATTGAGAAGAGCAATTTCTGATTTTTGACCTAGCAAATGGTCAATTGGTTTGAAGCATGGTTTCAAGAGTTCAATTGCATATTTTTGACCTAATGACATGACCTAAAACATTTCTCAAGATCAATTGGATTGATAGTAAATTCTCAATAAACTGATCAAAAGTCAAACTTTGACTTTTTGGTCAAAATCCAATGTCAAAGATCACAATTCATCAAAACATGTCAAAATATGAAACTTATTCATCAAGAAATCAAAAATTCAAGATTTCATTTTGAAAAGTCAAAGTTTTCTAACTTAGAAAATTTTCTAAGTGTTTAAAGTTTCATGTTTTTTCACAACTTTGAGTAAAATTTTCACCATGATGCAAGAAGATTCAAAAGAAACTTTCAACATGAAAGTTGTAGATCTCAATGATATATACAACATTTCTTTACACAACATCTCCTAAAAATTCTTGGATCTCAAGTTATTAATTCATAAAGTCATGGTCTTGAAATTGAACACTTCGTGAAATTTTGTCCTAGTTTTGGTCAGGATTTTGACCTAACTTCATGGTACTTTTTCATATAGTTCCAAGGGGAATTTTCAAAAGTGATTCAAAGATGGGTTGTAGAGCACATTAAAAGCTTTCCAAAATGTCCAAGAACTCCTTGATATCATTCTTGAGAAGGGAGGATCAAAGAGAGGAAGTTAGGGTTTTCAAACTTGAATTACAAGTCATTTTGTGATGAACAAAATTCAAATTTCAAACCTATGCTACACAATCTTGCTTTAAAGGCCTATAAACCTCAAGATATATCCATAATCAGAATATTACACTTGCTTTTAAACTATTATCCACTTGATTCAAGCTTTATCCAAGTAAATTTTCCATTAATGGCACAAAGGCACCATTGCATTTACATAAAGCAAGCTTTATACAAAGTCAACTTGCATTGAACTTTGCACTGGTTCCCTTTGCACAAGCTTCCTCTACAAGTCAGACAAGCTTGTTTAAAGTTGGCAACCACCCTACATGCTTGTACTTGCTGCCTTGAAACCATATTTTTTTCACTTTTCTTCAAAATCAAGCAATTGAGCCATAACCCTATAACTCAGAAACCTTTTGTGCAATAGCTCTCCAACCTTTTCCATACATAAACACAAGTCTATTGAAATGTAACACATGAATGCTAAGACCCCAAAACACTCTCAAGCACTCTGCAACTGAGAATATACCATAACTTGACAGTTTTTAACTTCACATAGCCATCTCCAAATCCACTTGCGCGTATTGAGTTTTAATCATCCAAACACTTAATATACATCATATCAAAGTGATCCAGGCCCCTGTTTCCTAACTGTAACTCCTCCATTGCTATCCATCATTTCCAAAACTGAATCTTGCAACTTGACTTGACTTATGAGTTTTAACCATCCTAAAAGCAAACTAGGAGTTGGAACACACTCAAGGACGGCAAGCTACAGAAATCATCAGGCCATCACAAATGTTGCTCAAACTCCATACACGACTCCCGCTGCAAGAGGTATCTTTTCAAACTTCTATCTCTTCATACAGGCATAATTTGATTTTGATTTGTGAAGATAAAATGTAAATATTATTGTCACGAAGCTGTACATATCCATAATTTGCATTTATATGGTCTGAGCTTAGAGAATTTTAGAGTTGAAGTTTTCTGAAATTTTTAGGTTTTGAATTAGGGCCAGAAAAATACTCATTCATCTTTGACTGTTATCTTAAGTTATTTACATGGTTGGATTCGTGGGAAGAAATGCCACAACTTTCATGTTTGAACTTTTCATTTTTGTTGAGAGATGAAGAAGATACAGGTCTTTTGGCTGGAGGTTAAAGATGAAGTGTAATCAGGGCGCGTTTTGTGTTATGTATTTATCCTTTCACACAAGTTATCATTTCAGATATATTAACGGATGTACATCCACCACAGTGGTAAGGCAGCACGCTGGTAACCTCAAGGTGACGAGTTCAAGACCCAACACTGCCTTTTTGCTTTCTTTTTACATTTTTACAGTTTTTTTGGATTTTTGCAGCGCTGGGCTCCCCTTTGTTGGTGCCTAACCATTTTTGCTTATTTTTTACTCCCTGTTTCATTTTCTAACCCCCCTGACTTTCCTTTATATTTTTATTTTCTTTTTTATTTTACTTTTTCATTATTATTATTTTTATTATTATTAATATTATTATTAATATTATTACTATTATTATTTTCATAAATCATAAAAAATCCAAATTTATTTTTATTTAGGATTCATACTTATATATTTATTTTCTCTATAAAACAAAAAAATTAAAAAAAAAATTTCTTACACAAATTAATTTCTTTTTCTTAAGTATATAATTTTATTTTCCTAGTTAAAATTAATTTAGAACTTAGGTTATTTTAATTAGTTAATCTTCATTTTATTTTCATTAACTTAAAACCTTTTCATAAAAAACCCTAAAAATCCTTTTCAAATTAATTTCTTTTCTTAATTAGTTTAAGTTAATTTTATTTAGTTTTAACTAACCATTTTCTTTAATTAGGTCAAGACAAAACCCCTTTCATAAAAAACAACAAAAATCATTTCTTTTTCTATTTATATTCTTGCGTTTTATTTTCAATTTTGTACAATATTAAATATGGTTGTAATAGATAATTAGGTTTAATTTTCTTGTAATCCCCATTTGTAAATTTGTACACCCCCTACCCTAATGATGTAATAGCGTAGTAATTTTACTTTTCGCGATTTATCGCTTTATATAAATGCTAGTAATTAGGGTTTGTATGAGAAGATAAAATCAACAAGTAGCAAACCCTAATCAAATACTAAATAAAGCATGAAAATTAATACACTTGCACACAAGCACCCCTAGGGTAAAATCCACTTGGTTGTCTTATAAAAAATGGCCATATTATGCATGTGAAGTATCTTAGAAAAAACAAGCAAAAATACAAGATCATAGTCCCTCGATGACGCTATCTATGTTGCCTTTTCAAAATGATATTAGTCCCTAAAAAAGATGCTAAGATACCTTGCAACATTGCCAATCATGGTTATACAATGACCCACGCCCGTCCCGTTTACATCCAAAGATGGGGTTACTTACCAAATCAATGGTAAGATGACAATGTCAAAGGAAAGAGGAAATAAACATGAAAGAATTTTGAGTAGGTAGATTGTTCCTAGTTGCTTGCTAAATTTCAAAACCAAAACATCCTTTCTATTTTCAAAACAAACACCAACACTTTCAAAACATCTTTCAAAATTGAAAACATTTTCAAACGATCAACACTTTGTATACATTCTTACGAACGAGAATCATTACAAAGTTTGCCTAAACGATGGTGCCTTTTCAAGATAGTTTCAAAAACCACACAAATCAAATTTTCAAACAAAAGCAAGTGATGTAGCAAGTAACTAAGAGCCCATGGAAAACCATGGATGAAAAGGGTGGTAATACCTTCCATTTTCATAATCTACCCCCTGAACTCAAGAAAACATCTCTAAAGGTCTTTCATGTTCTTTTCAGCCTTTCCTTATTAGATAAAAGAAAAGTCGTTGGAAACTCTTGCTAACCGTAACATTTGCGATAAAATGAAAAACAACCAAGTCACTTATCCCACCGTATCACTCTTCTTTGACGAAGGATATCACCTAAGATGTGGCCTAATACTTAAGTCGAAAATTTTATTGTCAACAAATTTCCCTCCAAAAGGATGAGTTTTGCTGGAGATTCTACCGACTAAGACCCTTGGTGTTTTCAACTTTCGAATTTTCGACCGTGTGTATTTTCAAGTGACTCACACATCATGATTACAACTTTCTACGCCATTATTCCCCATGTCAATCCATCATTTCTAATAATGGCTCTTAGTTTCCAGGATATGGGATTTCAACAATCCTACTAACTTTTCCACTTCTGGGCTTAGTGTTTGCTCATAACTAACTAACGGGTGCCACTTGTTCATGGCTAACAAACTTCACACGCATATATAAATTTCCTTTTGCGCCTACTTGTTATTTCTCTGAAATTATGATTGGCATACATTTTGGTTAAACCAACTTGGCAGCAACATGTTGAACAAGATGTTCCAACTTGCAGTTTTCAACATGTAGAATAAGATGTCCCAACCAGGAGGATATGACATCATGTGTGCAGCAGCTGACAATTATGTTTCAGCTGATATGTTTGTTACTAAAAATTCAGGGAATATTTAGTTAGCTTATGTGGCATCCAAGATTGACAAATCAGAGATTCTATATTGGTTTTCGAAGATGTACAAAGTTTCTAATATGGAGACATTTTAGGAAATTAATGATTGAAGAGCTATTTTCTTGGAGAAGATTTTACAGACTTTGTGCAGCCTCACTGTTGCGACTTTGAAGCCCAGCCCGGTTGAGAATAATGTTATATATTGACTGGTGTTTGCCTAGTTTTAGGTAGAACTTATGTGTATGTTTTATTAGGGTTTAAAATCCTTATTTGTGAGCCTCTCTAACACCATCTTGATATAAGAATATGACTATTTTTTGTGTGTCAGTTCTCATAAGTTTTTAAGCATTAAGGATTATGTGTCTTGGAAGAGTGACTTTGTGTTTTTGTTCTCTACTGTGTTTAGAGTTGCTCCAATCTCTAAGTGTGGTTGAAGAGGGATTTGAGGAGGGCCTCATACCTAGGCGTGTCTTAGGTAGAAGTTAAGCAAATGGTAGTAATTAGGTACGTAGATTATAAACGGGTATATTTTTTGTATGGTCTATAAATTATTACTATCTAGTTAATTTCGTCCCTGGCTTGGTAGCCCTCAGAGTAGGTGTTGTTGTCATTGAACTGGGTAAACATATCCATGTGTTATTTACCTTTAGCACTATTTGTTTGTTTATATATCCTGCTATTACATGTTGAAGTCAGATCTGGTGTCTCAACATCCCTTAGAACATCTGGGATCTGATAGCCAAAATTTCAATTGGTATTAGAGCAGGCATCCTTCTCTGACTCTGGGTGAGATTCAAGGAAGTTACTTTCTGGTGCAATAGACAAGGATGGTGGAATTGTGGTTAAAATACCTATTATGGATGGTACCAACTATGGTAGTTGGAAACATCGTATGGAAATGTTCATACAATCCATGGGCAATAAGGCATGGAAAAATATTGTCAAAGGATGGGAACCACCAAAGGTTGTGGGTGCGGATGGAAAGGCTACTTATGTGCTGAAGCCTAAAGAAGATTTGAATGATGACGAGTCATCATCTCAAGGAAACTCCAAAGTGTTGAATTCCATATTCAATGGAGTTGATAAGAATGTGTTTAAGATAATAAATAATTGTAACCATACTAAAGTTGCTTGGGAGACCTTAAGGAAGGTCCATGAAGGAAACCCTAAGGTAAAGTTGGAAAAAATTCAACTTCTCTCCACCAAGTTTGAGAACTTGAAGATGAAGGAGGACAAAAGTATTCAGGACTTTCACTTGATTGTTCTAGATATTACAAAATACTCAGAAGACCTGGTAGAAAAGATATCAGAAGATCAGCTGATCAGGAAGATGCTCAGATCTCTTCCAAAGAGATTTGACATGAAGGTGATTGCTATTGAAGAATCCCAAGATTTAAGCACTATGACAGTGAATGAACTTATAAGTTCTCTTAATACTTTTGAGTCTTCTATCAACTAAAGGTATAAAAAGAAGAAGAGTATAGGTTTTGCCTCTAGTATTGAAGACTCGGAGGATAGAGGAAATATGAACTCATAAGGAGTATCTGAGGATCTTGTGCTTTTGGGAAGAGAGTTTAATAAGGTGTTGAGGAAGTCCAGGTTAAATGCTAAGAACATGACATTCAAAATCAATAAAAACCAGGACCTGGGAAAGAAGTTAAGATTTAAAGAGAAGCCAAACCAAGGGAAAGGTGTCCAGTTCCATGAATGCGAGGGATGTGGACACATAAGAACTGAATGTGCCACCTATCTTAAAAAGCAAGGGAAGAACTTATTTGTATCATGGTCAGAGGGAGAATCTGAAAGTGATCATGAAGAAGAATCAACCAAGCAAGTGACTGCCTTGTCTATAATTTATGAGTTTGATGAAGAAACTTGTGAATTTGATAAAGAATCATATGTTGGAGAACTCACTGTTAGCAAACTGGATGCTGGGTTCACAGAGATGTGCCTTAAGAATGAAAAAATGTGTCAGAGTATTAGATCAAAAGATATGTATTGCTCAATTGGAGGCTGATAAAGAAGAACATATATCTATCATTTCTAATCTTAAATAAGAGGTAATATTGCAAAAATCAAAACTTGACAATATGACCAAATCTGTAATAATGCTAAACAATGGCACTATCGTGCTGGATGAGATTCTTCAAACTTGGAAGAATGCTGGGAATGTGAAGGGTCTTGGTTATAATAACCAAGATGTGAAAAACAACAAGCAAGTAGTGGAGTTCGTTCCTCAAAAGATGAAACAAAACCAGAAGATGTCAAGTAACATGTCCCAACATTAGCTGAGACATCAAAGAAGGTATTATAGTCCCATGTATCAGCCATGTAGATGTCATTATTATGGGTTTCTTGGTCATTTAAAGTCATCTTGTTATATAATATATGACTATCCCAACCATATGACTCCTTACAGAAGAAAATATGTTAATACTGAGGAAAAATCAAGAGGAGCTCCTTACCTTGATTTGTATGGACTCATAACTTACACTTCTCTCAAAGCTTCAACTAGAAAGGATTGGTATTTTGATAGTGGTTGTTCTAGACACATGACTGGTGTTATGAAATTCCTAGCTGACATTAAACCATGTTCCACTAGCTATGTTACTTTTGGAGATGGGTCAAAAAGTGAAATCAAAGATGTTGGAAAGGTGGACTATGCAGGACAACCTAGTCTTGATAATGTGTTATTTGTAAAATGGATAACTTCAAATCTGATAAGTATCAGTCAACTATGTGATCAAGGTCTCAAAATTAAATTTAATCAATCTGAGTGCCTGATTACAAATGATAAGAATGAAGTGGTTATGAAGGGAACCAGATCAAAAGAAAACTGCTACCTATGGAGTTCTACAGAAACAAGATGTCTCTCAACATGCTTAATTCAAAAAGATGATGAAGTCAACTTATGGAATCAAAATCTTGGTCATTTACATCTGAAAGGTATGAAGAATATTTTGTCAAAGGAAGATATTAGATATATTCCCATGCTAAAGGTTGATGAAGGGATAATTTGTGGTGAATATCAAATTGGGAAGCAGACAAAAATGTCCCATAAGAAGATCCAACATCTTGCCACCTCAAGAGTTCTAAAGCTACCTCACATGGACTTGATGGGACCTATGAAGATTGAAAGTCTTGGGGGAAAGAGGTATGCCTATGTTATTGTTGATGACTACTCAATATTCACTTGGGTGAAGTTCATCAAAGAGAAACCTGAAGTGTTTGAAATTTTCAAAGAATTATGTCACAAGATTCAAAGAGAAAAGAATCGTGGTGTTGTCAGAATCAGAAGTGACCATGGGAAGGAATTTGAGAACAACAAGTTTGAGGAATTCAGTGCATTTGAAGGGATTAGTCATGAGTTTTATTCACCCATCACTCCTCAACAAAATGGAGTGGTTGAATGCAAGAACAAAATATTCAATAATGTGTTAGAGTTATGCTTCATGCCAAGAAATTACCCATTTACTTTTGGGCTGAAGCCGTGAACACTGCTTGCTATATTCAGAATAGGGTGACTATCAGAACTGATACGTATATTACTTTATATGAATTATGGAGAGGAAGAAAGCCAACTGTTAAATATTTCCATGTCTTTGGAAGTAAGTGTTATATTCTGGAAGACCGTGAGCCAAGAAGGAAGTTGGATGCTAAAAGTGATGAAGGAATTTTTCTAGGATACTCTACAAATAGTAAAGCATATAGAGTATTTAACTCTAGAACCAAGGTGATGATGGAGTATTCAAATGTTATTGTTGATGACTCAACTAGAGAAAATGATGTCCCAGAAGAAGTTGAGTCAACTATTTCTACAGGTGATGTGGTTCCTAAAGAAAATATCTCAGCATCCAACACAAATGTTGCAGGCTCAAGTGCCAACTCTGAAGTTGAAGAACCTTAGGTAGATAACAAAGGACCATCACTCATAATTCAAAATCATAATACTAAGGAACTTATAATAGGAAACCCTAGACAAGGAGTAGTCACCAGATCAAGATAAATTGTGTCAAATGCTTGCTTTGTATCCAAGTTCTAACCAAAGAATGTGAAAAAAATCCTTGACTGATGAGTTCTTGATAAATGCTATACAATATGAACTTGGTCAATTCAAGAGGAATGAAGTATGGGACTTGGTGCCAAGGCCTGATGGGGTAAATGCTATTGGTACAAAATGGGTTTACAAGAATAAGATGGATGAACAAGGTGGTGTTACCAGAAATAAAGCTAGACTTGTTGCACAAGCATACACTCAAATTGAAGGAGTAGACTTTGATGAAACATTTTCTCATTTGGCTCACTTGGAGTCTATCAAATTTTTGCTTGGAGTAGCTTGTCATTTAAGGTTCAAGCTGAATCAAATGGATGTCAAGAGTGCCTTTCTAAATGGGTACTTGAATGAAGAAGTTTATGTTGAACAACCAAAAGGGTTTATTGATCCTTCCTTTCCAGATCATGTGTTTAGACTAAAGAAGGCCATGTATGGCTTGAAACAAGCTCCAAGAGCTTAGTATGAGAGGTTGACTGAATTTCTAGTCAATGATGGATATAGAAAGGGTGGAATTGACAAGACACTCTTTGTCAAAGATAAAGCTGGAAAACTCTTGATAGCTCAGATCTATGTGGATGACATTGTTTTTGGAGGAATGTTGGATGAAATGGTCCAACATTTTGTCAGGAAAATGCAATCTGAGTTTGAGATGAGTTTGGTATGTAAATTGACTTACTTTCTTGGATTGTAAGTCAAGTAGATGGAAGACTCCATTTTTCTCTATCAAAGCAAATATGCAAGTAATATCATGAAGAAATTCGGATCAGAAAATGCCAGCCATAAGAGAACTCATGCTCCTACACACTTGAAGTTATCTAAAGATGAAAAAGGAGTTAGTGTTGATCATAGTTTGTATAGAAGTATGATTAATAGCCTTTTATATCTTACTGCTAGCAGACCAAGCATCACTTTTGTTGTTGGAGTATGCGCAAGATATCAAGCAAAACCTAAGGTAAGTCACATCAACCAAGTGAAAAGGATTCTGAAGTATATGAATGGTACATGTGACTATGGTATGTTGTATTCCATGATAAAATACCTTGTTGGTGGGACTTTGTGATGCTAATTTGGCTAGAAGTGCTGATGATAGGAAGAGTACCTCTAGAGGATGTTTCTTTATGGCAAACAATTTGATTTCATGGTTCAACAAGAAACAAAATCATGTTTCTTTGTCTACTACTGAAGCTGAGTACATAACAGCAGGAAGCAGCTGCTCTCAACTGGTGTGGATGAAGCAAATGTTGTCTGAGTATAGTGTCACACAAGATGTCATGACATTATTTTGTGACAATTTAAGTGCTATTAATATTTCCAAAAATTATATTTAACATAGTATGACCAAGTACATTGACATCAGGAACCACTTTATTAGAGAACTTGTGGAGGATAAAGTCATAACACTTGAGTATGTTAGCACTGAGAATCAGCTTGTTGGTATCTTTACAAAGGATCTTGATGCAATTCAATTTGAGAACCTAAGGAGAAGACTTGGGGTCTGTATCTATGAAGAATTATAGCAATTACTGCTAGTGTTGTATCTGTTGATGAAGATTCTAAGGATGGTGCTACACCTGATAAACATTCTACCAGTGCTATTAGAGAAGAAGAAGACGCTGATGCATGACATTTGGTCATTTGATTTTTTTTGGGTCTGCCTTATGATCCTGTTTATCTTAGTTTATGATTTTGTAAGGGTTAAATGCCCATCATGCTTTTAGGTTCTTTTTGCACCCTATCTCTTAAAAATTTAGGTGCTTAAAAGTGTTGATATTGTCTACTTAATTTTGTCAGATTATGGCTAAAAAGAGGGAGAAGTATGATATTAAGGGTGTTGGTGTTGTTACTACTGTTGAGGGGGATAATTTTACTGGTACTACTCTTGAGGGGGAGAATTTTTCCGATACTATTGTTGAGAGGGAGAATTTTTCCCTGCTCTGGACTGGAGGCCCTTAAGAGATGTCAAACATGATATCTTGACATCATGGTGTTGAGAACTTATGTTCTCTATTGGTAGCAGTTGTGTTAGTAGATCAACTAAATAGTAATTGTGTCTCTGATTTTTTTACTGCTCTTAACCTTGCTAATGTGGTTTCCCCTACTTTCTCTTTGATGTGTATGTTTGATTTATTTTTAAATAATTTTTTGTGCTTTCTTGTGCAAGTGTTATTAGGTTGTTTTATCCAAAATGTGCCAAAGGGGGAGATTGTTATTTCTCTGAAATTATGATTGGCATACATTTTAGTTAAACCAACTTGGAGGAAACATGTTGAAAAATATGTTCCAACTGGTAGTTTTAACATGTTGAATAAGATGTTCTAACCAAGAGGATAAGATGTCGTGTCTACAACAACCGACATTTATGTTTCAGATAATATGTTCGTTATTGAATATTCAGGGAATATTTAGTTACCTTATGTAGCGTCCAAGATTGACACATAAGAGATTCTATGTTGGTTTTCTAAGATATACAAAGTTTCTAAATGTGGAGACATTTTAGGAAACTAATGATTCAAGACTTATTTTCTTGGAGAAGATTTTGTAGAATTTGTGCAGCCTCACTGTTGGAATTTTGAAGCCCAACCTAGTTCAGAATAATGTTATATATTGACTGGTGTTTACCTAGTTTTAGGTAGAACTTATGTGTGTGTTTTGTTAGGATTTTAGAATCCTTATTTTCTGAGCATCTCCAACATCATCTTGATAGAAGAGTAGGATTGTTTTGGGTTGTAAGTTCTGTCAAGCATGCATAAGCTTCTAAGCATTGGATGTTTGTGTGTCAGATGCTCATAAGCTTTTAAGCATTGAGTATTTGTGTGTCAGTTATCATAAGCTTTTAAGCATTTAGGATTGTGTATCTTGGAAGAGTGACTTCCTATTTTTATTCTCTACTGTGTTTAGAGTTGCTCCAATCACAGAGTGTGATTTAAGAGGGATTTAAGGAGGGCCTCATACCTAGGTGTGTCTTATGGAGAAGTTTAGCAAAGGGTAGTGATTAAGTGTGTAGATTGTAAACTGGTTTTTTTGTTGTGTGGTCTACAAATTGATACTATCTAGTTAATCTCGTCCCTGGATTGTGGCCCACAGAGTAGGTGTTGTTGTCATCAAACTTGGTAAACATATTTGTGTGCTATTTACCTTCAATACTATTTATTTATTTTTATATCTTGTTGTTGTATGTTGAAGCTGGATCTGATGACTTGACATCTCTTACGACATATGGGATCTGACAACCAGAATTTCACTACTGTTGTTAGCTTTCTCTTTCCATGATTTGCAGAACCTGTGAGAGAACAAATCCTAATTTCCTAAAAATGTTTGCTGCTTCACGTATTCCTTTTCACACAGACAATAATCCCGTAGTGTTTTCCCTCTCTGAAGAAAGCTTGGAATTCATCCCCCAACCATCTTCTCTCCCAAATCAAAGATGAAAAAATGGAAACAACAAATGATAATCCCATTTGCTTTCTCGGAGAAACTTTTCGCATTCCATACGCCATATCCAACCCAAGAGAGACACCCTAAGAAGGCTCACAAACATTTACCTTGTTTTCACTCCACTATACCTTTTTCTTTCAAAAAAGCAAAACCCATTAGCGTTAGGTTTATGGACAAACCACCAAGGTATGTCGTTTAATATCTTTATCTAATCATGAAGCTTATATAGCTTAGCTTGACAGAGTCCAAGAACAACGACAAACTTAATAGAAAACATTTGTATTTTCAATGTCATCCAATTGTCGAGGAGGGGCCCCTAGAGTCAATCTTAATTTTATTTTGCCCTCGCTCTTTTTCTGGGAAGGTTTAACCAACACCTTCTAGTTTCCATGTGGGATGTTAACGCCTACCTTGTTCGACGTTGTAGCAATCACTAGGCTTTCACCTCTCTGAGAGACTTTCGACCCATCAATGCTGACTCAACATTTGCTTCAATTCGACTGCAACAATTTCACCCCTTACATAACTACCCACCATGCTATCGACCAAGGGACAGTTAGTGATAGTGAACACATTGCTTTTGCAACACCCCACTTTCCCTTTTTCAATTAAATAAAAAAATGACTATATTTTCAAATAAGATGGTTTCGTAGACAAATCAGAGTACTCATTAATGGGATGTCACATCCTCAAATAAAGAAAATCATAGAAGTATTATTTCACTTTATAACATACTACCTCAATCGATTGGATTAAAACAACGGAAAATGTTTTCAAATAATTCACATCACGCCCTCAGGCTCCAAATCAAAAAAACTCCCACTCCTTGATGGTCTAACATTATTTTGAAAATAAATATACATAACAATAATTCAAAAGAAACAACATAGAACTAAATCTCCATCCCGGTGCTACGTATTAGAGCAACTCCTACGACTCGATCCAAAATCAACACAAGCATCCAGGAACTACTCAGGTGCCTAATTATTTGTACTCCCCAAGGAGCACAAATGCAACAACAGAAAAGGGGTGAGAATTACATTCAATAACTTAAACAGTGATAAATCGCATGCTAAGGAGTAGTAAGCAAATACACATACAATCACATGGTTACAATGCACACTCAATTATCATAGATATAAACCAGCACTATCATTACACATAGCTCATCATAGTATGAAATAGGACTTCATGGACTCTACACCATGCATGCGATACCAATACAACCATTACGGTTCATTCATATGAACCCTATTCCCGTTGGAATCCGTATAAGCTAATCATGTTCCCCTTGAACTTGACACTCGACTCTCTTCAAGAGTTCGAACGAGACCAGACACCCAACAAGTATATATATATATATATATATATATATATATATATATATATATATATATATATATATATATATATATATATATATATATATATATATATATATATATATATATATATATATATATATATATATATATATATATATATATATATATATATATATACGATCCTTAAGATCACCCGTGAGTCACATACTCACCACGATTCCTTTCAAATCATCGGCATTCCTCATGAATGTCCATACAATCACAAGCCAATACAAAGGCATCAAAAAAATTCACAACGAAGAATATTTCACCATTATCATCAAAACATCATTGGAAGCATTCATCATTATCACAATTACACCATATCATCAGACATAAAACACCCATCAAGTTGTATCAAGATAAGGTTACATTAATTCATAGCAAATAGCATACTTCCTATGTTAACACTACATAGTTCATCACTTAATCCTAATGTAATAACTATAAAACTATATCCTATTAATCAATTTATTCTTCCAAGGTCTAGTTCATTTCATTACCTTTCCAACGCTTCGAACGACACATTAAACAGAGTCCAGAAACTCAAGTTCGGGCCTTTAGAAAAATATATCAAAAATTGGATGTCACTCGGGACTGCTCAGGTTGACCCTTCCAGTTCTCAGGTTGACACATCAGTAAAATTTGAGGAATTCTAGGTACCTCGGGTGTGCTCAAGTAGACCTCCTTGTGTTCAGGTCGACTCATGTTGTTTTGTGTTGAATTTTTCTGCTACATTGTAGTTCTCATGGCTGTGAATTTCTACACTAACACTGACCCTATTCCACTCGAATCTAATACAGTATAGCCTTAAAATTCTAATTTTAAGCATTATAACATAGGTCTTTACTATTGCTACTAATAATATATTCTATTACCAATTTCATTATCAATTCTAAAGATTAGAACCCAATACCTAATGGAAACCTATGTTCTTTAATCTATTCTTTTTAAGGTTTTCCCCATAGCAATCCACAATGATCAAGAATCCCATATCATAATTATCACAATTAAGCCAATACAATTCAATGCAAATGAAATCACAACATTCATCTCCACAATCAAACGAAACACACAAGGAATACAAAATTAAGAAAACCTAAGAGGGAAAGGAACCCTCACTACCCTCTTATGCTATAATCACCAAATTAGAGAACCCATTCTCCCCCTTACCTTGATTTTCCAAAGCTTGCCTCTAACAATGGTATAAACTCTCTTTGACCTAGCCTTTCCTTGCTTCTTCCCTTCCCCCATTTCTCCAAAATTCCATGATTGATAGAATGATCTCAATTCTCTTCCTTTCTTTGTTTTATAAATGTACCACATTAGGACTTTACCCGTATGCCCCTACTTAGACCACCTACACTTACTATAAAACCCTTACTCTAATTCTTATTAATAATTTTATTTGACAATAATATAATTATTATCCTAACAACAACAATAATAATAAAATAATATTCTTTATACACACATGTTTCAACACTTTTACTCACACACACCCCTTCAATACTACACATCCCCTAGTTTAAAGCAATTATCATTCCCAAGGCCTCCAAACCCTAACTTACTAACAAGGCATTACATGTATAATTCAACATAGAAATCAATTATTAAAAATAAATCAAATAATTTATTTTGGGGCATTACAACTCTCCCCACTTAGAATATTTTCGTCCCCAAAAATGTACCTGGTGTGAATAACTCTGGAAACGACTCACACATCTTTCTTTCCAATTCCCAGGTCACACTCCCTCTAGAAGCTCCTCCCCCAGCTAGTCTCACCAATGGAATATCCTTGCCTCTCAACCTCTTTATCTTACGGTTTTCAATCCTTACCTGTATTGTCTCTACCGTAAGGTTATCACGAATCTGCACTTCATCTCTCGGAATTACATGAGATGGATCAGAAACATACTTCTGAAGTTGTGACACATGAAACACATCATGCAAGTTTGAAAGCTCTGGTGGCAACGCCACCATGCATGCAATTATTTCAATCTTATCCATGATTTGATATGGCCCAATAAACTTAGGATCTAGCTTCTTCGATTTCAATGCTCGACCCATACCGGTCACAGGATTGACCCACAAAAACACATGGTCATCCTTGTTAAATTATAAATCTTTTATTCTCTTATCATGATAGCTTTTCTGCCTACTCTGTGATGCCTATATCTTCTCTCTAATCGCCTTGATTTTCTCAGTGGTCTGTTGTATAATTTACGGGCCAAGAATCGTGCTTTCACCTGACTCGTACCAACATAGAGGCGTCCTACACCTCTTACCATATAAAGCTTCGAAAGGTGCCATCCCAATAATAGAATAATAACTATTATTATAAGTTAACTCAATCAATGACAAATGACTATCCCAAGACCCACCTTGTTCAAGTACGCAAGCTCTCAAAAAATCTTCTAAGGATTAGATGGTTCTCTCTGTTTGTCCATCCGTCTGTGGAAGATAAGCAGAACTCAACTTTAGATCCGTGCCCAACGATTCTTGCAAACTTTTACAAAACCCATAAGTAAATCTCAGATCTCTATCTGACACTATGCTTAAAGGAACACTGTGCAACTTCACTATTACTCTGATATAAATTTTTTTCCAGCTTCGATAATGGAAAACTGATATTAATCGGTATACAGTGTGCCGATTTCTTCAACCTATCCATGATCACCCAAATAGTATCAAAACCACATACAATATTCTGCAACCCGGTTACAAAGTCCATCGAGGTTCTATCCCACTTCCATTCTGGAATCTCTAAAGGTTGCATCAAACCTGAAGGCCTCTGATGTTCAACTTTTGACTTTTGGCAAATCAAACAAGCATACACGAAACAAGCACATCCTTCTTCATACCCGATCACCAGAACAATTTCTTAAGGTCCCGATACATCTTCACCTCACCCAGATGAATACTCAAGCTACTTCGGTGACTCTCTTCTAAAATCATTTTCTTTAACTCATAATTATCTGGTATACAAATTCGGCCTCGAAATCTCAACACGCCGAAGTCATCTAATTTAAAGTCACTATTGACACTCAATTATACTGTAAGCATTAAATAAACCAACTTCAAATCAAGTTTCTAATTCTGCCTAACTTTGTTGAGGAAATCATTATTAATTTTCAGCATACCCAACATCACACTATTCAGAGTTACTTCGCACACCATACTTAAGTCTCGAAATTGTTCAATTAAACATCTAACTCCCTACACATCAAAGTTGACATATGAATCGTCTTCTAACTCAAAGAATCTTCCAGAACATTAGCTTTACCAGGATGGTAACTTAATCTGAAGTCATAGTCTTTCAAGAATTCCAACCATCTCATATGCCGCATGTTGTACCCCAAAATTTTCCCTCCCATTTTTCATGCAAGATATTATCCTAGGGTTTCTCATATACTCAATTTGGCTCAAAGGTTGATCAGACAGATTCTCTTCTTAGGCGACAAATCAACAATTAGCGTTTGGTATTTCTCAGAGAAAATTGAGATTTCAAGGTTTCAAATGGTCTTCATAAGTCTTCATATCTCTTCAAGGATGTTTATGCCAGTTTTTGAACTTTACATTGCAAGTTGGCCCAGTCATGGGCTCAGATAAATGAAAACGATTACATTGACCCAAAAGTCGACCTTTTGCGAGAGTAAGTTCAAACTATTATAACTTCTTCATTACTCGATATTTTTGAGTAGTTCTTTTTATGTATGATTATCCTTTATGTCATATCCTTTTTCTCTTCACAAATCAAGAGCTGATCACGTGTTGAAGATTGCCAAAATTCGAATACGTTAGAAGTCGCATCATGGATTTTGACCTAATTTTAAGTAATTGTCGTTTAATTTCTAAGAATTGTGATTTCCTCAAATTACAAGATCTTGAAACGATTACTTCTGCGTAGGGTCATAAGTGATGTCGCTCACAAGTTTACCTTCATAGGTCAAAAGAGAATTTTGTTTGGAAGGCTTTAAAAGTTATCGATTCGTCGCAAGTAATTTGTTTGATTCTGAATGTTCTTAACCACAAATTGATGAGGTTTGTTAAAATCGAAGATTGGTTTAAAATAGTGTTTTGTTAAGACATTGAGGTCCCATTTTTAATCAAGTGTGGCGTGTGAACTCAGTTTGATTACCAATTTGACTTAATCAAGAATTGAGGATTAGGACTATCATTTGGATGACCTTGGCTTTGGGTTTGAGTTAACCAATTTGGATTTTAATTCTTAGACATTTATTTTTTTAAGAACATTTATTGGAGTATGAGGCGTTTGTTTTATTCAATCACTTTGTGATTGTTTGAAATTCAAGAAACCAAATCATATTCTTGTGGCAAGTGGCCATATATATTTAGAACCAAAATTCAAAGATGGAAATTTCCATTTGGTATTAATAAATCTTAAATGACTATCAATTTTCATACTTGTTCCAAGTGGTCAAAAAATTTATTAATCGCTTTACCAAAGGGAAAAATTACAAAACTTCATGTTTTTATTCCAAAGAAGTGACAAAGTCATACATGTTTAACTACAAAAATATAAAACAAACAACAACTCTCCTATTTCTTTCCTATACAAAGAAAAAAAGAATTCTTCATTATTCTTGCTCCTTCAAATATTCCACATTCTTCAAGTCCTCCTTCATCACCTTTCCAAACTCATAAAATATGAAACAAAAAAAAGGAAAAAAAAGAGTTAGTATATCAAAGCAATTAAAACTGAATAAAGAATTGAAATATTGCTAAGCTCATCATTAGGGTGGTCTTTTTAAGAATCGGAGAAGAATGGTTTGGTGTTCTAAAGCCTCAAACAAATTCAATTTTATCATAGGCCAAGTTCCTATGGAAAATCTCAAAGGAATTGGTTCACAATAGACAAAAGGTGCAGATAGAATTTCAAGCCCAACAGATTTCAGCTGAACATGAACAAAAGGCCTCATACAAATCTTGTTTAATTATTGGCCTGAGAATTTATGGTTTGCAAATAAAAAAGTACAAGTTTGGTTCACAAACAAGCAAACTAGAATTTCAAAAGAATCAGTCTTTTACAAATCACCAAGTGGGTTCACAAAAAAAATAAGGAGGAAATATCAAATCAGCAACAAAAGCCTCATAAAGGACATACATCATTGGCTAAAAGAAAATCATGTTCCCAAGTTTACTGCAAAATCAAAATGTTCACAGTAAAGGAAGGGCAGGCTATAATGCAGCAGGTAAAACAAATATACAAACCAGAAAAATAGAACAAGTACAACATAACAGCAGCAACAAGGAAAAACAGATGAAAGGGGAAAGATGAAAAAAGATATCACCTAGCTTACATAACACGCCAAAGTCAAATCAGCCCAAATGCTGCACAAAATAGTCCAACTCAAAGCATGTACCTCAAGATATTCAAATTAGAATTAACATCATGTTTCCATGCAAACAATCCAAAAGCCTCATATTTGTTGTTTCAATCAAAGTCAAAATTGTAATGTCAAAATCACAGGCGTAATTTTGCTACAAATCTCAAAAAGAAAAAAAAATTGTTTGGTTCATAGAAAAAGTCCACAAGCGACAAAGTACAAAAGCCACCAGCAAATAAAATTTTGAAAAGAAGAAATACAGAAAATCACAAAGTCAGCAAGTATAAAAGCAGCCAACAAAAGTCAACATTTGATATATCAGTAAAGAGGGAAAACTCAGAAAGTGTTCACCACAGTACAGAAAGCACGGCCCCAAAAACCAACAAAAGCCATAAAATCAGTAAAAAAGCAAACAAGTACAAAGTCGAATCATCAAGTCAGAACTGAACCAAAGCAAAGTCAACATCAATGTTATCATGAAAAATAAATTGAATTGAACAGACAAGCCATAGTATAAGAATAAAAGAGATACCCAAACAGCAACACTTGTTTTCCCCCCTCAAAATCATCTTCAGCTTCTTTCATAAAATATACCATTCATAGAAAACCAGTACAACCCAAAGAACATTTTTCCAACAAAGAGAATATACAGAGATACCAAGCCAGTTTCTGTTCAACACGAAACAGAAAGAAAAATCACACCAAGCCAAAAAAACCATTTCCCAAACCCATCATCATCAAAAAAATATACAAAGAAACAGAAACACAAATCGCATGCAAACAACAACGAAACCCTAAAATAGTTTGTCATCATTTTCCAGAAGAACTAAACCCTTCAGAATCAACAAGGAGAAAGAGAGAGGAAAGATCTCACCGAGGTAAAGTTATTTCATCCGAATCCAACCCTAGGGTTTCATTTTACCCTTTTAGATTTACGCGTAATCAATCACTGCCTGTAAAAATGAACCACAGATTTAGATAGAGGAGAGAAAGGAGAACTAGAAGATGTAAAAAAAATCACGATCGGAGCTACGCCGCCGCCGTCACCTGCATGAGGTGATTTTCGGCGGGACGTGTCTCTCTTCTCCTGTGAGAACATATAGAGAGATGGCGAGAGAAAAAAAACAGAGAGAGAGAGAGAGAAAATTTGTTTTTCCAAATGAGACTATGTCTCAAATTTCAGTTTTTTTGTTTGTTTTGAGAAAATAAATAACGGGCCCAAATTACACAAAGCCCAAACCTACCATTTTTTTTAATTGCAAAAACTACTGATTTTGTTTTATATATGTTTGGATTCATGCTATATACAAACAATACAACTTGGCGCAATGGTGGAAACAGTGCTTGATAAATGCAAAGGAGGGGGTTCGAAGCTTCCCCCTGTAAATTTATTTTTCACTATTCTATTTTATTTTCTTTTATTACT
This sequence comes from Vicia faba, assembly GCA_948472305.1. NCBI lineage: Eukaryota > Viridiplantae > Streptophyta > Magnoliopsida > Fabales > Fabaceae > Vicia > Vicia faba. Next base: position 981,368,946 of record OX451735.1, read on the forward strand.
ATTATCATTATTTTTATCAACAAAATCTCATAATATTTTATTTAATATTTCTACTTTAATATACTCGTCTCATTTTCTTTCAATACAAAAAGGCCAAAAATATTTTCTTATACAATTTTTTTATATAATTAGATTAGGGCTTAATTTATTTTCTTAATTAAATTTTAGAACTTAGTTTTTTTTCTTTTATTTATTTTTATGCTATTTTAGTTAAATATAAAAATATTTTCGTAAAATACTAAAAAAATATTTTTCTAAATTAAGTTAATTTATTTCTCTTCTTTTTAAATCATTTTGTTTTTAGTTTATTAGGTTAAGATTAAAAACCTTTTCTTAACAAAACAAAATAATTCATTTCTTTTTCATTCAATACCTTATACATTATTTCTTTACATTCTTGTATATTATTTACTTCAATTTTTGTACATTATATCATTACTTGTGCATTATATTCATTCACATTTTTGTATATTATTTATTCAAAATTCAATATGGTTGTAATAGATAATTAGATTTTAATTTCTTGTAATCCCCATTTGTAATTTGTACACCCCCTCCCACAAATGTTGTAATAGCTTAGTAACTTTAAATTTCGCAATTTATCGCTTTTATATAACATGCTAGTAATTAGGGTTTGTATGGAAAGACTAAAACCAATCAAATAGAAAACCCTAATTCAAGACAAAATCAAGCATGAAAACAATACATTTGCACACAAACACCCCTAGGGTAAATCCACTTGGTTGCCTTTACAAAATGGTCATATTACGCATGTGAAGTATCTTAGCAAAAACAAGCGAATACAAGATCATAGTCCCTCGATGATGCTATCTAAGTTGCCTTTCAAATGATCGTAGTCCCTCAAAAATGCTAAGATACCTTGCAACATTGCTAAATCATGGTTATACGATGACCCACGCCCGTCCCGTTTGCATCCAAGGATAGGGTTGCTTACCAAATCAATATTAAGACAACAATGCCAAAGGAAAAGAAAATGAACAAGAAAGACATTTGAGTAGGTAGATGGCTCCTAATTACTTGATCCATTTCAAAACAAACATCCTTGCTATTTTCAAAACAAACACCTACACTTTCAAAACATCTTACAAACTTGAAAACATTTTCAAAAGATCAACACCTTTGTATACATTCTTACGAACAAGAATCATTACAAAGATTGCCTAAACAATGGCCTCTTTACAAAATACTTTCAAAAAACCACACAAACCGTAATTTCAAACAAAAGCAAGTGATCTAGCAAGTAACTAAGAGCCCATGGAAAACCATGGATGAAAAGGGTGCTAATACCTTCCCTTTTCATAATCTACCCCTCGAACTCAAGAAATAATCTCAAAGGTCTTTCCTATGTTTTTTCACCTTTCCTTTTGGATAAAAGAAAAGTCGGTGGCGACTCTTGCTAACCGCAATATTTGTTATCAAATGCAAAACCCTCAAGTCAGTTCTCCCACCATATCATAGAACTGGCGACTCTGCTGGGGACAATTCTAAAAGTAGGGTTACCTTAGGGATATATCACATTTACTTGCTTACATTGTTTGACTTGTATGCTTTACATTATGGTTCTTTGTTTGGGTTTGAATCTTCTACCCAGATTTGGGATACATTATAGGTAAGTAGCAATACATTATGGAAAATGTGTGGGATATACCGACATGGTCTAAGAAATAGCTTTGTTAGTGCGACATATTTGTGGGTACCGGTAGCCTTTGAGTTAATCAAAGAGAATACGGGGCCGCTAAGTAATGTCATGAAGCACTAATGAACTTATAGAACCTTTACTTGACCAACATGGCCATTTCGGATGTAGTGAGATGACCGACTTTGGTGCAGTCCGAAGTTGGTAGATACTCGATACTACACTCATTGGGGTTTGGTTTCTTGGGATATTTTGGTCACCATTAAAGAGGCTTGTGCTGAAACAATGAACAAGGAAATAAACCAGTGATATTGAGCTCCTTAGAATCCGGTTACTATTACTAGAACAGGTTTGAGCCAACTAAACTTCAAGAAGGTACTTACCTATAAAACTCCATGCAAGCCTAAACCTAAGGATTTATCTGCTTTTTTGTATATGCATACTTGTACATAACATCATGAACATCATGAACATCATATACATTCACTAACTATTTCAAGGATTTTTGGGATTCATCTTTGTTCTTGTTTTATAGGATATGGATTCCCTTCGCGGGAAAACTATTCAAGTCAACCTTGTAAGGATTCCCCCTCAACTTAAAGAGCTAGCTTCAAGGATTTCTGAAAACTCTCCATTCACCGAGAGACATGGTCGCCTACTCAACTTGGTCACCTCCAACACAGATGAGGACATGATGAAAGTGCTCTTTCGGTTGTTTGATCCTTTACACCATTGCTTCACCTTTCCCGACTATCAACTTGTGCCTACTTTGAAAGAATTCTCCCGACTCTTGAAGATCCCCATTCTCAATCAACTACCTTTCAACGGTACAGAAAGAGACCCAAAGCTAGAAGAAATTGCTCAAGCTCTACACTTGCACTCATCTGATGTCACAACTCATTGGGAAACAAGGAGTGGTGTCAAACATTTCCTAGCAAAGTTCCTGTTTGAGAAAGCCCAAAGCTGTTGGAATTCTTTGGATCTGCAAGCCTTTGAGGAAATTATGGCTCTCCTCATCTATGGGATGGTGTTGTTTCCAAATCCTGGCCAACTCATAGATGTGAACGCCGTCAAAATCTTCATATCCCATAACCCGGTGCCTACATTACTAGGGGATATCCTACACTCTTTTCACACTCGCACAATGAGGAAAAGAGGTTTCCTTATGTGTTGCACTCCTCTCTTGGCAAGATGGTTTATTTCGCATCTTCCCCTATCTGTATTAAAGAATGAGCAAGGTTCAAGGAGGTCACAAAGGTTGATGACGCTCAAATATTCAGACATTCATTGGTGCTCCCGATCCATAGAGAATGTTACTATTATCGACCGTTGTGGAGAATTTCTTAATGTCCCTTTACTTAGCATTATGGGAGGTATCACCTACAACCCCTGCTTAGCCTTAATACAGTTTGGTTATGCCCGAAGGGATGGCCCGCACGAGATGCTGATTCATGGTTTGGTATTTGATTACGAGAACAACGATCAAGGTCTTCGCCAGAGATTTATCCGAGCATGGAGGATACTGAAAAAGGTAGATAGAAAGAGTTTGGGGCATAAGAACTCCATCCCTCTTGAGCCTTACCTCAAATGGGTACGAACTCGTGCTCAGAGTCTTATGATGCCTTACCCCTCCATTCTCCCGGTAATCATTGAGTCTGTCATGGAAGGAGATGTTCCATACACTATCCTGCATCCTGACATGCCCACTTCTATTGAAAACTTACAAAGAGATTGGGTACATCTCAAAGGAGAGCGAGACACTTTTGAGGCCCAATTCTACGCTAGTGAGAAGAAGGTTTTGGAACTCACTAAGCAACTTCATGAGGAGCGGACCTTGAATGCCTACATCGCACCAAAGAGGATGTGCCTAACCTTTTTATCTTAGAGTTTTTTGTTGTATTTCTATGTAACCCCAAAGAGGCATTGATGTACTCAAGCTTTAATATTTTAATATAACGTGTGTTTCCTTTTTTGTCTAAAACGAATTTGAATCTCTAAGTTCCTTGAAATCATTGCATACGCATTTACCATTCATCATAACATAAACAGGTTTCTTGCGACAAGTATCCTCATCTTTCTATTGTTTATTTCAGTAAGATGGATCTCGAGCAAACTGTAAAGGACCTCTAAGAACAAAACACTCAGTTTCAACAGAAGCTTTTAACTCTAGCCAAAGGACAGGAAGAGTTGAAGACTTTGCTAGTTGAAAATAAAAAGAAGGAAAAAAAGAAGATAACCGGAGTTCTAAACATGGGAAGAAGATTTCATGAGCAGACAAGAAGGACCCTAGACTTTGCAACGACATCCGGTGAGAGAGACAATCAAGATGGGAAAGGCAAGGAAACAGTTGTCCCGTCAGAATCAGAAGAGGAAGATGAAGAAGAAGACTACTCTGAAGAACAATACCCTCCAGTTGATGACAAGTATAAACATCTCGAAGAACGGTTGAGTGTGATGGAAATCCAAAAAGTGCCTGGATTGGACTTTGAGGAATTGGGGTTAGTATCTGGGATTGTCATCCCTCCAAAATTCAAAGCACCGGTATTCGCCAAATATGATGGGGTCTCATGTCCCAAAATGTATCTCCGATCCTATGTAAGGAAAATCCATCCTCATACCACTGACAAGGATTTATGGGTACACTTCTTCCAAGACAGTCTGTCTAGAACTCAACTTGACTGGTTTTACCAACTAGAAAGAGCCAACATTCACAATTGGGAAGATCTTGCTGCAGCCTTTTACAAACAATACCAATATAACATTGATCTTATGCCTACCTGTACTCAACTCCAGAGTATGGCCATGGCTTCAAGTGAAAGCTTCAAGGACTATGCACAAAAATGGAGAGATTTAGCCAGAAGAGTTCAACCTCCTCTATCGGAAAGAGAATTGGTAGACATGTTCTTGAGCACCTTGTCTGGTCCCTTCTTCAATCATCTAATTGGGAGTTCATCGGTCGGTTTTACTGAATTGATATTGACCGGGGAAAGAGTAGAAGCTAGGATAAAGAATGCAAAGATCCAGAAAGATGCATCCTCTTCCGCAACTGTAAGAAAGCTATTCATCGAAAAGAAAAAATTGGTTGTTGTATATCCTCAAAGAAACCAAGATAGGCCGAACGCCGACCAATGGTGGGGGCTGTTATGATTCTTAAATCTGGGCCTGATCAACAAAGAAGCAATCAACCAAGGATGGAAATACCGGTCAGGAAGTTCACCAGAATTAACATGACCCTATCTCAGGTATTACATCATCTGCTAAAATCTAATTTGGTGACCTTGAAATAAGCTCCGAAGAACCCTAATACGACCTCTCCTCACTGTCATCCCAATTCCCATTGCGCATATCACTCTGAAAGTCCCGGCCATGATACTAATAACTGTTGGGCTCTAAAAAACAAGGTACAAGACCTCCTTGAAGCTAAAAAAAATGCATTCGACGCGCCAGAAAAGCCCAATGTCATTTCTTCCCCTATGCCCAAACACGGCCATAATACCAACGCCATTAAGGAAGATATGTTTGTTACTTCAGTTGATGAACTTATGACCCCACTCCTGACTATAAAAAAGAATTTGTTGAATGCCAGTGTATTCCCAGGTTTTGATGAAAGTTGTCATTTCTGTTTGTCCTCACCAACCAGTTGTCCTTTGTTAAAAGCAGGAATTCAGTGCCTAATAGATAACAAGGAAATTTTATTCGAGAAGACTTCTGATCCAACTGTTCCTTACAATGATGTTTCCATTGTGACCATTTCCGACAATTCTTCCAAAGTCTCCACCAAAAGACCCGTTAGAATTACATCACTTTCTAAAGTAGCTCCTTTGATAATTATAATGCCTGGACCAATCCTGGATTCCTCAGACAAAACCGTACCATGGAATTATGGAGGGGATGTTTACTACCACGGTATCAAACAAGATTGGTCAGCTGCTGAAGATTCAAGTTCTGAGAAAGTTGACTCCGATATTAGTAATATTGCAGGGACTAGCAAGATTACCCGAAGCGGAAGGATATTCTCTCCAGAAATTGCTCCCCCAAAGGCTGTTTCTGGACCCGTAATCATTCATGTTGTTGCTGCTCCTCCAAAGGTTGTTCCCAGTCCTACGGTCATCTCTGCTGACGCTCCTGTTGACAAAACTATGACAATCCCTGTTATCACCCCTACTGACATTCCTGCTACCGAGTCAACCGAAAATTGAGGTAAATGTATTCTGATTGAGCCTGTCCAGACGAAGGCATAATCATTGGCTATCCCTGAAACCTCCCAGAAAGAGATGGAGGAAATCCTAAAGATCATAAAAAGAAGCGACTACAATGTAGTCAAGCAATTGGGGAAAACTCCATCCAAAATTTCCATGCTGGCTTTATTACTATGCTCCGAGGCTCATGCAAAGGCCTTGGTAAAATTCCTAAAAAATGCCCATGTACCCCAAGAAACATCTGCCGATCAATTCCAAGAATGCGTAGCCAACTTGATTGCAGATAATGGTCTAGGTTTTTCGGATGCTGATTTAACGCCAAGAGGAAGGAAGCATAATAAGGCATTGCATGTCTCAGTTGAATGTAGGGGCACGACCTTGGCTCATGTTTTGGTGGACACTGGCTTGTCTCTGAATGTCTTGCCTAAAAAGGCTCTTGATAGGCTTGACTACGAAGGATTGACATTGAAACCGAGCAACATAGTAGTGAGGGCATTTGATGGCTCAAAAAGGATGGTGCATGGGGAAGTAGACATCCCCATAAAAGTTGGAACCCAAACATTTGGTTCAACTTTTTATGTAATGGATATTCTCCCCTCATATTCCTGCTTGCTAGTCCGTTCGTGGATTCACAATGCTGGTGCCGTTACTTCTATGTTGCACCAAATGATGAAATATCCAATTCAAGGGAAGATTATCACCGTTCACGGAGAGGAAGAGTACATGATCATCCATCTCAATTCCTTCAGATATGTGGAATTAGATGGTGAATTTATTGAAACTCCATTCCAACACTTCGAAGAAGTCCCGCAAGACGTGGTAGTAACGAAGGTTGTGTCTCAAGTTACCAAGATCACAAGCCCTCTACTCAGGGTGTCATCTTTGAAGTATGCCAAGGCGGTAATAGAAGAAGGTGGGCGCACTATTTGGGGACAACTCCCGGATATCCCATACAAGTCTGACAAGTTTGGCCTAGGTTTCACTTCAAGTGCTCAAAAGGCTGTCCGCCGCGCTCGTGCTGGAGGACCACCCCTGAAGATCAGCAACTGTGAAGTCAACGCGGTAGAGGATGATGTAGATGGTTGCAACCTGGAGGATTGGATCTTCCCAACTGTCAGTTGAGGGCTCAACAATTGGGAGGCTAGGGATTTTGTCCCGATCACTTTTATCCCACAGTAATTTGTCTTTACATTTTGTTGGATCTATAATATTAAAACAATTCAAACTCTTAAAACCTCGTGTCTTACCCGAGGCACAATGGTCCATTTGTAAGGGTTATTATCTCATTTTCATATGACATCAATGAATCATGGACATTTTCGCATACAAACTTTTGTGCTCATTGTTTTTATTTTTACATTTTCATTTCTTTCAAAGATAGCTATACCATTACATACACTCACACTGACAATGCAGGTCTACATCCATTCGGGATCCCATGGTAACGATACTTCTATGGCCTTTTGTAACTCTGAGAATCTAATCTACCAAGTCGAAGACGAAGGTGAGGAAGATTACGAAGTACCAGGGGAACTTGCTAGATTACTACAACAAGAAGAAAGGCCATTCAGCCCCATGAGGAACTCGTGGATACGATCAACCTAGCTACCGAAGAAGACAAAAGAGAAGTCAAGGTGGGTGCCAATCTGGAACCCAGTGTCAAGGAGCGTCTGATTCAGTTGTTACATGAATATGTTGAAGTCTTTTCTTGGTCGTATGAAGACATGTCGGGACTTGATGCATACATTGTGGTACATCGTCTTCCTACAAGAGAAGATTGTCCACCAGTAAAACAAAAGTTCCGTCGTATGCCACCAGATATGATAGAGAAGATTAAAGCAGAAGTCATGAAGCAATTCAACGTTGGATTCTTGGTTGTCACCTCTTATCTGCAATGGGTTGCCAATATCGTTCCCGTCCCCAAAAAACACAGTAAAGTACGAATGTGTGTAGACTACAGAGATTTGAATAAGGAAAGCCCTAAAGATGATTTTCCATTCCCCCACATTGATAATCTGGTTGATAATACGGCACAACATAAAGTGTTTTCCTTCATGGGAGGTTTCTTAGGCTACAACCAAATCAAAATGGCGCCTGAGGATATGGAGAAAATAACCTTTGTTACACAGTAGGGCACTTTCTGCTATAAGGTGATGCCATTCGGACTGAAGAACGTTGGGGCAACCTATCAGCGTTCCATGGTAGCTTTATTTCATGACATGATACATCACGAAATAGAGGTCTACATGGACGATATGATATCTAGATCTCAAACGGAATAAGAGCATCTGGATCATTTACAGAAACTATTTGAGAGGCTGAGGAAATACAAACTGAGGTTAAATCTAAACAAATGCTTGTTTGGGGTACGGTCTGGTAAAATTCTAGGCTTTATCGTCAGTAACAAAGGTATCGAGGTCGATCATGCCAAGGTTAAAGCGATACAAGAGATGCCTGATCCTCGTACTGAGAAGGAAGTCAGAGGATTCTTGGGACGTTTGAACTACATTTCCAGATTCATCTCTCACCTGACAGCTACTTGTGAACAAATCTTCAAATTATTTAAGAAAGATGAAGTAGTCAAATGGAATGATGAGTGCCAAGTTGCTTTTGAAAAAATCAAAGAGTATTTACAAGAACCTCCTGTGTTGATGCCACCAGTCGAGGGAAGACCATTGATCATGTATATGTCTGGCCGAAAAGAGCATGTTATTTATTACCTGAGCAAAAAGTTTACCGACTGTGAAACCAGATATTCACTGCTCGGGAAAACTAGCTGCGCTCTGGCATGGGCTGCTCGCCGGCTAAGACAGTATATGCTGACTCATACTACCTTGTTGATATCTAAAATGGATCTGATAAAATACATCTTCGAGAAACCTTCTCTCTCTGGAAGAATAGCGAGATGGCAGATGATCCTAACGGAATATGACATACATTATACTACCCAGAAAGCAATAAAGGGGAGTGTACTAGCTGATCACCTTGCTCACCAAGTTGTGGAAGACTGCCAATCCATGAAGTTCGAATTCTCAGATGAGGACATCATGACGGTAAACAACTATGAAGAATTCAGGCCATATGATGGACCTGAACAAGGATCCTAATGGACCCTATTTTTCAATGGGGCATCCAACGCACTTGGCAATGGTATTGGTGTTGTACTCGTATCTCCTGAAGGGTGTCATACTCCCTTTACAGCAAGACTCTGCTTCAATTGTACAAACAAGATGGCAGAATACGAAGCGTCCATCTTTGGTCTCAGAGCTGCCATAGACTTGGGGATCAAATCTTTGAGTGTATTCGGAGATTCAGCTTTACTCATCAGTCAGATCAAAGGGGAATGAGACACCAAACACCCTAACCATATCCCTTACAAAGAACATGTTTTAACATTTCTACCACATTTTGAGAAGATTACCTTCGAGCATTTCCCACGAGAAGAAAATCAGCTAGCAGACGCACTAGCCACAATGTCATCCATGTTTAAACTTAATTGGGATAACGAGGCTCCCCAAATCATCATCGAACAAAAGGATGAACCAGCTCACTGTCACGAGATTAATACTGAAGAAGTAGTGGACCAGCCCTGGTTTCACGAAGTCAAGAGGTATCTCGAGGCTCAAGAATATCCGGAAGGAGATTCAGTCAACAATAAGAAGTTCTTAAGGAGATTCTCTGCTAAATTTTTCCTTAGTAACAACATTCTTTACAAACGCAACCATGACTCTGTGTTACTTCAGTGCGTAGACAAGGTTGAAGCTGAAAGGATCATGGCTGAATTGCATGAAGGAACTTTTGGTACCCATTCCAGTGGGCATACGATGACAAAGAAAATCCTACGGGCAGGCTATTATTGGTCTACCATGGAAGCATATTGCTATCAACACTCTCGAACCTGCCATAAGTGTCAGATTTATGCTGACAAGGTGCACGTACCTCCGGTTCCTCTAAATGTCTTGACGACTCCTTGGCCCTTTGCTATGTGGGGAATTGATATGATTGTGGAAATCAAGCCAACAACTTCCAGTGGACACCGCTTCATCTTAGTGGCCATTGACTATTTCACCAAGTGGGTGGAGGCAGCTTCTTTCGCTTCCGTGACCAAGAATGTTGTCGCCCGGTTCATCAAGCATAATCTCATATGTCGTTACGGTATCCCGAAGAAGATCATTGCAGATAATGGTACAAATCTGAACAATACTATGATCCGCCTTGTGCGAGCAATTCAAGATTCAGCATCATAATTCTTCCCCTTATCAGCCAAAGATGAATGGTGATGTCGAGGCCGCGAATAAGAACATTAAAAGATCATATAGAAAATGATAGTAACATACAAAGACTGGCACAAGATTTTACCATTCGCTCTCCACGGATATCGTACTACGGCTCGCACATCAACTGGGGCAACACCCTTTTCTCTGGTTTACGGCATGGAAGTTGTCTTGCCTATTGAGGTCCAGATCCCCTCTCTGATAATTATGAAGGATGCAGGGCTGATTGAAGACGATTGGATCCAGACTCGACTTGATCAACTAAACTTGATTGATGAGAAAAGGCTTACTGCTGTCTATCATGGTCAACTGTATCAAAAACGGATGATCAAGGCTTTCAACAAAAGGTCAGACGACAAGTATATCAGGTTGGAGATCTAGTGATCAAGTGCATCATAATACCTCAAGGTGATCCCAGGGGCAAATGGACTCCTACATACGAAGGACCATTTGTGATCAAAAACATATTCTCTGGTGGCGCAATGATCTTGACTACCATGGATAGTGACGACCTGCACCACCTTGTGAACGCAGACATAGTCAAAAGATAATACGCATAAGAGACCCGCTAGGTTGACGTACCTAGGCAAAACAAGGGCATCCCGGAGAACCAAAAGGTTCGGGAAAAAATTAGGGATAAAACAAAAAAAATCTGTACACCCGGCAAGCTAAAAACCCGAAAGGGCGGCTCGGACAAAAAAGGGTATCCCGGTGGACTGAAAACCCGAAAGGGCGGTCCAGGAAAAAGTTAGGGAATTAAAGAGTATGACTATATTCCGTTGGATCACTTTACGGATAACCTTTGGCTTCAACTGACAAACTCAGCGGTTCTGATCAATTCAATCATCTTTGGACAAGGCAACGAATAGACAAGATGCCCAGAGATATGAAGGCTATAGCAGAATGGGAACCCCATGGGATTATTTCACATAGCTATATTTTCTTTATATCAAATTTTCATTTTTTTTACGACGACATTCTCTTACTAGAGTGTTTGTCTCATTGTACAAAAATACTTACTCAAAATCAATACAAAGATATCCCTTTGAAAGTGCAAAAACTATCTGTTTTCTTTACTCTTGTGTTTTGTTTTCAAAAACGTCCAATGATTTATTTTTTGAACGTATGGATTTGAACATAATTACTGTTTACAAATGAAAAAAATAAAAAGATAATCACCGATGGCTTTAAGGGATAAGTAAATCTCTCTAAGTTCTCCGTAAAATCCCCCACAGTGTGCAGTTTAATCCCCAACGGAAACAAATTTTCCAGTTATCACTCCCCAGTAGAAGTCGCTAAATTTCTCAGGATTCCCCAACAGGATTTTAAAAGCAGTACACGGCGTTTCCCGTACAAACAGAGTTTATTTCTCTAAAAGGAAATTCATCAACACTTCAAATTCACAACATGAAGACTTACACTCCATATCCTCAACAGAAGTCAGGGATTTATTTTCCCCAATACAACAACAGTGCAACAGATCAGCTCTCATACGCATACACCACATTCATATATCATAAACATTGATAACACGAACACATACAACATAATCCCATTATGCATACATTTCATGTATCATGACTTGGCATTTTAGCTAACATTTTACCCTTTTTAGGATAAGGTTAACAACTACCATTAACAATGTTCAATCTACAGATACAGTTCAGATACACACCAGATACGGATGTTATCCTGATACTCATTCATATCTAGCTTTTAGATACAGTTCAGATACGCTCTAGATACAAATGCCATCTTGATACTCATTCAGATCCAGCTTTCAGATACAGTTCAGATATGCTCTAGATACGGATGCCATCCTGATACTCATTCAGATCCAGCTTTCAGATATAGTTCAAATATGCTTAAGATACGGATGCCATCCTGATACTCGTTCAGATTTAGCTTTCAGATACAGTTCAGATACGCTCCAGATGCGGATGCCATTCTGATACTCATTCATATTCAGCTTTCAGATACAGTTCAGGTACGCTCCAGATTCGGATGTCATTCTGTCACTCATTCAAAATACGGTCCAGATACGAGTCAGATACAATTCATTTATAAATATTGTTCTGTTGCTCATCCAAGACCTCTGCTGGTTCAGATAAATCTCTCAACGATTATTCTGATTCTTTCCTAATAGGTACTTTTTTCTGTTTCAGATAAATCACTCCAAAGATTTATTCTGATTCGTTCCTAGTTGAAATCAAGTTCAGACTTAGTCCATTTTCTGTCAACAATCACCTTCTGATGGCATCTATAAGCCCATCTCTGACAACTCTCCATCATTTCCTTAAATGGAATCTTTAAGCCCATTCCCTACACAGCATATCACCGAGTATAAATTTCTGGGCACTCTAGTGTTTAATCATCTTCCACTTTCAAACTACGAACGGCGAACATGCCGATCTCACTTTTCAAGTTTAAGAAGATTGAACAGGGGCAGCTGTTGTACCCCAAAATTTTCCCTCCCATTTTTCATGCAAGATATTATCCTAGGGTTTCTCGTATACTCAATTTGGCTCAAAGGTTGATCAGACAGATTCTCTTCTTAGGCGGCAAATCAACAATTAGGGTTTGGTATTTCTCAGAGAAAATTGAGTTTTCAAGGTTTCAAATGATCTTCATTAGTCTTCCCATCTCTTAAAGGATGTTTATGCCAGTTTTCAAAGTTTACATTGACCCAAAAGTTGGCCCAGTCATGGGCTCATATAATTGAAAACGATTACATTGACCCAAAAGTTGACCTTTTGCGAGAGCAAGTTCAAATGATTATAACTTCTTCATTACTCGACATTTTTTAGCAGTTATTTTTACGTATGATTCTCCTTGATGTCATCTCCTTTTTCTCTTCACAAATCAAGAGCTGGGCACGTGTAGAAAATCGCCAAAATTCGAATACGTTAGAAGTCGCATCAAGGACTTTGACCTAATTGTATGTAATTGTCGTTTAATTTCTAAGAATTGTGATTTCCTAAAATTACAAGATCTTGAAACGATTATTTCTGCGTAGGGTCATAAGTGATGTTGCTCACAAGTTTACCTTCATAGGTCAAATGATAATTTTGTTTGGAAGGCTTTAAAAGTTATCCATTTGTTGCAAGTCATTTGTTTGATTCTGAATGTTCTTAACCACAAATTGTTGAGGTTTGTTAAAATCTACGATTGGTTTTAAAGCATGTTTTGTTAAGACATTGAGGTCCCATTTTTAATCAAGTGTGGCGTGCGAACTCAGTTCGATTACCAATTTAACTCAGTCAAGAATTGAGGATTAGGACTGTCAGTTGGATGACCTTGGCTTTGGGTTTGAGTTAACCAATTTGGATTTGAATTCTTAGATATTTATTTTGTTTAAGAACGTTTATTGGAACCAAAAGTTGGATGACCAAAGTGATATTTATTCAATCACTTTGTGATTGTTTGAAATTCAAGAAACCAAATCATATTCTTGAGGCAAGTGGCCATATCTATTTGGAACCAAAATTCAAAGATGGAAATTTCCATTTGGTATTAATAAATATTAAATGACTATCAAGTTTCATACTTGTTCCAAGTGGTCGAAAAGTTTATTAATTGCATTACCAAAGGGAAAAATTACAAAACTTCATGTTTTTTATTCCAAAGAAGTGACAAAGTCATACATGTTTAACTACAAAAAAATAAAACAAACAACAACTCTCCTATTTCTTTCCTATACAAAGAAAAAAAGAATTCTTCATTATTCATGCTCCTTCAAATATTCCACATTCTTTAAGTCCTCCTTCATCACCTTTCCAAACTCATAAAATATGAAACAAAAAAAAAGGAAAAAAAAAGAGTTAGTATATCAAAGCAATTAAAAGTGAATAAAGAATTGAAAGATTGATAAACTCATCATTAGGGTGGTTTTTTTAAGAATCAGTGAAGAAGGGTTTGGTGTTCTAAAGCCTCAAACAAATTCAGTTTTATCATAGGCCAAGTTCCTATTGCAAATCTCAAAGGAATTGGTTCACAATAGACAAAAGGTGCAGATAGAATTTCAAGCCCAACAGATTTCATCCGAACATGAACAAAAGGCCTCATACAAATCTTGTTTAATCATTGGCCTGAGAATTTATGGTTTGCATATCACAAAGTACAAGTTTGGTTCACAAACAAGACAAACTAGAATTTTAAAAGAATCAGTCTTTTGCAAATCACCAAGTGAGTTCACAAAAAAATAAGGAGGAAATATCAAATCAGAAACAAAAGCCTCATACAAGACATATATCATTGGCTAAAAGAAAATCATGTTCCCAAGTTTACTGCAAAATCAAACTGTTCACAGTAAAGTAAGGGAAGACTACAATGCAGTAGGTAAAATAAATATACAAACCGGCAAAACAGAACAAGTACAGCATAACAGCAGCAACAAGGCAAAACAGATGAAAGGGGAAAGATGAAAAAAGATATCACCTAGCTTACATAACACGCCAAAGTCAACTCAGTCAAAATGCTGCACAAAATAGTCCAACTCAAGGCCTGTAGCTCAAGATATTCAAATTAGAATTAACATCATGTTTCCATGCAAATAATCCAAAAGCATTATATTTGTTGTTTCAATCAAAGTCAAAATTGTAATGTCAAAATCACAGGCCTAGTTTTGCTACAAATCTCAAAAACAAACAAAGTTGTTTGGTTCATAGAAAAAGTCCACAAGCGACAAAGTACAAAAGCCACCAGCAAATACAAGTTTGAAAAGAAGCAATACAGAAAATCACAAAGTCAGCAAGTACAAAAGCAGCCAGCAAAAGTCAGCATTTGATATATCAGTAAAGAGGGAAAACTCAGAAAGTGTTCATCATAGTACAGAAAGCACAACCCTAAAAACCAGCAAAAGCCACAAAATCAGTAAAAAAGCAAACAAGTACAAAGTCGAATCATCAAGTCAGAACTGAACCAAAGAAAAGTCAACATCAATGTTATCATGAAAAATAAAGTGAATTGAACAAGCAAGCCATAGTATGAGAAGAAAAGAGATACCCAAACAACAACACTGGTTTTTTCCCCTCAAAATCATTTTCAGCTTCTTTCACAAAATATACCATTCATAGAAAACCAGTACAACACAAAGAACATTTTTCCAGCAAAGATAATATACAAAGATACCAACCCAGTTTCTGTTCAACACGAAACAAAAAGAAAAATCACACCAAGCCAACAAAACCATTTCTCAAACCCATCATCATCAAAAAAATATATACAAAGAAACAGAAACAGAAACACAAATCGCATGCAAACAACAACGAAACCCTAAAATAGTTTGTCATAATTTTCCAGAATAACCAAACCCTTCAGAATCAACAAGGAGAAAGAGAGAGGAAAAATCTCACCGAGGTAAAGTTATTTCAGCCGAATCCAACCCTAGGGTTTCATTTTCCCCTTTTAGATTTACGCGTAATCAATCACCCCCTGTAAAAATGAACCACAGATTTAGATAGAGGAGAGAAATGAGAACTAGAAGATGTAAAAAAATCATGATTGGAGCTACACCGCCACCGTCACCGCCGTGAGGCGATTTCCAGTGCGGCGTGTCTCTCTTCTCCGGTGAGAACATATAGAGAGAGGGCGAGAGAAAAAAAACAGAGAGAGAGAGAATTTGTTTTTCCAAATGAGACTCTGTCTCAAATTTCAGTTTTTTTGTTTGTTTTGAGAAAACAAATAACGGGCCCAAATAACACCAAGCCCAAGTCTACCATTTTTTTTAATTGCAAAAACTATTGATTTTGTTTTATATATGTTTGGATTCATGCTATGTACAAACAAGACAACTTGGCCAGTGGTGGAAGCAGTGCTTGATAAATGCAAGGGAGGGGGTTCGAAGCTTCCCCCTGTAACTTTATTTTTCACTATTATATTTTATTTTCTTTTATTACTATTATCATTATTTTTATCAACAAAATCCCATAATATTTTATTTAATATTTCTACTTTAATATACTCGTCTCATTTTCTTTCAATACAAAAAGGCCAAAAATATTTTCTTATACAAATTTTTTTTATATAATTAGATTAGGGCTTAATTTATTTTCTTAATTAAATTTTAGAACTTAGTTTTTTTTCTTTTATTTATTTTTATGCTATTTTAGTTAAATATAAAAATCTTTTCGTAAAATACTAAAAAAATATTTTTCTAAATTAAGTTAATTTATTTCTCTTCTTTTTAAATCATTTTGTTTTTAGTTTATTAGGTTAAGATAAAAACCTTTTCTTAACAAAAAATAATAATTCATTTCTTTTTCATTCAATACCTTATACATTATTTCTTTACATTCTTGTATATTATTTACTTCAATTTTTGTACATTATATCATTACTTGTGCATTATATTCATTCACATTTTTGTATATTATTTATTCAAAATTCAATATGATATTAATAGATAATTAGATTTTAATTTCTTGTAATCCCCATTTGTAATTTGTACACCCCCCCCCCCCCCCCCCCTCTCACAAATGTTGTAATAGCTTAGTAACTTTAAATTTCACAATTTATAGCTTTTATATAACATGCTAGTAATTAGGGATTTGTATGGAAAGACTAAAACCAATCAAATAGAAAACCCTAATTCAAGACAAAATCAAGCATGAAAACAATACATTTGCACACAAACACCCCTAGGGTAAATCCACTTGGTTGCCTTTATAAAATGGCCATATTACGCATGTAAAGTATCTTAGCAAAAACAAGCGAATACAAGATCATAGTCCCTCGATGACGCTATCTAAGTTGCCTTTCAAATGATCTTAGTCCCTCAAAAAATGCTAAGATACCTTGCAACATTGCTAAATCATGGTTATACGATGACCCACGCACGTCCCGTTTGCATCCAAAGATAGGGTTGCTTACCAAATCAATGGTAAGACAACAATGTCAAAGGAAAAGAAAATGAACAAGAAATACATTTGAGTAGGTAGATGGCTCCTAATTACTTTCTCCATTTCAAAACAAACATCCTTGCTATTTTAAAAAACAAACACCTACACTTTCAAAACATCTTACAAACTTGAAAACATTTTCAAAAGATAAACACCTTTATATACATTCTTACGAACAAGAATCATTACAAAGATTGCCTAAACAATGGCCTCTTTACAAAATACTTTCAAAAAATCACATAAAGCGTAATTTCAAACAAAAGCAAGTGATCTAGCAAGTAACTAAGATCCCGTGGAAAACCATGGATGAAAAGGGTTCTAATAACTTCCCTTTTCATAATCTACCCCCCCCCCCCCCCCCCCCGAACTCAAGAAATAATCTCAAAGGTCTATCCTGTGTTTTTTCACCTTTCCTTTTGGATAAAAGAAAAGTTGGTGGTGACTCTTTCTAATCACAACATTTACGATCAAACACAAAACCCTCAAGTCAGTTCCCCCACCGTATCAAACCACACATTCAGCTCTTTCTGGTTGAACAAATATTTCAGACTCTTTTGGTCACTGAACACCTCAAATCTCGACTCGTAGATAGTGCCTCTAAATCTTCAGCATAAAAACCATCACCTCTAATTCAAGATTATGAGTAGGATAATTCCTTTCATGCACCAACAATTATCGTGAGGCATAGGCCACAAATTTACCATCTTGCATAATAAATCCTCCCAATCCCCTCTTAGATGCACCACAATATACCACAGATGGTTCATGCGGATTTAGTAGAACTAACATCGCCGTTGTAGTCAGTCTCTTCTTTAATTATCTGAAACCCTCTTCACACAAAATATCCCATACAAAGGCTTGTCCATTTCTAGTCAACTGGGTCAAGGGAAAATCCAGGTTAGAAAACCCATCAGTGAATCTACGATAACATCCTGCTAAACCCAAGAAACTTCTAATTTCTGTCACTGTTTTCGGAGGTTCCCAATGAAGTACATCACTTACTTTAGATAAATCCACTGCAATGCCATCACTAGAAATTACATGCCCGAGAAAACTCACTTCCCGTAACCAAAATTCACACTTCGAAAGCTTCACAGATAACTTGTTATCCTTCAACACTTGCAACTCAATTTTTAGATGTTCCACGTGCTCGTCTTTTGACTTGGAGTAAATCATAATATCATCAATAAAGACTACCACATATTGATCTAAGTAATCATGAAAAATATGATTCATGTACTCCATGAACATGCCTGGCACATTAGGTACTCCAAAAGGCATAATTTCATATTCATAATGTCCATATCGTGTTCTGAATTCCGTTTTTAGAATATCATCATCCTTCACTTGAAACTGGTGATAACCCGACCTCAAATCAATCTTACTGAATACCCGAGCTTATCTAAGTTGATCCATCAATTCGTCAACCCTCAGAAGAGGATACTTATTTTTGATAGTCACTTTGTTCAACTAATGATAATCAATTCACAAATGAATTCTACCATCCTTATTCTTCACCAACAACATTGGGGCTCCCCATGGTGATACACTAGGCCTAATAAATTTCTTATCCAGCTGCTCTCCTAGCTGAGATTTCAATTTCGCCAACTCTGACGCTGACATCCTATATGGAGCCATGGATATAGGCCTGGTACCTAGAATAAAATCAATTATAAATTTAATCTCCCTCTCCAGAGGCAACTCAAAAACGTCTTCTAGAAATACCTCTGGAAACTCGCACACCACTGGTAAATCACTAATGGACTTTTTTCCCTCAACAGATAATGAGGAAAACAGTGAAAACACTTTGGCTTCATCTTCTAGCAATGCCTTCAGCTCTTTGGTAGTTACACATTTAGCCTACTCTTCCTCTTCTATATTAAGGAACAATAGCGTCTTGTCAAAATAATTGATATATACCCTGTTGAACTCTAACCAGTTCATCCCTAAAATAATATCTAACTCACTGAGTGGTAGACATATCAAATCCACTCCGAAATCTCTACCAAGAATTGATAAAGGACAATTCAGACATACAAGGGAAATGGTTACTGAACCCATGGACAAAGTATCAATCACCATTTCTCTGCCCAAAGTAGGTGGCACAATCCCCAATTTCCTCACACAATCAATAAAGATAAACGAATGAGTTGCACCCGTATCAATTATAGCAATCATAGGAGTATCATGGACATAACAATAACCTTTTATCAAATTATCTGCACTAGTAGGTTGAGACTCTTCCAATGCAAATACCTTCCCATCTTCCTGCGACTTCTTCGGCTTCTGACAGCTGGTGCTAATGTGACCTTATTCTCCACAGTTGTAACAAGTAGATATATTGACCCTGCAATCTTCCACAACATGACCCAGTCTCCCACACTTGAAACACTTCTTCACATCAGATTGACATTCACCAGTACGATTACTAATGCCACCACACCGATAACACTTGAGTGGATTGGAAGGAAAACCTCCTCCCCCACTTTTCCCTTGTCATCATAATCCCACTATTTTCCCTTATCAGCCAGAGTGTTGTAAGGTTTCCCGCGGTTCATATTTGGTTTTTCCCTCCTCTCATTCAGACTTTTGTAGTGAGTCGAATGAGCAGTAGTGTCCTTTTCATAAATTTGACAATTGTTCATTAATTTTGTAAAATTATGGATCTATTGGTAGCATATAGCCCGCTTGATCTCTGGTCGCAACCCATTCTCAAACTTGATACATTTAGAGAACTGAGCAGTTACAACACTATAGTGCGGGTAGAATTTTACAACCTCTACAGACTTGGCAGCATATTCCGTAACGGTCGAGTTCCCCTACTTCAGTTCGAGAAACTCAATCTCTTTCTTACCATGAACATCTTCTGAAAAGTACTTTCTTAAGAATTCCTACCGAAGACAACCCAAGTTATAACTTCACCCACAACTTCTAATATATGATGAATGCCCAACCACCAATCATCAGCCTCAACATCTAACATGTGAGTTCCATATCTCATCTTCTGCGCCCAGATCAATCCATCACTCAGAAAATCCTTTCAATCTCCTTGAGCCAAGCTTGTGCTCCATCGGGATCATACTTACCCTTGAATGTAGGCAGATTCTCCCTCTGAAACGTTCCTAAAGTACGAGACTCATCGTTCCCACCAGCGTTAGGCTGATTCTGCACAGCCTGAGCAATAACTTGCAACGCAACAGCTATCACAACATCATTCCTTCCATCCATTTCTCTATTTCATGTCATTACAAAAAACAATGGTTAGAATAAATATACTAACAATATTCAAATGTCACACTACTCTACTGACTCGATAACTTGGTCGGATGGACCGACCTGCTCTAATACCAATTGTAACATCCCACTTTCCGTTTTTCAATTAAAGCGATAAATGAATAGATTTTCAAATAAGATGGTTATGTAGACAAATATGAGTACTCCTTAGTGGGATGTCACATCCTCAAATAAAAAAAAAATAATAGAAGTATTATTTCACTTCATAGTATAGTACCTCAATTGATTGGATTAAAACAACGGAAAATATTTTCAAATAATTCACATCACGCCCTCAGGCTCCAAATCAAATAAAACTCCCACTCTTTGGTGGTCCGACATGATTTTGAAAATAAAGATACGTAACAAAAATTAACAAAAAACAACATAGAAATAAATTCCCATCCTGGTGTTACGTATCAGAGCGACTCCTACAACTCAATCCAAAAGCAACACAAGAATCCAGGAATTTCTCAGGTACCTGATTATCTGTACTCCCCAAGGAGCACAGATGCAACAACAGAATAGGGGTGAGAATTACATTCAATAATTTAAACAGTGAGAAATCTCATGCTAAGGAGTAGTAAAAAAATACACACACACTCACATGGTTACAATGCACACCTAATTATCAAAGATACAAACCAAAACTATCATTACACATAGCTCATCATAGTATGAAATATGACTCCATGGACTCTACACCATGCATGTTGTACCAACACAACCAATACGGTTCATTCATATGAACCTGATTCCCGTCAGAATTCGGATAAGCCAATCATGTTCCCCTTGAACTGGACTTATCTCCACTCGACTCTCTTCAAGAGTCCAGACGAGACTAGGAACTAAACAAGGATTCCCACCTAGGATCATATCATCACAACACATATTTCATACATATAATATGAAAAAACCCCACAAATATTATTTCATAACATATGATCCTCATGATAACCCTTGTGTCACATACTTACCGCAATTCCTTCTGAATCGTCGACATTCCTCATGAGTGTCCATACAATCGCAAGCCAATACAAAGGCATCAAAAGAATTCACAATGAAGAATAGTTCACCATTATCATCAAAACATCATTAGAAGTATACATCATTATTACAATGACACCACATCATCATGAAGAAAACACCCATCAAGTTGTATCACGACATAGTTACGTAAATTCATAGCAAAGAGCATACTTCCTATATTAACACTACATAGTTCATCACTTAATCCTAATTCAAGCACTATAAAACTACATCCCATGAATCATTTTATTCTTCCAAGGTATAGTTCATTTCATTAGCTTACCAACGTATCAAACGACATATCAAACAGAGTCCGAAAACTTAAGTTATGGCCTTTAGAAAAATTTGTCAAAAATTAGATGTCACTCGGCACTGCTCAGGTCGACCCCCTCACCCCCACCCCCCGCTTTTCCTGGGATGTGCTCAGGTTGACTCATGATGTTTTATGCTAAATTTTTCTGCTACATTGTATTTCTCATGGCTGCGAATTTCTACACTAACACCGACCTTATTCCACTCAAATCCAACACAGTATAGCCTCAAAATCCTAATTTTAAGCATTCTCACACATGCCTTTACTATTGCTTCTAATAATAGATTCTATTACCAATTTCATTATCAATTCTAAGGATTATAACCCAATACCTAAAGGAAACCTATGTTCTCTAATATATTATTTTTAAGGTTTTTCCCCATAGCAATCCATAATGATCAAGAATCCCATATCATAATTATACCAACACAATTCAATGCAAATGAAATCACAACATTCATCTCCACAATCAAACAAAACACACAAGGAATACAAAATTAAGAAAACCTAAGAGTGAAAGGAACCCTCACTACCCTCTCATGATATAATCACCAAATTAGAGAACCCATTCTCCCCTTATCTTAATTTTCCAAAGCTTGCCTCTAACAATGGTAGAACCTCTCTTTGACATAGCCTTTCCTTGCTTCTTCCCTTCCTCTGTTTCTCCAAAGTTTCACGATTGATAGAATGATCCTAATTCTCTTCCCTTATTTGTTTTATCACTGGACCACATTAGGACTTTCCCCTTATTCCCTTACTTAGCCCACCTACACTTACTATAACACCCTTACTCTAATTATTATTAATAATTTTATTTAACAATAGTATAGTTATTATGCTAACAATAATAATAATAAAAATAATATTCTTCATACACCTATGTTTCTACACTTTTACTCACATACCCCCCTTTAATACTACATATCCCCCTAGTTTAAGGAAATTATCCTTCCCAATGCCTCAAAACCCTGAAGGGGTGAAAAACACAAGAAGGGGGGGTTGAATTGTAAAACTGGAAACTTAAAACAATTGACAAGATATTTTTATCCTGGTTCGTTTGATCTCAAACTACTCCAGTCCACCCGTCAAGGTGATTTCGCCTCTCTCCAACGAGGTCTTAATTCACTATATTCAACTGAATACAAATCTGCTTTAACAACTGCTAAAGCCTTCTTGATTCAAACCACAATCCGGTTTGTCAAGGCAACACTTTCTTACAAAGATATAAAATAATGTGTGTGAATGTTTTCTACAAAAACTATATCACAACTGTGATGTTTACACAAATGAAGCTTAGAAACTTGGAATGCTAAACGCTAATGGAGTATCAGAGTTTGTTGGTTTAGCAAAACTGGTAGATGAAGATTATGTTCAGCTTTGTGCGTGTAGAGAGTTTGGAAGCATTAGCCGTGATAATCTTCAAAGCTTGGTTTATATAGCACTTGAGAAGATGAACGTTGATGCAAATATTCTTGATTCAATGCTAATAACAAGCTTTCCTTTTTGAGCAGATCTTGTCTGGAATGAGGCCGTTGGAATTGATTAGCGTTCAATGCACAGTACCGTTGCTTCTTCAATGCACGTTCTGGCTTGGCTCATTCTGATTCTGCTTCGCTGCTGATGAACTATTTGATTCTGTATCAGAGTGTTTTACGCGCAGTTCTGTTCATCAAGCTTCAGCATGTGCAAGCGTTGATCATCTGATCTTGACGTTCTGATTCAGCAACTTCTGATGCTGGTGTATGAAAACATATTCTGATGCTGAGAACGTGATCTTGCTTATTTTAATCAGCATATCTGCAAATTAGAGCATAGTAATTTTAGGCAGCATATAATTCAATCATGAAATATTTAACTACTATATCTTTTCACTTTGTTATCATCAAAACTTAAATATAGGGTACTAGATTCAAACATTGTTCTAACAATCTCCCCCTTTTTGATGATGACAAAAACTAGATATTTTAAATGAAAAATAACGTGAAAAGTTATCAGAGCTATGTATCAGAATAAGAAGTACGGAGAATTCAGAGTTTAAGAGATACTCCCCCTGAGTTTGTTACTTCCCTTTGCTATGCGTGTTCTTCAGAGTCAGATCTTTTTCTATCTTTGAGTATCAGATTATAGGTCTTTGACTTATCAGAAAGCAGAGCTTCAGAGCTTTTCCTGTCAGAGCTTTGCTTCGGATCAGAGTGTTGGGACAATCAGAGCTTCATATATCAGAACTTCATATTTGATCAGAGCAACATGAGCTTCTAGTTCTTAGTCTTCATAGTGTTCGGAGCTTCCTTGTGCCTGTAGACTTAACAACAAAACAGAAAAACATTTCAAGTAATAGAGTTAGAATGTTTGAGAGTTTCTGTCTAGTTAGCCGTTATTGATTTTAAATATCATTCTTGTTCTCCCCCTTTTTGTCAGCAATCAAAAAGTGTTAGTGATGTGCTAAAACAATTTAGATCAGAAAAACAAGTTATATTAAAATAGTTCAGAATCAGAGCAAAATAGCATTACAAAACATAGTCAAAACATAGAATGAAAAATTATGCATGAAAAAGATTTTAAGGTTGTGGGGGCATGCGTGAGAACAGGCTTTCCAGCATTGCTTGAATCTTTTCAGAAGTTTCATTCTGCTTCTGAACCATGGTGACAACAGTATCAATCTTGCTGTCCTGAACATTCATTCTTGCTTCCATCTTCTGATCATTCTCTTCCATCCGCTGCTGTAGACGCAAGTCATTCAGCCTTAATTCTTCCAGAGCCTGCCTGTCCAAGGCAGCTTGAAAACTTTCAGCAGGAGGAAGTTTCTCAGAACTTTCAGCTACATCTTCTGCTGGATTTTCTTCCTGAAGAGTCTTGTCTTCTTCTGATGGTTGCACCTGTGCAGCTTGCTCTTTCTCAGACCAGGATTCACTGTCCAGAGGGAGCACAACTTCTTGAGGCAGCTGACTCTCAACTTCCTTCAGCAGCATGCTAAAGTTCTGTTGAGCCTGCTCGTAGTTGATGTCCTGCAGCTTGAGTGCTTCAGTACGTACCCATACTCTGAACTGTGACCAGAGCTGATCAGAGGCAGCTGGGTCGATCATCCCCGGACAAACTTGCTTCAACGAAGCAATCCATTGCAGCATACCTGTTTCAAAGTCCAAAATACCAGAGCCAACATCTAGTTGCTTTGGTTTGGGTATGGCAATTTTGTGTCTTAAATCAGCAAGACGTTCAAGACTTGTTAAGTCAATGAAAATTTTGCTGGGGTTTTCAGAGGATTGGTTTTCAGAGGTTTGCTGAGGTGCTGTCTGTTTTGGAGGATGGTTATCAGAGTCAGAGGATATATCTATTGGAGTGGTTGGAGTTTTTGGAGGTGTTGATTCCTCTGATGATGGTAACTGGGGTCTGACAATGGTGGTTCCACATGGCAACTGGATTGCCAGCGGTGAAGGTTGAGGTGAGTGGGGATCAGAATGATGAGGAGAAGGGGTTTCATAGCGTTGAAACTCTGGTTGTGGTGAGGGTGGATTATTTTCTGGTTGAGGAGGTGGAATCTCTGATTGCTCAGGGATCAGAGGTTCTTCTGTGATTGGTTGTTGAGATTGTGGTTCTGGTTCTGGTTGATGTTCTGGTTGTATTTCTGGTTCAGGTTGAATTTCTGGTTCAGGTTGTGTTTCTGGTTCAGGTTGTGGAGGAGGAATATTTGGTGGTTCAGAGTGAGGTTGAACAGAAGCATGTTCACGCTCAATATCAGCTAGCACTCTATCAAGTGCTGGTGTTGTTGAAACAGTTGGTTGTTTGGTAATGTTAATGGGAATTTTAATTCTGGTTCTTCTGAGTAGTAAGGCTCAGAAGGGTCTTCTGGTATGGTTTCATCAATAGAAGGGATTGGGATGGATATTCTGTGAGAGGTTTGAGGAGGGGCAGCAGATGTTGGAATAGTAGATGAAATTGAAATAGGAGCAGCAGATGTATTACCTCG
The DNA here is from genome assembly GCA_948472305.1 of Vicia faba. Lineage (NCBI taxonomy): Eukaryota > Viridiplantae > Streptophyta > Magnoliopsida > Fabales > Fabaceae > Vicia > Vicia faba. The sequence goes on from OX451735.1 coordinate 981,394,554, forward strand.
TTTCTTTGGAGTCTGATGAGATGATCCTTCTGCTTTCCTCTTCTTTGTCTTCTTCTGAGTCACTTCAGGTTGAACTTGACTCAGATCTTTGATCTTCAGCTTTGAACCTGCATCTTCTTCCTTGTATGAATCTGGATACTTGGGAAACATATCAGGTTGGGATTCCATTTCAGAAAAACTTGGGAAATTACTCAGAGGCACTCTTCTTCTGGAGATGTCAGCAGTTGAAGAAGCTCTGGGTTCCTTCCTGATATTTTCTATCAGCTTCATCTTTTTCAGGTTCTTAGCGTTCAGCGGTTTTCCAACAGTTGGTTCAAAATTGCCCAGCACTTTAGCTTCGCTCAGATAATCTATCAGCTTATTCTCTGTCAGAATATCTGATATGAGCCTCCCAAACGGTATCCAGTCCCTTTTGGTCCTTTCTTCTTCTCTAGTCTCTTTCACACTAGTCTTCAGATGGTTGAACAGGAAGTGTGCCAGATTGATCTTCACCTTCTGATCAATAAAGTAGATCAGAAATTGCTGATCCACGTTTATATAATCAGGAGAGCTTGTTGGCTTCCTGTGATTGAAACAGCCCAGAACAATCTTGGCCCACACTCTGCAGTGATCCTTCAGATCCTTAATTTTGCTGCTGGGAAAACCAAGAGTGAAAATGCAGTTTGCTACCACACCTATATCAGGGCATCTATCGGCCATGTCCACACAACGGACTCCACCACCACTTTGACCAATTAACCTAGCAATGAGGTCTTCAGAAATTATTATCTTCTTTCCCATGACAGAAGAGATGACTAGATGTTTATGAATCTTGGCGTGAATCCAAAATTCCTTGACAAGCTCTGGGAAAGTTGGTCCAACCAACCTATCGAAATACCTCTCCCACTTTTGAGCCCTAACTTCCTCAGTTAGGTCAAATCCATTATCCTTCAAACTTTCGAAATCGATGATTAATTCAGAAAGAACCTCAAGATTCTTTACCGGTGTGAGAAGAGTTCTGGAAGGCACCTGATATTGCTCAGAAGTTTCTTTCTTCTGATTCCCTACAGAAATGCTGGAGGATGCCATTGTTCTCACACAACAAAGATTTTAGAGTGATTTGAGAGAAAAAGGTTTTAAGCAGATAACTCAGAAATATGCAGAGAATACTTAAGAGATTATGAGAAAGCGTAAAGAGTAAGAATGAAGAATAATGTGCTTAAATAAAGTTTTCAAAAATTATTTTGAAAAATTAAACGTTTTTAAGAGAGAGAAAAAAATAATGATTGCCATTAACAAGCGTGATTACTTTTGCATTAAATGCTTGCTGATTTTGGGGGATTTGAGAAAGATACTTAAAAACGGTTACCAGACATGTGTCTCAATGCACCCAATCAGCGCTTTCCTTTCTCAAAAGCGTGCACGCGTTCTGCTTCAGGGATTTGCTGATGATTGGATGACACTTGTTTGATGTAGTGATCATCACGTCTGTCTTTGAGATTAGACTCTCAGATCTTTAGACTTGCATCTGATACAATCTGCATGTTCTATCTTTCTGAAAGAAGATTGATCAGAAGTTCACAGTAATATAATTACATTCTGAAGATAAATACATGGAATTAAAACATTTTCATTCTGGGCATACTTTCATGCTGAGATGTTTCAGAATGAAATTGAACCTATCTTCTGAAAGGGGTTTTGTAAAGATATCAGCCCATTGATGGTCTGTATCTATAAATTTCAAGTTTAAAATACCTTTCTGAATATAGTCCCTAATGAAATGATGTTTTATTTCTATATGCTTAGCTCTAGAATGTAAAATAGGATTCTTACTTAAGCAAATAGCAGAAGTATTATCACAAAGAATAGGAATGTTACTCTCAAAAATCTGGAAGTCTTCAAGCTGACTTTTCATCCAGAGCATCTGTGTGCTGCATCCAGCTGCTGCTATGTACTCAGCTTCTGCTGTTGACAGAGCAATAGTTGATTGCCTTTTGCTGGACCATGAGATCAGATTTTCTCCCAGAAACTGGCAGCTTCCAAAAGTACTTTTACGTTCCACTCTGTCTCCAGCAAAATCAGCATCACAGTAGCCTACTAAGCTGTAATCACTAGATTTTCTATAGAACAAACCCAGATTAGTAGTACCTTTCAGATACTTGAAAATTCGCTTAACAGCTGTTAAGTGAGATTCTCTAGGATCTGATTGGAATCTAGCACAAATACATACGCTGAATAAAATATCAGGTCTTGAAGCAGTCAGATAAAGGAGAGAACCAATCATACCTCTGTAGACTTTCTGTTCTACGCTTTTGCTTACCTCTTCTCTTTCCAGAATGCACGTGGGATGCATTGGAATCTTTGATGGCTTACATTCTGAGAGGTCAAATTTCTTCAGAAGATCTCTGATGTATTTGCTCTGATGAATGTAAGTTCCCTCTGGAGTTTGATTGATCTGAATTCCTAGAAAGAATTTCAGTTCCCCCATGAGGCTCATCTCAAATTCTGCCTGCATACACTTAGCAAATTTTCTTCCAAGAGAAGGATTAGTAGAACCAAAGATTATATCATCAACATAAATTTGACAGACTAAAATGTCACTCTTAACTGTTTTACAGAATAGAGTAGTGTCCACTTTCCCTCTGGTGAATTCATTTTCAAGCAGAAAGTTACTTAGCCTTTCATACCAAGCTCTGGGAGCTTGTTTCAGACCATACAGTGACTTTTTCAGTTTGAAAACATGTTCTGGATGTTTTGTATTTTCAAAACCTGGGGGTTGGTGAACATAAACTTCTTCTTCTATATAACCATTTAAGAATGCACTTTTGACATCCATCTGATACAGAGTGATGCCTCTATTAATAGCAAATGAGATTAAGAGTCTGATAGATTCTAACCTGGCGACTGGGGCAAAGGTTTCTGTATAGTCTATCCCCTCTTGCTGACTATAACCTTGTGCAACCAGTCGTGCCTTGTTTCTGACGACTTCACCTTGTTCATTGAGCTTGTTTCTGAACACCCATCTTGTTCCAATGACGTTGAATCCTTTTGGTCTTGGAACGAGATCCCATACGTCGTTTCTGGTGAATTGATTCAGCTCTTCTTGCATTGCCAGAATCCAGTCATTGTCCAGAATTGCTTCATCAATAGAAGAAGGTTCAATCAGAGACACAAGTCCCATCAGAGTTTCTTCAGAGTTTCTGAAGCTTGCTCTTGTTCTGATTGGATCTTCCTTTCTTCCTAGGATAGTCTCTTCTGGGTGATCCAAACTGCTTCTGGGTAATCTCTTCTGAGGTTGATCAGCAGCAGTTGTAGGATTTCTAGCATTGCTTCTTTCAGACGTTGAAGGAATGTCTGTGTTGAGAGCTTCTGATGACTTGTCTTCAGAACCTGCAAATTCAATTTCTATACCTGCAAGATTTTCATTCTGCTTTGACTTTTCAGAGTCAAGCTTGTCATCAAAACGAACACTGATTGATTCTTCCACAATCTGTGTTTCTGTATTGTATACTCTGTACCCTCTTGAGCGTTCAGAGTATCCTAACATAATACACTTTTGTGCCTTAGAATCAAACTTGTTCAAATAATTCTTAGTGTTTAACATATAGCAAGTACATCCAAATGGATGAAAATACGAAATGTTGGGCTTTCTGTTCTTCCACAATTCATATGGAGTCTTTTCCAGAATAGGTCTTATTGAGATTCTATTCTGAATGTAGCACGCTGTGTTTATTGCCTCTGCCCAGAAAGTCTTAGCAACGTTTGTCTCGTTGATCATGGTTCTGGCCATTTCTTGCAATGTTTTGTTCTTTCGTTCTACAACTCCATTTTGTTGGGGAGTTCTAGGACAAGAGAAATCATGCAGAATGCCTTTGTCATTAAAGAATGACTCAAAATCTTTATTTTCAAATTCTCCACCATGATCACTTCTGACTTTAACGATTCTAAGATCTTTTTCATTCTGAACTTGGTTACAGAAGGTAACAAACACAGAGTGTGACTCGTCCTTGTGTCTTAAGAACTTTACCCATGTCCATCTGCTATAGTCATCTACGATTACTAACCCATACTTCTTGCCACTTACAGAAGCAGTCTTAACTGGTCCAAATAAGTCAATGTGCAGAAGTTCCAATGGCTTAGAGGTAGAAACAACATTTTTGGATTTAAAAGAGGGTTTTGCAAATTTGCCTTTCTGACATGCTTCACACAGAGCATCTGAATTGAACTTCAAATTTGGAAGTCCTCTGACCAGATTGAGTTTGTTAATCTGAGATATTCTTCTCATACTAACATGCCCCAATCTTCTGTGCCAGATCCACTGCTCGTTGTTAACAGACAGAAGACATTTTACGTTCTGACTCTTTAGTTCAGAAAGTTTGATTTTGTAAATGTTGTTTTTCCTCTTACCATTAAATAGGATAGTCCCATCTTTCTGACTAACAGCTTTACATGATTTTTGATTAAAGATTATATCATAACCGTTATCACTTAATTGACTTATGGATAACAGGTTATGCATCAATCCATCTACAAGCAGAACATTATTAATAGAGGGAAGATTTCCGTTACCTACAGTTCCAGAGCCAATAATCTTTCCCCTCTGATTGCCTCCAAAGCCAACGTGGCCTCCAGGCTTAAGTTCCAGGCTTTGGAACATATGCCTTCTTCCCGTCATGTGTCGTGAGCAGCCAGAGTCCAGGTACCATGACTGGTGTTTCTGACTTGCTGCTAAAGATATCTGCAACATGTATTATTTTATCCTTAGGTACCCAGATCTTCTTGGGTCCTGATTTGTTAGTTTTACCAAAACTCTGGTTGAATTTTGGTTTCACAAAGTGATTACTACTAGTATATTTGATGTCATGTGTGTGACCATACACAAAGTGTGAATTTAGAGGAGTGTGTTTAATAACTAAATCCATGACATTCTTAGGTGTAGGAACCTTACCTTGGTATCCTATTCCTTTCCTGCCGTTTCCGCTAACTCCATAGATCATTGAAGCCATTCTGCTTCTATCTATGCTTTTAGCAAGGAACTTCTGGAAACTATGATCATACTCCTTGATGATCTCATCAGCGTTGCTGGGAGTTTCAGCAATTGGTTCCTTCTGAGAGTTTTGTAAAGAGTTTTCTAATTTTAAAATTTTATCTCTCAGCTCAGAGTTTTCCAATTTGAGACTCTCAGACTTATTAGAGTCAGATTCAAGAGTCCTTTTCAGGTCTCTGAATTTAGCTCTAATCTGCTGATAACGTTCCAGAATTTCATTGAGGCTTTCAGCAAGTTCAGCCTTTGTAAAATTAACAGCGAAGTTAGGAAATACCTCTTCTGTGTCTGATTCTGAGTCTGAGTCAGAAGCTTCACTGTCATCTGGAATGCTAGCCATGAGCGCTATGTTCGCCCTTTCATCATCTGATTCTGAGTCAGCTTCAGACGAGTCAGAGTCATCCCATGTGGCCATGAGACTTTTCTTCTTCTCTCTTCCAAACTTCTTTTTGGGCTTTTCCCTCTGAAGCTTTGGACAGTCACTCTTGTAGTGTCCTTGCTCATTGCACTCGTAGCAGATGATGTCTTTTGTATTTGGCTTCTTGCTACCAGAGGAGCCTTCAGATCTTCTGTATCCAGAGGAAGAATCTGTCCTTCTGTATCTGGAAGAAGACTCGTTCTGATCAGATCTTCTGGGATTCCTGAATTTCCTTTGTCTTTGCTTCCACAGTTGATTTACTCTTCTGGAGAGAAGGGAAAGCTCGTCTTCTTCTGATGAGGATCCATCAGATGTTTCTTCAACTGCCTGCAAAACTTTAGATTCAGATTTTCTGTTAGATTTTAAAGCTATAGGCTTACCTTGCTTCTGAGGCTCGTCAGCTTCCAGCTCTATCTCATGACTTCTGAGGGAGCTTATAAGTTCCTCCAGAGTGATTTTGTTGAGATCTTTCGCCAGCTTCAGAGCAGTAACCATAGGCCTCCACTGCTTGGGTAAACTTCTGATTATCTTCTTGACATGGTCAGCAGTAGAGTATCCTTTGTCCAGAACTTTGAGACCAGCTACCAGAATCTGGAATCTAGAGAACATAGTTTCAATGGATTCAGATTCTTCCATTTTAAACGCCTCATACTTCTGAATGAGCGCCAGAGCTTTTGTTTCTTTGACTTGAACGTTGCCCTCATGCGTCATTCTGAGAGAATCAAAGATGTTCTTAGCTGTGTCTCTGTTGGAGATCTTCTCATACTCAGTATATGAGATGGCACTGAGGAGGATGGTTCTGGCCTTATGGTGATTCTTGAAATCACGCTTTTGTTGATCAGTCATTGATTTTCTTTCAATCTTCTGACCAGTTGCATTCACAGGGTGCGTGTATCCATCTGTCACCATATCCCACAGATCAGCATCATGTGCTAGAAAGAAGCTTTCAATTCTGTCTTTCCAGTAGTCAAAGTTTTCTCCATCAAAGACTGGAGGTTTGCCGCTGAATCTGTCTCTATCCTCATTGTTGTCATTGCTGAAATGAGAGTTGTTTCCTGCCATTGTGTTTTTCTGACGCTGGATCTTGTACTGACACGGTTAAGTGTTTTAGCTCAGAACCAGGCGCTCTGATGCCAATTGAAGGGGTGAAAAACACAAGAAGGGGGGGTTGAATTGTAAAACTGGAAACTTAAAACAATTGACAAGATATTTTTATCCTGGTTCGTTTGATCTCAAACTACTCCAGTCCACCCGTCAAGGTGATTTCGCCTCTCTCCAACGAGGTCTTAATTCACTATATTCAACTGAATACAAATCTGCTTTAACAACTGCTAAAGCCTTCTTGATTCAAACCACAATCCGGTTTGTCAAGGCAACACTTTCTTACAAAGATATAAAATAATGTGTGTGAATGTTTTCTACAAAAACTATATCACAACTGTGATGTTTACACAAATGAAGCTTAGAAACTTGGAATGCTAAACGCTAATGGAGTATCAGAGTTTGTTGGTTTAGCAAAACTGGTAGATGAAGATTATGTTCAGCTTTGTGCGTGTAGAGAGTTTGGAAGCATTAGCCGTGATAATCTTCAAAGCTTGGTTTATATAGCACTTGAGAAGATGAACGTTGATGCAAATATTCTTGATTCAATGCTAATAACAAGCTTTCCTTTTTGAGCAGATCTTGTCTGGAATGAGGCCGTTGGAATTGATTAGCGTTCAATGCACAGTACCGTTGCTTCTTCAATGCACGTTCTGGCTTGGCTCATTCTGATTCTGCTTCGCTGCTGATGAACTATTTGATTCTGTATCAGAGTGTTTTACGCGCAGTTCTGTTCATCAAGCTTCAGCATGTGCAAGCGTTGATCATCTGATCTTGACGTTCTGATTCAGCAACTTCTGATGCTGGTGTATGAAAACATATTCTGATGCTGAGAACGTGATCTTGCTTATTTTAATCAGCATATCTGCAAATTAGAGCATAGTAATTTTAGGCAGCATATAATTCAATCATGAAATATTTAACTACTATATCTTTTCACTTTGTTATCATCAAAACTTAAATATAGGGTACTAGATTCAAACATTGTTCTAACAAACCCGTATGTTGCACCACAAAATTTTCCCTCTCTTTTCTCAAGACATTTCTCACCAAAGATCTCAAAAGCTCAAGGGTTGATCAGACAAGCTCACCTCTTAAGCACTAAGTCCACAAATTAGGGTTTTTGTTTTCTCAATGACAATTTGAATTTTGATGCCTAAAATAACTTTCATGGTTCACTATAGGTCTCCAAGATGGCTCGTACCATGTTTCAAGTCTTACACGACAAATTTTCCCACTCAATTGTTCAAATGACTGAAAATCAACTGTATTGGGTAAAAAGTCAACTGTGGTCAACATACAGTCAAACTTCACGATTTTTTGGCCAACATCAATATTTTGAAGTGATATTTATCAATTGACCAAGGTTTTATCATAATTCCTCAAGAAAAGCATTCAAATCATCAAAGAAGCAAAATTGTCAAAATTAGGGTTTTGACTAAGAATGACTGATCAGTGACTTTTGACCTAGTACATGACCTAATGGCTCGAAGCATGATATCAAGGACTCAAAAAAATATCTTTACCTAATTTCATGGCTCAAATCATTTCTCAAGATCAATGGATTGATAGTTGAAATTTGATCAACTGATGAAAAGTAAACTGATACACAAAAAGTTAAACTTTGACTTTTTTATCAACATTGAATTTCAAAGATCAAGATTCATCAAGACCTTCAAAAATATCAAACTTGATCATCAAGAAAGTCAAGAAAAGTCAACAAAAGTTAAGATTTTCAATACTTAGGAAAATTCTAAGTATTTTTTACCTTGATAATTTCCCTAATTCATGACAATTTTTCACCAAGATGCAAGATGATTCAAGGAAAACTTTCAACATGAAAGTTGTAGATCTTGATGAATTCTACAACTTTGTCCCTTAGGGTTGATGTCTAAAAAATGCTTAGATTATGAGATATAGGCCCATGAAGTCATGAATTTTTATCAAAAACACTTAGTGAAATTATCATCAAGTTAGGAAGATTTTTTGTCCCAACTTCTTGGCAATTTTCACCAAGTTCCAAGTTGATTTAGCCAAAGTGGTCAACATGAAGGTTGTAGACAATGTTTTAAGATTTCCAAAATGTCTAAAAACTTGAAGAGATCATGCTTGAGCTAGGAGAATTGAAGAGAAGAAGTTAAGCATCCATTCTTGAATTTTAGGAAATTTTATGATGAACCTTATGATCCAACCTTCAAGCATGTTGCATAATATTGTTTTGTAAGCCTTCAAACTTGCAAATCACTCAAAAATTAAATGTTTACACAACTTATTGAGCTATGATCCAAGTGCTTGACCATTGTCCAAGTGATTAATCCATTTTTGGCACAAAGGTAACATTGCCATTTTGGAAAAGTGGCTTTAATCACAAAGTCCACTCTCCTTGAGCTCTACACTTGTTCCTTATGAACACATAAAATTTCAAAGCCAGAATAAACTTGTCTAGAGCCTCTAACTACTCAGGCCATGCTTATACTATGTATTGAAACTATGTATTTCAAGTTTGCTTCAAAAATAAGTTTCAAAACCATAAAATGTGATTTCAAAATCTAATTGCTAGAGCCTCCAAAACCTTTTCTCTATAAATATAGAAGTTATCTATAAGTAAAGGGACAAATACAAAAGCCTTAAAACACCCTCAAACACTCTGAAATCAGAACTTGCATCAAAACCTCCATTGTTACAGCTTCTGGCCAAAAACAGCAAACTCACAAATCCACTCGTGCGTTTTAACTTTTAATCAATCGCAAAGCTTCCATACCTCATCTATAACTCATCCCCACCCATGTTTCACAACTGTAACTTCATCTTCATCATCTTCCAAACTCAAAAATAGCCACCTACAACTTGACTTCTCTAGAAGAATCCAGCCACTCTCAGCTCAAAATAAGTATTGCAATAGCTTCCTAGGAGTTCAGTGAAGCTATCCAGATCATCATAACACCTCCATGAGTGCTCAAACTCCAAACACGATTTCCAGTTTTGAGGTAAGTTTTCTCAACTTTGATCTCCTAATACAAGCATCATTAATGGTTACTTTGTGAATAAAAAATGTAGATATCATTGCCTTGAAGCTAACCATGTCCTTAATTTTCATTTGGATTTACTGACCAATGAGAATTTTAGAACTAAAAATTCTGAGATTTTAGGGTTCAGTTTGGTACCAAACAAAATTCATGTTCATCTTTGATTTATAGCTTTAGTTATTTATACGGTTGAATTCATGGTGAAAAATGGAACAACTTTCATGTTTAAACTTTTGAAAATGGTTGAGAAATGAAGAAGTTACAAATTTGACCATGGTGTTCTTCATCACTGCGCGTGCAAGGTTGAAGATGAATTCATTTTCAAATTTTAGAAATGAGTTTATTTTAAGTTTATTGGAACCTTTGTTATTAACAGATGAAACAACCACCCTAGTGGTAGAGAAGTACGCGCTAAGGCATTGATATATAGGGACCTGGGTTTGAGCCCCATTGGTACCCTTTTGGTTTTCACTTATTTTGTTATTACAGACTCTATGCATACAAGCCACGCGCGCTTACCATGGGCTTCATATCAACACCATCAGATCAGCCAAGCAACCAGCTCTAGTGCTCCACATGAGTAGGACCATGATGCACTCTCAGAAATCAATCACATTGGATCAGCAAGCGTTGGACTCTGTTTCTGGGCCTTGGCTGATTTTATTTCATACACCCCCCATTTGCTATATCATGCACAAGCCCATATCATTTTTTTTATTGTTTTCTGATTTCAAACAAAAAGCCCATATTGGGCCTAACAAAAATGGTTTTTTAACCCCCATTTTACCTTTTGACACCCAGCCCATTTATTTTTGTTTCTTTTTATATTTTTATTTATCTATTTATTTTATTTAAACCAAAACTACAAAAATATATATTTTTCTTGAATAATTAGATTTAAAATATTTTAATTCAATTCTTTTTTTTTTGAATTTTATTTATTTCATTTCTTCAAACAAATAAAACCTCAAAAATTATATCTTAGACAATTAAGTTAGACTTAGGTTTTATTTTAATTAACTTAGATTTTAGGTTTTGTTTAAAATAACTAATTAACTTCTCTTGTAAATTAAAATTAACTAATTTAATTAGGTTAACATTAAACCTTTTTCTCCATCAAAAACCCCAAAAACAATTTTTCTTTTCTTCATCTTTACATTTTTGTATATTTTATTTTGCATTATCATTTATGTACATGGTTTGTAATAGATAATTAGGGCTTTATTGTTTTCTTCCCCTATTCACAAAACTTGTATCCCCCATTCTCAAAGCGTTGTAATAGCATAGGACATTTAAATTCCACAATCTATCGTTTTCTTTATTATTGTTAGTAATTAGGTTTTGTATGACAAGATTAAAAATCAAACATTAGACAACCTTAATTCAAAGACAATATACATGAATCCAACACACTTTACACACATGCACCTCTAGGGTAACCCACACTTGTTGCCTCAGATATAAATAAGTCATGTCCCTCAAAAGTGGAATGTTTAACAAAGACCCCGACTGAAAGATCGTAGTCCCTCGATGACCCTTCGATGCTGCCTCGGTAAACAATCATAGTCCCTTACACTAAAATTTCTAAAGTGCCCTACGAGTTGCTTTTATGATTGTACGATGACCCGATCATGTCCCTCACACATCCAATGGTAGGATAACACTATCTAAAGGAAGAGGAAAATAACGCGAAAGACTTTTGAGTAGGTAGATAGCTCATAGTCGCTTGCTCACGAATAAAAACATTTTTTACACGAGACACTTCTCTTCTAAATATTTTCAAAACAAACACTTTGTATGTGTTCTCAACGATACGAGAATCATTATAAAGTTTTCCAAACTTAGGCATTTTCAAAATATTTTCAAACTTACACATTCATAAAGCATTTTCTAAAGTGAGAAAGCGACTAAGAGCCCGTAGATAACTACAGATGAAAAGGGTGCTAACACCTTACCTTTTCATAACCTACCCCCCGAACTCAAGAAAAATTCTCAAAAATTATTTCCTGTTCTTTTCACCCTTTCCTTTATTGGATAAAATAAAAGTTGGTGGCGACTCTTTCTATCCGCAACATTTGCAATAAAACGCAAAACACCAAGTCAGTTCTCCCACCGTATCACAGAGCTCGTGAATCTGCTGGGGATAATCTAAAAGTGGGGTTACCATAATAGATAGATCACCTTGATTGCTTTATTTGTTTGCCTTGTTTGCTTTACATTTTGGGTCTATGCTTGGGTTTATTTCTTGAAAAGATCCTATACACGGATCTGGGGAAAATTAGGTAAGTAGAAATAGACTGTGGGGACTATACGGCATAATACCGACATGGTTGAAGCGATAGCTACATTAGTGTGACAAATTTGTTGGTACCGGTGTCCCTTGAGTCCAGTCAAGGAGAATACGGGTCACTGTATGGTGTCGTAAAGCACTAACTGACCGTAGAACCTTAGTTGAACAACTTGGCCATTAGAAAGTAGTGAGATAGCTGGCTTTGGTGCAATACTAAAGTTTGTTGATACTTGATACTACACACATTGAGATCATACTTTCGGGATATTTTGGCCGCAGTTTGGATGCTTGAGCTAAAATAATGCCCAATGAAGAAAGATCAGTGATATTGAGGCTCCTAGAACCCGGTTACTTCTTTTAGGACATGTTGAACCAACTAAAACTTCAAGAGGGTACTTACCTATAAACCCCATGCAAGGCTAAACCTAAGGCCTTGTGTGTTTTGTTTGTATATGATTATTTGTTCATAACATCATAACATCCTGCCATAACATCATGCCATAAAATTTTTACTAACCATCCTAGGGATTTATCTTTGTTCTGATTTGTAGGATATGGCTTTCGCTCGCAGAAATACCATCTGAATCAACTTTGTATGGGTGCCTCCTAAACTCAAAGAGTTAGCATCAAGGGTTCCTGAAAATTCTCTGTTTACCAAAATATATGGTCGACTTCACAATCTGGTTACCTCAAGCTTTAAAGAAGACACGATGAGGGTGATCTTTCAGTTCTTTGACCTTGTACATCATTGTTTCACCTTTCCCGATTATAAATTGGTGCCCACAATGGAAGAATTCTCTCAACTACTAAGAGTACCTGTTCTTGATCAAACACCCTTCACCAGTTTAGAGGAATCTCCAAGACCTGAAGTTATTGCCATGACCTTACATTTGAAGATTTTTGACACTGTAGCCAATTGGGAGACAAGAAGTGGGGTCAAAGGCTTTTTGGCTAAATTCCTGATGGATAAGGCTCGTTTGTTTTTAGGTTCCATGAAATTTCAAGCTTTTGAGGATATCTTGTCTCTTCTAATCTATAGGTTGGTGCTTTTTCCTAACCCTGACCAACTCATAGATGTGAACGGTGTCAAACATTTCCTTACTCGTAACCCTGTGCCTACATTGCTTGGAGACGTTTTACACTCTCTTCATACTCGCACTATAAGGAAGCGAGGGACTCTTTTGTGTTGCTTGCCTTTGTTGTCTAGGTAGTTTATTTCACACATTCCCTGATCAGTGTTGAAGAATGAGCGAGGTTTGAGGTGGTCGTAAAGGATAATGTCGCTTTCTAATACAAATATCTATTGGTGCTCTCGATCTCAAGAGGAAATTAATATCATTGACCGTTGTGGGGAGTTTCCTAATGTTCCACTCTTGGGCATTATGGGAGGTATTACTTTTAACCCTTCTCTAGCTCTACGACAATTTGGCTACGCTCGAAGAGATGGTCCCAAAGACGCACTCATTCAAGGTATTGTATTCGACTACGAGAATGATGTTCAAGGTTATCATCGAAGGTTTGTACATGCTTATGGCATAGTGAGCAAGGTTGATAGCAAGACTTTGGGGCATAAGAATTCCATCCCTCTTGAGCCTTATCTAAAATGGGTGCAAGCTCGTGCTCAAAAACTTATGATGCCGTATCCAACCATCCTCCCAGTGATTATGGAGCCTATTACCGAAGGGGACATTCCTTATACCATTCTCCATCCTGAAATTTCTACCGACCTCAAGGAATTGCATAAGTCCTGGGTTCAACTCAAGGGAGAACAAGACACCTTTGAAGCTCGATTCTACGCAAGCGAGAAGAAAGTGTTGGAGCTCACCAAGAAACATCACGAGGAGCAAAGCCTGAATGCCTACATCGACACAAAGAGGAAGAATTTGTGGGAGACTTGAGTCTTAGGTCTTAGGAGTTTTCATTTTGTTGTCTCTTTGAGACCTTTCACTTTTTCTTTGTAAGCCCAAGGGGCAATTGTAACTCTTGAACTTATTAATGCAATTGTTGTTTTTGTTTCCTTTATGGCTAGAAAATTTAAATCTCCTAACGTTCTTGAAAACATTGCATCCGCAAAGCATGCATCATATCATAAGCAGGATTTTTGATACAAGTTTCCTCATCCTTTTATTGTTTATTTTAGTATAAGATGGCTCTAGAGAAAACTGTCAAAGATCTGCAAACTCAACACGCACAGTTCCAAGAGACTCTCCTCAACTTAGCTAAAGGACAAAAGAAATGATGGCACTCCTTGCCACCAAAAAGAAGACTAAGAAGCGTCTGTTATTCTCAACATGGGAAGAAGGTTCAAGGGTCCCACCCGATTGGCTCAAATAGAAGAGGCTTCTTTTGTGGAAGAAGACAATCAAGACGAGGATGTTAGAAGCACCAGGGCAGGGGGTGGAAATCACCAGATCTTTGAGGATGAAGACTACTCCAATGAGTAGTACCCACCGGCGGATAACAAATACAAACAGCTAGAAGACCTACTTAAGGCTGTGGAGATCCAAACAGTGCCTGTTTTGGACTTTGGAGACTTGGGTTTGGTCTCTGGTATGGTCATTCCCCATAAATTCAAGGTCCCCATTGTGATACAGTGGCAAAACTGACTATTAATACTGGTTTTGCATTTTTTGTTCGCAAATGTCGTGGTAAGCAAGAGTCATCACCGACTTTTATTTCATCCAACAAAGGAAAAGGAAAAAGAACAGAAAAAACCTCTTTCGAGATGTTTCTGAGTACGGGGGTAGATTATAGAAAGGGAAGGTGTTAGCACCCTTTCTATCCGTGGTTTTCCACGGGCTCTTAGGTACTTGCTAATTTTTTTAAATTGCTCGTGCGTGTTTCAAAAAGTTTTTATTTAAATTCGTGATAACCCTTGTATCTGTCCTCAAGAGTGTGATGAAGTCGTTTTTGAAAACTGTTTTGAAAAGTGTTTGTGAAGAAAAGTTTTGTTGTTTTGAGCAAGTACTTAAGATTTTCTACCTACTCGAAAAAATATTGTTCGTTGTCGTTCCCTTTAGACAGCGCTATCCTACTATTAAGAAGTAGATAGCCCCATCGTTGGAGTTTTAAGGGACATTCGAAGGGACGAGTACGGTCACAAAAGCAATAGTTAGGAAACTTTAGTGATTATCCTAAAGTCCTAAAGATATTTCTGAGGCAACATCCGAATGGGTCATTTTTGATCTTTTGGGACTAGAGGACGACCGCTAAAATTTCCTATGCTTCATGACTATTTACTGAAGGCAACCGGAGTGAGGCAAACCCTATGAGTGAGCATGTGCAAGTGTGCTTTTTTCATTTAATTATCTTTGCACAATTAGGGTTATCTACCTTTTAATCGTTGATTTATCTTTCGCATACAATCCTAATATCCATACATATAGTTGCGGAAACTAAATAGTATGAGAAATTAAAGTCCAAATTATTACAAGGCTTTTTGGGCAGATACAGAAATATTGGGCTGAAAATAAAAGGTGCAGAAATTAAAAACCCTAATTAATCTATTACAAACCTCGAAACAGTTACAATAATTTGAATTAAAAATAAGCAAACGCGCGAGACGAATTAAATACGGGAATAAATTAGAAGACTATAAATGTAATTAATTAAAAAATATTTTTGTGTATTTTTTTATGGAGAAAATAATTTAATTGTAAATTAAACCTAATTTCTAGTTAATTTTAATTAATAGGAAAAACAATTAAGTTAATCTAATTAAACTAAATTAGGTTCAATAAAACTAATTTAAATAAAAAAACCTAATTCTATATTTTTAGTTTTTTTAATTTAATAAAAAAATGATTTTATTTGTTTTTTCTAAAAAAAGTGATTAAGCAAATAATTTAAACAAGAGAAATTAAAAAGAAAGTAAATTGGGCCTGTGGTGAAAGCAGATCTGGGGGGTGTACTGTTGAATTTCGTTGGGCCTAAAATGCACAAGCCCAGCCAATTGTTTGGATCCAGTGAGGTCCACGCCTGAGGGTGCACCATGGACTTTGCTTGCATGAGCGCCAGATCTTGCAGGAGATTGTGTAACACCCCAATTCTACCCGGTAATTATATAAATAAATCAGAGTTATAAAATCATTCATGCAAACGAATCAGGATGCCACAAATTCATCATTAAAAACTCATTGCATTCATCGTGGATATATAACACTTTAAAACTTCAGATGAACCATCAGCATAATACTTTAATTAAATAATTCAACAATTTAAACATCTACGCAGCAAAATTCTTAATAACAAATTTATCATCATTACAACAACTTCAAAATAACACATGTTTAATAATAATCAACTTAAAGTTCAACAACTGAATAATCAACAATCAAAAGCAACAAGCATTCATCCCCCCGAGTGTTACATATCAGAGCAATGACACCGACTCGAACTACTGAAGGTATACAACCTTCACTCTCGATTACCTGCACGTTACCAACATAAGAGAAACATTCAAACATAAGGGGTGAGATATATAATAATATAATAAAGCGTATGATAATTAATATATTAAATTAGATCATATAACATCACCACTTCTCATATTACAAATAGCAAACGCCGTAACAGAATATCAACAATATACATATATACCACTTCAATGCACAACCTCATTATGCAATCAAATAATGCGACTCAATACTATGCAAATGCATGTGGTACCATTGGAGCAGAACTCCCATCTCAAAAATGGCCAATAAATAGAGGCATTAACAAAGCATAATCCTTCATCTCAATATTCGCCAATACAGGCCATCTCAACGAGCATAAGCTCCATCTGAAAATGTAATGTATACGACACAATCATGAATGTAATGACATCACCATAATTGACAACATCTCAATACACCATCATCGTTGGCCAAAAACCTACATCTTAAAAGCATCTCAACATCTTTTCATCAACATTATTCATCAATATCATTTATCATCATAAATAATCGAAACAAACTCTCATTAACATCATCTCATCAACAACTCAATCGTACAATAATACAACAGTAACTCATCAATTTCACAACATTGGCCATAGGCCTATAACAAGATATTACCTATAAATAGTTAGTTAACTAAGGCTTACTTCTAAATTATCAAACCTCTGCATACTACTATTCTGTAATACTACATCATTATCACCATTACTCCTACTGTTACAAACCAGATAGTAATCCATAAACTTTTCGTCCTCATCACTCTTCACAAAAATGACATAACGATCAACACGGGAACTAATCCGATTCCTAACTTGGATACTAGGATTATCCTTTATATCCTTCATTTTAATCCTTAAGAATGAAGTTCATTGCGTTAGCTATTCAACGCTTCAAACGACACCTCGAACGGAGTTCGAAAACTCATGTTACAGTATTCTCAAACCGATTCTGCCAAAAACCAGACAACATGGATCGACGCGTAATGCCTTGGGTTAACGCGTACTGAACTGATCATGCCACATGAGTCAACGTATTCCCTTTTATATCGACTCATACTGAGTCTGTCACACTGCATGTATCGATACATGCTCCTACGTATCGACTCATCCTGAGTCTGAAAGCTCTCACATATCGACTCATGAACCTTCGTGTTGAGTCATCCTGAGTCTCTAAGCCTTCTTCTATCGACACATAGCATTTGGGGTCGACACATACTGCTCTGCTATGGATATTTTCTGCAATTTCTCTACATTTTCACTACAGGTTCCATACTTTATGCGCTAAAAACATCCTATAATCATAGAAAACCATCAACTATAATTATCCTATAATTCTACATCAAATAAACAGCATTGGGACATCATCATTCATCTTTCAATCATCAATTTCCATCATATAACATCATATATAAATTCAATCATGAACACAACAACATTTCACCTCTAACCCCACATACCAATTATCACGAACCCTATTATAGAGTCAGAACCCCACCCTTACCTTGGATTGAAGGTTGCTCTATAACTTTTCCGGTTGAATTCCCGTTCTGCCTCTTTTCCTCCTTTCCAACAGCTTTCACGTTCTTTCTCTTCTAACCCTTATTCTTCTTACTGATTCTTATTTTATATTCTTTCTAACAATAATAAAATAACCTATTATTCTCTTTATTCCTTAATGGGCTTAAAACTACAACACCCCCTTATTACTACTTCTGTTCCGTTAAAACAAACCCACATCAAATAATATCATCCTTCTAATATTATTTCACCACTTAATAAAATAAATTAAATCAAATTAATCACAACACAACTTCACAAAATATTCCAAAAATAATTTAATTAAATAATTAATTAAATTTCAGGCGTTACAACTCTCCCCCACTTAGAATATTTTCGTCCTAAAAAATTTACCTTAATCAAACAACTCAGGATAGGAGTCTCACATCTTGCTCTCCAACTCCCAAGTCATGCTTTCTCCGGCAGTTCCTAGCCAAACCACTTTAACCAAAGAAATCTCTTTGGCCCTCAGGGTCTTAGTTTCACGATCCGCGATCCGTACATGCATCGTCTCCACAGTAAGATTATCCCGTACTTGCACATCATCCATATGAATCACATGAGATGGATCTGAAATATACTTCCGGAGTTGCGACACATGAAACACATCATGCAAATTCGAAATATTAGGCGGTAAATACACTTTATAAGCAACATTACCCACTCTCTCCAAGATCTGATATGGTCCAATAAAATGAGAAGTGAGCTTCTTAGACTTCAATGCTCGCCCAATACCAGTCACATGTGTAACTCTCAAAAACACATGGTCACCCGCTTGAAATTCTAAGTCCTTCCTTCGCTTGTCATGATAACTCTTTTGTCTAATTTGGGAAGCTTTCATCTTTTCTCGAATCAACGTCACCTTCTCAGTAGTCTCACGAACAAGTTCAGGTCCAAGTACTACACTTTCTCCAGATTCATGCCAACATAAAGGAGTTCTACATCTTCGACCATACAACGCTTCAAAAGGTTCCATCCCAATACTAGAATGATAACTGTTATTATAAGTGAACTTTATAAATGGAAGATAAGTATCCCACGAACCTCCCTTCTCAAGAGCACATGCCCTCAACAAGTCTTCCAACGATTGAATCATTTGTTCAGTCTGACCATCTGTCTGAGGATGATACGCTGAAATCAACCTCAACTTAGAACCCAATTCTTCTTGCAAACTCTTCCAAAAGTCAGAAGTAAATCTTGGATCTCTATCTGACACAATGCGCAAAGGAACACCATGCAGCTTCACAATCACACTAGTGTAAATCTCAGCCAACTTTGACACTAGAAAACTGATGTTAATAGGAATAAAATGAGCCGACTTCGTAAGCCTATCAACAATCACCCAAATTAAATCATGTCCTCTTATAGTATTAGGTAACCCTGTTACAAAGTCCATCGAAATGCTATCCCATTTCCATTTTGGAACTTCTAATGGTTGCATCAACCCTACAGGCTTCTGATGTTCAACTTTCGACTTCTGACAAGTCAAACATGCATACACAAACTGAGCCACATCACTCTTCATTCCAGGCTACCAAAACAAACCTTTAAAATCTTGATACATCTTCGTAGTTCCTAGATGAATACTCAACTTACTTCTATGACTCTCTTCAAGTATCACTTTCTTCATCTCAGCATCATCAGGAATACAAATACAATTATGGAATCTCAACACACCTTGCGTATCTAGCTTAAAATCACTATTCTCAGACTGACCGATCCCAACCATTGAATCTACCAGTTTCACATCCAACTTCTAAGCTTCTCTGATACTGTCTAGAAATTCATTATTAATCTTCAACATACCCAACATAACACTCTGCAACGTAACCTCGCAAACTAAGCTCATATCTCTGAACTACTCAATTAATTCCAACTCTTTAACCATCATTACTGACATATGTAAAGTCTTTCGACTCAACGCATCAGCTACCACATTCGCTTTTCCTGGATGATAATTCAAACCGAAATCATAATCCTTTAATAATTCCAACCATCTGTGTTGCCTCATATTCAGCTCCTTTTGATCAAATAAATATTTTAAGCTCTTATGGTCACTAAACACTTCAAATCTAGAACCATAAAGATAATGCCTCCAAATCTTCAACACAAAGACAACTGCAGCAAGCTCTAAATCATGCGTAGGATAGTTCTTCTCATGCGTAGGGAAACATTCAAACAGAAAGGGTGAGATATCTAACAATATAATAAAGCGTATGATAATTAATATATTAAATTAGATCACATAACATCACCACTTCTCATATTAAAAACAACAAACTTCGTAACAGAATATCAACAATATACACATATACCACTTCAATGCACAACCTCTTTATGCAATCAAATAATGCGACTAAATACTATGCAAATGCATGTGGTACCATTAAAGCAGAACTCCCATATCAAAAATTGCCAATAAATAGAGGCATCAATAAGGCATAAGCCTTCATCTCAATATTCGCTAATACAGGCCATCTCAACGAGCATAAGCTCCATCTCAAAATGCAATGTATGCGACACAATCATGAATGTAATGACATCACTATGATACGGTGGCAGAATCGACTATTTTTAAAAATGCTTGTTTGTGTTTTGCGTTTGTATTCTCAAAATGTCGCGGTAAGCAAGAGTCGCCATCGACTTTTATTTTATTCAACTGGAAAGGAAAAAAGCACAGAAAATTCCTTTTTCGAGATTTTGAGTACGGGGGGTAGATTATAGAAAGGGAAGGTGTTAGCACCCTTTCTATCTGTGGTTTTTCACGGGCTCTTAAGTACTTGCTCATCTTTTAAACTTTCTTGTGTGTTTGTTTTGAAAAGTTTTGTTTTACTTTGTTTTAACCCTTGTTTCTATCCTCAAGAGTGTTACGAATTTGTTTTTGAAAACTTTAAGTTTGAAAAGTGTTTGGTGTGAAAAAGTTTGATTTTGAGCAAGTACCTACTAGCATCTACCTACTCGAAAAAAGATTGTTTCTATTCTTGTTTCCTTTAGGCCATGTTATCCTACTATGGAGAAATAGGTAGCACCGTCGTTGGAGTTGTAAGGGTCAATTCGTAAGGGACGTACGACCACTAAAGTAATGTTAGGACGTCTTAGTAATAACCCTAAAGTCTTAAGATCATATTCGAGGCAACATTTCCGAGGCAACATTTCCGAACGAGACATTTGATCTTTTGTTTAGACAAGAGGGCAACCACTAAGACACCATATACTTAATGACCGTTTACCGAAGGCAACAGAAGTGAGAGTATACCCTAGGAGTGCGCATGTGCGAGTGTTTTGATTTCAGTTATTATCTTTGCACATTAGGGTTTTCTAGCCGTTTTAAATTATCATGCAATCTTGTCATACAATCCTATTAGCATAGATCTAAATAGTTAATATTTACGAGAATTAAAATGAGGAAAATTAAAACCTACACTATTACAAGGCTTCGGGGTAGGGATTAATTACATAGCCAAAAAAACCCGTAAAAATGATAAATAAAGAAAATCCTAATTTAAACTATTACATACCGTGGGCAGTTACATTAATATCGCAAAAATAGTAACCGCGCACGATGAATTGAAAAATAGAGATTTAGGGTTTTGACCCTAACTATCTAATTATAATTTAAAAGAAAAATCATTTTTTTGTGTTGTTTTTGATTATTTTGAGAAAATAAAGTTTAATTGAATAAAAATAACCTAATTACTAATTAATTTAAATTTAAGAAAAAAATAATTAAATTAACCTATTTTTGTATTTTTTATTTCATTTGAGAAAGAAATAAAAATTAAATCAAAAGCTAACCCTGATTTTTCCAATTGATTTTAATTATATACAAAAAGTTAGAATTACCCTAAATTAAATTAAACTAACATTAAATTAAATTTGATAAAATAAAAACCTAATTCTAAATTTTGTGAAACTTGATTTTATGATTTTTGTGAAAAAGAAATTAATTTTGTTAAAAAAACAATTAAGTAAAATAAATTAAATAAAAGAAAAGAAATAGAAAAGAGAAAGAATGGGCCTGGTATTAGAAAAAGGGAGGGGTGTTATTTGCAATTTTCTGGGCCCAATAAGCTCCTGGCCCCATTGACTTTGCCAGATTCTGTGTGTACACTTGACTCCAGCGCATGGTGGACCCTCATGGGAAGGCCTTAGATTCTGGCATATTGATGATCTGATGGTTGGATGATGATGATGTATGGTGGACGCAAGGGACACTTGTGCACCTGATTATGCAAAGCAAAATAATATGAAACAATGTTGGGACCTGGGGATCGAATCCAGGTCCTTGAGACTTCCCCCACTGTGCGCTTGCCAGCTGAGCTGGTTGTGTTAGTTGTACATAAGATCAACAACAAATATTATATGACAAAAGCAAAAAAGTTATATTTAAAACGCGCGAAATTTGAATTGGCATGTCAGGGAGTGCCACGTTACTTTCTTCTTCCTCCCACCGTCGTGTTAGCCCTGGAAACTTTTACCTACGGACATCTGAGTGTAGGTACAACCCTGTGTTTCTCCAAAACCTCATACAAGCATGATAAATGACAACCAATGGTACCAATCAACTCGTTGCAACCTCACAAGCACCATGGTACCATTATTAATGGCCAATTGTTCCTGTATGCAAAATCCCTAAAAACGGAGCATGAACCCTAGCCATGGCACTTTCATATTCAGTCAGTAAAAACACAACTAAATGTAACCATTAGCTTGCAAATAACTCAAGGATCATGAATATATCAATCAAACATGCTAAATATGTCTAAATTAATGTATTCGAATTCAAGAAAAGAGAAGAACCGTATGACTCTTACAGCGTGATTCTGAGTGTAGGGAAGCTTGTTAGTGGTTGCAACTCGATCCAGGGATGTCCAGCAAACGGTTGGGATGACTAGAATTCCTTGAAGAGATCTGTAACTTGGAAATCAGTTTGCAACTTTTCTTGAATTTTTTTTAAACTTGTTTTCTCTCTTGCACGCCTCCAACCTCCTTCTTTTGGTCTGCACTTGTTCCTTATGTACGATAGAATGCATTAGGGTTACAATTTTGTATCAAATCTCTCTCAATTATGATTGTTGATTCCTGATTTGATCCTTGTGCAAAATCTTTCCAAATCAAGCAAATCCAATCTTTTTGTGTCCATTTGAACCTTGCACGATTTGATCTTGTTTCCAGCTGTGTAATGATCCTAAACATGCACAAAATCTCAAGATTTGATTAGCTTTTGATATTTTTACTATTTTATTTTGATTTTATTTGATTTAAATGAAATAAAATCAAAATAAATCACAAAAATAAAATAATGACAAATGGAAGGGATCATGGGTCGTTGGTCACATTACAAACTCAGTGCAAGTATAAAAAGTGGGGTCCATTTGACAAAATACGCAATTTTGGACACTTTTGACTTTTGTCAATTTTGCAAAAAGGGTCAACTTGGCCAATGCATAACTCTTTCAATTTTGACCCTAGAGATGTGTTTTTGGACTTTTTATAAATATTAAGATGTCCTCTAAGCAACCCTTTTGGTCTCATTTCAATTTAGTCTTTCATATTCATGTATGAAGCTTTGACCCAAAAGGTATTTTTGTTGACTTTCCAAAATGACCTATAATGTCCAAATTCATATCTTCTTGTGAGTGCATATTTTGAACTTGGGAGCTGAATATGAATTGTAGGTAATTGAATCCTTTTAAAAATGATTTTGGATGGGTCATTTTTGATAAAGTATGAGAAAGTTATGCTTGGTCAAAGTTGAGTTGACTTTTCCTACAAAACCCTAATTTAGCAACTTTTGGGTTTTGAGGAATTGTGAGCAATCCTTGAGGAATCTTAATCAACCCTTGATCAAATGATGAATAATACTTCAAAATGAGAATTTTTACCAAAAATCTTGAAGTTTGACTGTATGTGGGCCACAGTTGACTTTGCCCTAACACAGACGATTTTCAGGCCTTTGAGCAATTAATTGAGAAAACTTCCTCTGCAAGGCTTGAAACTTGACATGGATGATATTGAGAACATATTAGGACAATGGTGAGCATTTGGGATCCTTTGGACTCAAGCATCTTGGTTCAAAATGAAACCCTAATTTGAGGTAGACTGCCTTAGGAGAGAGTTTGTCTGGCCAACCCTTGGACTTCCTTGAGCAATTTGAGGACCTAACTTGACATGTATTGAGAAATATGGGAGGGAAAATTTTGGGGTGTAGATTGGCTTGTCTTCCTTTTGTAATCTGAAGGTGGAATATGATTGAACACTAGAGTGCCCATAAATTTGCACTCACATGAAGTGGTTCTGGTCTTGTGATATCGGAAATGGGCTTATAGATGCCATTTGGAAGTCAATGACGGAAGATGGGCTTAAAGATGCCATCATAAGAAGTGTCGATCGCATGAGAGATTCCTTTGCGAGAGCCCGTACACCTGTTGTTGAGGAGGACTATGCTGGGGAACTCTGTTCTCGGTCTTGAGAGAAATAGAGTTTTAGGAACTTCAGTTGTCCGTTACTCCTTTGGGGAATCATCTCTTAGTCGAGGAGGTGAAAATGAACTGCTATCTGGTCGTGCTCCAGGCTTTACAGTGATTTGCTGAGGAAAATAAGACCGAATGCTATCTGGTCGTGCTCCAGAATTTACAGTGACTTACTGGGGAGATGAGATTAGACTTGTTATCTGTTTGTCTTCCAGGCTTTGCAATTTCTCAATTCTTATCTGGTCGTACTCTAGGCTTCAGAAGGAATTAAGTAGCTATCCGGTCGCATCCGGGCTTCAACTTGAATTTGAGGCATACTAATATCTGGTCGATTTCTGGGCTTCATAGTAATTGGCTGAGTAAACTGCTATTTGGTCGAATTCCAAGGTTCGCAGTACCTTATACTGTTATCTGGTCGTGTCCTAGGTTTCAATGTTCTTTGCTGCTATCTGGTCGCGATCCAGTCTTCACAGTGTCTTATACCATTATCTGGTCGTGCGCCAGGCTTCACAGTGTCTTATACCTATTATCTGGTCGATTCAAGGCTTCATAGTATCTTGTATTGCTATCTGGTCGATTTCCAGGCTTCACAATAACTTGCTAAGGGTCAAGCTATTTTCTGGTCGATTTCCGGGCTTCATAGCTTGTATTTAAGACATACCACTATCTGGTCGATTCCAGGCTTCGTAGTATTTTGGAGAAATCAAGATATTAACCGGTCGATTTTCGGGCTTCATAGCTTGAATGTAAGATATACCACTATCTGGTCGATTCTAGGCTTCGTAGTATTTTGGAGAAGTCAAGATATTATCTGGTCGATTTCCAGGCTTCATAGCTTGAACTGGAATAGAAATCTTAGTATTGATTTGACTGAACCAGAGAAAACTTGCGAGAACTTGATTGCGTCTTTCCCTGAAAGGTAAAGAGTTAGTTGTATGTAATGTCATGATGTATGAAATGTATTGAGTAATGATCTTCTCAAAATAAATGAGATTGTGCTGTATGATGCATATGTGTATGCCATGATGTATGGATATGCAATTCTCTTGTGATATTCTCTAGCTGGGGAGGATAAATCCTGGACTATCGTTGGAGATTACAAGGAGTTGAGTTCTTCGTTCTCACTGGGGATAGTGACTGAAGATGATTAGCTGGAGACTTGCGTCTGTTCTGCTTGAGAATATTCCGCCGGGAGAGATTCTGTTAAAGAATAACCCTGTGGGAGAATGACTCTGGGGGGAAGAGAGATACTCTTTTGGACGATCTGCTGATTTGGAGAAATAAACTCAGCTGGTGGTGAGCTTCTATTTCTGGTGATGGATAAACTCTGCTTGGGGAGAATTTTGCCGACTCATCTGCGATTATGAACCTTGGATGGGGAGAGCTAACACCACTGTCTTTGGATACTTCCTACTCTGCGGGGAGTGTATGTACCTTTAGTTAGATTCTCAAGCCGGCCCTATCTCTGTACCTGGTGGGTAGAGCAACTGTAAGGTTCAGACACTTCTTGTTTGCCCCTGTTCCTGGAATTACGAGTAATTGTCTTTTGTTTCACATGTAAATATTTATGAGCAGCAATTATTTTCAAATTCATATATCAAAAATGAATCATTGGACGTTCTTGCAAAACAAAACATAAAGAGAAAAAAAAGTTGAAATTTCTTGTGAAAATGAATTATATTGATTTTTTTTGAAGTTGGCCTGTAATAGGCGTTTTGTACAAAGAGGCTGATGTACTAGTAAGAGAATGCCGCCGAGGGAACAGAAATGATACAATTTGTGTAAAAGAAAGAAAAACAGTTATGTGAAATAATCCCATTGGGTTCCAACTCTGCTATTGCCCTTATATCTTCAAGCGTCTCATCACTTTGCTACTTGGTCGAAGGTGGAACAGATTGATTGGCGTCATCCGAGCTTGATAGTTGATACTGAAGTCCGATTGCAAGATGATCCAATGAGACATAGTGTTATGCTTTGATCCCTAATTTTTGCCTGAACCGCCCTTTCGGGTTTTCAGTTCACCGGGGTACCCTTTTTTGCCCAAGCCGCCTTTTCAGGTTTTCGACTTGCCGGGTGTACAGTTTTTTTCATTTTCATCCCTTACTTTTTCCCGAACCCTTTTGGTTCGCCGGGAAGCCCTTATTTTTGCCTAGGCCAGTCAACCTAGCGGGTCTTTGATTAGGCGTAGTATCTTTTCCCTATGTCTGCATTGACGGGGTGAGGAAGGTCGTCACCATCCATGGTGGTTAGAATCATAGCTCCTCCTGAGAAAATGTTCTTAACCACAAATGGCCCTTCGTATGTGGGGGTCCATTTTCCCCTGGGATCACCTTGCGGTAGTATGATGCGTTTGATCACCAGATCCCCGACTCGACATTCTTGACGTCTGACTTTCTTGTAAAAAGCCTTGATCATTCGCTTTTGATACGTCTGACCATGACAAATAGTAGTAAGTCTCTTTTCATTGATTAAATTTAGCTGATCAAGACGGGTCTGGATCCAATCGTCTTTGCTCAAACCTGCATCCTTCATAATCCAGAGAGAGGGTATCTGGACTTCGATGGGTAGGACTGCCTCCATGCCATACACCAGAGAGTAGGGTGTTGCCCATGTTGACTTCTGTGCTGAGGTGCGGTACCCATGAAGAGCGAATGGTAACATATCGTGCCAGTCTTTGCATGTCACCGTCATCTTCTGCACAATCTTCTTGATGTTCTTATTAGCTGCTTCAACTGCCCCATTCATCTTCGGCCGATAGGGAGAAGAGTTTTGATGTTGTATCTTGAACTGTTTGCAGAGCTCGGTGATCATCGTATTATTGAGATTTGTACCATTGTCCGTAATGATCCTTTCTGGTACACCATATCGACATATCATATTGTGTCAGATAAACCGCACCACGGCGTTCTTGGTTACTGTAGCAAAGGAAGCTGCCTCGACCCACTTCGTAAAGTAATCAATAGCTACCAGAATGAAACGATTCCCGTTGGACGCAGTAGGTCTGATCTCCCCGATCATGTCGATGCCCCACATTGCAAAAGGCCAAGGAGCTGTTAAAACATTCAGAGGAACTGGAGGTACATGCACCTTATCAGCATAGACTTAGCCCTTATGACAGGTACGAGAGTGCTGATAACAATCGGCTTCCATAGTGGACCAATAATATCCTTCCCGTAGGATCTTCTTTGCCATGGTATGTCCACTGGAATGAGTTTTGAAGGTACCTTCATGTAGCTCTTCCATGATCCTTTCTGCCTCGCTCTTGTCCACACATCGCAGTAAGGTTGAATCATGGTTACGCTTATAGAGGATCCCATTACTTATGAAGAACTTCGCAGCGAATCTTCTCAGAAACTTATTATCATTAATAGATGCCCCCTTGGGGTATTCTTGAGCCTCAAGATACCTCTTTACCTCGTGAAACTAAGGTTTATCTGCCACTTCTTCGGTCTCAATGTCACAGCAATGTGCGGGTTCTTCCAACCTCTCCATGGTAATCTGGGGAGCTTCATTGTCCCACCTGACCTTGAACATAGAAGACATGGTAGCTAGCGCGTCCGCTAACTGATTCTCCTCTCTTGGGAAGTGTTCAAAGGTTATCTCATCAAAGTGTGGGAGCAATGTTAGTACATATTCTTTGTAAGAAATAAGATTTGGGTGCTTTGTATCCCACTCGCCTTTGATCTGACTGATCACTAAAGCAGAATTTCCGAATACACTCAAAAACTTAACCCTTAGGTCAATAGCAGCTCGAAGACCCATGATGCACGCTTCATACTCCGCCATATTGTTGGTGCAATTGAAACATAGTTGGGCGGTGAATGGAGTATGACAGCCCTCAGGAGATATAATTACAGCGCCGATGCTATTTCCCAACGCGTTAGAGGCTCCATCAAAATACATAGACCATCGGGATCCTTCCTCAGGCCCTTCATCCAGTCCAAGTTCTTCACAGTCGGTCACCAACATGATGTTCTCATCCGGGAACTCGAAATTCATGGACTGGTAGTCATCCACGGCCTGATGCACCAAATGATCCGCTAATACACTCCCTTTGATTGATTTTTGGGTTGTGTATTGGATGTCATACTCAGTTAGGATCATCTGCCATCTCGTTATTCTTCCGGACAGGGCAGACTTCTCGAAGATATACTTGATTGAATCCATTTTTGATATCAATAGGGTGGTGTGAGTCAGCATATACTATCTCAGCCGCCGAGCAGCCTATGCCAAAGCGCAACAAGTTTTCTCGAGCAGTGAGCATCGGGTCTCACAGTCGGTAAACTTTTTGCTAAGGTAGTAAATAGCGTGCTCTTTTCGGCCAGACTCGTCATGCTGCCCAGCACGCACCCCATTGAATTGTCCAGTACTGTCAAGTATAGGATCAAAGGTCTTCCTTCAACTGGAGGCATTAGAATTTGTGACTCTTGGAGGTATTCCTTGATTCTTTCGAAAGCGGTCTGACATTCATCATGCCATTTTACCACTTGGTCTTTCTTCAACAGCTTGAAGATTGGCTCACAAGTAGCAGTCAGATGCAAGATGAACCAAGCGATGTAGTTCAGACGTCCCAAAAAGCCTCTAACTTCCTTTTCTGTGCGGGGAGATGGCATCTCTTATATAGCTTTCACCTTGGCATGGTCCACATGAATACCCTTATCACTGACGACAAAACTCAGCAGCTTACCAGACCTTACCCCGAAGGTTCACTTGTTCGGGTTCAACCTCAGCTTGTACGTCTTCAACCTGTCGAACAATTTCAGGAGATGGCTAAGGTGCTCTTCCTCAGTCTGGGACCTTGCTATCATGTCATCAACATAAACTTCGATCTCACGGTGAATCATGTCATGGAACAAAGCGACCATGGCGCACTGATAAGTTGCCCCATCATTCTTCAACACGAAAGGCATGACCTTGTAGCAAAAGGTGCCCCACTGTGTAATGAAGGTTGTCTTCTCCATGTCCTCGGGAGCCATCTTGATCTGATTGTAACCAGAAAAACCGTCCATAAAGGAGAAGATCTTATGTTGTGCGGTGTTGTTGACCAGAACATCGATGTGAGGAAGTGGGAAATCATCCTTCGGGCTCGCCCTATTTAGATCTCTATAGTCTACACACATCCGTACCTTACCATCCTTCTTAGGTACTGGAACAACGTTGGTAACCCACTGTGGATAAGAAGTGACAGCTAAAAATCCCGCGTCGAACTGTTTCATGACTTCAGCTTTGATTTTCTCATACATCTCAGGGCGCATACGGTGAACCTTCTGCTTTACCGGAGGACAGTCTTCCTTAGTTGGTAGGCGATGAACTACAATATCGGTGTCCAAACTAGGCATATCTTCATAATACCAAGCGAAGATCTCAACATAGTCGCGTAGCATCTGTATCAACCGTTGCTTGACACTAGGCTCCAGATTCGCACCTATCTTAACTTCTTTCCTGTCTTCTTCTGTACCCAAATTCACTGATTCACCTGACTCTTCATGAGGCTATATGGCCCTTTCTTCCTGAAGTAACAGTCTAGAAAGTTCTCCAGGCACCTCACAATCATCCTCACCTTCGTCCTCGACTTGGTTGATTGAATTTTCGAAGTCATAACTGGCAGTAGCAGAGTTGTTATCAATGGGATTCAGAGTGGATATGGATCTGCATTATGATGCGTGAGTGTGTGTAAGAGAATAGCTGCTTTGATAAAGCGAGAGACAGAAAAAGAAAAACAAGGAGCGCAAAATTTGTAATGCAAGAAACGTCCAATGTTTTATTAATGATATATGAAATGACAAATAATAAGCCCTCGCAAGCAAAGCCAAGGTGCCTTGGGCAAGGCACCGGGCCGTAAAGTTTTAAACTATCTATTACAACTCTTAAAACAAGAAGTCAATTACCGTGGAATAAAAGAAATAGGTATGAAATCTTTCGTCGTCCAGTTTCTCAATCCACCATTGGTTGTTGGGTAGATCCAGCTGTCGATGTCTGAATCTTCTTCACCATCTTCAACCGCATTAACTCCCTGATTTCTGATGCGCAGAGGAGGTATTCCAATTCGTGCGCGCCTAACATCCCTTTGAGCCCCTGTAGTAAAGCCCAAACCAAATTTGTCAATTTTGTGCGTGAAATCAGGGAGCTGACCCCAATTTGTACACCCACCTTCTTCAATTACAGCCCTGGCATCCTTGAGAGAAGCCATCTTCATTAGAGGTCTGTCGGTAGCAACTCCAATTGACGCCAAGGTCTGAGGGACCTCTTCAAAGTTCTGAAAAGGGGTTTCGATGAACTCCTCATCTATCTCCACGTAGCGGGAGGAATTAAGATGACTTACCATATACTCCTCTTCGCCTCGTACCGTAACAATCTTCCCTTTCACCAGATATTTCAGCATTTGATGGAGCGCGGAAGTCACTGCCCCAACCTTATGAATCCAAGGGCGACCCAACAAGAAAGAATATGATGGTATGATATCCATCACATAAAAGGTGCACGCAAAAGTCTGAGAGCCGACTTTAACAGGGATGTCCACGTCCCCGTGCACCATCCTTTTTGACCCGTCGAAAGCCCTGACCACAATATTGCTCGGCTTTAGAATCAAACCTTCACAGTCCAGACGGTCTAATGCTTTCTTTGGCAGAACATTCAATGAGGACCCGGTATCCACCAGTACATGGGCCATAGTGTTGCCCCTGCACTCGATCGAGATGTGCAAAGCATCGTTATGATTCCTTCCTTTAGCAGTCAAATCTGCATCTGAGAAACCCAACCCATTGTCGGCAGTCAAGCTAGCTACGCAATCTTTGAATTGATCGGCTGAAGTTTCCTGCGGCACATGCGCAGTCTTGAGGAATGCAATTAGATCCTTTTCATGGGCTTCAGAACACAACAACAAGGACAACATGGAGATTTTTGACGGGGTCTGCCCCAGCTGCTCGACTACGTTGTAGTCACTTTTCTTGATAATCTTCAAAATTTCTTCTATATCTTGTTTCGAGGTTTCTACAATGATCTTCTTAGGTGCCTCCGTCCGGGCAGGCTCACCTATGATTTCTTTTCCCCGAGTCCCAGATGGCTCGGCAACAGGGGTAATAACTAGAATAGGAACCGGGATGGTAGTTGGTGTAATGGCAGATGGAATGACAACAGGTTTGTGAACAGTCGGAGGAGAAATCTCGGGAGAAAAGAGTCTTCTGCTTCTGGTGACCTTGCTAGTCCCGAAAATATTGCTGACATCAATATCAGCTTCCTCACTTTTTAAGTCTTGTTTAACTCCATGGTAATACACGTTAGCACCATAGTGCCAAGGGAAAGCCTTATCCGAAGTGTATGGGATATGACCAAGGACAATAATTATTAACGGAGCAATTCTTAGGACAAGTGTAATCCTAACAGGTTTTCTCGAGGAAACCTTGGAAGGATTGGAGGAAATGGTTATGATGGCAACATTTGAATTGGAACCAACAGAATCATAGTCTTTTCGAATAGGATCTCTTTGTTATCCATCAGACGCTGAACACCTGATTTCAATAAATGGAAACCAGCAGGCAGAATTGAACACATGTGGCAACCTTCACCATAACCCGGAAATAAACCGGCCAACAAATTTTTTTTCTTAACTATCATCAAAGGAGTAGAAATTTCTTCCATAGAGGTCACAAATAAATCATCGTCCACAGCATTAACTCCATAACCATGTTTGGGCATGGGAGCAGTTATGACGTTGGGCTTTTCCGGAGCGTCAAACTCAATATCTTTGGCTTCGATGAAGTCTTGCACTTTGTTTTTCAAGGCCCAACAGTTGTTTGTATCATGACCTGGACTTTCGGAGTGATAGGCGCAGCGGGCATTCGAGTTATAATGAGGAGAAGTGGTGTTGGGGTTCTTCAGGGCTTCCCTCAGAGTTACCAGATTGGTCTTAAATAATTGTGGTAGAATTTGTGACAAGTTCATATTGAGCCGACTGTACTGCCTCTGTGGTCTTTCCACCCTTTGTTAATTGTTGCATTGTGGAGCAACTGCGGGTCTTGATATCACTACCGCATTTACTACTTGACGGTGTTCAGGTCTGGTTTGGTCCCTCGGGCCGTAGACTGCACTAGCTTCTTTCTTACTAATGAAAGGCTTCTTTACTGCACTTGATGAAGTATCCTTCTGTATTTTTCCAATTCGGATACCAGCTTCTACTCCCTCTCAAGTCAAAATCAACTCAGTAAACCCAAATGACGAACTGTCGATCAGATGGTTGAAAAATGGACCAGATAGCGTCCCTAGAAACATGTCAACCAACTCCCTGTCAGACAAAGGGGGTTGGACTCTTTTGGCCAAATCTCTCCACTTTTAATCATAGTCCTTAAAACCTTCACTTGCACCCATAGACATACCCTGAAGCTGAGTACGAGTGGGAGAAAGGTCGGTGTTATACTGATATTGCTTGTAAAAAGCAGCAGCAAGGTCTTCCCAGTTTTGGACATTGGCTCCTCCCAACTGATAAAACCATTCAAGTTGAGTCCCTGACAGACTATCTTGAAAGAAATGTACCCACAAATATTTATCAGCAGTGTGGGGTTGGATTTTCCTGATATATGAGCGGAGATGGAGTTTTGGATAGGATATTCCATCGTACTTGGCAAAAACCGGAGCCTTGAACTTATGAGGGATCACCACTCCCGATACCAGTCCCAGCTCTCCAAAATCCAAACCAGGGATCTTCTGAATCTCCATAGCACTCAGACGGTCTTCTAACTGCTTGTACCTATCCTCAGCAGGAGGATATTGATCATCATCATAATTTGTATCGTTATCAGAAACTACTGGACTAGGATCCTTTGTCCTTTCTTGGTTCTCCCTGTCTTTAGATGAGGAGGTTAGATATGCTGATTGTCTTATCCTTTCTCCGAATCTTCTACCCATGTTCAGAATACCAACCTTATTCTTCTTTTTCTCTTTCAGAACCAGGGTCTTCAAATCCTCTTGCCCTTTATCCAAGCTTAAGAACATTTGTTGGAATTTGGCATTTTGTGCCTGAAGATCATTGATGGCTTGATCAGAAGACATTTTTGCTGAAATAAACAGCGAAGAAGATGAGAAACCTGTAATGGTATCTGTAATGGCGTGCATGATAATGGGGATGCACATGTAATGATTTCAAAGACTTTGGTTGATTTAAATTTGCAAACCAAAAATAAAACAAACTTTATTAGATTAACTTGTAAAAGGTTCAACAATGCCTTTAAGGCGTTACAAAGAAATAAATGGAAAACAAATCTAGAACTAGAAAAAAGCAAAATCAGAAATCCCATGGACGCTTCCTCTTTGTGCTCACGTAGTCATTGATCACTCTTTCCTCCTCGAGCTGCCTAGTGAGCTTCAGAATCTTCCTTTCTTGCTCATGGTACTTCTCCCGGTAAGTATCCCTTTCCTCTTTCACCTGAATCCATGATCTCTGCAATGCCCCAGGATCAGTGGGAATGTAAGGATAAAGAACTGTGTAAGGAACGCCCTCTTTGTTGGTGGGCTCCACAATCACTGGAAATACGACTTTATAAGGCATCCTAATCTTCTGGGCACGAGTTCGGACCCATTAGAGATAAGGATGCATAGGAAGGGAAGTCCTTTGTCCTAGCTCTTAGGGGTCAGATTTGTTTACCATGCCCCAAGCTCGTATAAACCTCCGGCGGTGCTCGTCAAAGTCTTCCTTGTAGTCAAATGCAATATCCTCAAGAAGTAGCTCATGAGGACCATCCCTCCGAGCACGACCAAATTGTCGCAAAGCTAGACAAGGATTGTAGGTTATACCCCCTTTGATTCCAAGAAATGGGACCATCCCAAACCTTCTTCATTCTTCAACACAGACTTGGGGAGGTGCGAAATAAACCACTTCGACAACAGCGGCATACAACGCATGAGAGTCCCTCTTCTTCGCACGGTACGAGTATAGAGGGCATGCAAGATATCACCCAGTAAAGTAGGCACATGATTGCGAGAAAGGAATATCTTAACCGCATTCACATCCACAAAGGAATTTGGATTTGGGAAAAGAACCAAACCTTAGATAAGGAGAGCCAAGACGTCTTCGAAGGCCTGAAAATCCAAATTATCCCAGAATAGCTGAGCCTGATCCATCAGAAATTTGGCTAAGAAACCTTCGACCCCGCTTCGTGTTTCCCAATTGGATACTACATCAGCCTGTTTCAGATGTAGAGCTGAAGCAATGTCTTCTGGTCTAGGAGTCTCTTCCATACCTGTGAAGGGAACCTACTCTAGGATGGATATGCCCAATAAGTGAGAGATTTCTTCCAAAGTGGGGACCAGTTGGTAATCTGGAAAGGTGAAGCAATGATGCACCGGATCAAAGAACTGGAAAAGTACACTCATCATCTACTCATCAAGATTTGAGGTGACTAGGCTAAGAAGTTGACCATGTCTTTTAATAAACATAGAGGTCTCAGAAACTCTTGAGGCTAACTCTTTAAGTTGAGCAGGTATTTGCACAAAGTTAACTCGGATGGTATTTCTACGTACGGAAGCCATAACCTGTAAAATAGGACAAAGATAAATCCCCTTGGTCTTTGAAATGGTTAGTATAATGAAGTATGAATGCCATGTTATGATGCATGATGTCATGATAAAAACAACAAGTATAACATATAACAGGCATGGCTAAGGCAAACAAGTCACACAAAAGCCCTTAAGTTTAAGGCTTGCATGGGGTCAAAGGTATTACCCTCTTGAAGTTCAGTTGGTTTCAACCTGTCCTAGAAAAAGTAACCGGGTTCTAGAGGTTCTCAATATCACTGACCATCCTCCATCGGTCATGGTTTCAGCTCACGCAATCTTTTCTTGCAACCGGAACTATCTCGAGAGTATGGTCTCAATGAGTGTAGTATCGAGTATCAACCAGTTCTCATCTTTACACCGAGGCCGGCTATCTCACTACTTTCTAATGGCCAAGTTGGTCGATTAAAGGTTCTAAGGTCAGTTGATGCTTAACGGCACACATAGCGGCCCCGTATTCTCCTTGTTTCTCCACAAGGGATACCGGTACCAACCAATGTTCCACATTAACATATCTACTGCTTCAACCGTAATGGTCTACACCGTACAGTTCCCTCACAGTTTATTGCTACTTACCTAAAAAGGTGTCCCCAGATCCGGGTTAGGATCTATAGTAACTGCCATGCAAAAACCCTTGAAAGTAAAGCAACCAAAACAAACAAGAGAAGAAATTTATGATGAACTAGATCCTAAGGTATACCCCACTTATAATTCCCTAGCAGAGTCGCCAGTTCTGTGATACGGTGGCAGAACCGACTGTTTTGAAAATGGAGGTTTGTGTTTTGCGTTTGTATTCGCAAAATGTTGCGGTAAGCAAGAGTCGCCACCGACTTTTATTTTATCCAACTGGAAAGGAAAAAAGCACAAAAAAATTCCTTTTTCGAGATTTTGAGTATGGGGGTAGATTATAGAAAGGGAGGGTGTTATAACCCTTTCTATCCGTGGTTTTCCACGGGCTCTTAGGTACTTTATCATCTTTTAAAATTGCTTGTGTGTTTGTTTTGAAAAGTTTTGTTTTACTTCGTTTTAACCCTTGTTTCTGTCCTCAAGAGTATTACGAAGTTATTTTTGAAAACTTTAAGTTTGGAAAGTGTTTGGTGTGACAAAGTTTGATTTTGAGCAAGTACCTACTCGAAAAAAGATTGTTTTTGTTCTTGTTTCCTTTAGGCCATGCTATCCTACTATTGAGAAATAGGTAGCATCGTCGTTGGAGTTGTAAGGTTCAATTTGTAAGGGACGTACGATCACTAAAGTAATGTTAGGACGTCTTAGTAATAACCCTAAAGTCTTAAGATCATATTCGAGGCAACATTTCCGAGGCAACATTTCCGAACGGGACATTTGATCTTTTGTTTAGACAAGAGGGAAAACACTAAGACACCTTATACTTAATGACCGTTTACCGAAGGCAACAGAAGTGAGAGTATACCCTAGGAGTGCGCATGTGCGAGTGTTTTGATTTCAGTTATTATCTTTGCACATTAGGGTTTTCTAGCCGTTTTAAATTATCATGCAATCTTGTCATACAATCCTATTAGCATACATCTAAACAGTTAATACTTACGAGAATTAAAATGAGGAAAAATAAAACCTACGCTATTACAAGGCTTCAGGGTGGGGATTAATTATATAGCAAAAAAAAACCCGTAAAAACGATAAATAAAGAAAATCCTAATTTAAACTATTAAATACCGTGAGCAATTACATTAGTATCACAAAAATAGTAAACACGCGCGATGAATTGAAAACGAGAGATTTAGGGTTTTGACCCTAACTATCTAATTATAATTTAAAAGAAAAATCATTTTTTGTGTTGTTTTTGATTATTTTGAGAAAATAAAGTTTAATTGAATAAAAATAACCTAATTACTAATTAATTTAAATTTAAGAAAAAAATAATTAAATTAACCTATTTTTGAGTTTTTTATTTCATTTGAGAAAGAAATAAAAATTAAATCAAAAGCTAACCCTGATTTTTCTAATTGATTTTAATTATATACAAAAAGTTAGAATTACCCTAATTTAAATTAAACTAACATTAAATTAAATTTGATAAAATAAAAACCTAATTCTAAATTTTGTGAAACTTGATTTTATGATTTTTGTGAAAAAGAAATTAATTTTGTTAAAAAAAACAATTAAGTAAATTAAATTAAATAAAAGAAAAGAAATAGAAAAGAGAAAGAATGGGCCTGGTATTAGCAAAAGGGAGGGGGTGTTATTTGCAATTTTCTGGGCCCAATAAGCTCCTGGCCCCATTGACTTTTCCAGATTCTGTGTGTACACTTGACTCCAGCGTATGGTGGACCCTCATGGGAAGGCCTTGGATTCTGGCATGTTGATGATCTGATGGTTGGATGTTGATGATGTATGGTGGACGCAAGGGACACTTGTGCACCTGATTATGCAAAGCAAAATAATATGAAACAATGTTTGGACCTGGGGATCGAACCCAGGTCCTTGAGCCTTCCCCCACTGCGCGCTTGCCAGCTGAGCTGGTTGTGTTAGTTGTACATAAGATCAACAACAAATATAATATGACAAAAGCAAAAAAGTTATATTTAAAATGCGTGAAATTTGAATTGGCAATTCAGGGAGTGCCACGTTACTTTCTTCTTCCTCCCACCGACGTGTTAGCCCTGGAAACTTTTACCTACGGACATCTGAGTGTAGGTACAACCATGTGTTTCTCCAAAACCTCATAAGCATGATAAATGACAACCAATGGTACCAATCAACTTGTTGCAACCTCACGAGCATCATGGTACCATTATTAATGGTCAATTGTTCCTGTATGCAAAATCCCTAAAAACGGAGCATGAACCCTAGCCATGGCACTTTCATATTTAGTCAGTAAAAATGCAATTAAATGTAACCATTAGCTTGCAAATAACTCAAGGATCATGAATATATCAATCAAACATGCTAAATATGTCTAAATTAATGTATTCGAATTCAAGAAAAGAGAAGAACCGTATGACTCTTACAACGTAATTTTGAGTGTAGGGAAGCTTGCTAGTGGTTGCTGAAGGGGTGAAAAACACAAGAAGGGGGGGTTGAATTGTAAACCTGGAAACTTAAATCAAATGACAAGATATTTTTATCCTGGTTCGTTTGATCTCAAACTACTCCAGTCCACCCGTCAAGGTGATTTCGCCTCTCTCCAACGAGGTCTTAATTCACTATATTCAACTGAATACAAATCTGCTTTAACAACTGCTAAAGCCTTCTTGATTCAAACCACAATCCGGTTTGTCAAGGCAACACTTTCTTACAAAGGTATAAAATAATGTGTGTGAATGTTTTCTACAAAACTATATCACAACTGTGATGTTTACACAAATGAAGCTTAGAAACTTAGAATGCTAAACGCTAATGGAGTATCAGAGTTTGTTGGTTTAGCAATATGGTAGATGAAGATTATGTTCAGCTTTGTGCGTGTAGAGAGTTTGGAAGCATTAGCCATGATAATCTTCGAAGCTTGGTTTATATAGCACTTGAGAAGATGAACGTTGATGCAAATATTCTTGATTCAATGCTATTAACAAGCTTTCCTTTTTGAGCAGATCTTGTCTGGAATGAGGCCGTTGGAATTGATTAGCGTTCAATGCACAGTACCGTTGCTTCTTCAATGCACGATCTGGCTTGGCTCATTCTGATTCTGCTTCGCTGCTGATGAACTATTTGATTCTGTATCAGAGTGTTTTACGCGCAGTTCTGTTCATCAAGCTTCAGCATGTGCAAGCGTTGATCATCTGATCTTGACGTTCTGATTCAGCAACTTCTGATGCTGGTGCATGAAAACATATTCTGATGCTGAGAACGTGATCTTGCTTATTTTAATCAGCATATCTGCAAATTAGAGCATAGTAATTTTAGGCAGCATATAATTCAATCATGAAATATTTAACTACTATATCTTTTCACTTTGTTATCATCAAAACTTAAATATAGGGTACTAGATTCAAACATTGTTCTAACAATCTCCCCCTTTTTGATGATGACAAAAACTAGATATTTTAAATGAAAAATAACGTGAAAAGTTATCAGAGCTATGTATCAGAATAAGAAGTACGGAGAATTCAGAGTTTAAGAGATACTCCCCCTGAGTTTGTTACTTCCCTTTGATATGCGTGTTCTTCAGAGTCAGATCTTTTTCTATCTTTGAGTATCAGAAAGCAGAGCTTCAGAGCTTTTCCTGTCAGAGCTTTGCTTCGGATCAGAGTGTTGGGACAATCAGAGCTTCATATATCAGAACTTCATATTTGATAAGAGCAACATGAGCTTCTAGTTCTTAGTCTTCATAGTGTTCGGAGCTTCCTTGTGCCTGTAGACTTAACAACAAAACAGAAAAACATTTCAAGTAATAGAGTTAGAATGTTTGAGATTTTCTGTCTAGTTAGCCGTTATTGATTTTAAATATCATTCTTGTTCTCCCCCTTTTTGTCAGCAATCAAAAAGTGTTAGTGATGTGCTAAAACAATTTAGATCAGAAAAACAAGTTATATTAAAATAGTTCAGAATCAGAGCAAAATAGCATTACAAAACATAGTCAAAACATAGAATGAAAAATTATGCATGAAAAAGATTTTAAGGTTGATTTGAGAGAAAAAGGTTTTAAGCAGATAACTCAGAAATATGCAGAGAATACTTAAGAGATTATGAGAAAGCGTAAAGAGTAAGAATGAAGAATAATGTGCTTAAATAAAGTTTTCAAAAATTATTTTGAAAAAATTAAACGTTTTTAAGAGAGAGAAAAAAATAATGATTGCCATTAACAAGCGTGATTACTTTTGCATTAAATGCTTGCTGATTTTGGGGGATTTGAGAAAGATACTTAAAAACGGTTACCAGACATGTGTCTCAATGCACCCAATCAGCGCTTTCCTTTCTCAGAAGCGTGCACGCGTTCTGCTTCAGGGATTTGCTGATGATTGGATGACACTTGTTTGATGTAGTGATCAGCACGTCTGTCTTTGAGATTAGACTCTCAGATCTTTAGACTTGCATCTGATACAATCTGCATGTTCTATCTTTCTGAAAGAAGATTGATCAGAAGTTCACAGTAATATAATTACATTCTGAAGATAAATACATGGAATTAAAACATTTTCATTCTGGGCATACTTTCATGCTGAGATGTTTCAGAATGAAATTAAACCTATCTTCTGAAAGGGGTT
The DNA here is from genome assembly GCA_948472305.1 of Vicia faba. Taxonomy (NCBI): domain Eukaryota; kingdom Viridiplantae; phylum Streptophyta; class Magnoliopsida; order Fabales; family Fabaceae; genus Vicia; species Vicia faba. The sequence continues at coordinate 981,434,605 of OX451735.1, forward strand.
TTGTAAAGATATCAGCCCATTGATGGTCTGTATCTATAAATTTCAAGTTTAAAATACCTTTCTGAATATAGTCCCTAATGAAATGATGTTTTATTTCTATATGCTTAGCTCTAGAATGTAAAATAGGATTCTTACTTAAGCAAATAGCAGAAGTATTATCACAAAGAATATGAATGTTACTCTCAAAAATCTGGAAGTCTTCAAGCTGACTTTTCATCCAGAGCATCTGTGTGCTGCATCCAGCTGCTGCTATGTACTCAGCTTCTGCTGTTGACAGAGCAATAGTTGATTGCCTTTTGCTGGACCACGAGATCAGATTTTCTCCCAGAAACTGGCAGCTTCCAGAAGTACTTTTGCGTTCCACTCTGTCTCCAGCAAAATCAGCATCACAGTAGCCTACTAAGCTGTAATCACTAGATTTTCTATAAAACAAACCCAGATTAGTAGTACCTTTCAGATACTTGAAAATTCGCTTAACAGCTGTTAAGTGAGATTCTCTAGGATCTGATTGGAATCTAGCACAAATACATACGCTGAATAAAATATCAGGTCTTGAAGCAGTCAGATAAAGGAGAGAACCAATCATACCTCTGTAGACTTTCTGTTCTACGCTTTTGCTTACCTCTTCTCTTTCCAGAATGCACGTGGGATGCATTGGAATCTTTGATGGCTTACATTCTGAGAGGTCAAATTTCTTCAGAAGATCTCTGATGTATTTGCTCTGATGAATGTAAGTTCCCTCTGGAGTTTGATTGATCTGAATTCCTAGAAAGAATTTCAGTTCCCCCATGAGGCTCATCTCAAATTCTGCCTGCATACACTTAGCAAATTTTCTTCCAAGAGAAGGATTAGTAGAACCAAAGATTATATCATCAACATAAATTTGACAGACTAAAATGTCACTCTTAACTGTTTTACAGAATAGAGTAGTGTCCACTTTCCCTCTGGTGAATTCATTTTCAAGCAGAAAGTTACTTAGCCTTTCATACCAAGCTCTGGGAGCTTGTTTCAGACCATACAGTGACTTTTTCAGTTTGAAAACATGTTCTGGATGTTTTGTATTTTCAAAACCTGGGGGTTGGTGAACATAAACTTCTTCTTCTATATAACCATTTAAGAATGCACTTTTGACATCCATCTGATACAGAGTGATGCCTCTATTAACAGCAAATGAGATTAAGAGTCTGATAGATTCTAACCTGGCGACTGGGGCAAAGGTTTCTGTATAGTCTATCCCCTCTTGCTGACTATAACCTTGTGCAACCAATCGTGCCTTGTTTCTGACGACTTCACCTTGTTCATTGAGCTTGTTTCTGAACACCCATCTTGTTCCAATGACGTTGAATCCTTTTGGTCTTGGAACGAGATCCCATACGTCGTTTCTGGTGAATTGATTCAGCTCTTCTTGCATTGCCAGAATCCAGTCATTGTCCAGAAGTGCTTCATCAATAGAAGAAGGTTCAATCAGAGACACAAGTCCCATCAGAGTTTCTTCAGAGTTTCTGAAGCTTGCTCTTGTTCTGATTGGATCTTCCTTTCTTCCTAGGATAGTCTCGTCTGGGTGATCCAAACTGCTTCTGGGTAATCTCTTCTGAGGTTGATCAGCAGCAGTTGTAGGATTTCTAGCATTGCTTCTTTCAGACGTTGAAGGAATGTCTGTGTTGAGAGCTTCTGATGACTTGTCTTCAGAACCTGCAAATTCAATTTCTATACCTGCAAGATTTTCATTCTGCTTTGACTTTTCAGAGTCAAGCTTGTCATCAAAACGAACACTGATTGATTCTTCCACAATCTGTGTTTCTGTATTGTATACTCTGTACCCTCTTGAGCGTTCAGAGTATCCTAACATAATACACTTCTGTGCCTTAGAATCAAACTTGTTCAAATAATTCTTAGTGTTTAACATATAGCAAGTACATCCAAATGGATGAAAATACGAAATGTTGGGCTTTCTGTTCTTCCACAATTCATATGGAGTCTTTTCCAGAATAGGTCTTATTGAGATTCTATTCTGAATGTAACACGCTGTGTTTATTGTCTCTGCCCAGAAAGTCTTAGCAACGTTTGTCTCGTTGATCATGGTTCTGGCCATTTCTTGCATTGTTCTGTTCTTTCGTTCTACAACTCCATTTTGTTGGGGAGTTCTAGGACAAGAGAAATCATGCAGAATGCCTTTGTCATTAAAGAATGACTCAAAATCTTTATTTTCAAATTCTCCACCATGATCACTTCTGACTTTAACGATTCTAAGATCTTTTTCATTCTGAACTTGGTTACAGAAGGTAACAAACACAGAGTGTGACTCGTCCTTGTGTCTTAAGAACTTTACCCATGTCCATCTGCTATAGTCATCTACGATTACTAACCCATACTTCTTGCCACTTACAGAAGCAGTCTTAACTGGTCCAAATAAGTCAATGTGCAGAAGTTCTAATGGCTTAGAGGTAGAAACAACATTTTTGGATTTAAAAGAGGGTTTTGCAAATTTGCCTTTCTGACATGCTTCACACAGAGCATCTGAATTGAACTTCAAATTTGGAAGTCCTCTGACCAGATTGAGTTTGTTAATCTGAGATATTCTTCTCATACTAACATGCCCCAATCTTCTGTGCCAGATCCACTGCTCGTTGTTAACAGACAGAAGACATTTTACGTTCTGACTCTTTAGTTCAGAAAGTTTGATTTTGTAAATGTTGTTTTTCCTCTTACCATTAAATAGGATAGTCCCATCTTTCTGACTAACAGCTTTACATGATTTTTGATTAAAGATTATATCATAACCGTTATCACTTAATTGACTTATGGATAACAGGTTATGCATCAATCCATCTACAAGCAGAACATTATTAATAGAGGGAAGATTTCCGTTACCTACAGTTCCAGAGCCAATGATCTTTCCCCTCTGATTGCCTCCAAAGCCAACGTGGCCTCCAGGCTTAAGTTCCAGGCTTTGGAACATATGCCTTCTTCCCGTCATGTGTCGTGAGCAGCCAGAGTCCAGGTACCATGATTGGTGTTTCTGACTTGCTGCTAAAGATATCTGCAACATGTATTATTTTGTCCTTAGGTACCCAGATCTTCTTGGGTCCTGATTTGTTAGTTTTACCAAAACTCTGGTTGAATTTTGGTTTCACAGAGTGCTTACTACTAGTATATTTGATGTCATGTGTGTGACCATACACAAAGTGTGAATTTAGAGGAGTGTGTTTAATAACTAAATCCATGACATTCTTAGGTGTAGGAACCTTACCTTGGTATCCTATTCCTTTCCTGCCGTTTCCGCTAACTCCATAGATCATTGAAGCCATTCTGCTTCTATCTATGCTTTTAGCAAGGAACTTCTGGAAACTATGATCATACTCCTTGATGATCTCATCAGCGTTGCTGGGAGTTTCAGAAATTGGTACCTTCTGAGAGTTTTGTAAAGAGTTTTCTAATTTTAAAATTTTATCTCTCAGCTCAGAGTTTTCCAATTTGAGACTCTCAGACTTATTAGAGTCAGATTCAAGAGTCCTTTTCAGGTCTCTGAATTTAGCTCTAATCTGCTGATAACGTTCCAGAATTTTATTGAGGCTTTCAGCAAGTTCAGCCTTTGTAAAATTAACAGCGAAGTTAGGAAATACCTCTTCTGTGTCTGATTCTGAGTCTGAGTCAGAAGCTTCACTGTCATCTGGAATGCTAGCCATGAGCGCTATGTTCGCCCTTTCATCATCTGATTCTGAGTCAGCTTCAGACGAGTCAGAGTCATCCCATGTGGCCATGAGACTTTTCTTCTTCTCTCTTCCAAACTTCTTTTTGGGCTTTTCCCTCTGAAGCTTTGGACAGTCACTCTTGTAGTGTCCTTGCTCATTGCACTCGTAGCAGATGATGTCTTTTGTATTTGGCTTCTTGCTACCAGAGGAGCCTTCAGATCTTCTGTATCCAGAGGAAGAATCTGTCCTTCTGTATCTTGAAGAAGACTCGTTCTGATCAGATCTTCTGGGATTCCTGAACTTCCTTTGTCTTTGCTTCCACAGTTGATTTACTCTTCTGGAGAGAAGGGAAAGCTCGTCTTCTTCTGATGAGGATCCATCAGATGTTTCTTCAACTGCCTGCAAAACTTTAGATTCAGATTTTCTGTTAGATTTTAAAGCTATAGGCTTACCTTGCTTCTGAGGCTCATCAGCTTCTAGCTCTATCTCATGACTTCTGAGGGAGCTTATAAGTTCCTCCAGAGTGATTTTGTTGAGATCCTTCGCTAGCTTCAGAGCAGTAACCATAGGCCTCCACTGCTTGGGTAAACTTCTGATTATCTTCTTGACATGGTCAGCAGTAGAGTATCCCTTGTCCAGAACTTTGAGACCAGCTACCAGAATCTGGAATCTAGAGAACATAGTTTCAATGGATTCAGATTCTTCCATTTTAAACGCCTCATACTTCTGAATGAGCGCCAGAGCTTTTGTTTCTTTGACTTGAACGTTGCCCTCATGCGTCATTCTGAGAGAATCAAAGATGTTCTTAGCTGTGTCTCTGTTGGAGATCTTCTCATACTCAGTATATGAGATGGCACTGAGGAGGATGGTTCTGGCCTTATGGTGATTCTTGAAATCACGCTTTTGTTGATCAGTCATTGATTTTCTTTCAATCTTCTGACCAGTTGCATTCACAGGGTGCGTGTATCCATCTGTCACCATATCCCACAGATCAGCATCATGTGCTAGAAAGAAGCTTTCAATTCTGTCTTTCCAGTAGTCAAATTTTCTCCATCAAAGACTGGAGGTTTGCCGCTGAATCTGTCTCTATCCTCATTGTTGTCATTGCTGAAATGAGAGTTGTTTCCTGCCATTGTGTTTTTCTGACGCTGGATCTTGTACTGACACGGTTAAGTGTTTTAGCTCAGAACCAGGCGCTCTGATGCCAATTGAAGGGGTGAAAAACACAAGAAGGGGGGGTTGAATTGTAAACCTGGAAACTTAAATCAAATGACAAGATATTTTTATCCTGGTTCGTTTGATCTCAAACTACTCCAGTCCACCCGTCAAGGTGATTTCGCCTCTCTCCAACGAGGTCTTAATTCACTATATTCAACTGAATACAAATCTGCTTTAACAACTGCTAAAGCCTTCTTGATTCAAACCACAATCCGGTTTGTCAAGGCAACACTTTCTTACAAAGGTATAAAATAATGTGTGTGAATGTTTTCTACAAAACTATATCACAACTGTGATGTTTACACAAATGAAGCTTAGAAACTTAGAATGCTAAACGCTAATGGAGTATCAGAGTTTGTTGGTTTAGCAATATGGTAGATGAAGATTATGTTCAGCTTTGTGCGTGTAGAGAGTTTGGAAGCATTAGCCATGATAATCTTCGAAGCTTGGTTTATATAGCACTTGAGAAGATGAACGTTGATGCAAATATTCTTGATTCAATGCTATTAACAAGCTTTCCTTTTTGAGCAGATCTTGTCTGGAATGAGGCCGTTGGAATTGATTAGCGTTCAATGCACAGTACCGTTGCTTCTTCAATGCACGATCTGGCTTGGCTCATTCTGATTCTGCTTCGCTGTTGATGAACTATTTGATTCTGTATCAGAGTGTTTTACGCGCAGTTCTGTTCATCAAGCTTCAGCATGTGCAAGCGTTGATCATCTGATCTTGACGTTCTGATTCAGCAACTTCTGATGCTGGTGCATGAAAACATATTCTGATGCTGAGAACGTGATCTTGCTTATTTTAATCAGCATATCTGCAAATTAGAGCATAGTAATTTTAGGCAGCATATAATTCAATCATGAAATATTTAACTACTATATCTTTTCACTTTGTTATCATCAAAACTTAAATATAGGGTACTAGATTCAAACATTGTTCTAACAGTTGCAACTCGATCCAGGGATGTCCAGCAAACGGTTGGGATGACTAGAATGCCTTGAAGTGATCTGTAACTTGGAAATCAGTTTGCAAATTTTCTTGAATTTTTTGATACTTGTTTTCTCTCTTGCACGCCTCCAACCTCCTTCTTTTGGTCTGCACTTGTTCCTTATATATGGTAGAATGCATTAGGGTTACAATTCTGTATCAAATCTCTCTCAATTATGATTATTGATTCATGATTTGATCCTTGTGAAAAATCTTTCCAAATCAAGCAAATCCAATATTTTTGTGTCCATTTGAACCTTGCACGATTTGATCTTGTTTCCAGCTGTGTAATGATCCTAAACATGCACAAAATCTCAAGATTTGATTAGCTTTTGATATTTTTACTATTTTATTTTGATTTTATTTGATTTAAATGAAATAAAATCAAAATAAATGACAAAAATAAAATAATGACAAATGGAAGGGATCATGGGTCGTGGGTCACATTACAAACTCAGTGCAAGCATAAAAAGTTGGGCGAATTTGACAAAATATGCAATTTTGTAAAAAGGGTCAACTTGGCCAATGCATAAATCTTTCAATTTTGACCCTAGATATGTGTTTTTAGAATTTTTATAAAGCTTAAGATATCCTCTAAGCAACCCTTTTAGTCTCATCTCAATTGAGTCTTCCATATTCATGTATGAAGCTTTGACCCAAAAGGTGTTTTTGTTGACTTTCCAAAATGATCTATAATGTCCAAATTCATATCTTCTTGTGAGTTCATATTTTGAAATCTAAAGATGAATTGTATGGAATTGCATCCTCTTCAAAATGAGCTTTGGATGGGTCATTTTTGATAAAGTATGAGAAAGTTATGCTTGGTCAAAGTTGAGTTGACTTTTCCTACAAAACCCTAATTTAGCAACTTTTGGGTTTTGATGAATTATGAGCAATCCTTGACGAATATTAATCAACCCTTGATTAAATGATGAATAATACTTCAAAATGAGAATGTTGACCAAAAATCTTGAAGTTTGACTGTATGTGGGCCATAGTTGACTTTTTCCCTAACATAGTCGAATTTCAGGCCTTTGAGCAATTGACTGAGCAAACTTCCTCTGCAAGGCTTGAAACTTGACATGGATGATCTTGAGAACATATTAGGACAATGGTGAGCATTTGGGATCCTTTGGACTCAAGCATCTTGGTGCAAAATGAAACCCTAATTTGAGGTAGACTGCCTTAGGAGAGAATTTGTCTGGCCAACCGTTGGACTTCCTTGAGCAATTTGAGGACCTCACTTGACATGTATTGAGAAATATGGGAGGGTAAATTTTGGCGTACAACAAGCACCATAATTGACAACATCTTAATACAACATCATCGTTGGCCAAAAACCCACATCTTAAAAGCATCTCAACATCTTTTCATCAACATCATTCATCAACATCATTTATCATCATAAATCATCGAAACAAACTCTCATTAACATCATATCATCAACAACTCAACTGTACAATAATACAATAGTAACTCATCAATTTCACAATGTTGGCCATAGGCCTATAACATGATATTGCCTATAAAAAGTTAGTCAACTAAGGCTTACTTCTAAATTATCAAACCTCTGCATACTACTATTCTGTAATACTACATCATTATCACCATTACTCCTATTGTTACAAACCAGACGGTAATCCATAAACTTTTCGTCCTCATCACTCTTAACAAAAACGACATAACGATTAACACGGGAACTAATCTGATTACTAACTTGGATACTAGGATTATCCTTTCTATCCTTCATTTTAATCCTTAAGAATGAAGTTCATTGCGTTAGCTATTCAACACTTTAAACGACACCTTGAACGGAGTCCGAAAACTCAAGTTATAGTATTCTCAAACTGATTATGCCAAAAACCAAACAACATAGATCACGCATAATGCTTTGGGTCGACGCGTACTAAACTGATCACGCCACATGATTCGACGCATTCCCTCTTGTATCGACTCATACTGAGTCTGTCACACTGCATGTATCGATACATGCTCCTACATATCGACTCATCTTGAGTCTGAAAGCTCTCACGTATCGACTCATGACCCTTCGTGTCGACTCATCCTGAGTCTCCAAGCCTTCTTGTATCGATATATAGCATTTGGGGTCGACACATACTGCTTTGCTATGGATATTTTTTGTGATTTCTCTGTATTTCCACTAGGAGTTCCATACTTTATGCCCTAAAAACATCCTCTAATTGTAGAAAACCATCAACTATAATTATCCTATAATTCTACATCAAATATACAGCATTGGGACATCATCGTTCATCTTTCAATCATCAATTTCCATCATATAACATCATATATAAATTCAATCATGAACACAACAACATTTCACCTCTAACCCCACATACCAATTATCAAGAACCCTATTATAGAGTCAGAGCCCCACCCTTACCTTGGATTGAAGGTTGTTTTATAAATTTTCTGGTTGAATTCCCGTTCTACCTCTTTTCCTCCTTTCCAACAGCTTTCACGTTCTTTCTCTTCTAACCATTATTCTTCTTACTGCTTCTTCTTTTTCTATTCTTTCTAACAATAATAAAATAACCTATTATTATCTTTATTCCTTAATGGGCTTAAAACTGCAACACCCCCCTTATTACTACTTCTATTCCTTTAAATCAAGCCAACATCAAATAACATCATCCTTCTAATATTATTTCACCACTTAATAAAATAAATTAAATCCAACTAATCACAACACAATTTCACAAAATATTCCAAAAATAATTTAATTAAATAATTAATTAAATAATTAATTAAATTTCGGGCGTTACAGATTGATCCAAAGGATGGATCTAAAGTGCAGGGTAGGCGCTTGGAATGTGAGACGTATAAGATCCTGTACAAATAGATTGAGAAAATATGAAAACGTGAGATTTTGGGATCGAACCCAAAACCCTTCGCTTCAACGCCTGCGCCCTTGTCATCTGTGCCATCTTGTTTATCTATTAGAATAATGAACAAACAATAATATAATAGAGATAAACACCTTATGCCAGAAAACACGCGCGATTTCAAATCCTCCAGTGGTTATCAGACACATCATCATCTTCTCCCCAAGATTGTTGTTTTAGGTATCAGCCTTTTACTTACGAACACCAGCTGTAACTATAACCCTGCAAATCTCAAAAATCAATACCAGACAAGATAAATCAAATTCAAGCATACAGATCAACTCGTTTTGATCTCATGAGTAAGATGGCATCCATCTTTTTCCCTGGTTTTACCTGCGTCAAAAAGCCCTAAAACGCAACCTCAAACCTTAACAATGGCAACTATCTGTACATGCGCTAAAACTCCTAATTAATCATACCAATACGTTCTAAATGATGATACAAACATGAAGGAATGCTTAGAAATTATTTATGATGCGTAAATTTGCAGAACCAAATTCGAGAAAAATGGAAAATCGTGACACTGTAAGGTGATGATTCCCGGAGCTTTTACGCGTGCAAACGATGCTATTAGCTTCAGGAGACGTCCAAGAGTGGATTGGTTGCCTTGAATCACCTTGAACCGCCCTCTAAATCAGAATTCGAACAACACTTTTTTGTCAAAAAATTATAGTTTTGTTCTTCTTATGGAGGCAGTCGTTTTGTGTCTTCTAGGTCTGGCCTCCTTGTGTATATGTATTGGAACGTATTAGGTTAACAAAAACAGATTGAATATTGCACAATTATGAAGAGAAGATTTGATTTGTTCCTTGCATCATTTGTTTCCAAAACAAGACAAATCATGCCATTCTTGATCCAATCACCTCTTGCATGATTTACTTGATTTTATTTGATTTTATTTGAATTTTAAATTAATAAAATCACAATAAATTAAATAAATAAGTTAATAAGGCATAGAGTGGTTCATGGATCGTGTACCATGTTAAGAACAAGCTCCAATCTTGAAAAGATAGGCCCATGTGGAGAAAATACCATTTTGGGCATTGTTGACTTTGTGCAAATTTCCAAAAATGGCCAACTTTGACAATGCACATCTCTCTCAATTTTGACCCTAAGAAGGTGTTCTTGGACTATTTAGAAAGCTTAGGGTGTCCTCTAAGCAACCTCTTTGTTTTCATCTCAATTTGATCTTCCATGTTCCTGTAAGCATCTTTGACCCAAAAGGTGTTTTTGTTGACTTTTGAAAAGGACCTATAATGTCTGAATTCATATCTTTTCATGAGTGCATTTTTTGAACTTGATGGTTGAGTTTGAGTTGTATGTGATTGAATCCTCTTCAAAATGAGCCTTGGATGGGAAATTTATGATAAAGTATTAGAAAGTTATGCCTGGTCAAAGTTTGGTTGACTTTTCATATAGGAACCCTAATTTAGCAACATTTGAGTTTTGATGAATTAGGAGCATTCCTTGAGGAATCATAATCAACCCTTGATCAAATGATGGATATCACTTCAAAATGTTGATGTTGACCAAAAATCTTGAAGTTTTAGTGTATGTGGGTCACAATTGACTTTTGACCTAGTACAGTTGATTTTTAGGCATTTGAGCATTTGATTGAGCAAACTCCTTGTGCAAGGCTTGAAACTTGGCATGGATGATCTTGAGAACATATTAGGACCATGTAAAAGATGTGTGACCTTTGGATTTCACCCATCCTGATGAAAATGGAAACCCTAGTTTGAGGTTCATTGTCCTAGGAGGAGGATTTGTCTGGTCAATCCTTAGGCATCCTTGGACAAGTTGAGAACTTCAATGAGTATGTTTTGAGTAAAATGGGAGGGAAAATTTTAGGGTACAACAGCTTCCCCTGTTCAATCTTCTTAAACCTGAGGATGTAAATTGGTTGGTCTGCCTTTCGTGATCTGAAGGTAGAAGATGATTGAACATTAGAGTGCCCATAAATTTGCACTCGCATGAAGTAATACTGATTGGTGATATCGGGAATGGGGTTACAAATTCCATTTGGAAGTTAACAGAGAATCGTCGGAGATGGTCTTAAAGATGCCATCCAAAAAAGATATCGGGCGCCTAAGAGATTCCTTTGCGAGAATTCCTGTATCTGCCGTTGAGGAGGACTTCGTCGGGGAATGTTGATCTACGTCTTGGGAAATAGAGTACAGGAGCTTAGGTTTTCCTTTACTCTACTGGGGAATTAACTCATGATTGAGGAGGTGAAAGTAAATTGCATATCTGGTCAGGGTCTAGGCTGCACCGCGACTTACTAGGGAAATATGAAACCGTATGTGTCTGGTCGGGTCCAGGTCTTATATTGTTGTAAAGTGTTGTCTGGAGATAAGAGAGAAGGAACCTAGATAGTAGGGTTGCTTCGAAATAAAAGCCTGGATAGTAGGGCTATGAGAAGGAACCTGGATAGTAGGGTTACTTCAAAATGAAATCCTGGATAGTAGGGCTACGAGAAGGAACCTGGGTCGTAGGGTTACTTTGAAATGAAAGCCTGGATAATAGGGCTATGAGAAGGAACCTGGACCATAGGGTTACTTCAAGATGAAAGCCTGGATAGTAGGGCTATGAGAAGGAACCTGGGTCGTAGGGTTACTTCGAGATGAAAGTATGGATAGTAGGGCTTTGAGAAGGAACCTGGATAGTAGGGTTACTTCGAGATGAAATCCTGGTTAGTAGAGCTTTCAGAAGGAACCTGAATAGTAGGGTTACTTCGAGATAAAAGCCTGGATAGTAGGGCTTATGGGAAGGAACCTGGATAGTAGGGTTACTTCAAGATGAAAGTCTGGATAGTAGGGCTATGGGAAGGAACCTGGATAGTAGGGTTACTTTAGGATGAAAGCCTGGATAGTAAGGCTTATGGGAAGGAACCTGGATAGTAGGGTTACTTCAAGATGAAAGCCTGGATAATAGGGCTATGGGAAGGAACCTGGATAGTAGGGTTACTTCGGGATGAAATCCTGGATAGTAGGGCTTATGGGAAGGAACTTGGGTCGTAGGGTTTCTAGAATGAAAGCTTGGATAGTAGGGCTTATGGGAAGGAACCTGGGTCGTAGGGTTTATGGAACGAAAACCTGGATAGTAGGGTTACATCGGGATGAAAGCCTGGATAGTAGGGCTTATGGGAAGGAACCTGGATAGTAGGGTTACTTCGAAATGAAAGCCTGGATAGTAGGGCGATGAGAAGGAACCTGGGTCGTAGGGTTACTTCGAGATGAAAGCCTGGATAGTAGGGCTATGAGAAGGAACCTGGATTGTAGGGTTACTTCGAGATGAAATCTTGGATAGTAGGGCTTATGGGAAGGAACCTGGGTAGTAGGGTTACCTCAAGATGAAAGCCTGGATAGTAGGGCTTATAGGAAGGAACCTGGGTAAGGCTGCTTTGAGAGGAGTTTGGGTAAAACTGCATCTAAACCGAGAAGGAACCTAGGTAAGGTTGCTTCGTTTAATGACGCGGGTTGGTTGATGATAAGTGTCTTTCCTGAAAAGATAACAGTGTTAATTATATGCGATGCATGAAATGCATTGTGGGATGATGTTCTCAAAATAAATGAGATTATGTTGTATGCAATATGTATGCGCATGTTATGATGTATGAACATGAGATGTTATTGTGACTTATCCGAGTATGGGAAAATAAATCGCTGATTGTTGTTGGAGAGTATTGGAAACTGAATTCCTGACCGTCATAGAAAAAGTGGTTCTTCTACTTCTGTTGGGGATGGTAAACGGAGATGACTATGCCGGGGATTTATTCCTTTCTGTTTGTGAATATTTTTCCAGGGAGAGACTCTGTTTGAGAATAGCTCTGCGGGGGAATAATTCTGTTGGAAAGTGAACTTCTGTAGCTGGAGGGATAAACTCTTTCGGGGATTGAGTTTCCGCATTCAGGGAAATAAACTCTGCTTGGGAGACAAATTTTATGACCTGCTTGCGATTATGAAATTCAGCTGGGGGAATATAGCTATCATTTCTCTGAAGGGAACTGGCTGGGGAAAGTACCTCCTGTTTTGGGGAAGCTGACATCAACACTTTGATTACCTTTACTCTGTGGGGAGTACAAATGTCGCAAGGTCGTATGTAATGATGACTTTGTTTCAAAGAGGTCTCTACCCCAGTACCTACTGGACAGAGTAACTGTCGGGTTTGACATTTTTTTGTTTTTTTTTTGTTTTTGCCCCTGTTTCTTAAGTTACGAGCAATTGTCTTTCCATTTCTTATGTGAATATTTGTGAATAGAAATCATATTCAAATGCATATGTCAAGAATAAGTCATTGGACGTTCTTGCAAAACAAAATAGTAAAAGAAAAAACACATAGTTTTTTGTAAATATGATTTGTATTGATTTTCGAAGTTGGCCTATAACAAGCGTTTTTGTACAAGGAAGCTGATGCTCTAGTAAGAGAATTCCACCTTAAAAATGGAAGCTATACAATATTGTGTAAATAATAAAACAGCTATGTACAACAATCCCATTGGGTTCCATGTCTGCTATTGCCTCTATGTCTTCGAGCGTCTTATCACTTTTCTACTTGTCCGAAGCTGATTAGATTGATTGGTGTCGTTCGAGCTAGATAGTTGATACTGAGGTCTGATCGCAAGGTGATCCAATGGGACATAATGATACGCTTTACATCCCTAACTTTTTCCTGGACTGCCCTTTCGGGTTTTCAGTCTACCGGGATACCCCTTTTTGCCCAAGCCGCCTCTTCAGGTTTTCGACTTGCCAGGTGTACAGATTTTTTCGTTTTTATCCCTTACTTTTTCCAGAACCCTTTTGGTTCGCCGAGAAGCCCTTATTTTTGCCTAGGCCAGTCAACCTAGTGGGTCTTTTATCATGCGTAGTATCTTTTCACTATGTCCACATTGACAGGGTGAGGAAGATGTTTTTAATCATGGTGGTTAGAATCATGGCTCCATCCGAGAAGATGTTTTTAATCATAAATGGCCCTTTGTATGTGGGAGTCCATTTCCCCTGGGATCAACTTGAGGAAATATGATACGCTTGATTAATAGATCCCCGATTTGATACTCTTGGTGTCTGACCTTTTTGTTGAAAGCCTTGATCATTCATTTTTGATACGTTTGAGCATGACATACAGCAGAATATCTCTTCTCATTGATCAGATTCAATTGATCAAGCCGATTCTGGATCCAGTTGTCTTCGTTCAAACCCGCGTCCTTCATAATCCTTAAAGAAGGAATATGGACCTTAATGGGTAAGACTGCCTCCATGCCATATACTGGAGAGTAGGGTGTTGCCCCTGTCGATGTCTGTGCTGAGGTACGGTACCCATAAATAGAAAATGGTAACATCTCGTGCCAGTCTTTATATGTCATCGTCATCTTCTGTATGATCTTCTTGATGTTCTAGTTAGCTGCTTCAACAATGCCATTCATCTTCGCCGGTAGGGAGAAGAGTTATGATGTTGTATCTTGAATTGTTTACAGAGCTCGGTGATCATCGTGTTATTGAGATTGGTACCATTGTCAATGATAATTCTCTCTGGCACACCATACCGACAGATCAGGTTATGCCTGATAAACCGAACAACAACGTTCTTGGTAACGGTAGCAAAGGAGAAAGCCTCAACCCATTTTGTGAAGTAATCGATGGCCACCAGGATGAAGCGATGCCCATTGTAAGCGGTAGGTTTGATTTCTCCGATCATGTCAATTCCCCACATAGCAAAGGGCTAACGATCCATCAAGACGTTCAAAGGAACCTGAGGCACATGCACCTTATCAGCATAGATTTGGCACTTATGACAAGTTCGGGAGTGCTGATAACAATCTGCTTCCATAGTGGACCAGTAGTATCCTGCCCGTAGGATCTTCTTGGCCATGGTATGTCCACTTGAATGAGTTCCGAAGGTACCTTCATGTAGATCTGTCATAATCCTCTCTTCTTCGCTCTTGTTTACGCATCGCAGTAAGGTAGAGTCATGATTGCGCTTGTAGAGGATTCCATTACCGAGGAAGAATTTGGCAGCGAACCTTCTTAGAAATTTCTTATCATTGACAGATGCCCCTTCAGGATACTCTTGAGCCTCGAGATACCTTTTCACTTCGTGAAACCAAGGTTTATCTGCTACCTCTTCAGTATCAATCTCGCAGCAGTGTGCTAGTTCATCCAACCTTTCAATGGTGATTCGGGGAGCTTCGTTGTCCCACCTGACTTTGAACATAGAAGACATGGTAGCTAAAGCATCCTCTAATTGATTCTCCTCTCGTGGGAAATGTTCAAAGGTTACCTCCTCAAAGTGTGGGAGCAACGTTAGCACGTGTTCTTTGTACGGGATGAGATTCAGATGCTTTGTATCCCACTCTCCTTTGATTTGGCTTATCACTAAGGCTGAATGCCTGAAGACATTTAAGAACTTGATCCTGAGGTCGATAGCGGCTTTGATACCCATAATGTAGGCTTCATACCTCGCCGTGTTGTTAGTGCAGTTGAAACATAGTCGGGAAGTGAAAGGAGTATGACAACCCTCAGGAGATATGATTACAACGCAAATGCCATTACCGAGTGAGTTCGAAGCTCCGTCGAAAACCATAGTCCATCAGGATCCTTCCTCAGGTCCTTCATCTGGTCCAGGTTCTTCGTACTCAGTCACTAGCATAATATTCTCATCCGGGAACTCAAAATTCATGGACTGGTAGTCATCCACGGCTTGATGAGCCAAATGATCAGCCAATACACTTCCCTTGATTTCTTTCTGGGTTGTATATTGTATATCGTATTAAGTTAAGATCGTCTTCCATCTCGCTATTCTTCCGGAGAGAGCGGGCTTCTCGAAGATGTATTTGATTGGATCCATATTAGATATCAACAGAGTAGTGCGGGTCAACATATACTGTCTTAGTCGGTGAGAAATCCATGCCAAAGCGCAGCAAGTTTTCTCGAGCAGTGAGTATCTTGTCTCACAGTCGGTAAACTTTTTGCTAAGGTAGTATATTGCGTGCTATTTTCGACCAGACTCGTCATGCTACCCCATCACACACCCCATTGAATTTTCTAGCACTGTTAAGTATAATATCAAAGTTCTTCCTTCAACCGGAGGCATCAGAATTGGTGGTTCTTGAAGGTATTCTTTGATCCTTTCGAGTGCAGTCTAGCATTCGTCATTCCACTTTACCACTTGATCTTTCTTCAGAAGCTTGAAGATGGGCTCACAAGTAGCAGTCAGATATGAAATGAACCTGGCGATATAATCCAGGCATCCCAAGAAACCACTAACTTCCTTCTCGGTACGGGGAGCCGACATCTCTTGTATGGCTTTTACCTTTACGGGGTCTACCTGAATACCTTTGTCACTGACGATGAACCCCAGAAGCTTACCAGACCTTACCCTGAAGGTACACTTGTTCGGATTCAGTCTCAGCTTGTATGTCTTCAACCGGTCAAGCAACTTTTATAGATGGTCAAGGTGCTCCTCTTCGGTTTGAGACCTGGCTATCATGTCATCAACAAAAACCTATATCTCATGGTGAATCATATCGTGGAACAAGGCGACCATGGCTCGCTGATAAGTTACCCTAGCATTCTTTAACCCAAAAGGCATCACTTTGTAATAGAAGGTGCCCCACTGTGTGACGAAGGTTGTCTTCTCCATGTCTTCAAGAGCCATCTTGATCTGGTTGTAGCCAGAGAAACCATCCATGAAGGAGAAGATTTTGTGATGTGCGGTGTTGTCAACCAGAACATCAATGTGGGGAAGCGGGAAGTCATCCTTGGGGATTGCCCTGTTCAGGTCTCTGTAGTCCATGCACATCCGTACCTTACCATACTTCTTTGGCACTGGAACGACGTTAGAAACCAACTACAGATAGGAGGTGACGACTAAGAACCCAATGCTGAACTGCTTCATGACCTCTGCCTTGATCTTATCTGACATTTCAGGGCGCATGCGACGGACCTATTGCTTAACCGGGGGAAAATCTTCTTTAGTCGGCAGACGGTGTACCATAATATCAGTGTCTAAACCAGGCATGTCTTCATATGACTAGGCTAATATCGCAACATAGTCGTGCAACATCTGTATCAACCGCTGTTTGATCTTAGTCTCCAGATTTGCGCCGATCTTGACCTCTTTTCTGTCTACCTCCATGCCCAGGTTTATCATCTCAACTGGCTCTTTATGAGGTTATATAGCCCTTTCTTCCTTCTGTAACAGTCTAGAAATTTCTCCAGGTACCTCACAATCATCCTCACCTTCGTCCTCGGCTTGGTTGATCGGATTTTTGAAGTCATGACTGGCAATAGCAGAACTGTTATCAATAGGATCCAGGGTGGATATGGATCTGCAATTGGATGTGTGAGTGTGTGTAAGAGTATATATGTATTGATGAAGTGAAAAGCAAAAAAAGAAAAACAAAGAGCGTAAAATTTGTATGCAAGAAACGTCCAATGTTTTATTGATGACATATGAAAATGGCATATAATAGCCCTCACAAACAAAACCATTGTGCCTCGGGTAAGACACAAAGCCGTAGAGTTTAAATTGTTTATTACAAAATTGGAAAATAAGTAAGACAATTACTACTGAACAAAATAAATTGGTATAAAATCTCTGGTCGTCCAGTTACTAAGTCCACCGTTGGTAGTCGGGTAGATCAAGCTGTCAATATCAGAATATTCCTTGCTATCTTCAATAGCGTTGACCCCACAATTGCTGATGCATAGGGGAGGTCCTCCATCCCGAGCGCGTCGAACATCCCTTTGAGCTTCTGACGTAAAGCCCAAACCAAATTTATTAGTTTTGTGAGTAAAATCAGGGAGATGTCCCCAATTGGTACACCCACCTTCTTCAACTGCTGCTCTGGCGTCCTTGAGGGAAGCCATCTTCAGGGGAGGTTTGGTGCTGCTGGTAGTCTCGGTTGATGCCAAAATCTGGGGAACCTCTTCAAAGTTTTGACAAGGAGTCTCTATGAATTCCCCGTCCATTTCCACATACCCGAAGGAGGTGGCTCACCAAATACTCCTCTTCACCGTGCACAATGATGATTTTTCCCTTCACCGGATATTTCAGCATTTGGTGCAGTGTAGAAGTAACAGCCCCAGCTTGATGGATCCAAGGATGACCCAACAAACAAGAGCATGATGGCCTGATGTCCATCACGTAGAAGGTGGACCCAAAGGTATGAAAGCCCACTTTGACAGGGATGTCCACCTCCCCATGCACCATTCTCTTCGACCCGTCAAAAGCCCTCACCATAATGTTACTGGGCTTTAGGGTCAAGCCTTCACAATCTAGCTAATCGAGAGCCTTCTTAGGAAGAACATTCAGTGAAGATCTAGTGTCCACCAGCACATGAGCCATAGTAGTGCCCCTACATTCTATTGAGACATGCAGAGCATCATTATGCTTCCTCCCCTTTGGTGTCAAGTCGGCATCTGAAAAACCCAACCCATTGTCAGCAGTCAAACTAGCCACGCAGTCTTTGAATTGATCAGCGGAGGTTTCTTGCGGCACATGCGCAGTATTGAGGAATGCAATCAGAGCCTTTGCATGGGCCTCAGAACATAACAACAGAGACAACATTGATATTTTCGAAGGGGTCTTCCCCAGCTGCTCGACCATATTGTAGTCGCCCTTCTTTATTATTTTTAAGATTTCCTCTATTTCTTGCTTAGAGGATTCCACAACAATCTTTCTAGGTGCCTCCGTCCGGGAAGGCTCACCTATAGCTTCTTTGCCTCGAGTCCCGGATGACTCATCAGCAGGGGTAACAATTGGAGTAAGAACGGGAGTAGTAATGGAAGTGCCGGTAGGAACAACAAATGAAATAAAAACAGGCTTAGTGACAGTCTTCGGGGAGATCTCGGGAGAGAAAACCCTTCCACTTCTGGTAATCTTGCTGGTCCCGATAATATTACTGACATCGGGATCGGCCTCTTCAGTCTTCAAATCTTGTTTAACGTCGTGATAGTAAACATCGGCGCCATAATTCCAAGGGACAGCTTTGCCCGAGGAGTACGGTACGGGACCAGGAAAAGTGATTATCAACGGGGCGATTCTTGGAGCAGGTGTAATCCTAACAGGTCTTTTAGAGGAGACCTTGGAAGGATTGGCGGAAATAGTTATAATGGCAATATCTTCATATGGAACAGTCGGAACCATAGTCTTTTCAAACAAAATCTCTCTTTTTTCCATCAGGCGTTAAACACCTGCTTTCAGCAAGTAGCATCCAGAGGGCAGAGATGAACACATGTGGCAACCTTCACCACAACCCGAAAGTAAATTGACTAACAACAAATTCTTCTTAACCGTCATGAGAGGAGTGGAAACTTCATCAACAGAGGTAATAAACAGGTTAGTATCAATGGAATTAACTCCACGGTTATGCTTGGGCATGGGAGCATTTATGACATTAGGCTTCTTCGGAGCATCAAACTCAATCTCCTCAGCTTCAATTAGATCTTGTACTTTATTTCTCAGAGCCCAGTAGTCATTTGTATCGTGGCCAGGACTCTCATAATGGTATGTACACTGAGTGTTTGGATTGTACCGAGGAGATGTGGTGTTAAGATTCTTGGGAGCCTCTTTTAAGGTTTCCAAGTTGGATATTAGCAGATGGGGTAGAACCTCAGTCAATGTCATGTTAATTCGAGTAAACTGCCTTTGCAGTCTTTCTACCCTTTGTTGATTGTTTCGTGGTGGGGTAGCCGCATGCCTAGGTATCATCACAGCACTTACCGTTGGATGGCGTTCAGCTCTGCTCTGACCTCTTGGGCTATAAATAGCACTGACTTCCTTGTTACCTACGAAGGACTTCTTCACTGAGCTTGACGAGGTATCTTTCTGTATTTTGTCGCTCCGGATCCCAACTCTACCCTTTCTCCAGTTAATATCAGCTCGGTGAAACCAGCCGAGGAGCTACCAATCAGGTGATTTAAGAATGGACCAGACAGCGTCCCAAGAAACATGTCAACCAACTCCCTATCAGACAAAGGGGGTTGGACTCTCCCTTCCAGATCTCTCCACTTCTGCACATAGTCCTTAAATCCCTAACCTGCACCCATGGACATACTCTGGAGTTGAGTACGAGTAGGGGCAAGGTCAGCGTTGTATTGATAGTGCTTATAAAAAGCATCAGCCAAATCCTCCCAGTTATGGACATTGGTTCCCTCCAGTTGATAGAACCATTCAAGTTGAGTCCCAGACAGACTGTCCTGAAAGAAATGGACCCACAAGTTTCTATCAGTAGTGTGAGGCAGAATATTCCTCACATAGGAACAGAGATGAAGCTTGGGACAAGACACCCTATCATACTTTGCAAAAACCGGAGCTTTAAACTTTTATGTGATGACTACCCTAGACACCAAACCCAGCTCTTCAAAATCCAGCCCGGGTATTCTCTGGATCTCCATAGTGATCAGCCAATCCTCTAACTGTTTGTATCTATCCTCAGTGGAAGGATATTGCTCGTCATTGTAGTCTGTATCATTATCAGAGACTTTGGGGCTAGGGTCCTTCTCCCTTGTCTCTCTCTCTCTTGATTCTCCCCTTCTTTGGACGAGGAGGTCAGATCAACTGGTTGCTTTAACAGCCCCTTGAACCTTCTACCCAGATTCAGAACACCAGAGGTCTTCTTCTTCTTCTTTTCCTTCAGGATAAGGGCCTTCAGATCATCCTGTCCTTTTGCCAAAGCTATGAACATTTATTGAAATTGGGCATTTTGTGTCTGGAGATCTTTGATTCTTTGTTTAGAAGACATTATTGCTAAAATAAACAGCGAAGAAGATGAGAAACCTGTAATGGTACCTGTTTTTGCAATCTTGTGGATGGTATGCGTATGCAATGATTTCAAGGACTCTTAAAAGCTCAAATTTGTTTAACCAAAGGAAACATACGTTAATTGTATTAATAAGTTATGATTGTTACAAAGAGTGCCTTTTAGGCTTACAATAATAAAACAAAATTTAAAGCAAAAAGAAAATTAGGTTTCCCAGGAGCGCATCCTTTTTGGTGCAATGTAGGCATTTATGTTCCTCTCTTCATGAAGTAGCCTAGTGAGCTCCAGGACCTTCTTCTTGCTGGCATAGAATTGAGCTTCAAATGTATCCCATTCTTCTTTAAGTTGAACCCAGGATTTCTGTAAATCCTCATGATCAATTGGCATGTCAGGATGATGAACAAGAGAAGAAGTGTCTCCTTCAACAACTACTTCCATAATTGTTTGTAGGACAATAGGGTAAGGCATCATAATACTTTGGGCACGGGCTCGTACCCATCTAAGATAAGGATAAAGAGGGATGGAATTCTTGTGCCCCTGTGTCTTGCTATCAACTCTATGTACCATGCCCCAAGCTCGCATGGACCTTTTACGATAACCTTGAGCATCATTCTCATAGTTGAAGGAGATTCCTTGGATAAGTGTATCATGAGGACCATCCCTTCTCGCATAAACAAACTTTCGCATTGACAAACAAGGGTTATAAGTGATTCCTGCCCTAATTCCTAAGAAAGGGACATTAGGGAATTCACCACAGCGATCGATGATGGTAACATCTTCCGAGGACCGTGAACACCAATGAGTGTCTGAATGTGTAAGGGACATCAGCCTACGAGGCCATTTAATACCCTGATCATTCTTCAAAATAGACCTAGGTAGGTACAAAATAAACCACCTAGCCAATAGAGGGGTGCAACACAAGAGGGTCCCCCTTCTCTTTAGAGTGCGAGCATATAGAGAGTGTAGAATATCCTCAAGTAATGTAGGCACCGGATTATGAGACAGAAAAACCTTAATCGTATTCACATCTACGAGTTAGTCCGTGTTAAGGAATAGAACCATCTCGTAGATGAGGAGTGCCAATACCTCTTCAAAATCTTGTAAATCCAGGGTATCCCAAAAATAGTAAGCCTTCTCTAATAGAAATTTAATCGGGATTCCTTGGACACTTCCGCTAGTTTCCTAATTTGTCACTACATCGGACTGTTGTAAGGATAAAGCTCGAGCAATCTCTTAAGGCTTTGGATGTTCTTCCATACTGTTGAAAGGTAACTGATCAAGAATAGGTACCCTTAAAAACCGAGAAAATTCCTCCATAGTAGGCACTAGCTGGTAATCCAGGAAGGTGAAGCAGTGGTGCAAAGGATCAAAGAACTAAAATAGCACTTTTAACAATTCTTCATCAGGTTTTAAAGTGACCAACCATGTTTTTCAGTGAAGGAAGAGCTTTCAGGAATCCTTAATGCCAAGTCCATTAGTTGGAGAGGCACTTTCACAAGGTTAATCCGGATGGTGTTCCTGCGGGCGGATGCCATGTCCTACAAAACAAAGCAAAGATGAGCCCTAGAAAATCCTTGAAATGGTAAGTATGGTATGCCATGCTTATGATGTCATGATTATCCTAAAAAATCACATGTATAGCAAGTAACAAACAAGTTACACCAAGTCCTTAGGTTTAAGGCCTGCATGAGTTTTAAGGTCATACCCTCTTGAAGCTGGATTGGTTCAACCTATCTTATAAATAGTAACCGGGTTCTAAGGGATCTCAATATCACTGATCTTTCCCCCAAGCTTCGTTCAATAGGCGATTGACTCGCAACCAAACAAAACTCAAGAGTCAAACCTTAATGAGTGTAACATCGAGTATCTGTCGACCTTGGGAATACACCAAAGTCGGCCATATCGCTACGTCCTACTGGCCAAGTTGTGCAATTAAAGGTTCTAAAGTCAGTTGATGCTTTATGACACCACGCAACGACCCCGTACTCTCCTTGGTTGACTGAAGGGTTACTGGTACCAACCAAAGTGTCACATCAATGTAGCTACTGCTTCAACCGTGTCAGTATACCCCGCACAGTTTCCTCACATTTTATTTCTACTTACCTAAAAGGAATTCTCTGATCCGGGTTTAGGATCCAAACAACCCAAATAGATACCCTTAAAAGTAAATCAAACAAGACAAGCCAAAGAAGAAATTAAGAATGACCTAGATCCTAAGGTATACCCCACTTATTAAGTCCCCAGTATAGTCGCCAGTTTTGTGATGCGGTGGCAGAATCGACTATTAATACTGGTTTTGCATTTTTTGTTCGCAAATGTCGCGGTAAGAAAGAGTCACCACCGACTTTTATTTCATCCAACAAAGGAAAATGAAAAAGAACAGAAAAACCTTTTTCGAGATGTTTCTGAGTACGGGGGAGGGGGGGGTAGATTATAGAAAGGAAAGGTGTTAGCACCCTTTCTATCCGTGGTTTTCCACGGGCTCTTAGGTACTTGCTCATTTTTTTAAATTGCTTGTGCATGTTTTGAAAAGTTTTTGCTTAACTTCGTGATAACCCTTGTATCTGTCCTCAAGAGTGTGACGAAGTCGTTTTTAAAAACTATTTTGAAAAGTGTTTGTGAAGAAAAGTTTTGCTGTTTTGAGCAAGTACTTAAGATTTTCTACCTACTCGAAAAAAGACTGTTCGTTCTCGTTTCCTTTAGACAGCGCCATCCTACTATTAAGAAGTAGGTAGCCCCATCGTTGGAGTTTTAAGGGACATTTGAAGGGACGAGTACGGTCACAAAAGCAATAGTTAGGAAACTTTAGTGATTATCCTAAAGTCCTAAAGATCTTTCCGAGGCAACATCTGAATGGGTCATTTTTGATCTTTTGGGACTAGAGGACGACCACTAAAATTCCCTATGCTTCATGACCGTTTACCGAAGGCAACCGGAGTGGGGAAAACCCTAGGAGTGAGCATGTGCAAGTGTGCTTTTTTCAATTAATTATCTATGCACAATTAGGGTTATCTACCTTTTAATCGTTGATTTATCTTTCACACACAATCCTAATATCCATACATCTAGGCAGTTTTATAGTTACGGAAATTAAAAAAGTACGAGAAATTAAAGTCCTAACTATTACAAGGCTTTTTGGGCAGATACAGGAATATTGGACTGAAAATAAAGGTGCGGAAATTAAAACCCTCAATTAATCTATTACAAACCTCGAAACAGTTACAATAATTTCAATTAAAAATAAGCAAACGCGTGAGACGAATTAAATATGGGAATAAATTAGAAGACTATAAATCTAATTAATTAAAAAATATTTTTGTGTATTTTTTTATGGAGAAAATAATTTAATTGCAAATTAAACTTAATTTTTAGTTAATTTTAATTAATAGGAGAAACAATTAAGTTAATCTAATTAAACTAAATTAGGTTCAATAAAATTAATTTAAATAAAAAAACCTAATTCTATATTTTTATATTTTTTTTATTTAATAAAAAAATGATTTTATTTGTTTTTTGTAAAAAAAAAGTGATTAAGCAAATAATTTAAACAAGAGAAATTAAAAAGAAAGTAAATTAGGCCTGTGGTGAAAGTAGATCTGGGGGGTGTACTGCTGACTTTCGTTCGGCCCAAAATGCACAAGCCCAACCAATTGTTTAGATCTAGTGAGGGCCACGCCTGAGGGTGCACCATGGACTTTGCTTTCATGAGGCCAGATCTGGCAGGAGATTGATCCAATAGATGGATCTGAAGTGCAGGGTAGGCGCTTAGAATGTGAGACGTATAGGATCATGTACAAAGAAATTGAGAAAATATGAAAACGTGAGATTCTGGGATCGAACCCAGAACCCTTCGCTTCAACGCATGCGTCCTTGCCATCCGTGCCATCTTGTTTATCTGTTAGCATAATGAACAAACAATAATATAATAGAAAGAAATTTCTTATGCCCAGAAAACGCGCGCGATTTCAAATCCTCCAGTGGTTATCAGACACATCATCATCTTTTCCCCAGGACTGTTGTTTTAGGTATCATCCTTTTACCTACGGGCACCAGCTGTAACTATAACCCTATAAATCTCAAAAATAAATACCAGGCAAGATAAATCAAATCCAAGCATATAGATCAACTCGTTTTGATCTCATGAGTATGATGGCATCAATCTTTTGCCTTGATTTTACCTGCATCAAAAAGCCCTAAAATGCAACCTCAAACCCTAACAATGGCAACTATCGATACATGCGCTAGAACTCCTAATTAATCATACCAATACGTTCTAAATGATGATAAAAACATGAAGGCATGCTTAGATATTATTTATGATGCATAAATTTGCAGAACCAAATTCGAGAAAAATGGAAAACTGTGACACTGTAAGGTGATGATTCCTGGAGCT
This sequence comes from Vicia faba, assembly GCA_948472305.1. Classification (NCBI taxonomy): domain Eukaryota; kingdom Viridiplantae; phylum Streptophyta; class Magnoliopsida; order Fabales; family Fabaceae; genus Vicia; species Vicia faba. Next base: position 981,459,565 of record OX451735.1, read on the forward strand.
TTTACGAGTGCAAACGATGCTGTTAGCTTCATGAGATGTCCAGGAGTGGATTGGTGGCCTTGAATCACCTTGAACCGCCCTCTAAATCAGAATTTGAATAACACTTTTTTGTCAAAAAATTTGAGTTTTGTTCTTCTTATGGAGGCAGTCTTTTTGTGTCCTCTAGGTCTGGCCTCCTTGTGTATATGTATTGGAACGTATTAGGTTAACAAAAACAGATTGAATCTTGCACAATTATGAAGAGAAGATTTGATTTGTTCCTTGCATCATTTGTTTCCAAAACAAGCCAAATCATGCCATTCTTTCTCCAATAACCCCTTGCATGATTTGATCTTGATATGCCAGCATATATCATCTTCATTCAATGCCAAAATCATTCCAAAAGCAATTTATATGATTTACTTGATTTTATTTGATTTTATTTGAATTTTAAATGAATAAAATCACAATAAATAAATTAAATAAGTTAATAAGTCATGGTGTGGTTCATGGGTCGTGGACCATGTTAGGAACAAGCTCCAATCTTGAAAAGATAGGCCCATGTGGAGAAAATACCATTTTGGGCATTGTTGACTTTGTGCAAATTTCCAAAAATGGCCAACTTTGACAATGTACATCTATCTCAATTTTGACCCTAAGAAGGTGTTCTTGGACTCTTTAGAAAGCTTAGGATTTCCTCTAAGCAACATCTTTAGTTTCATATCAATTGGATCTTCCATGTTCATGTAAGGAGCTTTGACCCAAAAGGTGTTTTTGTTGACTTTTGAAAAGGACCTATAATGTCTAAATTCATATCTTTTCATGAGTGCATTTTTTGAACATGAGGTCTGAAGATGAGTTGTAGGGAATTGAATCCTCTTCAAAATGAGCCTTGGATGGGAAATTTCTGATAAAGTATGAGAAATTTATGCCTTGTCAAAGTTTGGTTGACTTTTCCTATAGGAACCCTAATTTAGCAACTTTTGAGTCTTGATGAATTAGGATCATTCCTTGAGTAATCATGATCAAACCTTGATCAAATGATGGATATCACTTCAAAATGTTGATGTTGACCAAAAATCTTGAAGTTTGACTCTATGTGGGTCACAATTGACTTTTGACCTAGTATAGTTGATTTTCAGGCATTTGAGCAGTTGATTGAGCAAACTCCTTGTGCAAGGCATGAAACTTGGCATGGATGATATTGAGAACATATTAATACCATGGAAAAGATTTGATACCTTTGGAGTTCACCCATCATGATGAAAATGGAAACCCTAGTTTGAGGTTCATTGTCTTAGGAGGAGGATTTGTCTGGTTAATCCTTAGGCATCCTTGGGCAGGTTGAGAACTTAAATGAGTATTTTTTGAGTAAAATGGGAGGGAAAATTTTGGGGTACAACACCCATCTTCGCCAGATGGAGTCTCTTGTCTGAAACTCCACTTAAGTTCATATGTCTGCAAGATTCAACCACACACCGCCGATAGGTAGTTATGGGTTCATTTCTTCCAAGAGAGTTTATCTGGGATACAGTTGGAGTGGTTCTATCAACTAAAGGGAACTAATATCCACACATGGGAGGATTTGGCTGCTGCCTTCTATAGACAATACCAATACAATGTTGACCTTGCACCAACTCGTGTGAAATTACAAAGTATGACTATGAGTTCAAATGAATACTTTAAGGAGTATGCTCAAAAGCGGATGGACCACTGGCTAGAAGGGTGCAACCCCCTTTGAATGACAGAGAATTGGTGGACATGTTCATGGGCACCTTGAGTGGTCCATTCTTTAATTTGCTGATTGGGAGTTCTTCGTCAGGGTTTCTTGAGTTGATTTTGACTGGTGAACAAGTTGAAAGCGGAATCAAAAGTGGAAAGATCCCAATGGCCTCAACCTCTAATGTTGTAAAGAAACCATTTGTTGGTAAGAAGGAAACTAATTCTATTTATGGACAAAGGAGCCGTATCAAGAATGATCGTCATCAGTCAGTAGGAGCAGTATTAATTTCTAATCCAACTCTAGTTCAACGACCACAACATCAAAATAATCAGCATAGGCCAGATGCCCCGAGGAGGCAATTCACTAAGATTAATATGTCATTGGCTCAAGCGTTACAACATTTGTTGAAAGCACAATTAATAACATTGCGGGATCCTCCTCAAAATCCTAACACATGATCTCCGAAGTATAACCCAAATACAAGGTGTGCATACCATTCCAATAGTCATGGGCACGACACCGATGATTGTTGGTCCCTAAAAAGAAAAATCCAAGATTTGATTGAAAATAAGGTGATTAAGTTTGACCCTTCACAAACCCCTAATGTGATTACAACACCCATGCTCAATCATGGTAAAGGAGTCAATGTTGTTGACAATGTTTCCTATATCTCCTCCATCAATGATTTGACTACTCCCTTGATGACCGTTAAGAAGAATCTTTTAAGATTCGGTTTATTTTTGGGATGCCTTGAAAATTTTTACCATTGTGCATCCAAAACTAGTGGCTATATATGGTTGAAGAAATGTATCCAACGCTTGATTGATAGCCATAAAATTATGTTCGAGAAAACTCCGTCTGTAAAGAGTTTGCTTGAAAGTACTTTCCAAGAGCTGGGACTTGAATATGTTTCATGATCACCATTTCAAATACTCCTATAAGGATCACCTCTATAGGCCCTATAAGGATTCATGCTGATCCAAGAGTGGCTTCCCTGATCATCACTACACAGGGGCCAATCCCATATTCCTCTGACAAAGCTGTGCCTTGGAACTATGGGGCAAACGTTTATTATCATGGTGTCAAGCAAGAGCCATGGATTACTGAAAATAAGGATCCTGAAATTACAAACATTGTCGGAACTAGTAAGGTCACTAGGACAGGAAGGATCTTCTCTTCGGAGAACTCTCCTCCAATAACTACTACAACACTTGTTCATATTCCTGCCGCTGGGCCAAATGCTAACGCCCGAGGTAAAGAGAAAGTATTCGATCTTGTCCAAATGGAGGTGCCATCCAAAGAGGTTACAATTGAAGACCCAACTAGACAAGAGATGGAAGAAATTCTGAAGATCATCCGAAAAAAGTGACTACAAAATAGTTGAACAACTGGGGGAAGACACCCTCAAAGATATCCATGTTGTCCTTATTATTATGCTCCGAAGCACATGCCCAAGCTTTGTTGAAATTCCTAAAGAATGCCCATGTACCACAAGAAACCACTGCTAATCAATTTGAGAAGTGTGATTCAAGCCTAACTGCTGATAATGGTTTAGGCTTTTCTGATGCAGATTTAACTCCGACAGGGAAGAATCATAACAAAGCTCTACACATCTTTATTGAATGCAAAGGCACTACTTTGTCACATGTATTAGTAGATACAGGGTCCTCCCTAAATGTTTTACAAAAAGGTGTTTGGATAGACTGGACTGTGAAGGGTTGGTGCTGAAACCTAGCGATATTGTTGTAAGAGCCTTTGATGGGTCGAAGAGAATGGTCCACGGAGAGGTTGATCTTCCGATCAAGGTGGGATCTCAAGTATTCAATTCAACTTTTTATGTAATGGATATTCGCCCGACCTATTCCCACTTGCTCGGATAACCATGGATCCATGGGGTTGGTGCAGTTACCTCTATATTGCATCAAAAGCTAAAATACCCAGTGAAAGGGAAGATTGTCAATCTGCAGAGAGGAAGAATATATGGTCAGTCATTGAATTCTTTCAAATATGTTGAAATGGATGGCGAATTCATTGAAACCCCCTGTCAAGCATTTGAGGTAATCTCTCCGACGATTGTTGTTGCTAAAGCTACTATTCTCGAGGTCTCTAAAAACCCACCAAGAATGGCTTCCTTAAAGGATGCTCGGGCTGTTGTAAAAGATGGAGGTTGCACTATCTGGGGACAAATTTATGATATTCCCTACAAATCTGACAAATTTGGGTTGGGTTTTACTTCAAAGGCTCAAAAAGAGGTCCGACGTGCTCGTGCTGGAGGACAACCTTTCCGTATTAGCAACAATTAAGTCAATGCTTTGGAAAACACTGACAGTGACGGTCACTTGGACGACTAGATATTCCCAACTACTGAAGGTGGACTCAACAAATGGATGGCTAAAGACTTCATCTCAATCTCCTCCATCAAGGAGTAATTGTTATTTCCTATTTTTATTTCTTTAAGAAGTTTGTCTGTATAATTTCTTTAAAAGCAATGACTTTAAATCTTGTGCCTTGCCCGGGGCACAATGGTCCATTTGTTAAGGGTTGTCATTTCATATATCATATGCTCATTTAATGAAAATATTAGACGATTTTGCATTAAAATTTTGTGCTCCTTGTCTTTCTTTCACTTTACTTCATTTTCAAATAGCCATGTGACCTTACATGCACACATACATATTTGCAGATCCACATCCACTCTGGATCTCATTCATAATAATTCTGCTATTTGCATTTATAACTTTGAAAATCCAATCTATCAAGCCGAAGACAAAGGTGAAGAAGATTGTGAGATACCCGGATAACTCGCCAAACTCCTGATACAAGAGGAAAATACTATCTGTAATACGGTGGGAGAACTGACTTGGGTGTTTTGCATTTTATCGCAGTTATTGCAGATAGCAAGAGTTGCCACCAACTTTTATTTTATCTAATAAAGGAAAGGGTGAAAAGAACAGGAAAGACCTTTTGAGATTTTTCTTGAGTTCGGAGGGTAGGTAATGAAAAGGGAAGGTGTTAGCACCCTTTTCATCTGTAGTTATCTACGGGCTCTTAGTTGCTAGCTCACTTTAAAATGCTTTTTGTGAATGTGTTTATTTGAAAGTATTTTTGAAAAGTTCCTTTGTTTAGGTAAACTTTGTAATGATTCTCGTCTCTATAAGAATGTATACAAAGTGTTGACTTTTGAAAATATTTCATTGAAAGTGTTGGTGTTTGAAAATATTTCATTCAACTGGTTCATCGTGTGGTTGGATGACCTTTTCCTCTTGTATTAGAAGTATGGCGAGTTCCACAGGTATTTCACAATATTCTTCACCTTCGTCTTCAGCTTGATAGATTGGATTTTCAAAGAAATAGCTGGAAATAGCCAAAATGTTGTCAATGAGATCCGGAGTGGATGTAGATCTGCAAATGTGTGTGTGCATGTCAGGTCACGTGGATATTTTGAAAATGCAATAAAGTAAAGAAACATAGTGAGCACAAAATTTGAATGAAAAATAGTCCTGTAACGCGGTGGGAGAACTGACTTGGTTATTTTGCGTTTTATCGCAAAAGTTGCGGTTAGCAAGAGTCGCCACCGACATTTCTTTTATCCAAAAGTAAAGGTGAAAAAGCACATGAAAGACCTTTGAGATGTTTTCTTGAGTTCGAGGGGTAGATTATGAAAAGGGAAGGTATTAACACCCTTTTCATCCATGGTTTTCCACGGGCTCTTAGTTATTTGCTAGATCACTTGCTTTTTTGTTTGAAAATGTGCTTTATGTGTATTTTGAAAGTATTTTGTAAAGATGCCATCGTTTAGGCAAACTTTGTAATGATTCACGTTCGTAAGAATGTATACAAAGATGTTGATCTTTTGAAAATGTTTCAAGTTTGAAAGATGTTTTTTTGAAAGTGTTGGTGTTTGTTTTGAAAATAGCAAGGATGCTTTGTTTTGAAAGTGAGCAAGTAACTAGGAACATTCTACCTACTCAAAAGTCTCTCATGTTTATTTCCTCTTTTCTTTGACATTGTTATCTTACCATTGATTTGGTAAGTAACCTTATCTTTGGATGTAAATGGGACGGGCATGGGTCATTGTATAACCATGATTAGCAATGTTTCAAGGTATCTTAGTGTTTTACCCCAAAATTTTCCCTCTCACTTATCAAGAATTTGCTCACAAGATCTCCTTGGGCTCAAGACTGCACTAGGGTTGGATCAGCTCGAGACACCTCCTTATGCACTGATGACCCAAAATTAGGGTTTGATTTTGCACAAATATTTTTGAACTTTATATGCCCCATATGATTCTCATGGATCATTATGGACCCCCGTGATTACACATGTCAAGTTTCAAGTCTTGGATCACATTTTTGATCACTCAATTGAGTAGTTGACCTAAAATTCAATTGTATTGGGGGGAAAGTCAACCATGGCCAATTTACAGTCAAACTTCATAATTCTTGATCCACGTCAACATTTTAAACTCATATGTATCATTTGATCAAGTTTGGACCACAACTCCTCAAGAAATTTGATCAAATCTCTAAAAGGGCAAAATGGTCAAAATTAGGGTTTTGATTGAGAAAGGGCAATTTCTGATTTTTGACCTAGAAAATGGTCAATTGGGTTAAGGCATGATCTCAAGACTCCAATTTCATCATTTTTACCTAATGACATGGTTCAAAACATTGTAAGTCCATTGGATTGACAGATGAATTTTGCAGTCAACTGATCAAAAGTCAACTGTATACTGAAAAGTCAAACTTTGACTTTTTGGTCAAATTCAAGTGCCAAAGATCATAATTCATAAAAACATGTCAAAATATGAAACTTATTCATCAATAAATCAAAAAGTCAAGATTTCATTTTTGAAAAGTCAAAATTTCTAAACTTAGAAATTTTTCTAAGTGTTGGAAATTTCATGTTTTTTTATAACTTTGAACAAACTTTTCACTATGATCACACTCCATCCATAAAGTCAGAAGCAAGCTTGTTTAAAGCATAACCACTATATGAACCAAGTACAAGGCATGGAAACTTGTTTTGTCAAAAAAAAATCACATGTTGAACTTAAACATGTAAATTTGATTTCTGAGCAACTAGAGCACTCCAAACTTGTTACGTATAAATAGAGTCACTATTTGTGAGCTAAGGGACGATTTTTAGTGCCCTGAAACACTCCCAAATTTCCTCAAGAAGAAATTGCACAAAAAACTCCATTGATACATAGTTCTAACCTTAAACTTGTATCTCCCATTTCCCTCGTGCGTTTTCCCTCAAATTCATTTCTAAAGCTTCCTTACATCAAATATAACTCATCCCCATCCTTATTCCAGAACTGTAACACCATTTACCATAACCTCCATAACCAAAAAACAGAGTCTACAACTTGACTTCTCCAGGCCATTTCAGCCACTCTCAACTCAAGCAAACCATTACATTAGCTTCCTAGGACCTCAAGGAAGCTAACATGATCATCAACATCACTTGAAACAAGCTCAAACTCAAAACACGATTTCCAGTTTTGAGGTAAGTTTTCTCAACTTGAAACTCTTCATACAGGCATCATCAATAGTTTACTTGTGAACAAAACATGTAGATATCATTTCCCTGAAGCTAACCATGTCCACAGTTTCCATTAATTTTGCTTGAGCTTAGAGAATTTTGAAATTGAAATTTCTGAGATTTTTAGGGTTTAGATTAGGGCCATTAAAATTCATGCTTATCTTTGATATATAGTTTTAATGCTTTACATTTATGAAACCGTGAGAAATTTTGCTATAAGTTTCATGTTTATAGTTTTCATTTTTTATTAGAAATGAGCAAGTTACAATTGGTCTGGCTGGATGTTGAAGATGAAGTCTTCAGGGCGCGTTTTTCCTTGTATATTTATTGTTTTGCTTATGTTAACAAATGTATAGCCACCCCAGTGGTAGAAGCGCGCGCCTGTAACCTTTGGGACCTGGGTTCGATCCCCAGTGGTACCCTTTTGATTTTTTCATATTTTTGCTTCCTGACTTTTATTTTATTTTTGCAGGCGCTGGGCCTCATTGGGCCTGGCTTGTTTTTTTTGTTTTTGCTGGCTAACTGATGTGCGATTGACCTAATGTGTCTAACGGTATCTTAACTGCAAGTGCACAGTCTATCGCGGTAGTAATAAAAAGATGTCGAACCCACAGGGACTTTGTAATCACTCTAATGCTATAAAGGTTTGCTAGTTTAGCTAAGGCGGATGTTGTCACGTTTGGTTTTTTAGAGTTTAAGGTAAGGGAAAAATAAATCGAATTAAGGGAATAATAATAATAAAACGGTCGGTATGTAATGTAGTGAACCTAAGTGGATCTAATCGAACCTAAGCATATAAAGATGTTTAACTTAGATGGTTCTGTAGAAATCATCAGTTTAAAAACCCTCAACTCACACTCTCGTGGTCTTATCTCGGATCATACCCCTAAAGCCCTATGCCTGCTCTCACTAGCCCATAAGTGTTTAGAAAATACATTTTGAAAACTAAATAAAATCTAATTCGTTTTAAAGCGCTCTCGCTGTATTTAAATCAAATGCCTAACTTTAGCTATCCGGTTAAAACCTCACACTCTCGTGGTCTCGATCCTAACCTATTCTACTTTTCTTACTCTCGTAACAAAAAGATCGATTTTAATTATAAAAAGTCACAGCCAGAAATTAAGTTAATTTAGATTTTAGCTTAGGCATAATTTAATCCATTCGGTTACTATTATCACATCCCGACTCTAGAAAATTAGCTAGTCATAGTACTCGAAATAGACATATATGAAATATAATCGGGAAAGAATAAAACATTCATGATAAAATAATTAAATAAATAAACATAAACAAATTATATTAAAATTAAATGCGATTAAAAACCTGAATAACAATATTATTCCTCAAGCTCCCTCTTCCACAAGTCGGCAAGATTGGAACTTCGAAATCAGAACTTGAAACAAATTCTGAGGCTAAAAATAAATTCTGACTATAGTAGAAATTTCCTAATGTTTTAAATAGCTATTAATTGGTAAAAGGGAAAATAAAGCAAGAACAAAAAAATTGCAGTTATTAAATTTGGCAAGGTTTCCGCAAGAAAATTATGTAGAAAAAAAAACTCTCGTTCCATTACAATGTCTCCTATTTATAGAAGAGAAATTTTTTTTTTTTGCAGTTAAGAAAATTTAGGAACATGGACTTGCATGCTTGAGTGGAGGAAGACTCGGACTGTTCATTGCTGAAGTCTAGAAATTGTAGGAGTTGAAAAGATCCATTACATTGCCCACGTCTTCTGTTTTGCATGACACTGAATTACGCGTGTGACGATCGTCATGAGGAGGTGATGGTCGTAATGCGCTTAATTAGCGTGTTACGTTCGTCAATGATGTGTGACGAGCATTCTTCAGGATGTGAGCGCGTTACGCTCGTAACGGAGGTGTGACGGCCGTCACAACATCAAACTTTGCAGATTTTGCTGATTAGTTCTTTTTCTTCTGATTTTTTGGTTAGCTTTCTTCATGTGATCCTTTTTCACTTAATTTGACTTGAAACATGTTGTACCTGTGAAAAGACATAAAAACTCGGAACAATCGGGAGTTAAATGGGTTAATGCATTATGAAAATCGATTAAAAATGTAGCAATTATATGATACGATTTCTCGTTATCAAATTCCCCCATACTTAAACCTTTGCTTGTCCTGAAGAAAATAATCATTTAGAAGGATCAGACAAGTTTTATCAAGCGCACATGCATGACATACCTTTGATTTTTAAAGCAATTACGGGAAATCCTCTTCAGTTCGACCGATACTTAAGTGAAACACTAACGATACGCTAATGACACAAGAAATAAGCTAAGTCGTGGGCTTCCATTTCAAACAAACTGTCCAATAGTTCCGTTATAATTCTGCCCATAGTTTCTCGTATCTATTTCACCCGGTTTTGTTCTAGCGCAATCACATTAAGCCCTTTGTCTTAGCACGCACGTAGTGAAGTAACCGGTTAGTGACTTTGATCCTTTTAGCACGGGGTCTGGTACACGAATGTGGAAACCCTATACATATTATCCAAATTGGAGGTTGTGGGGGATCAAGCCGTAGCATGCCCTACCAAGTTCAGAACCAGATACCTCTGAACCAACCAACAATGGACTCCTTCATTAATTGCTCATCTCTTATATGCGACCTTGTATTTTGGTGCAAAATTTTTTCTTTTTAGCAGCGAGATAAGAAGGATATTTCATTAATCAGACATCAAACACTTATGTTCATCGGTTCCCCACGTGCTTTGTGTCAAGACGGTGCTGACTGCTAGTATAAACTACTAGGGGTTACTTTAGAACTAAAACTCAAGATATAGGTATAATGGTTATTGAAACGGATCGCGTGAGTAGCAAGTCTAAGGTGTCATAATCGTATCGATCATGTTGAATCGTTCTCGGCTTCCTTAACTAGGATTTTGTTAAGATAGGTATGTCGGGCTAATGGGAAGATAAAGAAAAAAAAATTGGTAGATGGAAAGGTACCACTCCCATACTAAATCCGACATTGTCCTCAATGTTGCAGTATAAAGGCGGGGAAATACAAGTACAAAAACAAACAGAAAGGAAAAGAAACAGAAAAAGTAAACTACTTAGAAAATAAGAAAGAAAGAAAAACTACTGATGGCCACGTCCTCGACTCCTGGTGCGTGATCACCTGGTAGGCGTGGCTTCGGTATCAGTGTCCTGGTAGCCAAGGGTGCTGACGTCCAACCTTAAGGAGCTAAGTTCAGACAGGGCCTCGTACAACCTCTCGTTCATGCTCTGCTGGCCAGTCAGAATCTGAGTGTTTTGTGCACATAAATACTCATATTGTTCCTGTTGTCTTCTTTCAAGTGCGGCACTCATTTGATTTTGCTGATGGATGGTGCGGAGAGCTTCTTCAAGAGTAATAGGAGGTGGTGCGGATGAAGGTCCTGGAATGTCATGGACGGAGGGAGCACTATCCAGCTCTTCTTGCATCTCGTCTGCGGGGGCATTAGGCTGGTCTTCATGAATAGGAGCACGACCCTCGGGAGTTGCAGGATCGAATAACCAGTTGGCTCTATTTTGTGGGTCGATTTGGTCCCTGCAAGGCAAAGTAATGTTATGATAAACAATGTTTCTGATCACAAGATGGAATCTTCCATCCTCCCGCTCATAGATGAGGTGTGCGACCTTGCAGTGGTCCAGAGTCAGCAATGTCGGTGCCATAGAAGGCATATCTTTGAGAGCGGCAGCATAGTTCAGGACTATGGCAAGAGAAGTGACAATCCCTCCGAAATAGAAGGGTTTTCCGCCTCTAGCACAAATGGAGTGAATATGGGCCAATAAAAATGGGGCGGTATTGATCTTCTGGCTGGTGAATGCGCAATGCATGAAGAAAAGATCCTTGGAGTAGAGCTTGTGGTTGTTGTCTCGGGCGAAGATGGTGTTGTAGAGGATGCGGTGAAAGTATCGGACGGTCGGATTATGAATATGTGTGGCGTTGAGGTGGTCGTAAGATCCGACACGAATGTTTGTCATATTGTGCCATAAATTAAAAGCTTCCTCACCGAAATTATCTGGCACCCGGAGGTGGACACCTTCGTCAGAACTGAAACTGAGCAGTCGTGCGATATCAGTTTGGGATAGCTGATGCTCAGTGCCAAACATACGGAATTTGGCCACGCCTGAGAGTTGGTTTGTGGCACCAGTGGGAGTAATGTATGCAAAGGAACTCAAAAACTCCAAGGTTAGAGTTTCGTAAATGGGTTGCGGTTGGCGGCATAGGTTCCATAAGTTCACATTCTGCAAAAGTTGTCGGACGCTGTCTAGCAGTCCCAAATTCCTCAAATAATCAAGGTTAATATACCGAGTAGGTTGGAGACCGCGGCGTTGGAATTTCTGGAATTTGAGTCGTTGGGTTTCACCTTGCTCGCCGGCTGTGAAAGTGAGATTGGGGATTTGCTGGTTGTTGGCCATATTGCATGCAAGAGATTGAATTGTGAAAGGGTTTGGAATATGGATTGAGTAGTGGGGTGATGGAGTTTAAGTGTTAGAGTGATGGAATTTAAGAGAAAATTTGAATGGGTGCAGTTACGGATTTGGGAAAAAGGGAAAAAGGAATGGGAAATGGAACGGCTTCTGTAATAGAAGAATATGCTATTGAGCGCGCGTGACGACCGTCACAGTGGGCTGACGGGCGTAACACGGTGAAACGCGTGTTATGTTCGTCATGAGGATGTTATGATCGTTACGGGTTCAAAGAATTATATTTATGAAATGAACGAAACAGTTTAATTCCAAAACCTTATAACACATTAATTCAACACAATAAACATGCAGAGTATTTCCAACACACATCTTATAACAAAATTTTGCAAAATGATAATATGAACAGTGATTTAATATTTGATGTAACACACAGTAAATTTAGTGAAAATGAAAATAAACTGAAATTGAAATAAAATGAAAATAAACTGAAATTGAAATAAATATATGTTTCTAACAGAACTTTAAAAACTGTAAAGAGTAAACTTGTTTAAAATAAAATCTTAAACTTCCTAGAAACATAAAACACAAGGTAAAAATAAATGTTGATTCTGCTGCTTCATCCCAGTCGCGTTTTCAAATCTTCAAAAGCTGCATTTATGTGATAAAACTGCTCCACAGTTATATCAGTTAAGCCAATCACGTCCATACACATGCCCTTCAACTCGTTCTTGATTCCATTAATATCCGTCTGATAAACATCCAGTGTAGAAAAGATTTTATTCAAATTTTCTGCATATTCTCCTTTTGTTATTGCAGGGGCATCAACATCCTCTACGATGTTGTTACCATCATGGTAACCAGGAGGGGTCTCAGGGTCACTCTCATCATACATTATGGTATCATAAACTTGGTAGGATTGTGGTGTCTCAGGTGTCGAAGGGTGGTCGGGAGGGTTAAGTTCATACAGCCAATTATCGCGATTGTGGGCACCTGTTTTGGCATGGTTAGGAAGTGTAAATACCGTGAATACTTCATCCCTTATCAAGTATTTGAAAGGTGCAAGACCTAGATTACCTATTATTCGTAGGTGGAAACAAAAATCAATATTCATAGGGCGGATTGAACCAAATTGTGTACACCTATGCAGCTGGTATCTAAGTCCGAGGGCGTTAGAAATCATGGTGACTAAGCCTCCTATGATTATTGGTTCGCTAGGGTTCTGAGCAATGCGGGAAAAGGTCTGCATCAAGAATGGCACTACATTAATAGGTCGGCCCTGGGTCATACACTGCAGCAAAAATATCTCATCTTTAGATACTGCAGTACGGTTCTGTTCTTTTCCGAAAATGGTATGTGCTAGAATCTTATGGAAATAGCGGATATCGGGGTTGTGTATTTCATTATTGTCCATGCTATCCTGCTCAGGGTGGTAGTTTCTGGTTAAAGTCCCCCAAAAATAGTCTAGCTCAAAATCCATTAATTCTGCCTGGGTGGTAGAAAAAGCAAAAGGTCCGCTAGGGAATCCTAGAAGGTCGGCTAATTCTTTATGGGTATAAGAAATTCAATACCAAATAACCTGAAGGCTGTAAATCCCTTTCTAGTTCCGAAACCGCGCTCAGGTATATGAACTAAGGAGCTCAAAAATTTGAGGGTAAGCTCGCGGTATGTAACAAACCTAGATTTAATATGGGCTTTTTCCCATCCCAGTTGGCTAAAAGGATAATGGACACTATCCTTAATGCCTAAAGTGTTCATCGTTGGTTCATCATAATATAATGTCATACCAATATTCCTGTGTGATAATTCCTCAAACCTCCTCATTTGGTTCCTGCCTCTAAAAGTGGTTTCCATAGTAAATAGTAAATGGGGGGAAGCAAATCAGGGGAGAAGGTAGGATAGAAAAAGACTTTTTCAGAAAACCTGTAAAGTTGTTTAAAAATCAGCAGCAGTTGTATAAAATTTTTTTGGAAAAATGAAAAAGAAAATAATGAAAATAAGGCTTTAAAAGAAATAAATGTAGAAACGGAAAAGAAAATCAAAAATAAAAAAATAAAAACAAACAGAAATAATAACAAAAACAAATAGGTGGGTTCCCTCCCACTAAGCGTTGTTTTTAACGTCATAAGCCTGACGTAGTGCCTAGCAGTGGATCATTCAGGGGAAAAAGTGGGTAATTCTAAGAGTTTTAGACTGTTTGCATAATTTATATTCTCAATATGATGATATTGTTTTAATCGCTGCCCGTTCACTGTGAACGGGTCACTATTCCTACCCTTAATTTCTATTGCTCCGCTAGGGAATATTTTTGTTACTTCAAAAGGACCAGACCATCTGGATTTCAATTTTCCAGGAAAAAGCCTAAGTCTAGAGTTAAATAATAGCACGACGTCTCCTACACTGAATTCCTTCTGGGATAAACGCTTATCGTGCCATCTTTTGGTTCTTTCTTTATATATTTTAGTGTTCTCATAAGCGTCTAATCTTAATTCTTCTAATTCATTCAAGTCGAGGATTCACTTTTCTCCAGCACCTGTGTAGTTTATGTTGAGCGTTTTGATTGCCCAATATGCCTTGTGTTCTAATTATACCGGGAGATGACAGGACTTTCCGTATACAAGTTTGAAGGGTGTAGTTCCTATAGGGGTCTTGTAGGCTGTCCTATAAGCCCATAAAGCCTCGTTAAGCTTAGATGACCAATCTTTCCTAGATATGGCGACAGTTTTCTCTAGGATTTGTTTAATTTCTCTGTTCGAGACTTCGACCTGTCCACTTGTTTGTGGATGATACGGTGTTGCTACTCGGTGTTTGACTCCATACTTAGATAACAATTTGTCGAATATTTTCGAAATGAAATGGGAGCCACCGTCACTAATGACAAGTCTAGGCACACCAAATCTTGGAAAGATTGTATTTTTAAAGAGCTTAATTACTACTCGTGTGTCATTTGTAGGAGAGGCCATAGCCTCAATCCATTTTAAAACATAATCGACAGCTACGAGTATATACTTGTTTCCGAAAGAAGATGGGAAAGGTCCCATGAAATCGATTCCCCAGACATCAAAGATTTCTACTTCTAGTATTCCTCTTTGAGGAATTTCATCGTGTCTTGAAATATTACCGGCGCGTTGACACCGATCGCAGTTTTTAACAGCGATGTGGACATCCTTCCATAGATTAGGACAAAATAGGTCGGCTTGTAGGATCTTTGGACAAGTTTTAGAAGTGTTGTGGTGTCCGCCATAGGGAGACGAATGACAGTGAGAGATGACATCTTCCATTTCTTCTTCAGGTACGCATCGGCGAAAAATTCCGTCCGGTCCTCTTTTAAATAATAAAGGTTCATCCCAATAAAAATACTTGAGATCATGGAAGAATCTCTTTTTCTGTTGGTAGGTTAAGTCTGGTGGGAGCGCGCCTGCAGCTAAGTAGTTGACTATGTCGGCATACGATGGAAGTCCCATGGTTGTATGGATCGCTTCCATGGCTTCTTTGGCTTTTGGTTTGTTTTGGTCCAATTGAGCTAGATCGCTTCTTATTTGTGCTATTAGCTGTTCATACAGAAAATCATCGTTAATCGGTACTTGTTCGGGTTTTATACCTTCTAATCTTGACAAGTGGTCTGCTACGATGTTTTCCGTTCCTTTCTTATCCTTAATTTCTAGATCAAATTCTTGCAAAAGTAGGATCCATTTGAGGAGTCTTGGTTTTGCATCTTTCTTAGTTAGTAGATATCTGATAGCAGCCTGGTCTGTGTAGATGATTATCTTTGTTCCTACTAGGTAAGAACGGAATTTGTCAAGCGCAAAGACAACTGCTAATAGTTCTTTCTTAGTTGTGGCGTAGTTCATTTGAGCTAAGTCTAGCGTTCTACTAGCGTAGTAGATTGCGTGAAGTTTCTTGTCCTTCCTTTGTCCAAGAACTGCGCCTATGGTGTAGTCACTCGCATCGCACATAATTTCGAAAGGTAATCTCCAATCGGGTGGTTGCATGATTGGTACGGTGATGAGGGATGATTTTAGAGTTTTAAACGCTTTTAGACAATCTTCGTCGAATATGAACTCAGCGTTTTTCATTAATAGACCGGTAAGTGGTTTAGTGATCTTCGAGAAATCCTTGATAAATCGTCGGTAGAAACCGGCGTGTCCTAAAAAGCTTCGTATTTCTCGAACGGTCTTAGGTGGTTGAAGTTATTTTATGACTTCTATCTTGGCTTTATCAACTTCAATTCCTTTGTTAGATATAACATGTCCTAGTACGATTCCTTCTCTGACCATGAAATGGAATTTTTCCCAGTTAAGCACGAGGTTTATTTTCACACATCTTTCTAAAATCTTTTCTAGGTTTGATAGGCATCCTTCAAAACTTTGCCCGCACACAAAGAAGTCGTCCATGAACACTTCCATGATGTTATCGATGAAATCCGCAAAGATTGACATCATACATCGTTGAAAGGTTGCTGGGGCATTGCACAATCCGAAGGGACATGTAAATGTAGTCTATAAGCGAATGTTCCATAGGGACATGTAAATGTAGTCTTCTCTTGATCATCAGGGTGAATAGGAATTTGGAAAAATCCAGAATAACCATCTAGATAGCAGAAGTAGGAATGTTTTGCTAGTCGTTCTAACATTTGATCTATGAAAGGTAGAGGGAAATGGTCTTTTCGAGTAGCTTTGTTTAGTTTCCTATAATCAATGCACACTCTATGCCCATTTACTACTCTTTGCGTTATCGGTTCACCTTTTGCGTTTTTCACAACAGTGATACCTCCTTTCTTTGGTATGACGTGTACTGGGCTGACCCATTTACTGTCGAAGATCGGATATATGATTCCTTCTTCCAATAGCTTCTTAATTTCATCTCTGACTACAGTGCTAAGGATTGGGTTAATCCTTATTTGGGGTTCCCTAGAGGTTTTGCAATCTTCTTCTAGCATAATACGATGCATACAAATTGAAGGGCATATTCCTTTCAAGTCAGATATGTTATAACCTAATGCAGTCGGGTACTTTCTTAGGACGTCTAAAAGT
Organism: Vicia faba; assembly: GCA_948472305.1. Taxonomy (NCBI): domain Eukaryota; kingdom Viridiplantae; phylum Streptophyta; class Magnoliopsida; order Fabales; family Fabaceae; genus Vicia; species Vicia faba. The sequence goes on from OX451735.1 coordinate 981,476,279, forward strand.
TTCTCAGTTTTGAGCGTTCCTAAACTGGAATTAATTATTACTGGTCGCGTACATTTGGTATCTAAGAATTCGTATCTTAGGTTCCTAGGTAAGGTTTTTAACTCTAAACCTGGTTTCTTCGGACATGGCATATGATCAAGTGTAAGTGCTAGACTTTCGCTTAGACTATCGTCTTGGTATGGTTCACGCCAATTGTCGTCTTCGAATATCAGAGGGGTTTGGATTTTCATTATTTCAGAGTATGTGGTATGTTCTGCTTCCATCTCTCTTATGCACTCGTCTATAACGTCGATTAGATAACATGTGTCATTCATGGCCGGTGCTTGTAAGATTTGAGTGAGGATGGATTCCACTTTTTCCTCTCCAACTTCTAATGTCAGTCTGCCCTTATTTACATCAATTATAGCTCCAGTTGTGGCTAGGAAGGGTCTTCCTAATATGATAGGAGTAACTGAGTCCTCAGTAATGTCCATCATAATGAAATCGGTCGGGATATAGAATTGACCTATTCTAACTGGGACGTTTTCCAGTATACCTACAGGGTATTTTACTGATCGGTCAGCTAATTGAACAGACATTTTTGTGGGTCTAAGTTCTCCCATTTCTAGATTTTTGCAAATGGATAGGGGCATGACACTGATACTTGCTCCCAAGTCGCATAGAGCTTTGTCTATGACAAACTTTCCAATGTTACAGGGTATAGAGAAACTACCTGGATCTTTCAACTTAGGGGGCATATCATTTTGAATAATAGCGTTACACTCAGCAGTAAGTGTAACTGTTCTGTTGTCTTCTATATTTTTCTTGTTAGATAGGATTTCCTTGAGAAATTTAACATACGAGGGCATCTGAGTGATAGCTTCTGTAAATGGTATTGTGATATTCAGTTGATTCAGAAGTTCAACGAATTTCTTGAATTGGCCCATCGTTTTGGAATTGGTAAGTCTCTGAAGGTACGAAATCGGCGGTTTATAGGGTGGTGGAGGCACATAAGGCTTTTCTTTCTTTATTGCCTCTTGGTTCTCGTTTTCCTTTTCCTTTGGTTCATTCTCAATTTCAGTTGGTTTGTTCTGCTTTTGGTACATGGCTAGATTTTCGAGTCTTGGATCAACAGGTCCGTCAAGTTCTTTTCCACTTCTCAGTATTACAGCGTTAGCTTGTCCTTTCGGGTTAGGTTGTGGTTGACCAGGGAAAAATCCAGCTGGGGCAGCAGTAGATGCTTGTTGTTGAGCCACTTGTGAAATTTGAGTTTCAAGCATCTTATTATGGGTAGCTAAAGCGTCAACTTTACTAGATAATTGTTTGATCTGCTCATTAGTATGTATATTTTGATTCAGAACATCTTTATTAGTTTGAGATTGGGAGGCAATGAAATGTTCTATCATGATTTCTAGATTGGACTTCCTAGGGGCATTGGATGTATTAGGTCCATTATTGGGGTGATTTGGGGTAGCTTTTGGATAGCCAGGTGGTGTGGCAGGAGCTTGTCCAGGTGCATATAACGTGTTATTGCTTTTATATGAAAAGTTCGGATGATTCTTCCAACTAGGGTTATAGGTATTGCTATAAGGGTTTCCCTGCACGTAATTCGCTTGTTCAGTTGGGACTCCTGTTAGAAGTGGGCATTCTGGAGCAGGATGTGATTGAAGACCACATAGACCGCAAGCTTGATCTAATGCAGCTACGGTAGCTGCGGGAGCGGTAGTAAGATTTTCTAGCTTTTGGGTAAGGGCTTCTACTTTAGTGTTGACTTGATCTAGACTATTCACTTCAATCATGCCACCTTTCGTTTGAGTTTTTTCCATATTAGCTCTTTCACTTCCCCATTGATAATGGTTTTGAGCCATGATTTCGATGAGTTGATTTGCCTCGGTATACGGCTTATCCATCAATGCGCCACCAGCAGCAGCGTCTATAGTCATTCTTGTGTTGTACAAGAGACCATTATAGAACATATGAATGATCAGCCATTCTTCTAAACCATGATGAGGACAGAGTCTGATCATGTCCTTATAGCGTTCCCACGCCTCGAAAAGCGATTTGTTATCTTTTTGTCTGAAACTATTGATGTTGGCTCTAAGCATAGCAGTTTTGCTTGGTGGGAAATATCTAGCTAAAAAGACCTTTTTCAACTCATCCCATGTGGTGATTGAGTTTGAAGGAAGGGATTAGAGCCATGCTCGAGCTCTGTCTCTTAGTGAAAAGGGAAATAGGCGCAATCGTATCGCCTCGGGGTTTACACCATTTGCTTTTACAGTGTCTGCGTACTGCACAAACATTGACAGATGTAGGTTTGGGTCGTCAGTAGGAGATCCAGAAAATTGGTTCTGCTGAACGGCGGATAGAAGCGAAGGTTTCAGCTCGAAATTGTTTCGAGCGATAGCAGGAGCGGCAATGCTGTTGTGGGGCTCTGCTTTAGAAGTAATTGCGTAATCCTTAAGAGCACGAGGTGGATTTGGTACGTCAGCCATCTTAGATTCTTCAATTAATTCAAGGATTAATATATTAGGGAGCTTAGTCGAAGGAAGATTGTTGAGATCACGGTATTCTTGAACTCGGCGTCTTACTCTGAGATAACGCTCAATATCGTTGATTTGTAGATGTAAAGGCTCGCTTTAGGAGCGAGTATTTGGCATACAACAGAGGGAAAAATAAATAGTTGCCTTAGTCTATACAGTACTACTTTACGAGTGCACTAGTGACTAAATCAAACTCCCCGGCAACGGCGCCAAAAACTTGATGTGCGATCGACCTAATGTGTCTAACGGTATCTTAACTGCAAGTGCACAGTCTATTGCGGTAGTAATAAAAGATGTCGAACCCACAGGGACTTTGTAATCACTCTAATGCTATAAAGGTTTGCTAGTTTAGCTAAGGAGGATGTTGTCACGTTTAGTTTTTTAGAAGTTAAGGTAAGGGAAAATAAATCGAATTAAGGGAATAATAATAATAAAACGGTTGGTATGTAATGTAGTGAACCTAAGTGGATCTAATTGAACCTAAGCATATAAAGATGTTTAACTTAGATGGTTATGTAGAAATTATCAGTTTAAAAACCCTCAACTCACACTCTCATGGTCTTATCTCGGATCATACCCCTAAATCCCTATGCCTGCTCTCGCTAGCCCATAAGTGTTTAGAAAATACTTTTTGAAAACTTAATAAAATCTAATTCGTTTTAAAGCGCTCTCGCTATATTTAAATCAAATGCCTAACTTTAGCTACCCGGTTAAAACCTCACACTCTCGTGGTCTCGATCCTAACCTATTCTACTTTTCTTACTCTCGTAACAAAAAGATTGATTTTAATTATAAAAAGTCACAGCCAGAAATTAAGTTAATTTAGATTTTAGCTTTGACACAATTTAATCCATTCGGTTACTATTATCACATCCCGACTCTAGAAAATTAGCTAGTCATAATACTCGAAATAGACATACAGGAAATATAATCGGGAAAGAATAAAACATTCATGATAAAATAATTAAATAAATAAACATAAATAAATTATATTAAAATTAAATGCGATTAAAAACCTGAATAACAATATTATTCCTCAAGCTCCCTCTTCCACAAGTTGGCAAGATTGGAACTTCGAAATCGGAACTTGAAACAAATTCTGAGGCTAAACATAAATTCTGACTACAATATCAATTTCCTAATGTTGGAAATAGCTATTAATTGGTAAAAAGTGAAAATAAAGCAAGAACAAAAAAATTGCAGTTATTAAATTTGGCAGGGTTTCCGCAAGAAAATTATGTAGCAAAAAAAAACTCTCGTTCCATTACAATGTCTCCTATTTATAGAAGAGAAATTTTTTTTTTGCAGTTACGAAAATTCAGGAACGTGGACTTGCATGCTTGAGTGGAGGAAGACTCGGACTGTTTGTTGCTGAAGTTGAGAAATTGTAGGAGTTGAAAAGATCCATTACGTTGCCCACGTCTTCTGTTTTGCATGACACTGAATTATGCGTGTGGCGATCGTCATGAGGAGGTGACGGTCGTAATGCGATTAATTAGCGCGTTACTTTCGTCAATGATGTGTTACGAGCGTTCTTCAGGATGTGAGCGCGTTACGCTCGTAACGGAGGTGTGACGGCCGTCACAACATCAAACTTTGCAGATTTTGCATATTAGTTCTTTTTCTTCTGATTTTTTGGTTAGCTTTCTTCATGTGATCCTTTTTCACTTAATTTGACTTGAAACATGTTGTACCTGTGAAAAGACATAAAAACTCAGAACAATCGGGAGTTAAATGGGTTAATGCATTATGAAAATCGATTAAAAATATAGCAATTATATGATACGATTTCTCGTTATCACTAACCCCCCCCCCCTCCCCCATTTCATTTATACGCCCTTGGCCCAATTTTATTTTATTTTTTTATTTAATTTTTATTTATTTTCTTAAATATTTTTTACTAATATTAAAAATCATAAAAATACTAAAAATGATAGATTTATATTTTGATTTAGTTATTTTATTTTTCTCATAAATTTTTTTTTAACTATACTTTATTTATTTTTTACAAACTATCTTGTAAATTTAATAATTAATTAGGTTAATATTTATTTTTCTTTTACACCTATTATAATATATTTATTTATATATAAAAAAGGCCAAAATATTTTATGATGCTATAAATATTTTTAAGACAAAAACACCAAAAAATACTTTTTATAAACTTATTTTATTTTAACCAATTAACAAATCTAGGGTTTTATTTAAAATCTTTTCTTAAACAAATTCATTTTCTTAATTATTTTCCTTTAAATTAATTATATTAAGACAAAATCCCTTTTTTTCTAAAAAAATCCAAACAAAATATTCATTTACTTCACATTTTGCATTTTTATACATTTATTCATTTTTGTATATTGTATCCATTTAAATTTCTTGTACATTGATATCAATTCAATATGGTTGTGATAGACTAATTAGGTTTACAATTCTTGCAACCCCCATTCAATTTGTACACCCCCTCCCCACAAATGTTGTAATAGCATAGTAACTTTAAAATTCCACAATTTATCGCTTTTATATACAAATGATAGTAATTAGGGTTTGTATGAAAAGATTAAACCCAATACTTAGAAAACCCTAATTCAAGACAAAATCAAGCATGAAAACAATACACTTTCACACAAGCACCCCTAGGGTTATTCCACTTGGTTGCCTTATACAAAATGACCATATTACGCATGTAAGGTATCTTAGCAAAAACAAGCAAATACATGATCATAGTCCCTCGATGACGCTATCTAAGTTACCTTTCAAATGATCTTAGTCCCTAAAAGAGAATGCTAAGATACCTTGCAACATTGCTAATCATGGTTATACGATGACTCACGCCCATCCCGTTTACATCCAAAGATAGGGTTACTTACCAAATCAATGGTAAGATAACAATGTCAAAGGAAAAGACAAATGAACAAGAAAGACTTTTTGAGTAGGTAGAATGCTCCTAATTACTTGTTCAATTTCAAAACAAACATCCTTTCTATTTTCAAAGCAATCACCTACACTTTCAAACATCTTACAAACTTGAAAACATTTTCAAAAGATCAATATCTTTGTATACATTCTTACAAAGAAGAATCATTAAAAAGATTGCCTAAACAATGGCCTCTTTACAAAATACTTTCAAAAAACCACACAAATTACTATTTCAAACAAAAAGCAAGTGATCTAGAAAGTAACTAAGATCCCATGGAAAACCATGGATGAAAAGGGTGCTAATACCTTCCCTTTTCATAATCTACCCCCCGAACTCAAGAAATAATCTCAAAGATCTTTCCTGTGCTTTTTCACCTTTTCTATTGGATAAAAGAAAAGTCGGTAGCGACTCTTGCTAACCACAACATTTGCGAACAAACACAAAATCTTCAAGCCAGTTCTCCCACCATATCACAGTTAGCATCTTTCTTTAGGGACTAAGATCATTTTGAAAAGGAAACATAGATAGCGTCATCGAGGGACTATGACCTTGTATTTTTGCTTGTTTTTGCTAAGATACCTCACATGCATAATATGGCCATTTTTATAAGGAAACCAAGTGGATTTTACCCTAGGGGTGCTTGTGTGCAAGTGTATTGATTTTCATGCTTTGTTAAGTCTTTGATTAGGGTTTGCTACTTGTGGATTTTATCTTCTCATACAAACCCTAATTATTAGCATTTATATAAAGCGATAAATTGCGAAAAATAAAATTACTACGCTATTACATCATTAGGGGAGAGGGTGTACAAATTTACAAATGGGGATTGCAAGAAAATTAAACCTAATTATCTATTACAACCATATTGAATATTGTACAAAATTGAAAATAAAATGCAAGAATATAAATGGAAAAAGAAATGATTTTTGTTGTTTTTTTTATGAAAGGGGTTTTGTCTTGAACTAATTAAGAAAATGATTAATTAAAATTAAATTAAATTAGCTTAAACTAATTAAGAAAAGAAATTAATTTGAAAAGGATTTTTAGGGTTTTTTATGAAAAGGTTTTAAATTAATGAAAATATAATGAAGATTAATTAATTAAAATAACCTAAGTTCTAAATTAATTTTAACTAACAAGATAAAATAATATGTTAATTTAACCTAACTCTAAAAATTATATACTTAAGAAAAAGAAATTAATTTGTTTAAGAAAATGTTTTTTTAATCTTTTTGTTTTATGGAGATAATAAATATATAAGTATAACTAATAAATATAAATATTTTAATTTATATTTTTTTTATTAATAAAAATAATAATAATTGTAATAATAAATAATAAAAATATTAAATAAAATATGATAAAATAAAATAAAAACAAGAAAAATGAAATAATTAAAAGGAATGGGCCAGGGGGGTGCTGAAGTAAATCAAGGTTAGGAGTCAGCAAAAATGGGTGGCCCAACACAAAGGCCCGGGCGCGGCAAAATAGCTCAGAAATGTCAAAAAATAGTGAAAAATAACAAAAGATCACGCTAGGACTTGAACCCAGGACCTAAGGGTGACAGGCGTGCACTTTAACTACTGGGGTGGTGATACATTCGTTAACTTGTGTGAAAGGATAAATACATAACATAAAACACGCCCTGATTACACTTCATCTTCAACCTCCAGCCAAAGGACCTGTATCTTCTTCATCTCTCAACAAAAATGAAAAGTTCAAACATGAAAGTTGTGGCGTTTCTTCCCACGAATCCAACCATGTAAATAACTTAAGCTAACAGTCAAAGATGAATGAGTATTTTTCTGGCCCTAATTCAAAACCTAAAAATTTCAGAAAACTTCAACTCTAAAATTCTCTAAGCTCACACCATATAAATGCAAACTATGGATATGTACAGCTTCGTGGCAATGGTATCTATATTTTATCTTCACTACTCAAAATCAACTGATGCGTGTATGAAGAGATATAAGTTTGAAAACTTACCTCTTGTAGATGGAGTCGTGTATGGAGTTTAAGCAACTTATGTGATGGCCTGATGAATTCTGTAGCTTGCCTGGACCTCCTTGAGTATGTTCCAACTCCTACTTTGCTTTGAGGATAGCTGAAACTCTAAAATCAATTCAAGTTGCAAGCTTCAAATTTGGAAATGGTGGATGGTGATAGAGGAGTTACAGTCAAGAAACAGGGGTCTGGGTCACTTTGATATGATGTATATTAAGTCTTTGGATGGTTAAAGCTCAATACACACGAGTAGATTTGGAGATGGCTATGTGAGGTTCAAAACTGTCAAGTTAATGCAGATTCTGAGTTGCAGAGTGCTTGGGAGTGTTTTGGGGTCTTATCATTCGTGTGTTATGTTGCAATAGACTTGTGTATATGTATGGAAAAGGTTAGAGATCAGATGCTCTCAAGGTTTCTAAGTTCTAGCCTTTTGGCTCTATGACTTTCTTTTGAAGAAAAGTGAGAGGACAAAACTCAAAGTGTTGTACAAGCATGTTCTGAGCTCAAAGAGGATTTCGACACATTGCTTTTGGTTTATAGGGGTTGTGTGTGCATAAAGAACAAGTGCAAATCTCAAGAAGTTGACAATTACAAAAGTAGTGCTTTATCAAAATGGAAATGGCAACTTTGTCCCATAAATGGAAATGTAACTTGGATAAAGGCTTAAGTGCTTGGATTAAAGCTCTATCAGCTATGTAAAAATTTAATTATGGAGTGACAAATAAGTTTGAGGCCGTAAAAGAAAAGATTATGCAGCCTAGTCTTGGATTTGAATTTTTGTTCATCACGAAATGGCTTGTAATTTAAGTTTGAAAACCCTGACTTCATCTCTTCGATTCTCCTTGCTCACAAATGATATCAAGGAGTTCTTGGACATTTTAGAAATCTTGTAATCTTATCTACAACCCCTCTTTGAATCACTTTTGAACATTCCATTTGGAACTATATGAAAAAGCTCCATGAAGTTAGGTCAAAATCCTAACCAAAACTAAGGCAAAATTTCACTAAGTGTTCAATTTCAAGACCATGACTTTATGAATTAATAACTTGAGATCCAGGAATTTTTAGAACAAGTTGTGTAAAGGAATGTTATAGATATCATGGGGATCTATAACTTTCATGTTTAAAGTTTATTTTGAATCCTCTTGCATCATGGTGAAAAATTTACTCAAAGTTGTGAAAAAACATGAAGTTCTAAACACTTAGAAAAATTTCTAAGTTAGAAAACTTTGACTTTTCAAAATGAAATCTTGACTTTTTGATTTCTTGATGAATAAGTTTCATATTTTGACATGTTTTAATGAATTGTGATCTTTCACATTGGATTTTGACCAAAAAGTCAAAGTTTGACTTTTTAGTGAACATTTGACTTTTGATCAGTTGACTGAGAATTCACTATCAATCCAATTGATCTTGAGCAATGTTTTAGGTCATGCCATTAGGTAAAAAATATGCAATTTAACTCTTCAAACCATGCTTCAAACCAATTGACCATTTTCTAGGTCAATAATCAGAAATTGCCCTTTCTCAATCAAAACCCTAATTTTGACTATTTTGCCCTTTTGATGATTTGATCAAATTTCTTGAGGAATTATGGTCCAAACTTGATAAAATGATACATATGAGTTTATAATATTGATGTGGATAAAAAATTATGAAGTTTGATTGTAAATTGGCCATAGTTGACTGTTTTCCCAATACAACTGATTTTTAGGTCAATTGCTCAATTGATTGAGCAAAAGTGTGATCCAAGGCTTGAAACTTGACATGAGTAATCTTGGGGGTCCATAATGATCCATTAAAGTCATATGAAGCATTGAAAGTTCAATTATACTTGTGCAATCTCAAACCCTAATTTTGGTCATTCGTGCTTAAGGAGGTGTCTTGAGCTGATCAAACCTAATGCAGTATTGAACCGAAGGAGATCTTGTGAGAGATTACTTAATAAATGAGAGGGGAAATTTTGGGGTACAACAGCTGCCCATGTTCAATATTCTTAAACCTGAAGAGTTAGATTGGCGGATTCGCCATTCGTGACTTGAAGGTGAAAGATGATTGAACACTAGAGTGCCCAGAAATTTGCACTCGAAGTTGGATGGTGAATGGGCTTATAGATGCCATTTGGAGAAATGTTGGTAAACACTGGAAGAAGTATCAGCATAAATCTCTTGTTGATTTATATTAAAACTTTATGTTTTACCTGTGAGAAAAAGAGTTAGTAAAATGCAGATGCATGCATGATGTTCACCAGATGTGGTATTATGTTAAATGCATATGGTATGTACATGCTATGATGTATGAATTTGAGATGTATGTTTTTGTCCAGAAAAATAAATCCCTGACTGCTGCTGAGGAAATTCTGGGGGGTTGAATCCCTGATTGCCGTTGGGGATGAAGAATATGCATATCTTCAAACTTTGTTGAAATGATGCTTTCATTGGAGAATATCTCTTGAATGTCAGATGTTATCTAGTCGGATCCAGGCTTCACAATTTGTTGAGGATGAAGTAGTCAACTGCTATCTGTTCGGATCCAGGCTTCACGACAACTTATTGGGGGAAGAGACGAATTAACTGTTATCTGGTCGGATTCCAGGCTTTGCAGAAAATTTTCTTGAATTTGAATAGTTATCTGGTCGGATCCAGGCTTTACAACAACTTGCTGGGGATACAGAAGTTAACTGTTATCTGGTCAGATCTAGGCTTCGCAGTAACTTGAAGTGGTAATACTATCTGGTCGGGTCCAGGTTTCATGGTTTTTGGAAAGTTCTACTATTATCTGGTCGAGTCCAGACTTCATAGTGTCTCTTTGGGGATCATAGTTAGTTGTTATCTAGTCGGGCTCAAGGTTTCACAATAAACTGTTTGAAAAACTGTTATCTGGTCGGGTCCAGGATTTGCAGATTTCTGAGGTTGATGAGGTCAATTGTTATCTGGTCGGGTCCAGGTTTCACCATAAACTATTTGGGTATTTAGTTGTTATCTGGTCAGTTTCCAGGTTTCACAATGAATCTTTGAGGGTAATTTCTATTTGGTCGGATCCAGGCTTCACAACAACTTGCTTGAAAAGATGAAATTGAAAATTAATATCTGGTCGGATCCAGGTTTCACTGTAATTTATTGGGGCAGAGGCAAACTCTACTGGGGAAAGAAGTTAAACCTTGGTCGGGTTGAGTCTAGGTTCTTCTATATCTTTGAAGAGTTAGACTATTATCTGGTTGGGTCCAGGTTTTATAGTATCTTGAAATTGAGATCAACTATTATCTGGTCGGATCCAGGTTTCAGATACTCAAATTGTTATCTGGTCGAGTCCAGGTTTTAGTAATTCACTATGGAGAGTGGCAAACTCTATTGGAGAAGAGGAGTTTTGCTAATGATTTTGTAGGAGTTAAACTGTTATCTGGTCGGGCCCAAGCTTCGGCAATTGATGAAGTCAAACTATTATCTGGTCGGGTCCAGGCTTCAATAATAACTTGAAAATTATGCTAATATCTGGTCGGGTCCAGGCTTTATAGTATCTTTTTGGAAATAATAAAGGCTTTGCTGACGACCTTACTGGGGATCAGGGGGTTATGGCCCTATGATTTGCAATAATCTGAAAGGAAAATTCAAACTGGAGAGTGTAGACTCAGTCGAGTAGGACAGACTCAGCTTAGGGAGGATACACTCAACTGAGGAGGATATACACAGTTGGGGAATAACGGGCTCAGCTGGGGAGGATGGACTATGTCGGGGTAATACTGACTCGATTGGGGAGGATGTACTTGGCTGGGGAATTGTGTGCTTCCTTGATTGTTGTTGGGGAAATAAAACTTGTTGGGGAAATAAACCCTGTTGAGGAAATAAACCCTGTTGGGAAAGTAAACCTTGTTGGGGAAGTGAGTTTCTTTTAGGAAGAGATTCACGAGGCTTCAACTTATAAAAATCGACTTAGCTGGAGAGAGAGCTTCCAAGAGATTGAGACTCTGGTCGGGGATTATCCTATGCAAAGAGACTTTGTGAGTAACTTTGTTGAGGAGGATGTTAATGGAATAACTTTGTGAAGGTATTCCCTATTTATTTAAAGAAGTGCCTGTTACTGCTTAGGTCATATGTGCCAAATAGTTTTAATTATGTTCATATGCATATGTTCATTCAATTTTAGTCATTGGACAAATTTGCATTCAAAACAAAGACAAAAATTTTGCACTTCAAAGTATATTTGTATTGATATTTTGCCCATGAATAAGCGTTTTTGTACAGAGATACGAAGATCCTTGTAAGAGGAAATCATCAAAAGGAAAACAAAGTTGAGAATGAAAACAAATAGCCATGTGAAATGATCTCATTGCCTTCCAACTCTACTATTGCCCCAATGTCTTCGAATGTCCCTTGCCGTTGATAGAAGTTGATTGGATTGATCTTGGACCGTTTGAACTTGGACCTTGGTGATAAAATTGACTGTGCTGATTCCACTGGACATAGTCATACGCTTTTAATCCTTAACTTTTGCCTGGACCGCCCTTTCGGGTTTTCAGCCCACCAGGAAACCCTTTTTTGCCCAAGTCACCCTTTCGGGTTTTCAACTTGCCGGGTGTACAATATTTTACATATATCCCTAATTTTTCCCCAAATATTTTGGTTTGTCGGGATGCCCTTATTTTGCCTAGGTGTGTCAACCTAACGAGTCTCTTATGCATAGTATTTTTTAACTATGTCCGCGTTTATAGGATGTGGGAAATCTTCACCATCTATGGTAGTCAACATCATGGCACCGCCAGAGAAAACTCTTTTGGCAACAAATGGCCCTTCATAGGTGGGAGTCCATTTGCCTCTGGGGTCACCTTGTGGTAGAATGATGCGTTTTATCACCAAGTCACCAACTTGATATACTCGAGGCTTGATCTTTTTGTTGAAAGCCTTGATTATCTATTTTTGGTACGCCTGACCATGGCAAACAACAGCTAACCGTTTTTTGTCAATCAAGTTCAGCTGATCCAATCTCGTTTGGATCCACTCGTCTTCACCTAGGCCTGCCTCATTCATAATTCTCAGTGAGGGAATCTGAACTTCCACTGGCAAAACAGCTTCCATGCCATAGACTAGAGAAAAGGGAGCTGCCCCAGTTGATGTTCTAGCTGAAGTACGGTAGACATGTAGAGCAAACAGAAACATATCATGCCAATCCTTATAGGTTACTACCATTTTCTGCATAATCTTCTTGATATTTTTGTTGTCCGCTTCGACTGCGCCATTCATTTTTGGTCTATACGGAGAAGAATTGTGATGCTTGATCTTAAACTGAGTGCAAAGCTCAGTGATCATAACATTGTTGAGGTTAGTCCCATTGTCGGTGATGATCCTTTTGGGGATACCATAACGGCAGATGAGGTTGTATCTGATGAATCTGGCTACCACATTCTTGGTGACTGAGGCAAATGAGGCGGCTCCGACCCAATTGGTAAAATAGTCGATAGCAACAAGAATGAAGCGATATCCGTTGGAAGCGGTGGGCTTGATCTCTCCAATCATGTCAATGCCCCACATTGCAAATGGCCACGGAGCAGTCATGACGTTCAAAGGGATAGGAGGCACATGGACCTTGTCAGCATAGATTTGGCATTTGTGACAAGTTCTTGAATGTTGATGACAATCAGTCTTCATTGTTGACCAATAGTAACCGGCTCTTAATATTTTCTTAGCCATCGTATGTCCACTTGAGTGAGTACCTAAGATACCATCGTGCATGTCTTCCATGATTTCCTCTGCCTCCTTCTTATCCATACATCGGAGTAGAGTTGAATCATGGTTGCGCTTGTACAATATCCCGTTACTTAGGAAGAATTTGGCTTCAAATCTTCGCAAGAAATTTCTATCATTGATAGATGCCCCCTCTGGATACTCTTGTGCTTCAAGGTATCTCATCACCTCATGGTACCATGGCTTCTCCGCATCGGTGTCAAGCTCATAGAAATGTGCAGGTTCATCGAATCTTTCAATTATTATCATAGGGGCTTCGCTATCCCATCTGACCTTGAACATTGAAGACATGGTTGCTAAAGCGTCAGCCAACTGGTTTTCTTCCCTAGGGAAGTGCTCAAAAGTGATATCTTCGAAGTAAGGAATTAGGGATAGCACAAGTTCCTTGTAAGGGATAATATTAGGGTGTTTAGTGTCCCAATCTCCTTTTACTTGGCTGATCACTAGGGCAGAATCCCCAAACACATCCAAATGCTTGATCCTTAAGTCAATTGCAGCTTTCAGACCTAAGATGCATGCTTCATACTCGTCCATATTGTTTGTGCAATCGAAGCATAGTCTGGCAGTGAAAGGAGTGTGGAAACCTTCAGGAGAGATGATCACAACACCAATTTCATTACCTAAGGCGTTGGAAGCCCCATCAAATACCATAGTCCATCGGGATCCTTGTTCAGGTCCGTCATATGGTCCAGGCTTCGCACAGTAGGTTACCAGCATGATGTTCTCATCAGGGAAGTCAAATTTCATTGACTGATAATCATCCACAGCTTGATGGGCCAAATAATCTGCTAGTACACTTCCTTTGATGGCCTTTCGAGTCGTGTATTGAATGCCGTACTCAGTCAAGATCCTTTTCCATCTGGCTATCCGTCCGGAAAAGGCAGGTTTCTCGAAGATGTACTTGATTGGGTCCATCTTAGAAATCAACAAAGTGGTATGAGTCAACATATACTATCTTAGCCGGCGAGCAGCCCATGCCAGAGCGCAGCAAGTTTTCTCGAGCAGTGAATATCTAGTTTCACAGTTGGTAACCTTTTTGCTCAGGTAATAAATAGCATGCTCTTTTCGGCCAGACTCGTCATGTTGGCCCAAAACACACCCCATAGAGTTCTCTAATACTATCAAGTACATGATCAAGGGTCTTCCTTAACCTGGAGGCATGAGAATAGGAGGTTCTTGTAGGTATTCTTTAATTTTGTCAAAGGCAATCTGGAACTCATCATTCTATCTGACTATCTGATCTTTCTTCAAGAGTTTGAAGATTGGCTCACAAGTAGCAGTCAAGTGTGATATGAAGCGAGCAATGTAATTGAGACGACCCAGGAATCCTCTGACTTCTTTTTCAGAATGAGGGACTGACATTTCTTGGATGGCCTTTACCTTGGCAAGATCAACTTTAATGCCTTTATTGCTGACAACAAAACCTAAAAGCTTTCCAGATCATACTCCAAACGTGTATTTGTTAGGGTTTAACCTTAGTTTGTACTTCTTCAGCCTTTCGAATAATTTGTGCAGATGATCAAGATGTTCTTCTTCGGTTTGTGATCTGGCAATCATATCATCCACATATACCTCTATCTCATGATGAATCATGTCGTGAAATAAAGCTACCATAGCCCTTTGATATGTTGCCCTGCATTCTTTAATCCGAACGGCATGACCTTGTAGTAGAAGGTGCCCCATTGCGTAACGAAAGTAGTCTTCTCCATGTCTTCGGGAGCCATCCTTATTTGATTATAGCCTGAGAATCCATCCATGAAAGAGAAGACTTTATGTTGAGCAGTATTATCAACTAAGACGTCAATGTATGGTAGAGGGAAGTCATCCTTGGGGCTTGCCCTATTCAGATCCCTATAGTCTACGCACATGCGAGCTTTTCCGTCCTTTTTCGGCACCGGTACCACATTGGCAACCCATTGAGGATAGGATGTCACAGCTAGGAACCCCGCATCAAATTGTTTCATCACCTCAGCTTTGATCTTTTCAGACATATCAGGCCTTATGCGACGAACTTTTTGTTTAACAGGAGGGCAATCTCGTCTTATCGGTAGACGGTGAACTACGATGTCGGTATCCAACTCAGGCATATCTTTATAAGACCAAGCAAATACTTCCACATGATCATGCAACATCTGAACCAACCTGCTCTTGACACTTCTTTCCAAATTAGCACTGATCCTGATTTCCTTCTTATCTGACTCAGTACCCAAATTGATAACTTCGACTGACTCTTCATGCGATTGAATAGCTTTTTCCTCTTGTAATAGAAGTCTGGCTAGTTCTCCTGGTATGTCACAATCCTCCTCACCTTCGTCTTCGGCTTGGTTGATAGGACATTCAAAGTCATAGTTGGAAATAGTAGAGTCATTGACAATAAGATCCAGAGTGGATGAGGACCTGCAACAGTGTGTGTGTGTGCATGTAAGATACATGGCTATTTTTTTGAAAATGTAGTTGAAAGAAAGGAAAGACAATGAACACAAATATTTGAATGCAAAAGAGTCCAATGTATTGAATGATCATATGATTAGATGAACATAAATAAACCCTTGACAAATGGACCACAGTGCCCCGGGCTAGGAAAATGGCTGAAAAGTCATTGTTAAAATATTACAGACAACGTGTTCTTGAATTGAAAGAAAAGCAATAACAAGTAGATTACTCCTCAACGAAGGAGATGGGCACAAAGTCCTTTGTATGCCAACTCTTCAGCTCCGTTGTAGTTGGATATACCCACTCTTCAAATGCAGCTCCTTCTTCAGAATCACCCACGGTGTTGACTTCATGGCTTCCAATGCGGAGAGGTGGCTTTCCAGCACGAGCACGCCTCACTTCCTTATGAGCTTTGATGGTGAAGCTCAAACCAAACTTGTCCGCTTTAAATGGGATATTGAGGAGTTGCCCCCAAGTATTATAGTTTCCTTATTCAATTGTCGTGCGAGCATCCTTGACTGAAACCATCTTTGGCGTGGCCTTAACAACTTTAGACTCATCAGAAGAACATTTGGTAGCAGCAATCATCGGTGGCATGACTTCAAAGGCTTGACATGGGGTTTCAATGAATTCTCCATCCATCTCTATGTACTTGAAAGAGTTAAGGTGGCTCACCATAAACTCTTCTTCTCCATAGATGGTGACTATTATGCCCTTGATTGGATATTTGAGTTTCTGGTGGAGGGTTGAGGTTACTGCCCCAGCTTTATGGATCCACGGGCGACCTAACAGACAAGAATAGGCAGGACGAATATCCATAATATAGAAGGTTGAGTTGAATATTTGGGAGCCCACTTTGATTGGAAGATCTACCTCCCCATGAGCAGTCATCTTTGATTCGTCAAATGCCCTTACAATGATATCGCTTGGCTTCAAGACTAAACCTTCACAGTCTAGATGGTATAACGCCCCCTTGGGTAATACATTAAGAGAAGAACCAGTGTCGACTAGCACATGTGTTAAGGTAGTCCCTTTGCACTCGATAGAAACATGTAAAGCTTTATTGTGATTCTTCCCGAGAGGTGTTAAGTCAGCATCTGAAAATCCCAATCCATTATCAACTGTCAGGCTAGCCACACAATTCTCAAATTGGTCTGTTGTTGTCTCATGGGGGACATGAGCCTTTTTCAGGAACTGGATTAATGTTCGAGCATGGGCATCAGAGCAAAGCAACAATGACAACATTGAAATCTTAGAGGGGGTTTGCCCCAACTGTTCTACAATCTTGAAGTCACTTCTTTTTATGATCTTCGAAATCTCGTCCATCTCGCGAGTGGAGGGTTCTTTATCAGCTACGTCCTTGGAGGGTACTTCAATCACATCAGGCTCAACAACCTTCTCCTTCCCTCTTGTATTATTACTTGGCTTGGCAACAGTAATGCGAATGGGTGTCCTTGTAACAACTGGTGGTGAGATATTGGGTGAAAATGTTCTCTCAGTTCTAGTTACTTTGCTTGAACCAACTATGTTAAAGACATCGTCATCTTTTCCTTATTTGATACACGCGTCTTGTTTAATCCCATGATAGAACAATTCAACACCATAATTCCATGGTACCGCCTTATTTGGAGAGTAGGGAATCGGTCCAGGACTGGTAATTATTAAGGGAGCAATAGTGGGTTCATTTGAAATCCTAATAGGACCTTTGGAGGTGATCCTAAGAGGCTTATTTGAGATGGTAATAATGGATAGGTCTTCACATTTGTTAGTCAAACTTTTGGCAAGTGGGGTCTTCTCGAATAGAATTTTGTGGCTATCCATCAGGCGTTGTATGCCTTTCTTCAGCCCTTCACATACATTAAGTTGTCTTATATAACACAGACACAGTCCTTTATGCAGCCAGGGAAAATCTCGGCTTTCAACAGATTGTTTTTGATTATATTCAGCGGAGTAGTCAATTCTTCAATAGAGGCGACAAAAATTGCATCTTCGACAGCATTAACACCTTTGTCGTGCTTCGGCATTGGAGTAGTGATTACATTTGGCATTGGAGGAGGATCAAATTCAATAGTTTTGTTATCAATCAAATCCTGGATTTTGTTCTTCAAAGCCCAACATGGGTCAGTCTCGTGCCCGGGGCTGCTGGAGTGGTAAGCACACTTAGCGTTCGGATTATACTTTGGTGACGAGGTGTCAGGGTTGGAGGGAGGATCGCGCAATGTCACTAAATTATCCTTGAGTAAATGTTGAAGGGCTTGAGAAAGTAACGTGCCTAACCTCGTAAATTGTCTTCTTGGAGTTTCAAAATGTTGATGATTTGCAGATGGTCTTGGAGTAGGAGTTGGATTGGATATTCAGACAACATTGACAGACGGGTGATCGTTCTTCTTGGTATGGGCCCTTTCCCCGTACACAACATTGACTTCCCTCTTTGCAGCAAAAGGTTTCTTGATAGGATTGGGAGTGGAGGTAGATGCCACAGAGATCTTCCCACTTTCGATGCGACTTTCAACTTTTTCGCCGGTTAAGATTAATTTGGTGAAACCAGAAGGAGAGCAGCCAACCAACAGATTAAAGAAAGGACCAGATAAAGTGCCCATGAACATGTCGATGTGCTCCCTATCAGTCAAGGGAGGTTGGACCCTACTAGCAAGGTTTCTCCACTTTTGCGCATATTCCTTAAATCCTTCATTCTTCCCCATGGTCATATCTTGTAACTGAACCCTCATTGACGCCAAGTCGGTGTTGTACTGATATTGATGGTAGAAGGAAGTAGCTAAATCCTACCAAGTATTGACACGAGAACCATCTAACTGATAAAACCATTCAAGTTGCGTTCCATCCAAGATCTCTTGGAAAAAGTGAACCCAGAGCTTCTTATCAGCAGTGTGCGAATGTATCTTGCGCACATAAGATTTCAAATGGAGTTTTGGACAAGAAACCCCATTGTACCTTGCAAAGATTGGTATTTTGAATTTTTGGGGAATGACTACCCCAGAGATAAAACCCAAATCATCAAAATCTAAACCGGGGACGGCTTGGATTTCAACAGCTTTCAATCTGTCTTCTAACTGCTTGTATTTGATATCAGCGGGTGGATACTGCTCATTGAAATAATCATCATCGGATACTTGATCGTTGTTACAGTCAACCTGAGTACTCTTGACTTCACCAATCTGGTTCTCGTCCTCTTCAGATGAATCTCCTCCTACTGGGATTTGACGGACTGTCTCCTTGAACCTTCTACCCATGTGGAGTAGAGCTTTCTTCTTTGGATTCTTCTTAATGGCCAGCAAAGCCATCATATCTTGCTGCCCCTTGGGTAGGGCTATTAGAGTCTCCTAAAACTGAGAATTCTGGGTTTGGAGATCCTTCACAGTTTTCTCTAGATCCATCTTGCTGAAATAAACAGCAGAAAGATAAGGAAACCTGTTATGCGAAAACCTGTCATGTTATGATGCATGGAATATGTACATGCAAATGATTTCAAGGAATAATGAAATTTAAATTTGTATAGACAAAAGAATGAACAAAGGTTAATTCTCATTAGACAAAACAAGAAAGATTACATCATGCCTCTTGGGCTTACAAAATAACTTTCTAAGATAAAAATACTGAATGCATCCTCTTTGGCGCAAGATAAGCGTTCACACTTTGCTCTTCTTGTAGCTGCTTCGTAAGCTCCAAGACCCTCTTTTCACTAGCATAGAATTGAGCCTCTAAAGTATCTTGTTCTTACTTTAGCTAGATCCAACCCTTTTGTAAGTCTTCGGGAGAGGTAGGCAAGTCGGGATGGAGGATAGTGTAGGGAACATCTCCTTCGACCACAGGTTCCACGATGACTGGTAAGATTGAGGGATAAGGCATCACAAGTTTCTGAGCACGAGCTTGTACCCATTTAAGGTAAGGCTCGAGGGGAATGAAATTCTTGTGTCCTAGTGTCTAGCTATCCACCTGGTTCATCATCCTCCATGCTCGGATAAACCTTTGACGATAACCTTGATTGTCATTCTCGTAGTCGAATACCAATCCTTGGATAAGCATCTCATGGGGACCATCCCTCCGGGCGTAACCAAACTGTCATAGGGCTAAGCAGGGGTTGTAAGTGATACCTCCTCTAATTCCAAGCAAAGGGACATTAAGGAATTCTCCACAACGGTCGATGATAGTAACATTCTCCAAAGAGCGGGAACACCAATCAATATCTGAATGTCTGAGCGTCATCAACCTATGGGACCATCTTGAACCTTGCTCATTTTTTAACATAGATTGGGGAAGATGCGAAATAAACCATCTTTCCAAGAGAGGAGTGAAACACATGAGTATACCTCTCTTCCTCAAAGTGCGAGAGTGAAAAGAATGTAGGATGTCTCCTAACAAAGTAGGCACTGGGTTATGAGACTTGAAGATTTTTACGGTGTTTACATTTACGAGTTGGTCAGGATTTGGAAACAAAACCATCCCATAGATGAGAAGGGCCACAATTTCCTCAAAAGCTCATAAGTCCAAGGAGTTCCAATAATCTCGAGCCTTCTCAAACAAAAACTTGTCTAAGAAACCTTTGACACCACTCCTTGTTTCCAAATTAGTCGTGACATTAGATTGTTGCAAGTGTAGGGCTTAAGCAATCTCTTCTGGTTTTGGATCTCTTTCTATACCTTTGAATGGTAGTTGATTTAGAATACGAATTCTCAAGAGTTTGGAGAATTCCTCAAAAGTTGGCACAAGTTGATAATCGGGAAATGTGAAGCAATGGTGTAGAGGATCAAATAACTGAAAGAGCACCTTCATCATGTACTCATCAGTGTAGGAGGTGACCAAGTTTAGCAGGCGACCATGTCTTTCGGTGAATGGAGAATTTTCAGGAATCCTTGATGCTAGCTCTTTAAGTTGAGGAGGGATTCTTACAAGATTGACTTGAATAGTTTTCCTGCGAATAAAATCCATGTCCTACAAAACAGAGCAAAGATAAATCCCAAGATCCTTAAAATGGTTAGAGAATATGAGTATGATGTTATGATGTTTATGATGTTATGTACAAGTGTATATATATATATACAAACAAATCAAACAAGTCCTTAGGTTTAGGCTTGCATGGAGTCTCATAGGTAAGTACCCTCTTGAAGTTTAGTTGGCTCAAACCTGTCCTAGTAATAGTAACCGGGTTCTAAGGAGCTCAATATCACTGGTTTGTTTCCTTGGGAATTATTTCAGCGCAAGCCTCTTTAATGGTGACCGAAATATCCCAAAAAACCAAACCTCAATGAATATAGTATCGAGTATCTACCAACTTCAAACTGCACCAAAGTCGGTCATCTCACTACGTCCTAAAGGCCAAGTTGGTCAAGTAAAGGTTCTAAAAGTTCATTAGTGCTTCATGACATCACTCAGCGGCCCCGTATTCTCCTTGACTACTCAAGGGCTACCGGTACCCACAAATATGTCGCACTAACGTAGCTATTGCTTAGACCATGTCAGTATACCCCGCATAGTTTCCACAACGTATTGCTACTTACCTATAAGTTATCCCAAATCCGGGTAGAGGATTCAAACCCAAACAAAGAACCATAATGTAAAGCATACAAGTTAAACAATGAAAGCAAGTAAATGTGATCTAACCCTAAGGTAACCCCACTTTTAAAAAATTCCCCAGCAGAGTCGCCAGTTCTGTAACGCGGTGGGAGAACTGACTTGGTTATTTTGCATTTTATCTCAAATGTTGCGGTTAGCAAGAGTCGCCACCGACTTTTCTTTTATCCAAAAGGAAAGGTGAAAAAGCACAGGAAAGACCTTTGAGATGTTTTCTTGAGTTCGGGGGGGTAGATTATGAAAAGGGAAGGTATTATCACCCTTTTCATCCATGGTTTCCCATGGGATCTTAGTTATTTGCTAGATCACTTGCTTTTTTGTTTGAAAATGTGCTTTGTGTTGTTTTTGAAAGTATTTTGTAAATATGTCATCGTTTAGGCAAACTTTGTAATGATTCTCGTTCGTAAGAATGTATACAAAGATGTTAATCTTTTGAAAATGTTTCAAGTTTGAAAGATGTTTTTTTTTTAAAGTGTTAGTGTTTGTTTTGAAAATAGCAAGGATGTTTTATTTTGAATGTGAGCAAGTAACTAGGAACATTCTACCTACTCAAAATTCTCTCATGTTTATTTCCTCTTTTCTTTGACATTGTTATCTTACCAATGATTTGGTAAGTAACCCTATCTTTTGATGTAAACGGGACGGGCATGGGTCATTGTATAACCACGATTAGCAATGTTGCAAGGTGTCTTAGCATCTTTCTTTATGGACTAATATCATTTTGAAAAGTGAACATAGATAGCGTCATCGGGGGACTATGACCTTGTATTTTTGCTTGTTTTTGCTAAGATACCTCACATGCATAATATGGCCATTTTTATAAGGCAACCAAGTGGATTTTACCCTAGGGGTGCTTATGTGAAAGTGTATTAATTTTCATGCTTTGTTTAGTCTTTGATTAGGGTTTGCTACTTGTTGATTTTATCTTCTCATACAAACCCTAATTACTAGCATTTATATAAAGCGATAAATTGCGAAAAGTAAAATTACTACGCTATTACATCATTAGGGGAGGGGGTGTACAAATTTACAAATGGGGATTGCAAGAAAATTAAACCTAATTATCTATTACAATCATATTGAATATTGTACAAAATTGAAAATAAAATGCAAGAATATAAATGGAAAAAGAAATGATTTTTGTTGTTTTTTTTATGAAGGGGGTTTTGTCTTGACCTAATTAAAGAAAATGATTAATTAAAATTAAATTAAATTAAATTAAACTAATTAAAAAAAAGAAATTAATTTGAAAAGGAATTTTAGGGTTTTTTATGAAAAGTTTTTAAATTAATGAAAATAAAATGAAGATTAATTAATTAAAATAACCTAAGTTCTAAATTAATGTTAACTAAGAAAATAGAATAATATATTAATTTAACCTAAGTCTAAAAATTATATACTTAAGAAAAAGAAATTAATTTGTTTAAGAAAATGGTTTTTAATCTTTTTGTTTTATGGAGCAAATAAATATATAAGTATAACTAATAAATAAAAATATTTTTATTTAGATTTTTTTTATTAATAAAAAAAATAATAATTTTAATAATAATAATAAATAATAAAAATATTAAATAAAATATGATAAAATAAATAAAAAAAACAGGAAAAATGAAATAATTAAAAGGAATGGGCCAGGGGGGTGTTGAAGTAAATCAAGGTTAGGAGTCAGCAAAAATGGGAGGCCCATCACAAAGGCCCAGGCGCTGCAAAAAAGCTCATAAATATCAAAAAATTGTGAAAAATAACAAAAGGTCACGCTGGGACTTGAACCCATGACCTAAGGGTGACAGGCGCGCGCTTTAACCACTGGGGTGGTGATACATCCGTTAACTTGTGTGAAAGGATAAATACATAACACAAAACACGCCCTGATTACACTTCATCTTCAACCTCCATCCAAAGGACCTGTATCTTCTTCATCTCTCAACAAAAATGAAAAGTTCAAACATGAAAGTTGTGGTATTTCTTCCCACGAATCCAACCATGTAAATAACTTAAGCTAACAGTCAAAGATGAATGAGAATTTTTCTGGCCCTAATTCAAAACCTAAAAATTTCAGAAAACTTCAACTCTAAAATTCTCTAAGCTCAAGCCATATAAATGCAAACTATGGATATGTACAGCTTCGTGGCAATGGTATCTTCATTTTATCTTCATAAATCAAAATCAAATAATGCATGTATGAAGAGATAGAAGTTTGAAAACTTACCTCTTGCAGCTGGAGTCGTGTATGGAGTTTGAGCAACCTTTGTGATGGCTTGATGATTTATGTAGCTTGCTTGGACCTCCTTGAGTATGTTCCAACTCCTACTTTGCTTTAAGGATAGTTGAAACTCTCAACTTAAGTCAAGTTGCAAGCTTCAAATTTGGAAATGGTGGATGGTGATGGAGGAATTACAGTCAAGAAACAGGCTTCTGGATCACTTTGATATGATGTATATTAAGTGTTTGGATAGTTAAAGCTCAATACGCACGAGTGGATTTGGAGATGGCTATGTGAGGCTCAATACTGTCAAGTTAAGGCAGATTCTGAGTTGCATAGTGCTTGGGAGTTTTGGGGTCTTAACATTGGTGTGTTATGTTGCAATAGAATTACGTATATGTATGGAAAAGGTTAGAGATCAAGTGCACTCAAGGTTTCTGAGTTCTAGCCTTTTGGCTCTATGACTTACTTTTGAAGAAAAGTGAGGACAAAACTCAAAGTGTTGTACAAGCATGTTCTGAGCTCAAAGAGCCTTTATACACATTACTTTTGGTTTATAGGGGTTGTGTGTGCAGAAAGAACAAGTGCAAAGCTTAAGAAGTTGACAATTGCAAAAGTAGTGCTTTATCAAAATGGAAATGGCAACTTTGTGCCATAAATGGAAATGTAACTTGGATAAAGGCTCAAGTGCTTGGATTAAAGCTCTATGAGTTGTGTAAACATTTAATTATGGAGTGACAAACAAGATTGAGGTCTGCAAAGCAAAGATTATGCATCCTAGGCTTGGATTTGAATTTTTGTTCATCATGAAATGACTTGTAATTTAAGTTTGAAAACTCTAACTTCATCTCTTTGATTCTCCTTGCTCACAAATGATATCAAAGAGTTCTTGGACATTTTGGAAAGCTTGTAATGTTCTCTACAACCCCTATTTGATTCACTTTTGAAAATTATCTTTGGAACTATATGAAAAATTGCCATGAAGTTAGGTCAAAATCCTGACCAAAACTAGGGCAAAATTTCACTAAGTGTTCAATTTCAAGACCATGACTTTATGAATTAATAACTTGAGATCCAAGAATTTTTAGAAGAAGTTGTGTAAATAAATGTTGTAGATATCATAGAGATCTACAACTTTCATGTTTACAGTTTCTTTTGAATCCTCTTGCATCATGGTGAAAAATTTACTCAAAGTTGTGAGAAAACATGAAGTTTTAAACACTTAGAAAAATTTCTAAGTTAGAAAACTTTGACTTTTCAAAATGAAATCTTGACTTTTTGATTTCTTGATGAATAAGTTTCATATTTTTACATGTTTTGATGAATTATGATCTTTGACATTAGATTTTGACAAAAAAGTCAAATTTTGACTTTTCAGTGTACAATTGACTTTTGATCAGTTGATTGAGAATTCACTATCAATCCAATTGATCTTGAGCAATGTTTTAGGTCATACCATTAGGTCAAAAAGATGCAATTGAACTCTTGAAACCATACTTCAAACCAATTGACCATTTTCTAGGTCAAAAATCAGAAATTGCCCTTTCTAAGTCAAAACCCTAATTTTGACCATTTTGCCCTTTTGATGATTTAATCAAATTTCTTGAGGAATTATGGTCCAAACTTGATCAAATGATACATATGAGTTTATAATATTTATCTGGATAAAAAATTATGAAGTTTGACTGTAAATTGGCCATATTTTACTTTTTCCCCAATACAGCTGATTTTTAGGTCAACTGCTCAATTGATTGAGCAAAAGTGTGATCCAAGGCTTGAAACTTGACATGAGTAATATTGGGGGTCCATAATGATCCATGAAATTAATATAAAGCATTGAAAGTTCAATTATCCTTGTGCAATCTCAAACCCTAATTTTGGTCATCAGTGCTTAATGAGGTGTCTTGAGCTGATCAAACCTAATGCAGTATTGAACTGGAGGAGATCTTGTGAGAGATTACTTGATAAATGTGAGGGTAAATTTTGGGGTACAACAAGTCCAATGTTTTTCATTAAAATGAGCATATGGAATATGAGAATTAAAAACCCTTAACAAATGGGCCATTGTGCCCCGGGCAAGGCGCATAACTTAAAGTCATTGTTTTAATGGAAATTACAGACAAAGTAATAAAAAACGGGAAATGGTAGTTCCTCCTGGCTGAAGGAAATTGGGATGAAGTCCTTATTCTGTCACTTGTTGAGTCCTCCACTTACAGTTTGGTAGATCCAGTCGTCCCAGTCATTGTCATTGTCAGAGTCTTCAAGAGCATTAACTTCATGGTTACTAATGCAGAGGGGTGGCTTCCCTACAGGAGCACGTCGAACCTCCTTTTGGGATTTAAAAGTGAACCCCAACCCAAATTTATCTGACTTGAAATGGAAATCAGGAAGTTTTCCCCAAATGGTGCAACCTCCGTCTTCAACAACAGCACGAGCATCTTTGAGAGAGGCCATCCTCGGTGTATCTTTAGCAGCTTTTGGAATGCCAGGAGTGGCCTTGGCAACAACAACCATGGGAGATACCACTCAAAAGTCTTTACAAGGAGTTTCAACGAACTCGCCATCCATTTCAACATACTTGAATGAATTCAGATGACTGATCATAAACTCTTCTTCTCCGGATACAATGACAATTTTCCCCTTAACTGGATACTTTAGCTTTTGATGTAGTGTGGAAGTTACTGCACCTTCCCCATGGATAAATGGGCGTCCAAGCAAGCAAGAATAAGCAGGAAGGATATCCATCACATAGAATATTGAGTTGAAGACTTGAGACCCAACTTTGATAGGGAGATCAACCTCTCCATGGACCATTCTCTTTGATCCGTCAAAATACCTCACCATAATGTCACTGGTTTTCAGCATCAAACCTTCACAGTCTAACCTATCTAGAGCGCCTTTGGGTAATAAATTCAGGGAGGACAAATATCCATCAACACATGTGCTAAAGTGGTGCCTTTACATTCGATGGAAACATGTAGAGCTTTGTTGTGATTTTTCCCGGCTGGAGTCAGATCTGCATCCAAAAATCCCAAACCATTGTTGGCGGTCAAACTGGATACATAGTTTTCAAATTGGTCGAACTTAGTTTCTTGAGGGACATGTGCATTTTTCAAGAATTTTATCAGTGCTTAAGCATGTGCCTCAGAGTATAGCAACAAAGATAGCATGGAAATCTTCGAGGGTGTTTTCCCTAACTGTTCCACTATCTTATAGTTGCTTTTTATGATAATTTTTAAAATCTCCTCCATATCTTGGGTAGATAGTTCCTCCGTGGTAATATATTTTGTGGGCGCCTCCGTCAGGGCAGGCTCATTCATTTTTTCCTTTCCTCTAGTATCAACACTAGGTTTGACAGCAGTAATACGAATGAGTGTAGGTGTGGTTATCGAAGGGGAAATCTTTGCAGAGAAAATCCACCCCATCCTAGTAACTTTACTTGATCCATCAATGTTTGTAATGTCAGCAGCTTCATCTTAGGCAACCCATGAATCTTGTTTGATACCATGGTAATACACTTCCTTCCCATAATTCCAGGGTACAACCTTATCAGAAGAGTAGGGGATTGGCCCCAGTGTGGTGATAATTAGTGGAGCTATTATTGGTTCAACGAGAATCCTAATAAGACCTTTGGACGTGATCCTAATAGGTTTGTTTGATATAGTAATAATGGAAACATCTTCAAACTCTTGAGATACACTTTTGGTCAGACTTTTCACATATGGAGTTTTCTCAAATAGAATCTCATGGTTATCCATCAGGTGTTTGACACCTTTCCTTAGCCATGCATAAACATTAATTTGTACAACATAATAACAACAGTCTTCAAGGAAACCAGTGAATACCTAGCCTTCAACAAATTCTCTTTAACAATCTTCAAAGGCGTGGTCAAGTCTTTGATGGAGGCGACAAAAGAGGTATTTTCAATAGCATGACACTCTTACCATGATTTGGAATGGGTGCGGTGATCACATTTTTGGAGCTGTAGGAGGGTCGAATTTAATTGTCTTGCTATCAATTAGGTCTTAGATCTTGTTCTTTAGAGACCAGCAGTCATTGGTATCATGTCCGGGACTGTTTGAGTGGTAAGCGTATTTGGCATTGAGGTTGTATTTTGGGGAAGCAGTGTTTGGGTTGGAAGGGGGATCTCGCAAGGTCACCAAATCATATTTCAATAGGTGTTGCAGAGCTTGATGTAATGACATGTTGATTCTGGTAAATTATCTCCTCGGGAGGTCTGGTCTTTGTTGATTATTATTTTGTTGACGCGAACGTTGAGCTGGAGTTGGATTGGAGATCAAAACTGCCCCTACTGAATAACGACGGTCATTTTTCGCACGGCTTCTTGGTCCATACACAACATTAGTATCTTTTTTACCAATAAATGGCTTTTCACAACATTTGAGGTGGAGGCCATGGGTATCTTCCCGCTTTTAATCCCACTTTCAACCCTCTCACCAGTTAAGATCAACTCAGTAAATCCGATGATGAACTTCCAATCAGCAAGTTAAAAAATGGTCCAGTCAATGTCCCCATAAACATGTCTACCAATTCTTTATCAGTTAAAGGAGGATGGACCCTTCCAGCAAGGTATCTCTATTTTTTAGCGTATTCCTTGAAGCCCTCGTTGGAACCCATGGTCATACCTTGCAGTTGCACCCTAGTTGGCGCAAGATCAACGTTATATTTATATTAGCGGTAAAAGGCGGTGGCCAAATCCTCCCAAGTATGGATGTTAGTCCCTTCCAATTGGAAAAATCACTCCAACTGTGTCCCAGACAGACTTTCTTGAAAAAAGTGCACCCACAGTTTCTTATCAGCGGTATGCGGATGAATTTTATGGACGTAAGATCTTAAGTGAAGCTTTGGACATGAGACACCATCGTACTTGGCAAAAACAGGGATCTTGAATTTGTAGGGAATGACTACCCCAGGAACCAAACCCAAGTCACCAAAGTCCAAGCCAGGCATAACATGGATTTCCACAACCTTTAGTCTGTCTTCTAGTTGCTTATATTTGTCATCGGTCTGTGGATATTGCTCGTCAAAATAATCCTCGTCTTTGAAGATTTGATTGTTTCAACCCCCAGCACGGGGGAGCCTAGCATTTATCATCTTGATTCTCATCCTCCTCGGAGGAGTCTTCTTCAACTTGAACTTGTCATACGTGGCCTTTGAATCTCTTCCTCGTGTTGATTATAGCTTTCTTCTTGGTCTTCTTCTTCGTGACAAGAAGTGTCATCATTTCTTGCCGCCCCTTTGTTAATTTGAGCAGAGTCTCTTGGAATTGAGAGTGTTGAGTCTACAAGTCCTTGACGGTTTTCTCGATATCCATCTTATACTGAAATAAACAGTAGAAAGATGGGGAAACATGTGTCAAAAAACCTTCTTATAATATGATGCATGTTATGCGAATGCAATGTTTTCAAGGTCTTTTAAGATTTAAATTTGCTTAACCAAACAGGAAATAAAACATAAATTGCATTAATAAGTTCAAAGGTTACAAATGCCTCTTGGGCTTACAATGTAAAAAACAAAAAGACAAAACTCCTAAAAAGGCTCAGGTTTCCCACTAGCGCATCCTCTTTGGTGCAATGTAAGCATTCAGGCTTCGCTCCTCGTGAAGTTGCCTTGTGAGCTCCAACACTTTCTTCTCACTTGTATAAAATTAGGCTTCAAAGGTGTCTCGCTATATGTTGTACCCCAAAATTTTCCCTCTCATTTTATCAAGATTTTCCCTCACAAGACTGCTTGGACTCCAGACCAGATTAGGGTTTGCTCAGCTCAAGACATCTCCTTGCACTGATGACCTGAAATTAGGGTTTGAGTTTTCATAGGTATTTTTGGACTTCCAATGCCTCATGTGACTTTCATACTTCATGTTGGACCTATAGGATTGCCCATACCAAGTTTCAAGCCCTGAATCAAATTTTTGCCCAATCAATTGGACAATTGACCTAAAAATCAATTGTATTGGGGAAAAAGTCAATTGTGGCCAATTTACAGTCAAAACTCATAATTTTTTATCCAAAACAACATTATAGACTCATATGAACCATTTTATCAAGTTTGGACCACAACTCCTCAAGAAATTTGATCAGATCTTCAAAAGGGCAAAATGGTCATTTTTAGGCTTTTGATTGTAGAAGGGCAATTTCTGATTTTTAACCTAGCCAATGGCAAATTTGGTTCAAGCATAGTTTCAAGGACTCAATGGCACCATCTTGACCTAATCACAAGACTCAAAATATCTCAAATGCATTGGATTGACAGATGAATTTTTCAGTCAACTGATCAAAAATCAACTGTACACTGAAAAGTCAAACTTTGACTTTTTGGTCAAAATCAAGTGCCAAGGATCATTTTTCATCAATATGTGTCAAAACATAAAACTTGTTCACCAAGAAACCTAATTTTGAAAATTAGGGTTTAAAATGGAAAATTTTCACAACTTAGAAATTTTCTAAGTTATGAAAATTTCTTATTTTTCCCAACTTTTTCACCATGATGCAATTGGATTCAAACAAAACTTACAATATGAAATTTTTAGTACTCCGCAAAATCTACAACTTTGATTCACAAAGTTTCCCAAAATATTCTTGGATCTCAAGTTATGATTTTGTGAATAAGGGTCCAATAACTTTCTAACTTAGTGAAATTTTGCCCTAGTTTAGGCAGGATTTTGACCTATCTTCATGGAATTTTTTCACCTAGTTCCAAGTGTAATATCAAAATGCATTTCAAAATGGATTGTAGAGCATGTTACAAGCTTTCCAAAATGTCCAATAACTCTCCAAAATCATTTATGGTTAGGGAGAATCGAAGAAAAGAAAATGGCCATTTCTCACTTTTGTCCATGGCATTTTTCATGTTGATACAAGTTGCAAATCAGTTTGGATCATGCTTGTACTTGTTTTACAGGTCTTAATCCTTTCCACACTCATAAATTAAATGCAAATACATTGGTTAGTGGCTTTGTTCTGAGCTTTAGAACATTACACATTGAATTAATCCATTTTTGGCAAAAAGATCACAATGCCATTTTGATAAAGGTCACTTTATGCAATTTTGTTTATCTTGAGCCATGGACCTAATTTATTTATGCAAACAAAGTCCACAAACTTGGGGCAAAGTACACCAACTATGTGCAGCTAAGAGGCAGGCCTGTACAGGCCTTGGCATGGTCAAAATCAACTTTTGCTTCAAAAGCAAGTAATTTGCAAAAGTCCACACAACTCTTCAATATGATAAGAGCAAGCTTTGTGTTCATTTCAAACAAGTTTAACACATTGTATAAGGCCAGAAACACAAGCTAACAAGTTCTCAAACCTTCCAAAACACCAAAACTTCATTTCTGCCCAAAATAGGGCAAGTTCTGCAAGTCAGAAGCCAAAACATATTTGCCTCGTGCATTTTGTCCCAAACCACTTCAAACACATTCAATACAATACACCTAAGCTCTCCAGACCATTCTCAAGCAACTGTAACCTTGTTTTCACACTTCACCATTTTCAAATTCTGAGTTTGCAGGTTGAGTTCTATAGGGGGATTCAGGCAAGTTCAAAGCAAGCTAAGCATTGGGAAAGCTCAAAGGAACTTCAAGCAAGCTCATAAGTATCTCAGGCCTCTCTCACAATCCCTACATTTCCATACTCGAGCTTGACTGAAACTGGTATTTTCCAACTTCCTATCTCCTATTTAGGTATCATTAAGCTTAGGTTTGTGAAGCCAAAATGTAGTCCTCATTGTCCTTGAGTTGTACATATGCATAGAATTCATTTATGTTAACTGAGCTAGGAGAATTTGGATGATGAACATGCTGAAAAAACTAGGACAGAATTTAGGGCCAATGAAATTCTCTCTGGTCTTTAAGAGTTAGATCAAGTTTTTTATATGGTTAGAATCGTGTGATGATGAGCTATAACTTTCATGTTGCAAGTTTTTGTTTTTAAGCACATATGCAGGAGATACACTTTTGAACAAGAAGCGCGCGTTTTCTTGCTCTCTCAAGGACATGGATGAAGGAAGCTTGGGCTGGACTTGGTTTGGCTGACTATTGACACCCCTCTGCTTGCTCTTTGCACCCCCTTGGCCCATTTCTTTTATTTTTTATATTTTTCATTTCTTTTCATATTTTCTGACTTTTATTTATTTTTCTAAATATTAAAAATCACCAAAAATATTTTCTTAAATTTTCACATTTTATTTTATTATTTTTATTATTTTTTGGCATAAGAATAGTTTACTAAATAATATATACTTTTATTTTCTTAAATAAATATGTAAATAATACAAAAATATCATATATTTTTATTTTTATTATTTATACACTTAAATAATATTTTCTCACACATTTTAATTTTTTAACACTTTTGTATATATTTTTATTTATTTTCTTGTACATAAATAAATAATATAGAATATATATTTTCTTAAAACAAAAATTAGGGTTTCCACCCTTTTAAAAATAATCATTAATATTTTTCTTATTTTTGAGACATAAATAATTTATTTTACATTCCTAAAATAAAATACAAAAACATTTTGCATATTTATATTTAATTGCATATTTAAATAATTGTCTATTTCTTTATTTATGCAATATTTCAATTTGGTTGTAATAATAATTTTAGGATTTTATTTTGTGCAAAACATCCCCTATTCAAAACTTGTATCTCCCTCCCCATAATAATATTGTAATAGTCTTAGATTTACTTTTACGCATTTTATTGCTTTCAAATATGCATGATAGTAAAATTAAGGTTCTGTATGCAAAGACCAAAATCAAACAATTAGCATGACTAAACACAAGATAAAAATGCATGAAAAATGACAACACAATACACACAAGCACCCCTAGGGTTTCATCCACTTGTTGCCTTAAAAATGGCCATGATATGCATGCTAGGTATCTTGGCAAAATCAATCAAAAAACAAAAAGATCATAGTCCCTCGATGACGCTATCTTGGTTGCCTATAAAAAATGATATAGTCCCTCAAAAAACTTGCTAAGATACTTGGCAACATTGTTATCATGGTCATACGATGACCCACGCCCGTCCCGTTTAACATCCAAAGACAAGGTTGTTTACCAAATACCATGGTAAAACAACAATGTCAAAAGGGTTAAAAATGTGTAGGAAAGACTTTTGAGTAGGTAGGTAGATGCTCCTAGTTACTTGATCAAACTTGCAAACCATCCTTGCTATTTTCAAACTATCACACAATTTCAAAACATTTCCCAAAACAAACTTTCAAACATTGAAGCATTTTTCAAAAGACAAACACTTTTGTATACATTCAAACAAGAATCATTACAAAGGTTTCCACAACGATGGCCTCTTTTCAAAATACTTTCAAAACCACACATAAAAGCACCATTTCAAAAAATTGAAAAACAAAAGCAAGTGATCTAAAACAAGTAACTAAGAGCCCATGGAAAACCATGGATGAAAAGGGTGCTAACACCTTCCTTTTTCATAATCTACCCCCCGAACCCAAAAACAATATCAAAGGTATTTCCTGTGCTTTTTTACCCTTCTTTTTGGATAAAATAAAAGTCGGTGGCGACTCTTGCTAAACCAAAACATTTGCAAACAAAAAACGCAAAACCTCAAGTCAGTTCTCCCACCGCATCACAGAACTGGCGACTCTGGTGGGGAAATTGAATAAAATTGGGGTTACCTTAGGATTTTAGATCACCTTTACATGCTTATCTTGCTTGACTTGTATGCTTTACACTTTGGTTCTATTGTTTGGGTTTGAATCCTCTACCCGGATTTGGGAAACATTCATAGGTAAATAGCAATACATTGTGGAAACTGTGCGGGGTATACCAACTTGGTTGAAGCAATAGCTATATTAGTGCGACATATTTGTGGGTATCAGTAGCCTTTGAGTTAATCAAAGAGAATACGGGGCCGCTGAGTAATGTCATGAAGCACTAATGGACTTTTAGAACCTTTACTTGACCAACTTGGCCTTTTTTAGGGGTAGTGAGATGACCGGCTTTGGTGCAGTCCGAAGTTGGTAGATACTCGATACTACACTCATTGAGGATTGTTTTCTTGGAATATTTCGGTCGCCAGTAAAGTGGATAAACTGAAACAATGAACACAAAAAATAATCCAGTGATATTGAGCTCCTTAGAACCCGGTTACTATTTCTAGGACAGGTTGAGCCAACTAAACTTCAAGAGGGTACTTACCTATGAAACCCCATGCAAGCCTGAAACTAGGAACTTGTGTGATTTGTTTTTACATATATACTTGTGCATAACATCATGGACATCATGAAGCATCATACACATCCACTAACCATATCAAGGATTTGGATCTTCATCTTTGTTCATGTTTTGTAGGTAATGGATTCACCTTGCAGGAAAACTATCCAAGTCAACCTTGTAAGAATTCCTCCTCAACTCAAGGAGCTAGCTTCAAGGATTCCTGAGAATTCTTCATTCACCGAGAGGCATGGTCGTCTTCTCAACTTAGTCAACACCAACACTGAGGAAGACATGGTGAAAGTTCTCTTCCAGTTCTTTGACCCCCTACACCACTGCTTCACATTTCCTGATTACCAGCTTGTACCTACTTTGGAGGAATTTTCTCAACTCTTGAGGATTCCTATTCTCCATCAACTACCCTACAACGGTACGGAAAGAGATCCAAATCCTGAATATGTTGCTCAAGCCCTACACTTGCAACCATCTGATGTCAAAGGCCATTGGGAAACTAGAAGTGGTGTCAAGGGTTTCTTGGCAAAGTTTCTGTTTGAGAAGGCCTAAAGCTGTTGGAATTCATTGGACTTACAAGCTTTTGAGGAGATTATAGCTCTTCTCATCTATGGGATGCTCTTGTTCCCAAACCCTGACCAACTTATAGATGTAAGTGCTGTCAAAATTTTCATGGCTCGCAACCCGGTACCTACATTGCTTGGGGATATCCTCCACTCTTTTCACACTCGAACAATGAGGAAAAGAGGTGTTATCATGTGTTGTACTCCTCTACTGGAAAGATGGTTTATTTCTCATCTTCCCCAATCAATTTTGAAGAATGAGCAAGGTCTGAGGTGGTCACAACGGTTGATGACCCTTACGCATTCAGATATTCATTGGTGTTCTCGATCAAAAGAGAATGTTATCATCATTTACCGTTGTGGGGAATTCCATAATGTTCCTCTACTTGGAATTAGGGGAGGCATCACCTACAACCCTTGCTTGGCTCTGAGACAGTTTGTGTACGCCCGAAGGGATGGCTCACATGACATGCTGATTCCATATTTGGTTTTTGACTTTGACAATGACGATCAAGGACTTCGACAAAGGTTCATCTGAGCTTGGAGAATGCCCAACAAAGTGGACAGTAAGACCTTGGGACACAAGAATTCCATCCCCCTTGAGCCTTACCTCAAGTGGGTACGAACTCGCACCCAAAGTCTTATGATGCCTTACCCCTACATTCTTCCTGTGATCAAAGAGCCTGTTATGGAAGGAGAGGTTCTATACACCCTCCTACATCCTGACATGCCAACATCACTTGAATATTTGCAAAGGAGTTGGATATAGCTCAAGGGAGAGCGCGATACTTTTGAAGCCCAATTCTACGCAGGTGAGAAGAAGGTTTTAGAGCTTACTCATCAACTTCACGAAGAGCAGACTCTCAACACCTACATTGCACCAAAGAGGATGTGCAACGTCTTTTTACATTAGGATTTTGTATTATTTTTCCCATGGGGTATTGATGTACTAACAAATTCTATCTTATTAATATGACGTGTGTTCTTTTATGTTTAAAACAAATTTGAATTTCTGAATCCTTGAATGCATTACATGAATACATATCATTCATCATATGCATAAGCAGGTCTTCACACCAGGATTCCTTATCTCTCTGCTGTTTATTTCATCAAGATGGATATTGAGCAGACGATTAAAGACTTACAAGCATATAATTCACAGTTTCAACAGCTACTTCTGACTTTGGCTAAGGGGCAGGAGGAGCTCAAGACCTTGCTGGAGAAGGAAAAAGAGAAAAAGAAAAAGAAGAGAGTTGGTGTGGCTACCTTGGGTAGAAGATTTGAAGGT
The DNA here is from genome assembly GCA_948472305.1 of Vicia faba. Lineage (NCBI taxonomy): Eukaryota > Viridiplantae > Streptophyta > Magnoliopsida > Fabales > Fabaceae > Vicia > Vicia faba. The sequence continues at coordinate 981,511,767 of OX451735.1, forward strand.
CAAGCTAGAAGGGTCCTGGATTTTCCCTCAACATTTGATGAAGGGGTTGGAAAAGGAAAGGGAGCTGCAGTGCAATCTGAGCCTGAGGAGGAAGAAGAGGAGGAGGATGAAGACTATTATGAACAGCAGTATCCTTCTGCAGATGACAAATACAAGAATCTGGAAGAGCGTTTGGTAGCTATGGAGGTACAGAGAGTGCCTGGGCTGGACTTTGAAGATCTAGGGCTGGTCTCTGGAATTGTGATTCCCCCCAAGTTTAAGGTGCCTATATTTTCTAAGTACGATGGTTTGTCTTGTCCAAAGATGCATCTGCGGTCTTACGTCATAAAAATCTAACCGCATTCTTCTGACAAGGATCTGTGGGTCCATTTCTTCCAGGACAGTCTTTCAGGGACGCAGCTGGATTGGTTTTACCAGTTAGAGAGGTCTGATGTGCATAATTTGGAGGATTTGGCAGTTGCCTTTTACAGACAGTATCAATATAATGCGGACTTAGCACCAACCCGTACTCAATTACAGAGTATGGGCATGGTCTCAAATGAAGGTTTCAAAGAGTATGCCCAAAAATGGAGAGACTTGGCGGGACGAGTACAACCACCTCTATCTGAGAGGGAGTTGGTAGATATGTTCTTAGGTACACTGTCAGACCCCTTTTTCAATCACCTGATTGGAAGTTTGTCTGTGGGATTCACCGATTTAATTCTGACTGGTGAGAGAGTTGAAGCCAGAATCAAGAGCGGGAAAATTCAAAAGGATGCATCTGCTTCCGCTGCCATCAAAAAGACTTTTCCAGCAAAGAAGGAAGTCTCAGTTGTATACTCTCAAAGAAGTCAAGGAAGAGTTGAGCGCCGGCCAGCGGTGGGGGCCGTAATGATTCAGAAGTCTGCAGCTGATCAGCCTAGAAACAATCAACCCAGAACCAACCAAGCAAGGGTGGAAAGGCCTGCACGGCAATTCACCCGGATAAATATGACTCCCGCTCAGGTTCTCCCTCATCTTTTGAAGTTAAACCTTGTAAGTTTGAAAGAGGCCCCGAAGAATCCGAATACATCTTCTCCTTACTACCATGCGAATGCCAAGTGTGCTTATCATTCAGACAGCCTGGGGCACGACAACAACAATTGTTGGGCCCTCAAAAATAAGATTCAGGATTTAATAGATGCTAAAGAAGTTGAATTCGACGCCCCTGAAAAACCTAATGTGATCTCTGCTCCAATGCCAAAGCATGGCCACAATGCCCATGTTGTTGAAGAGGATCTATTTGTTGCTACTGTTGATAATTTGATGACTCCACTACCGATAATCAAGTTGAATTTGCTGAAGGCTGGGATTTTCCCAGGATGTGAAGAAGATTGCTGCATTTTATCCTCCTTACCAACCAACTGTCCTTTGTTGAAGTTAGGCATCCAACACCTAATGGATAACCAAGAGATCCTTTTTGAAAAGACTCCTGTTACACCGACTCTTGTCAATGATGTTTCGATAATTACCATATCCGCTAATCTTTCCAAGGTCTCCAAAAGACCTGTTAAGATTACATCCGATCCGAAGATTGTACCTTTGAAGATAACCATGTCGGGGCCTGTCCCGTACAAGTCCAACAAGTCAATACCGTGGAACTATGGGGGAGAGATCTTTTACCATGGTGTTAAACAAATTGAATCAACTGAAGAGAGTTCTGATGAAGAGACTTCCGACATTGGAAATATTGCTGGAACGAGTAAAATCACCCGTAGTGGAAGAATTTTCTCTCCGAAGATTGCGCCTCCAAAGGAAATCTTCGGACCCTCAGCTGCTCATAAGGTCACTCCTGCACCGGTCAACATATCTGCGAGAACTCCAGTTATTGAAGAAGTTGTAACTCCTGAAGTTGTCCCCTCTGCTATTGTTGATGATAGAGGGAAAGGGATCCAAGAATAACCCATCAGAACAAGGGCTCAGCCGTTGATCATCCCTGAAACCTCTCAAAAAGAAATGGAAGAGATTTTGAAAATAATCAAGAAAAGCGATTATAATGTTGTGGAGCAACTGGGGCAAACCCCCTCAAAGATCTCCATGTTGGCCTTGCTGCTTTGTTCGGAAGCTCATGCTAAAGCTTTGATCAGATTTTGAAGACGACCCATGTGCCCTAGGAAACCCCCGCGGATCAGTTCCAGGAATGTGTAGCTAGCTTAACAGCTGACAACGGTCTAGGTTTCTCCGATTCCGATTTAACATCAAAAGGGAGAAAACATAATGATGTTTTGCATGTCTCGGTGGAATGCAGAGGGACTACTCTAGCACACGTTCTGGTAGACACTGGTTCTTCGCTGAACGTCTTACCAAAGAAAGCATTGGATAGGCTGGATTGTGAAGGCCTAACCCTGAAACCCAGCAACATCATTGTCAGAGCCTTTGATGGTTCCAAAAGGATGGTCCACGGGGAGGTGGACATCCCGATTAAAGTGGGAACTGAAACCTTCAACTCCACATTCTATGTGATGGACATTCGTCCCTCCTATTCTTACTTGTTGGGAAGACCCTGGATTCACCATGTTGGAGCCGTCACTTCAACTCTGCATCAAATGCTCAAGTACCCTGTCCAGGGGAAAATTATAACTGTTCACGGCAAGGAGGAATACATGATAAGCCATCTAAATTATTTCCGCTATGTTGAATTGGATGGTGAATTCATCGAGACCCCCTTTCAGAATTTTGAAGAGGTAGCTCAGGAGATTGCAGCAACCAAGACAGTGTCTTCTGTACCCATGATTGCCAAACCTGTGCCTCAGATGTCGTCTCTCAAAGATGCAAAGGTTGTGATTGAAGAAGGCGGATCCACAATATGGGGGCAGTTGCCTAACTTTCCTTTCAAGTCAGATAAATTCGGCTTGGGTTTCACTTCGGCTAGTCAAAAGGTTGTGCGTCGCTCCCGGGCTGGAGGACCACCAGTAAAGATCACCCATCATGGAATCAATGATTTGGAGGATAGTGAAGAGGAGAGAAACTTGGAAGACTGGATTTTCCATACTGTTGACGGAGGACTGTGCAATTGGGAGGCAAAAGACTTTGTTCTTATTACTTCCATCAATCAGTAATTTATCTTTCAAACATTTCTGTTGGTTTGTAATAATTCCCAAACAATTCGTACACTTTTTAGCCTTGTGCCTTACCCAAGGCACAAAGGTCCATTTGTAAGGGTTTGAATTTTCATCTTCATATGCCATTTTAATGAATCATGGATGTTTTCACATATAAAATTTTGTGTTCATTGTCTTTCTTTTTGCATTTTATTTGTTTAAAGATGGTTATCCCTTACACACACCCACACTTACAAATGCAGGTACCCTTCCATTCCGGATTCCATGGGTAACAATTCTGCTATGGCCTTCAGTAACTCTGAAGATCTGGTCTACCATGTCGAATACGAAGGTGATGAAGACTGTGAAGTGTTGGGAGAATTGGCTAGGCTGCTAAAACAGGAAGAAAGGGCTATTCTACCTCATGAGGAGCTGTTAGAGACCATCAAATTGGGAACTAAGGAATATAGAAAAGAAGTTAGAATGGGTGCCAACCTAAAGATGGGTGTCAAAGAGCGCTTAGTTCAGCTGTTGAATGAATATGTTGAGATCTTCGCTTGGTAACACGAAGACATGCCGGGACTCGATACAGATACTGTGGTTCACCATCTCCCTACAAGAGAAGATTGTCCACCAGTTAAACAGAAAGTCCGCCGCATGAGGCCCGACATGTCAGAAAAGATCAAAGTTGAGGTTATGAAGCAGTTCAATGCTGGATTTCTTGTTGTTACTTCCTATCCACAATGGTTTGCTAACATTGTGCCCGTGCCTAAGAAAGACGGCAAAGTCAGAATGTGCGTGGATTACAGAGACTTAAACAGGGCCAGTCCTAAAGATGACTTTCCACTACCGCACATTGACATCTTGGTTGACAATACAGCTCGGCACAAGGTATTTTCTTTCATGGACGGATTTTCAGGGTACAACCAGATCAAAATGGCCCCTGAAGACATGGAGAAAACTACTTTTGTTACATAGTGGGGTACGTTCTGCTACAAAGTGGTGCCATTCAGACTGAAGAATGTCGGGGAAACCTATCAGCGCGCCATGGTAGTTGTGTCATGATATGATACATCATGAGATAGAAGTCTACGTAGATGACATGATAGCCTGATCACAAACGGAAGAAGAACACCTCGACCATCTGCAAAAGCTGTTTGTCAGGTTGAAGGAGTACAAGCTCAGACTGAACCCTAATAAGTGCACTTTCTGAGTCAGGTCCGGTAAACTCTTAGGTTTCATCGTCAGCAACAAAGGCATCAAGGTTGATCCTGCCAAGGTCAAAGCTATACAAGAAATGCCTGCCCCTCTCACTGAGAAGGAGGTCAGAGGTTTCTTGGGACGCCTAAACTACATTGCAAGGTTCATTTCTCACCTAACATCTACCTGTGAGCCAATCTTCAACATGTTGAAGAAAGATCAGGTAGTTAAATGCAATGATGACTATCAAGTTGCTTTGGAGAGAATCAAGGAGTATTTACTAGAACCTCCTATCTTGATGCCACCCGTCGAAGGAAGGCCGTTAATCATGTATCTGACCATCCTAGAAAATTCAATGGGGTGCGTATTGGGCCAACATGACGAGTCTGGCCTAAAAGAGCATGCCATTTATTACCTTAGCAAAAAGTTTACCGACTGTGAGACCCGATACTCACTGCTCGAGAAAACTTGATGCGCTTTGGTATGGGTTGCTCGCCGGCTAAGGAAGTATATGTTGACTCATACCACTCTGCTGATCTCTAAGATGGATCTGATCAAGTACATCTTTGAGAAGCCTGCTTTATCTGGAAGAATAGCTAGATGGAAGATGATCCTGACCGAATACGATATACAGTACACGACCCAAAAAGCTATAAAGGGGAGTGTGCTAGCCGATGATCTGGCCCATAAAGCTGTTGAAGATTACCAATCCATGAGGTTCGACTTCCCCGACAAGGACATTATGACTTTGGACAACATTTAAGGTTTCAGACCATATGACGGACCTGAACAAGGATCCCGATGGACCCTGTACTTTGATGGTGCCTCTAATGCACTTGGCAACGGTATCGGCGCGGTACTCATCTCTCTAGAAGGTTGCCATACACCTTTCACAGCCAGGCTTTGCTTCAACTGCACCAACAACATGGCCGAGTATGAAGCTTGTATCTTTGGTCTCAAGGCTGCCATAGACTTGGGAATCAAATCTTTGATTGTATTTGGGGACTCCGCTTTGGTTATCAGTCAAATCAAAGGAGAGTGGGATACTAAACATCCAAACCTCATCCCTTACAAAGAACATGTCTTGACATTGCTGCCACATTTCGAGCAGATTAACTTCGAGCACTTCCCGCGAGAAGAGAATCAGCTAGCAGATGCTCTAGCTACAATTTCCTCCATGTTTAAACTTAACTGGGACAATGAGGCTCCCCAAATCACCATTGAGCAAATAGACGAACCTGCACATTGTCACGAGATTAATACCGAAGAAGTAGTGGACCGACCTTGGTTTCATGAAGTCAAAAGGTATCTCGAGGCCCAAGAATACCCTGAAGAAGCTTCAGTCAACGACAAAAAGTTCTTAAGGAGATTCTCATCTAAGTTCTTCTTGAGCAATGGTATTCTATACAAGCGCAATCATGATTGCATTCTGCTCCGTTGTGTGGACAAGGTTGAAGCTGAGAAGATCATGGGTTAACTGCACAATGGTACCTTTGGAACTCATTCTAGCGGATATACGATGGCTAAGAAGATTCTGCGGGCAGGCTATTACTGGTCTACCATGGAAGATGACTGCTATCAACATTCCCGAACATGCCACAAATGCCAAATCTATGCGGATAAGGTACATATACCTCCAGTTCCTCTCAATGTATTAACAGCTCCTTGGTCATTCGCGATGTGGGGAATCGATATGATCGGAGAGATCAAGCCTACATCATCCAATAGACACCGCTTTATTCTAGTGGCCATTGATTACTTTACCAAGTGGGTCGAAGCAGCTTCCTTTGCCTCTGTTACAAAGAATGTCGTTTCCCGCTTCATCAAGCAGAACCTCATTTGTCGGTACGGTATCCCCGAAAGGATCATCACTGACAACGGTACAAACCTTAATAATACTATGATCACCGCCTTGTGTGAGCAGTTCCAGATTCAACATCATAATTCATCTCCCTATCGGCCAAAGATGAACGGTGTTGTCGAAGCTGCTAACAAAAACATCAAGAAGATCATACAAAAGATGACAATCACCTACAAGGACTGGCATGAGATGTTACCGTTTGCTCTGCACGGGTACCGTACCACGGCACACACATCAACTAGGGAAACACCCTATTCTTTGATATACGGCAAGGAAGCTGTTTTTCCTATCGAGGTTCAGATTCCCTACTTGAGAATCATGAAAGATGCAGGTTTGAGTGAAGACGATTGGATTCAGACCCGACTTGATCAACTTAATTTGATTGATGAAAAGAGACTTATTGATGTTTGCCATGGTCAGGCGTATCAAAAATGGATGATCAAGGCATTCAACAAGAAAGTCAGACGCCAGACATATCAAGTCGAGGATCTTGTAATCAAGCGGATCATCTTACCGCAAAGTGATCCCAGGGGCAAATGGACTCCTACCTACGAAGGACCATTTATGATCAAAAACATCTTTTCTGGTGGGGCTATGATCTTAACCACCATGGACGGTGATGACCTGCCGCACCCTACGAACGCAGACATAGTCAAAAGATACTACGCATAAATGACCCGACAAGTTGAAAACCCGAAAGGGCGACTTGGGCAAAAATGGGAATCCTGGTGAATCGAAAACCCGAAAGGGCGGTTCAGGCAAAAATTAGGGATAAATAAAAAAAAAATTGTACACCCGGCAAGTTGAAAACCCGAAAGGGAGACTTGGGAAAAAAAGGGTTTCCCGGTGGATCGAAAATTCGAAAGGACGGTCCAGGAAAAAGTTAGGGAATTAAAGCGTATGGCTATGTTTCGTCGGATCACTTTAAGGATAATCTCTTCACCAGTCAAGCTCCTGGCTTCTGATCAATCCAATCATCTTCAGACAAAGCAATGAATGGACAAGATATCCAGAGTTACGAAGGCTATAGCAGAATGGGAACCCCATGGAATTTTCACACATAGCCATCTTTCTTTGTATAAATTTTTCTCATTTTTTATGACAACATTCTCTTACTAGGATGTCTGTCTCCTTTGTACAAAATACTTACACAAAGTTAATACAAAGATACTTCAAAGTGCAGAAAACTATTTGCCTTTTCTTCTTTTTTACACTTGTGTTTTATTTGAAAACGTCCAATGATTTATTAAATGAGCATATGCATTTGAATATAATCATTGTTTATAAATAAACGAAGTGGGAAAGAATAATTACTGACAGGTTGAAAGTATAGGAAAACGTCTTTAGGCTATTCCAGGAGAAATCCCCTGCAGTACATCATCTAGATCCCCAGCAGAATTAAATTTCAAAATCCTTGCCAAAGTCAAATCTACAAACTCCCAATCCCCAGCGGAGTTACAATTTCAAATCCTTAAATCTCACAAGAGTTAGGTCATCAACAACTCTCAATTCCCCACCAAAGTTAAAACTTCAAACTCCCAATCCACATCGGAGCAAAGAACTTTGAAATACACAGCGGAAACCTTCTTCCCCAGTCAAGTCAAATTTCCAACTACCAATCCACAGCGGAAACCATTCAGTTTTCCCCAGATTCCCCAGCAAGTTGCCTTAAAGTCTGAGAATCAACCAGATAACAGTTAACTTTTGTATTATCCCCAAACTAGGATAATTCCCCAGTAGATTGGCATACAACCCAAACTCCTGATATCCCCAGTAGGGTAGCTACTCCCCAGCAGTATAGCTACTCTCCTAGAGTTTTCACTTACTCTCCACGAGGAAGCCTTCTTCTCCACAGAGTTTTTACTCCCCAACTGAATGAAGATTCTCATTCTTAACTCGCCACCTTGAAGTCCCCACAGAGTTCTTCATCCCCTAGCAGATTGCAGATTTTCAGTGAAGTTGCCCGAGTCTTCATAACTCCAAGCATGAATTTGTCAGAATTTTTAATCCCCTGCAGATCGAAGATTCTCATTCTCACTTCTCCAGTGAAGCCCCCAAGGGTTCAATTTCCCCAGGAGATCGAAGATTCTCATTCTTAATTCCCCGCCGAAGCCATCAGAGTCTTCCTTATTCTTCGGCAGATCAAGGTTTTCCTTTGTTTAATCCCCGGTAGAGATCATCAGAATTTCCTTATTCCTCAGCCGAGTAAGGATTCCTATGGTGTAATCCCCAGCCATAGTCATCAAAGTTCTTTGGATTCCCCAAGCAGGTTTCTCAAGCAGACTTGAAGGATCCATATATCCCCAGGAAAGTCATAAAGGATTCTCACATCCCCACAGAAGTTGTCAAAGTTTTTGATAATCCCTGCGAGTTGCCAAGGATTTTTCTATCCCCAACAGTGGTCCAAGGATTTCTCATCCTCAGCAATCAAAGATTTTGAATCTCCAAAAGCGGTCAAGGATTTATTCTCCCCGACAGCAGTCAAGGATTTTATTATCTCCAGCTATCAAGGATTTATTTTCCTCCGCAAGACAGCAAATCAGCTTACATGCGCATACATTACATTCATATATCATAAACATTGATAAAACACATTTATTGCATCATACATTACATGTAACATAACTTTGTGTTTCAGCTAACATTTTACCCTTTTAAGGATAAGATTAAAAGCTATCTTTAACAAATATTCAAAGATTTCAGATACAGTACGGATACACTCCAGACACGGAAGTCATTCTATTACTCATTTAGATCTCTTATTCAGATGTAATATGGATACACCCCAGACGCGGAGGTCATTCTATTACTCATTCAGAATTCAAAGTCAAGATACAGTATGGATACGCTCTAGAAACGAATGCCATTATGTCACTCATTCAGACTTCAACAATCAGATACAAACTAGATACGCTCCAGACACGGAAGCCATTCTATTTCTCATTCAGATTCAACTATCAATTTTAAGTTCAGATACACTCCAGACACGGAAGTCATTCTGTCACTTATTCAGATCCCAGTTACAGTTCAGATACACTCCAGACACGGAAGTCATTATGCTACTCATACATATCTCAACTTCAGATACAGTCCAGATACGCTCCATACATAGAAGCCATTATGTCACTCATTCATACTTTTCCCCAGCCCAGAGATGCTCCAGACACGGATGTCATTCTGTCGCTTATTCAAATTTCAAATTCTGATACAATACAGATACACTCTAGACATAACAATTATTCTGTTATTCATTCAAGAATCAGATACGGTTACAACTTGGATACACTTCAGACACGGACGCCATTCCATTGCTTATACAGACTCAGTCTCCAGATACAGTTTAGATACGTTCCAGATGCGGATACCATTCTGATACTCATTCTTTTGACTTACAACTTACAATTCAACAAACATCCTTGGATGGCATCTTTAAGCCCATCTCTGACAAGATTCTGTCCCATCTACAAATGGCATCTTTAAGCCCATTTCCTCAACTACATTTTGACGAGTGCAAATTTACGGGCACTCTAGTATCCAATCATCTTTTACCTTCGAGTCACGAACGGAAAACTCGCCAATCTAACTCTTCAAGTTCAAGAAGATTGAACAGGGGCAGTTGTTGTACCCCAAAATTTTCCCTCTCATTTTATCAAGATTTTCCCCCACAAGACTGCTTGGACTCCAGACCAGATTAGGGTTTGCTCAGCTCTAGACATCTCCTTGCACTGATGACCTAAAATTAGGGTTTGATTTTGCATAGGGATTTTTGGACTTCCAATGCCTCATGTGACTTTCATACTTCATGTTGGACCTATAGGATTGCTCATACCAAGTTTCAAGCCCTGAATCAAATTGTTGCCCAGTCAATTGGACAGTTGACCTAAAAATCAGCTGTATTGGGGAAAAAGTCAATTGTGGCCAATTTACAGTCAAACCTCATAATTTTTGATCCACAGTAACATTATAGACTCATATGAACCATTTGATCAAGTTTGGACCACAACTCCTCAAGAAATTTGATCAGATCTTCAAAAGGGCAAAATGGTCATTTTTAGGGTTTTGACTGCAGAAGGGCAATTTCTGATTTTTAACCTAGCCAATGGCAAATTGGTTTCAAGCATAGTTTCAAGGACTCAATGGCACCATCTTGACCTAATCACAAGACTCAAAATATCTCAAATGCATTGGATTGACAGATGAATTTTTCAGTCAACTGATCAAAAATCAACTGTACACTAAAAAGTCAAACTTTGACTTTTTGGTCAAAATCAAGTGCCAAGGGTCATTTTTCATCAATATGTGTTAAAACATAAAACTTGTTCACCAAGAAACCTAATTTTGAAAATTAGGGTTTAAAATGGAAAATTTTCATAACTTAGAAATTTTCTAAGTTATGAAAATTTCTTATTTTTTCCCAACTTTTTCACCATGATGCAATTGGATTCAAACAAAACTTCCAAAATGAAAATTGTAGTCCTCCATAAAATATACAACTTTAATACACAAAGTTTTCCCAAAAGATGCTTGGATCTCAAGTTATGATTTTGTGAATAAGGGTCCAAAAACTTTCTAACTTAGTGAAATTTTCCCTAGTTTAGGCAGGATTTTGACCTATCTTCATTGCATTTTTTCACCTAGTTCCAAGTGGAATCTCAAAATGAATTTCAAAGATGGATTGTAGAGCATGTTACAAGCTTTCTAAATGTCCAATAACTCTCCAAAATAATTTATGGTTAGGGAGAATCGAAGAAAAGAAAATGGTCATTTCTCACTTTTCTCCATGGCATTTTTCATGTTGATACAAGTTGCAAATCAGTTTGGATCATGCTTGTACTTGTTTTACAGGTCTTAATCCTTTCCACACTCATAAATTAAATGCAAATACATTAGTTAGAGGCTTTGTTCTAAGCTTTAGAACATTACACATTGAATTAATCCATTTTTGGCAAAAAATTAACAATGCCATTTTGATAAAGGTCACTTTATGCAATTTTGTTTGTCTTGAGCCATGGACCTGATTTCTTTATGAAAACAAAGTCCACAAACTTGGGGAAAAGTAAAACAACTATGTGAAGCTAAGAGGCAGGCCTGTACAGGCCTTGGCATGGTCAAAATCAATTTTTGCTTCAAAAGCAAGTAATTTGCAAAAGTCCACACAAATCTTCAATCTGATAAGAGCAAGCTTTGTGTTCATTTCAAACAAGTTTAACACATTTTCTAAGGCCAGAAACATGAGCTAACAAGTTCTCAAACCTTTCAAAACACCAAAACTTCATTTCTGCCCAAAACAGGGCAAGTTCTGCAAATCAGAAGCCAAAACATATTTGCCTCGTGTGTTTTGTCCCAAACCACTTCAAACACATTCAATACAATACACCTAAGCTATCCAGATCATTCTCAAGCAACTGTAACCTTGTTTTCACACTTCACCATTTTCAAATTATGAGTTTGCAGGTTGAGTTCTATAGGGGGATTCAGGCAAGTTCAAAGCAAGCTAAGCATTGGGAAAGCTCAAAGGAACTTCAAGCAAGCTCATAAGTATCTCAGGCCTCTCTCACAACCCCTACATTTCCATACTCGAGCTTGACTGAAACTGGTATTTTCCAACTTCCTATCTCCTTATTTAGGTATCATTAAGCTTAGGTTTGTGAAGCCAAAATGTAGTCCTCATTGTCCTTGAGTTGTACATATGCATAGAATTCATTTATGTTAACTGAGCTAGGAGAATTTGGATGATGAACATGCTGAAAAAACTAGGTCAGAATTTAGGGCCAATGAAATTCTCTCTGGTCTTTGAGAGTTAGATCAAGTTTTTTATATGGTTAGAATCGTGTGATGATGAGCTATAACTTTCATGTTGCAAGATTTATTTTTAAGCACATATGCAGGAGATACACTTTTGAACAAGAAGCGCGCGTTTTCTTGCTGTCTCAAGAACAGGGATGAAGGAAGCTTGGGATGGGCTTGGTTTGGCTGACTATTGACACCCATCTGCTTGCTCTTTGCACCCCATTGGCCCATTTCTTTTATTTTTTATATTTTTCATTTCTTTTCATATTTTCTGACTTTTATTTATTTTTCTAAATATTAAAAATCACCAAAAATAATTTCTTAAATTTTCACATTTTATTTTATTATTTTTATTATTTTTTGGCATAAGAATAGTTTACTAAATAATATATACTTTTATTTTCTTAAATAAATTTGTAAATAATACAAAAATATCATATATTTTTATTTTTATTATTTATACACTTAAATAATATTTTCTTACACATTTTAATTTTTTAACACTTTTGTATATATTTTTATTTATTTTCTTGTACATAAATAAATAATATAGAATATATATTTTCTTAAAACAAAAATTAGGGTTTCCACCCTTTTAAAAATAATCATTAATATTTTTCTTATTTTTGAGACATAAATAATTTATTTTACATACATAAAATAAAATACAAAAACATTTTGCATATTTATATTTAATTGCATATTTCAATAATTGTGTATTTATTTATTTATGCAATATTTCAATTTGGTTGTAATAATAATTTTAGGATTTTATTTTGTGCAAAATATCCCCTATTCAAAACTTGTATCCCCCTCCCCATAATAATATTGTAATAGTCTTAGATTTACTTTTACGCATTTTATTGCTTTCAAATATGCATGATAGTAAAATTAAGGTTTTGTATGCAAAGACCAAAATCAAACAATTAGCATGACTAAACACAAGATAAAAATGCATGAAAAGTGACAACACAATGCACACAAGCACCCCTAGGGTTTCATTCACTTGTTGCCTTAAAAATGGACATGATATGCATGCTAGGTATCTTGGCAAAATCAATCAAAAAACAAAAAGATCATAGTCCATCGATGACACTATCTTGGTTACCTATACAAAAATGATCTAGTCCCTCAAAAAACTTGCTAAGATACTTGACAACATTGTTATCATGGTCATACGATGACCCACACCCGTCCCGTTTAACATCCAAAGACAAGGTTGTTTACCAAATACCATGGTAAAACAATAATGTCAAAAGGGTTAAAAATGTGTAGGAATGACTTTTGAGTAGGTAGGTAGATGCTCCTAGTTACTTGATCAAACTTGCAAACCAACCTTGCTATTTTCAAACTATCACACAATTTCAAAACATTTCCCAAAACAAACTTTCAAACATTGAAAAAAATTTCAAAAGAAAAACACTTTTGTATACATTCAAACAAGAATCATTACAAAGGTTGCCACAACGATGGCCTCTTTTCAAGATACTTTCAAAACCACTAACACAAAAGCACCATTTCAAACAATTGAAAATCAAAAGCAAGTGATCTAAAACAAGTAACTAAGAGCCCATGGAAAACCATGGATGAAAAGGTTGCTAGCACCTTCCCTTTTCATAATCTACCCCCCGAACCCAAAAACAATCTCAAAGGTCTTTCCTGTGCTTTTTTACCCTTCCTTTTGGATAAAATAAAAGTCGGTGGCGAATCTTGCTAAACCGAAACATTTGCGAACAAAAAACGCAAAACCTCAAGTCAGTTCTCCCACCGCATCACACTCTCCCTTGAGTTGAACCCATGATATTTGCAACTCCTCGAGACTAGTAGGCATGTCATGATGAAGAATGGTGTAGGGAATGTCTCCTTCGGCAATAGGCTCCATAATTATTGGTAAGATGGATGGATACGGCATCATGAGGTTTTGAGCCCGAGCACTCACCCACTTAAGATAAGGCTCCAAAGGAATAGAGTTCTTATGCCCCAAAGTCTTGCTATCAATCTTGTTTACCATGCCCCAAGCTCGTACAAATCTTTGACGATAACCTTGGACATCGTTCTCATAGTTAAATATAATACCTTGGACAAGTGAGTCATGAGGACTATCCCTCCGAGCGTAACCAAACTATCGTAGAGCCAATCAAGGATTATAAGTGATACCTCCCCTAATTCCAAAGAATGGGACATTAGAGAATTCCCCATAACGGTCAATAATGGTGACATCCTCCAAATATCAGGAACACCAATGGATATCCGAATGCAAAAGCGACATCATCCTTTGAGACCACCCCAAGCCTTGTTTGTTATTCAAAATAGATCTAGGAAGGTGCGAAAAAACCACCTAGACAACAATGGTATTCAACACATATGGAACCCTCTTCTCTTCATGGTACACGTGTGAAGAGAGTGCAAAATGTCTCCGAGCAAGGAAGGAACAGGGTTACGAGAGAGAAAAACTTTGACTGTATTCACATCTATAAGTTTGTCTAGATTAGGGAACAATACCAACCTATAGATTAGAAGATCCAAAACTTCTTCAAAAGCTTGAAAATCTAGAGTATCCCAAAACTGTTGAGCCTTTTGAAACAGAAACTTGGCTAGAAAACCCTTGACTTCGCTCCTTGTTTCCCAGTTGGCTACAATGTTAGACCATTTCAAATATAAGTCTAATGCAATATCCTCAGGTCGTGGCTCTTTCTCTAGACCGGTGAAAGGCATTTGATCAAGAATAGGCACTCCCAATAGTTGAGAAAACTCTTCCATCATCGGCACCAATTGATAATCAGGAAATGTGAAACAATGATGTTTAGGGTCAAATAATTGAAAGAACACACCCATCATTTTCTCTTCAAAGCTTGAGGTGGCCAAGTTGAGTAGTCGACCATATCTTTGGGTGAACAGAGAATTCTCAGGAAACCTTGATGCTAACTCTTCGAGTTTAGGAGGCACCTTTAAAAAGCTGATTCGGATGGTTTGTTTGCGAGTGGAATCCATGTCCTACTAAATAGAACAAAAATAAATCCCAAGGTCCTTGAAATGGTTAGTGCAAATGCTATGGTATGATGTCATGATGTTATGTACAAATAATGATATACAAACAAGTCCTTAAGTTTAGGCTTGTATGGAGTTTATAAGCAAATACCATCTTGAAGTTTAGTTAGTTTAACCTGTCCTAGAAAGTAATCGGATTCTTGGGAATCTCAATATCATTGATCTTTCTTCATTGGGCATTGTCTCAACACAATCAATCTTTTCTTGCGGCCGAAATATCCCAAAATTCATATCTCAATGAGTGTAGTATTGAGTATCAACCAATCTCGAGCTTTCTACCGAAGTCGGTTATCTCACTACTTCCTAATAGCCAAGTTGTTCAACTAAAGGTTCTACAGTCAGTTAGTGCTTCATGGCACCTCACAACGGCCTTGTATTCTCCTTGATTTAACACAAAGGATACGGGTATCCACAAATGTGTCACACTAACGTAGCTACTGTTTCCACCATATCATTCTATGCCGTATAGTCTCCACAATCTATTGCTACTTACCTAATAATGTTTCCAGATTTGGGTAAAGGATCTATTCAAGACCCAAACATGGACCTAAATATGTAAAGCAAACAAGTCAAACAAATGAAAGTATTTAAAGGTGATCTAGTCTCTAAGGTAATCCTACTTTTAAGATTTATCCCCAGCAGAGTCGCCAGTTCTATAATACGGTAGGAGAACTGAATTGGGTGTTTTGCATTTTATTGCAACTATTGCGGATAGTAAGAGTCGCCACCGACTTTTCTTTTATCTAATAAAGGAAAGGGTGAAAAGAACAGGAAACACCTTTTGAGAATTTTCTTGAGTTCTGGAGGTAGGTTATTAAAAGGGAAGGTGTTAGCACCCTTTTCATCTGTAGTTATCTACGGACTCTTAGTTGCTAGCTCACTTTGAAATTCTTTTTGTGAATGTGTTTGTTTGAAAGTATTTTTGAAAAGTGCCTTTGTTTAGGAAAACTTTATAATGATTCTTGTCTCTATAAAAATGTATACAAAGTGTTGACTTTTGAAAACATTGAAAGTGTTGGTGTTTGAAAGATTTTTGTTTTGAAATGTTTGTGAGCAAGTAACTACGAGCGTTCTGCCTACTCAAAAGAAAATCTTTATTCTTTTCCTCCTCCTTTAGATAGTGTTGTCTTACTATTAGTTAGTAAGAAACCTTATCATTGAATGTGAAGGGACATGCGTGGGTCATCATATAGTCATAGAAGGCAACATTGTAGGATACTTTAGCAATTTGTCGTAAGGGTATAAGATCGTTTACTGAAGGCAACATCAAAGAGTCAACGAGGGACTACGATCTTGTATTCGAGAGTCTTTGCTAAAGTATCTCACGTTCGAGGGACATGACTATTTTATTCTAAGGCAACAAATATGGGTTAACCCTAGAGATGCAACTGTGCAAAGTGTATTATTTTCATGCGAATTGTCTTGAATTAGGGTTGTCTACTTTGCTTGATTTTAGTCTTGCCATACAAACCCTAATTACTAGCAATAATATTGAAAGCGATAAATTGCGAAAATTTAAAATCCTACACTATTAAATACTTTAGGGGAGGAATACAAATTACAAATGGGGATAAAAGTGATTAAAACCTAGTTACTATTACAACCAAATTGAATATTGCAAAATAAAATGTACAAGAATATAAAGGAAATGTAAAAGAAAAGAAAATTGTTTTTTATGATTTTGGATGGAAAAAGTTTTAACCTAACTAGTTAAACTAAAATAAATGGAGAGAAGTTAATTAATTAAATTCCTAAATTCTAAATTAATTTAATTTAAAAAAAGAGCAAATTAAAATTAAACCTAAGTCTAAATCTATTTTAATTAAATTAAGAAAAGAAAATTTTAATTAATTTAGTCTAAGTATTTAATAAAATATTTTTGTGTATCTTTTAATTAGAAATAATAAAAACAATAATATTAAAAGGAAATAAAAGAAAATAAAATGAAAATAAAAATTGAAATTCAGGGGGGTTAGAAAAGGAATGTTGGAGCTTAGAGAGTATAAACAAAGTTTTTGTTTGGTTTAGGCCCAAACTGATTTTTGTATAATCAGAAAATAAAAATCAATGGGCTAGCATGTTGTTTAGCAATCAGGGGGTGAGAGAGAGTAAAAATGAATGGCCCAATGGAGGTAGGCCCAGGCGCACCTATTCAAACAAAAATAGAAACAAATGAAAAATGCAAAAGGTCTCGCAGAGGCTCGAACCCGAGACCTTCTACATAAATGCCTTACGCGCGCGCTTGCTGCCTCTGGGGTGACTTGTACATCCTATATGTAAAATACTTGCAATAAAGATAAAATAAACCAAGTCCTAATTGTACTTCATCTTCTTCCTCACGCCACATTTTTGAATCCCTGAACTTACTCATTTCTCAACCATTCTCAAAAGTGTAAACATCAAACTTGTTAGAAATTTCACCATGATTTAAAATATGTAACTAACTCAAGAAATAGATCAAAGATGAGCAAAAATTTAAATGGTACCAAATTTTAACCTAATATTTTAGGAAGTTCAAACTTAAAATTCACACTACTCAGGCAACATCAATGAATTCTAAGGACATTGTTAGTTTCAGGACTATGATGTCTACATTTTATCATTTAAAATGGAAGCCAAATTCTTCTTGTATGAAGAGTTAGAATTCTAGAAAACTCACCTTGTAGACGGAGATCGTGTTTTGAGTTAGAGCTCACTTCAAGGTGCTGCAATGATGGTTAGCTTCCTTGAACCTCTAGGAATCTAATGCAATGCTTAGCTTGAGCTGAGAGTGCCTGAAATGTTCTGTAGAAGTCAAGTTGCAGAGATGCAAAGTGAGGTTTGGAAAATGATGATGGAGGTGTTACAGCTGCGAATCAGGGAGGGTGTGAGTTATATTTGATGTAAGGAAGCTTTAGGATTAATTTGTAGAAGAAATACACGAGTAGTTTATGAGATGGAAATTCTTGGGCAGAAATGACAAGTTATGGTGTTTTTAGAGAAATTTATGGTTTGAGGGAGTTTCAAGGCTTCTAAATTATTGTCCTAAGTTGCATAATAGTGTCTTAATTTATAGGAGAAGTTTTGAAGGCTTGAGGTGGTCAGAATCACAAGATCACATGTTTATGGATTTTGACTTGTTTTTGAAGTAATCTTGATAAATATGGTTTCAATGTAAGGTACATGGCTTGTAGGGTGGCTAGAAACTTTAAAGATGTTTTTTCTGAGTTTATAGAGGATGCTTGTGCAGAAATAACAAGTGCAATGCTCAAGACAAGTTGACTTTGTGATTAAAGCAACTTTTCAAGAATGGCAATGGTGCCTTTGTGCCATAAATGGAAATGCAACTTGGATAATGGTTAAAATGCTTCGACAATGGCTCTAACAGTTGTGTAATCAATTAAATATGGAGTGAAACACAAGTTATAAGCATTAAAAGTGAAGTTATGCAGCATAGGCTAGGGTTTTGATCAAGTGTTCATCACAAAAATGCCTTATAATTCAAGAATGGATGCCCAACTTTCTCTCTTTGATTCTCTTAGCTCAAAAATGATCTCTTCAAGTTCTGGGACATTTTGGAAAGCTTGAATTATCCTCTACAACTTTCATGTTTTCCATTTTTGATAACTCAAAGTGGAGCTATGTGAAAAATGGCCAAGAAGTTGGGACACAAGATCTGCCTAAACTAGGTCAAATTTTCACTAAGTGTTTAAGAAAAAGTGCATGACTTCATGGGCCTATAAATCAAAATATAAGCATTTTTTGGATATGATCCCACTAATAAAAAGTTGTAGCTCTCATAAAGATATACAACTTTCATGTTGAAAGTTTCCTTTGAATAATCTTATATCTTGGTGAAAAATTGGCATGAAGTAGTGAAATTATCATGTACAAAAACACTTAGAAAATTTTCTATGTCTTGAAAAGTTAGACTTTTAAATTGAATTTTGACTTTATTAATGAACAAGATTCATATTTTTGAATTTATTGATGAATTTTGATCTTTGAAACTTAATGTTAATAAAAAAGTCAAAATTTAACTTTTGGTGTATCAGTTAACTCTTCATCAGTTGACCAAAATTCCACTATTAATCCCTTAATCTTGAAAGATGATTTGAGACATAAACTTAGGTCAACATGATATGTAGGAGTCCTTGAGATTTTTATTAAAACCATTAGACCATGTCTTAGGTCAAACGTTACTGATCAGTCAATAACAGTCAAAACCCTAATTTTGACCATTTTACCCCTTTGATGATTTGGGCATTTTTCTTGAGGAATTGTGATCCAAATTTGATCAATTGGTGAATATGACTTCAAAAATGTTAATATTGGCCAAAAATCTTGAATTTTGACTGTAGGTTGACCATAATTTACTGTTTACCCAATACAGATGATTCTCAGTCATCTGATCAATTGACTGAGCAAAATTGTGTCTCAAGACCTGAAACTTGACATGAGTATTCTTGGAGATCTATAATGATCCATGAAGGTTATTTGAGGCATTATAATTCCAATTGTTCTTGTGAAAATCAAAACCCCAATTTGAGGCATCAGTGTTTAGGAGGTGGTTTGACCTAGTCACCACTTATGCAAAATTGTGCCATTGGAGACCTTGTGAGAAATGTCTTGAGAAAAGAGAGATAAAATTTTGGGGTACAACACTATCCAACCGCATGAAGAACCAGTTGAAGTGATAAACTTGGGTACTGAGGCAGATAAGAAAGAAGTCAATATTGGCGCCAATCTGGAAGACAGTGTCAAGAGCAGATTGGTTCAGATGTTGCACGAATATGTTGAGGTTTTTGCTTGGTCATAGGAAGACATGTCGGGGCTTGATACTGATATCGTGGTTTATCGTCTGCCAATGAAAGAGGGTTATTCTATGATCAAGTAAAAGGGGTGTCGCATGCGTCCTGATATGTCCGAGAAAATCAAGGCCGAGGTAATGAAACAATTCAATGCAGGTTTCTTGGCAGTGATGTCGTATCCCTAATGGGTTGAAAATGTTGTTCCAGTGCCGAAGAAAGACGGTAAGGTCCGTATGTGTGTAGACTACAGGGACTTAAATAGGTCAAGCCCTAAAGATGACTTCCCACTACCATATATTGATGTCTTGGTTGACAACACTGCTCAACACAAATTATTCTCATTCATGGATGGCTTCTCGGGTTATAACCAAATCAAAATGGTACCTGAAGACATGGAGAAAACTACTTTTGTCACACAGTGGGGCACCTTCTTTTATAAGGTCATTCCTTTTGGGCTGAAGAACACAGGCGCAACTTATCAACGGGCTATGGTGGCTGTATTTCACGACATGATTCATCATGAGATAGAAGTCTATGTGGATGACATGATAGCGAGATCAAAAACTGAGGAAGATCACCTTGTTCATTTTTAGAAACTGTTTGACAGGCTGAAGAAATACAAGCTAAGGCTGAATCCCAACAAGTTCATCTTTGGGGTAAGTTCTGGAAAACTCTTAGGCTTTGTTATCAGTGGCAAAGGAATTTAAGTCGATCATGAAAAAGTCAAAGCTATCCAATAAATTCCAGCTCCCTATACCGAGAAGGAGGTCATAGGATTCTTAGGACGACTCAACTACACTGCTTAATTCATTTCTCACCTGACTGCTACTTCTGAGCCACTCTTCAAGCTGTTGAAGAAAGATCAAGTAGTAAAATGGAATGACGACTGTCAAATAGATTTTGACAAGATTAAAGAGTACCTTCAAGAGCATCCAATTCTTATGCCACTAGTTAAAGGAAAACCTCTGATCATGTACTTAACTGTATTAGAGAATTTAATGGGGTGTGTACTGGGGCAGCATGACGAGTTTGGTCGAAAAGAGCATGCAATATACTACCTTAGCAAAAAGTTTACCGACTGTGAAACAAGATATTCACTGCTCGAGAAAACTTGATGCGCTTTGGCATGGGCCGCTCGCCGACTAAGACAATATATGTTGACTCATACTACTCTATTGATCTCTAAGATGGATCTCATCAAATACATCTTTGAGAAGCCAGCTCTCTCAGGAAGAATAGCTCGATGGAAAATGATTTTAACTGAATACGGTATCCAGTACACTACATAAAAAGCAATCAAAGGAAGTGTGTTGGCAGATCATTTGGCACATCATGTTGTGGATGACTACCAATCTATGAACTTTGAATTCTCGAACGAGAATATCATGCTGATTATGGATTGTGAAATGCTTGGACTGTATGAAGGACCTAAGCAAGGATCCTGATGGACTATGGTTTTTGATGGATATTCCAACGCACTGGGTAACAGAATTGGTGTTGTGATCATTTGCCCTGAAGGTTTTCATACGCCTTTCACTACCAAACTCTGCTTTGATTGTACCAACAACATGGTTGAGTACGAAGCGTGCATCTTGGGTCTTAAAGCTGCTATTGACCTAAGAATCAAATTTATAAGTATATATGGAGACTGAGCTTTAGTAATCAGTCAAGTTAAAGGGGAGTGGGATACAAAACATCCAAATCTTATCCCTTATAAAGAACTTGTGCTAACCTTGATCCCGTACTTTGAAGAGGTTACCTTTGAATATATCCCGAGGGGAGACAAATAGTCGGCAGATACCTTAGCTACCATGTTCTATGTTCAGGGTTAAGTGGGACAATGAAGCTCTCATAATTACCGTCGAAAGATTTGACGAACCGGCGCACTGCTATGAGATTGAAACTGATGGAGTAGAGGAGAAGCCTTGGTCTCACGAAGTGAAAAGGTACCTTGAAGCTCAAGAGTATCCTGAAGGGGAATCAATCAATGATAAGAAATTCCTGCGGAGGTTCTCAGCCAAGTTCTTGCTGAGCAACGAAATGCTATACAGGCGCAACCATGATTTAACCCTACTTCGTTGTGTGGACAAGAAGTAAGCAGAGAAAATTATGGAGGACATGCACAAAGGCATCTTTGGTACTCACTCTAGTGGACATACTATGGCCAAGACGATTCTGAGAGCTGGTTACTATTGGTCGACTATAGAAACCGATTGTCACCACCACTCAAGGACTTGCCATTAGTGCCAAATTTATGCTCATAATGTTCATGTGCCTCAAGTTCCTTTGAATGTCATGATTGCTCCTTGGCCATTTGCAATATGGGGTATTGATATGATCGGAGAAATCAAGCCTAATGCTTCTAATGGACATTGTTTCATTCTTGTCTCCATTGACTACTTTACCAAGTGGGTTGAAGCAGCTTCATTAGCCTCAGTTACCAAGAACGTCGTGGATCGGTTCATCAAGAATAACCTCATTTGTCGATATGGCATCCATAAAAGGATCATCACTGACAATGGTATCAATCTCAAGAATGCCATGATCACTGAACTCTGCATGCGGTTCAAGATCAAACACCATAACTCTTCTCCATACAGACCGAAGATGAATGGCGCAGTGGAAGCCGCTAACAAGAACATAAAGAAGATTGTGAAAAATATGGTGGTGACCTACAAATATTGGCATGAGATATTACTATTTACTCTTCATGGCTATCATACTTCGGCACGAACATCAACTGGGGAAACCCCATTCTCTCTAGTCTATGGCATGGAAGTTGTCCTACTTGTTGAGGTGAAGATTCCTTCTCTAAGAATCATTCTAGAAGAAGACTTATACAAAGACGAGTGGATTCATACTAGGTTGGATCAGTTGAATCTTATTGATGAGAAAAGACTTGCTATTGCCTGTCATGGTCAAATGTATCAAAAACGTATGATAAAGGCATCCAACCAGAAGATCAAGCATCGGACATACTAGGTTGGTGACTTGGTAATAAAACGCATCATTCTACCATAAGGCGATCCCAGGGGTAATTGGACTCCCATCTATGAAGGGCCATTTGTTGTCAAGAAAGTATTCTCGGACGGTTCTATGATGCTAACCACTATGGATGGCGAAGATTTCTCGCACCCTGTGAACATGGACATAGTCAAAAAATACTATGCATAAGAATGACCCGCTAGGTTGACATACCTAGGCAAAAATAAGGGCATCCTAGCGAACCAAAAGGGTTTGCGAAAAATTAGGGATATATACAAAATATTATACACCTGGAAAGTCGAAAACTTGAAAAGGCGGCTTGGGAAAAAAAGGGTATCCTGGTGGACTGAAAACCTGAAAGGGAGGTCCAGGAAAAAATTAGAGATTAAAAGCGTACGACTATGTCCCATTAGATCACTTACATGCAAGCTTTATTAACCAAGTCGAAAGTTCAAATGGTTCAATCAACTTCTTCCGATGGCAAGGGACAAGATGTTCGAAGACATAGGGGCAATAGTAGATTTTGGAATCCAATAAGATCACTTCCACATGGCTATACATTTTGTTTTCACTTTTTACTCTTTTCATTTCACGATGACTTCCTCTTACTAGGATTTCCGTCTCTTTTTACAAACTCGCATGTTTATAGGAAAATTATCAATAAAAATACACCTTAAAGGTCAAACTTTTGGTTTTTTCTGTTTTTGTTTGCAAAAACATCCCATTACTAAATTAAATGAACATATGCATATGAACATAATTAACTATTAACAAATATATGCATAAGAACATGAATACGCATTTACTCAAGATTCTAGAAGCTGGGATGACACTCAAGCTGTCTATAAATCCCCACAAGGCTACTTCAAAGAGACTATCCCCATAGAGTAGACTTTGCAAATAAGGGTACATTCCTCGTAACCTCCCCAGAAGATCACTCCAGCAAATAAAGGAGTATAATCTCTTTCCCAGCAATTTCACCAACTTATGGAGTTTCCAATCAGTACACTTCCTGGAAATTCTCTTCCCCAACTGAGTTTGGTCCTCCAAAACTGAAAAAGAAACCTTGCAGAGTTCTTCTCTCTAGCAAAATTCAATTCCCCCAAGAGAGTTCATTTCCTCAGCAGAATACTCTAACATGGTTTATTTCCCCAACAGACTATAATTTCCCCAGCTTGAGTCTATTCCTCAGACTACCATAAATCACTGACAAGATTCCCCCCCAGTGAAGTCACCATTATCCCCAAAAAATTGCTGTAAAACATGGAATCAAACTAGATATCAATTAGCCTTATCCTCCCTTGACGAGCCAGAGGCTTATCCATCTCTTTTATCCCCAGTCAGGATATATAAAGAATTATCCTCCCTAGACGAGTAGGAAGTTTAACCATCTCTTTTATCCCCAGTCAGGGTATATAAGAAATAAACTCCCCAGTAGAGCAACAGACGACCAAACTTTCTAAACTCTACTCCCCAAACAGAAATCAATACATCCCATGTAGAGTTTCCTCAAACAAGTAAGCAGGAATCCCCAGCGGAAGCATTCTATACAAGATTGAAGATACACATACTCTTCATCCCCATCAATAGTCAAGGATTTATTTTCCTAGACAAAATACATCATGGGCTTACAAATACATTTCAACAACATTTTACATTCATCATAGCATATGCATAAGAAACACATATAGCACAGTCTTATTTATGTTGAGAACATCATTACGCAGTGCATTTCATGCATCATGACATTGCATACAATTAATTCTTTACCTTTTCAGGAAGAATCAATCGACAGATTGATATTATCAACAAATCCTCAAAACAGATTATAGCTCATTCCCTGAAACAAGACAAGGCAAATATCTACAAGATTAACAATCCCTTCAAACATCTGCTGGCTTAGATTAAATCGACCAAAGATTTATTCTGATACTTCTCTCAATAGACCTTTTCTGGCTCAGATTAAATCGACCAAAGATTTATTCTAAACTTCTCCCAGTTAAATATTTAAAGACATTTACTGGCTCAGATTAAATCGACTAATGATTTATTTTGATACTTCTCTCAGTAGACCTCTGCTGGCTCAGATTAAATCGACCAAATATTTGTTTTGATACTTCTTTTAGTAGACCTTTTCTGACTCAGATTAAATCTACCAAAGATTTATTCTAATACTTCTCCCAGTTAAAGATTTAAATACATCTGCTGGCTCAGATTAAATCGGCCAAAGATTTATTCTCATACTTCTCTCAGTAGACCTTTTCTGGCTCAGATTAAATCAACCAAAGATTTATTCAGATACTTCTCCCAGTTAAATATTTAAAGACCTCTGTTGGGTTAGATTAAATTGACCAAAGATTTATTCTGATACTTCTCTCAATAGACCTTTTCTGGCTCAGATTAAATTAACCAAAGATTTATTCAGATACTTATCCCAGTTAAATATTTAAAGACCTCTGCTGGCTCAGATTAAATCGACCAAAGATTTATTCTGATACTTCTCTCAATAGACCTTTTCTGGCTCAGATTAAATCGACCAAAGATTTATTCTGATACTTCTCCCAGTTAAAGATTTAAAGACATCTGCTGGTTCAAATTAAATCGACCAAAGATTTATTCTGATACTTCTCTCAGTAGACCTTTTCTGGCTCAGATTAAATCGACCAAAGATTTATTATGATATTTCTCCCAGTTAAGGATTTAAAGACATCTGTTGGTTTAGATTAAATCGACCAAAGATTTATTCTGATACTTCTCTCAGTATACCTTTTCTGACTCAGATTAAATCGACCAAAGATTTATTCTGATACTTCTCCCAGTTAAAGATTTAAATACATCTGCTAGCTCAGATTAAATCAACCAAAGATTTATTCTGATACTTCTCTCAGTAGAACTTTTCTGGCTCAGATTAAATCAACCAAAGATTTATTCTGATACTACTCCTAATTAAATATTTAAAGACCTATGTAGGCTAAGATTAAATCCACCAAATACTTATTCTGATACTTCTCTCAGTAGACCTTTTCTGGCTCAGATTAAATTGACCAAAGATTTATTATGATACTTCTCCCAGTTAGAGTCGAGCGTAGAATTAGTCTAATTTCTCTATCAACAGTTACTTTGGATGGCATTTATAAGCCCATATCTGACAACTCTCTGTCACCTGTCCAAATGGCATCTCTAAGCCCATTCCCGACATAATCAACAAACAATTTTACTTCATGCACAAGCTAGTGCAAATTTCTGGGCACTTAAGTGTTCAATCATCTTCCACCCTCAAGTCACGAATGATGGACAAGAGAATCTAACTCTTCATGTTTAATAATATTGAACATGGGAAGCTATTGTACCCCAATATTTTCCCTCTCTTTTCTGAAGACATTTCTCACAAAAGATCTCAAAAGCTCAAGGGTTGATCAGACAAGCTCACCTCATAAGCACTGAGTCCACAAATTAGGGTTTTGGTTTTCTCAAGAAAAATTGGACTTTTGATGCCTTAAATAACTTTCATGGTTTACTATAGGACTCCAAGATGGCTCATACCAAGTTTCAAGTCTTGCACCACAAATTTGCTCAGTCAATTGCTCAGATGACTAAAAATCAATTTTATTGGGTAAAAAGTCAACTATGGTCAACATACAGACAAACCTCATGATTTTTTGGCCAACTTCAAATTTTTGAAGTGATATTTATCAATTGACCAAATTTTGATCATAATTCCTCAAGAAAAGCATTCAAATCATCAAAGGGGCAAAATTGTCAAAATTAGGGTTTTGACTGAGAATGACTGATCAGTGACTTTTGACCTAGTACATGACCTAATGGATTGAAGCATGATCTCAAGGACTCAAAAAAATATCTTGACCTAATTTCATGGCTCAAATCATTTCTCAAGATAAATGGATTGATAGTTGAAGTTTGATCAATTGATGAAAAGCCAACTGATACACAAAAAGTCAAACTTTGACTTTTTGATCAACATTGAGTTTCAAAGATCAAGATTCATCAAGACCTTCAAAAATATCAAAATTCATCATCAATGATCCATTAAGTCAAGAAAATTCAATATTTTCAATACTTAGGAAAATTCTAAGTATTTTTGACCTTGTTAATTTCCCTACTTCATGACAATTTTTCACCAAGATGCAAGATGATTCAAGGAAAAATTTCAACATGAAAGTTGTATATCTTGATGAATTCTACAACTTTGACCCTTAGGGTTGATATCCAAAAAATTCTTAGATTATGAGATATAGGCCCATGAATTCATGACTTTTTATCAAAAACACTTAGTGAAATTTTCGTCAAGTTAGGCAGATTTTTTGTCCCAACTTCTTGGCAATTTTTCACCAAGTTCCAAGTTGATTTAGCCAAAGTGGTCAACGTGAAGGTTGTAGACAATGTTTCAAGCTTTCCAAAGTGTCCAAGAACTTGAAGATATCATGCTTGAGCTAGGAGAATCAAAGAGAAGAAGTTGAGCATCCATTCTTTAATTTTAGGTCATTTTATGATGAACCTTATGATCCAACCTTCAAGCATGCTGCATAATCTTGCTTTGTAGGCCTTCGAACTTGCAAATCACTCAAAAATAAAATGTTTACACAACTGATTGAGCTATGATCCAAGTGCTTGAGCCATTGTCCAAGTCATTAATCCATTTTTGGCACAAAGGTAACATTGCCATTTTGGAAAAGTGGCATTAATCACAAAGTCCACTCTCCTTGAGATTTTCACTTGTTCCTTCTGAACACACATAATCTCAAAGCCATAAGCAACTTATCTAGAGCCTCTAACTACTCATACCATGCTTGTACTATGCATTGAAACTATGTATTTCAAGTTTGCTTCAAAAATAAGTTTCGAAACCATAACATGTGATTTTCAAAATCTGATTGCTAAAGCATCCAAAACCTTTTCTCTATAAATAGAGAAGTTATCTACAAGCCAAGGGACGAATAAACAAGTATTAAAACACCTTCAAACACTCTAAAATCAGAACTTGCATCAAAACCTCCATTGTTGCATCTTCTGGCCAAAAACTTCAAACTCACAAATCCACTTGTGCATTTTTACTTTTAATAAATCACAAAGTATCCATGCCTCATTTACAACTCATCCCCACCCCTGTTTCATAACTATAACTTCATCTTCATCATCTTCCAAACTCAAAAACAGCCACCTGCAACTTGACTTCTCTAGAAGAATCTAGCCACTCTCAGCTCAAAATAAGCATTGCAATAGCTTCTTAGGAGTTCAGTGAAGTTGTCCAGATCATCATAACACCTCTGAGAGTGCTCAAACTCCAAACTTGATTTCTAGTTTTGAGGTAAGTTTTCTCAACTTTGAACTCCTTATACAAGCATCATTAATGGTTACTTTGTGAATAAAAATGTAGACATCATTGCCCTGAAGCTAACCATGTCCTTAGTTTTCATTTTGATTGACTGAGCAATGAGAATTTTAGAAATGAGAATTATGAGATTTTAGGGTTCAGTTTGGTACCAAACAAAATTAATGTTCATATTTTATTTATAGCTTTAGTTATTTATATGGTTGAATTCATGATGAAAAATGGAATAACTTTCATGTTTACACTTTTGAGAAATGAAGAAGTTACAGATTTGACCATGGTGTTGCTCATCACTGCGCGTGAAAAGTTTAAGATGAAGTCATTTTCAAATTTTAGAAATGAGTTTATTTTAAGTTTATTGCAACCAGTGTTATTAACAGATGAAACAACACCCCAGTGGCAGAGAAGCACATGCTAAGGCATTGATCTATATGGACTTAGGTTCGAGCCCCAGTGTACCCTTTTATTTTTCACTTATTTTGTTATTAGAGATTCTATGCATACAAGTCATGTGCTCCTACCATGGGCTTCATATCAACACCATCAGACCAACCAAGCAACCAGATCCAGCGCTCCACATGAGTAGGACCATGATGAACTCCCAGAAATCAATCACACTGGATCAGCAAGCGTTGGACTTTGTTTCTGGGCCTTCACTGATTTTCTTTCACACACCCCCATTTGCTATATCACGCGCAAGCCCACGTCATTTTTTTAATTTTTATTGTTTTCTGGTTTCAAACAAAAAACCCATATTGGGCTTGACAAAAATGATTTTTTAACCCCCATTTTACCTTTTGACACCCAGCCCATTTATTTTTGTTTCTTTTTACATTTTCATAATTTTTATTTATCTATTTATTTTATTTAAACCAAAAATACAAAAAAAATATATTTTTCTTGAATAATTAGATTAAAAATATTTTAATTCAATTCTTTTTTTATTTTATTTATTTCATTTCTTCAAATAAATAAAACCTCAAAAATTATATCTTAGACAATTAAGTTAGACTTATGTTTTATTTTAATTAAATTAGATTTTAGGTTTTGATTAAAATAATTAATTAACTTCTCTTGTAAATTAAAATTAACTAGTTTAATTAGGTTAACATTAAACCTTTTTCTCCATCAAAAACTCCAAAAAAAAAATTTCTTTTCTTCATCTTTACATTTTTTGTATATTTTATTTTGCATTATTATTTATGTACATGGTTTGTAATAGATAATTAGGGCTTTATTCCTTTCTTCCCCTATTCACAAAACGTGTACCCCCCATTCCTAAAGCGTTCTGATAGCGTAGGATATTTAAATTTCGCAATTTATCGCTTTCCTTATTATTGTTAGTAATTAGGGTTTGTATGGAAAGATTAAAAATAAAACATTAGACAGCCCTAATTCAAAGACAATATACATGAATCCAACACACTTTGCACACATGCACCTCTAGGGTAACTCACACTTGTTGCCTCGTATATAAACAAGTCATGTCCCTCGAACATGGGATGTTTTAGCAAAGACCCTCGAGTGAAAGATCGTAGTCCCTCGATAACCCTTTGATGGTGCCTCGGTAAACGATCTTAGTCCCTTACGATAAAATTTCTAAAGCGCCCTATGAGTTTCTTTTATGACTGTACGATGACCCGCGCATGTCCTTCACACATCCAATGATAGTGTTTACTACTAATTAATGGTAGGATAGCACTATGTTGTACCCCAAAATTTTCCCTCCCATATTCTTCAAGATTTGTCCAGAATCATCTTCAAATGGTTCAAGATTGCTCAAGAGGTAGACAGTCAAATCACCTCCTAAGATAGTCAAAACTAGGGTTTTGGATCTTTCAAGGAATTTGGGGTTTTCAATGGTTCAATCAAGTCTCACAGGCCCATATGCATTCTAAAGCACCTACATACCAAGTTTCAAGACTCACAGTACCAATTTGCACAGTCAAAAGCTCCATTTGATCCACAGTTCACTGTAAGGGCAAAATGGTCATTTTGCAGTCAAAAGTCAGAATTTCTGGTCAACATCTTATTTTGAGTTCACAATCATCATTTTATCAAGTCTTGATCATGATTCCACAAGAATGGCTCAAAAATCATTAAGATGCAAAAAGTTAATATTTTTGGACAACAGAAAAGTCAATTGTATCTTGACCAGGGCATAACTTTTTCATGGTTCATCAGAAAAATCCAATCCAATGCTCATTTTTAAGGGGATGACATTTACTACAATCCATCTTCACACTCCAAGTCCAATAAATGCTCTCACAAAAAGTTATCAATTTCTACATTATAGGTCAAATTCAAAAGTCAACAAAAGTGCACTTTAAGTCAAATGCCATAACTTGAGATTGGTAACTCCACATGACATGGGACCAAAGGCATTGGTTAGAGGACTTCAAGACCTTTCCAAAATGTCCAAGGACATGTTCATATGATCAAAATTGAGCAAGATATGCATTGGAGAAGTTGGGAAATTTTTGTGAATTTGCAAAAGTCAACTTTGCACAAAACACCTTATTTTTGCTAATGGGCCTCAAATCTCTTCTTGAAACTTCATCCATGACCTATGCACGACCCATCAAGCT
The DNA here is from genome assembly GCA_948472305.1 of Vicia faba. Classification (NCBI taxonomy): domain Eukaryota; kingdom Viridiplantae; phylum Streptophyta; class Magnoliopsida; order Fabales; family Fabaceae; genus Vicia; species Vicia faba. The sequence continues at coordinate 981,542,438 of OX451735.1, forward strand.
TAATTGAATTTATTTTCTTATTTTTATTAATTAATTGGATTTTTAATTGATATTAATTCATTTAATTAATTTAAATTGTAGGAAAATACAAAGATTTGGTTTTTTAATCTTTTTATGAAGCAAATATGACCTAAAAAGGCTGGCAATTTCGTGCACCAAGTCAAAGATGCAAAATCTCCAAAATTGGCAACTTTGTTCAATCATGAAAATGCAAAAAGATTTGATTTTCAATCAAATATTCAATCATCATTGCAATGGATTCTTGCTCAAGATTTTGACCTAATTCTATTCCTCTATATATATATGCAAGCTACCCTGATGGAAAACACATGAGAAAGCTGCAGAAAAGAGGCCATAACATATTGGAAAAATTCAAGAAAAGTTGAAACTGACTTTTGCATTCTAGGGCAATTTAAAGACTTTTGTTGATTCTAATACACTGCAGGAGGTCCCCAGGACGTGTTACAATCAAATTCCAGCTTCAAAGCTCAAGAAATCACTGAGAACAGAACCACGGTTTGCACATTTTATCCATAATCGTAACTCTTAATTCATGAGCATTTAACATGATTTTTTGATTGTTTTGCATTGCTAGTAATCATATGAAGCTAATGGCATAAGTTAATTGAATTATGATGCACAAAATCACAAGATGCCATGGACGATTTCTAGGGTTCCTAAGCTTTGAAATTGGGGATTCTTAAACCAGAAAAAATTGAGACTTGTGAGACCCATGACTGAATTCGTTGAACCAAGACGAACAAAAACCAACCCTCGCGAAATATTTCTGTAAACCACAGCCCTAATCGCTATTTTTAGTGCAAGCATGTTGTGGGGGTTAAAAACCCCCGCTATCTAATGTTCTTTTTGCAGGTACAAGGAAGAAGATGAGGACGTGTAAACGTATGGTTGGATAGTTTAAAAACGCGCGCGTGTTTTTTTGTGTTACAGCATATGGATTAATTATTTAATATAATGATTACTTGTTATTCTAATAATGAATGAAGCGTGATGGTGGAGTGGTTAAGGCATTAGCATATGACCATTGGGACCTGGGTTCGAATCCCAGGTCCCCCAAAATTCTTGTTATTATTTTCTTTCACATAATCCCATGCAGGATTCAAATGAGGAGTCCACCATGCATCTCCAATTCCTAGATGCCATGTGTCTCCACCCTCAAATCCAATGGCCCAGATGGAAGGATCATCATACTCCCAGTCAACACGCGCCCTGGACAATCACCAAAGTCAAAGCAGGCTTGAGGTTAATGGGCCATAAAATTCCCAAATGCACCTCCTGATTTGGGCCATCACCCCCACAAGTTTATTTCTTTTCCTTTTTATTTTCTTTTATTAATTATTATTATTATTATTATTTAATTAACATAATTAATTATTTTCAAAATAAAAATCAGAAAACTAAAATATAATATTTTTTATTATTATTATTATTTATTAATTTCACCTTTAATTTATTATTTTTGTAAATAAATACTAACAAATTAATTTAGTCTTTTTTAATTAGGTTAACTTCAATATTTTTTGCAATAAATAAAATAAATTAGAATTAGGGTTTTTTACTAACTTTTGACTATTTTTTATTTATTTTCCTTAACACATAAAAAACATAAGAAATATTTCTTTAATTAATTAATTAGGTTTAATTTAATTTAATTCATAAACCACCAAAAACTTCTTTCTTTCTCAAAATAAGGGGGTCAAAACCCTAAAGACTTCTCCGATTCAATTTTCTCACGCGCGTATGTTTATTCTTGATTAATTTTTTATCCATATTATGTAATTGCTCCGAGGATGTAATAGCTTAAATTAGGACCTTTTATCTCTTTCATTTATTTTCCCGCAATTTACTTTTCAAAGGGTTGTTTTTGGCGATGTAAATACCCGACGCCTTGTAATAGCGTAGATTTATTTTCCGCACTATTAACTGTTAGATGTATGCTAACTAGGCTATACATGTCAAGATTTCTCTTAAAATAAAATCAAAACGTAGCTCACCATAACATGTGCAAAGATAACTTAACTGAATCCTGACACACTTGCACATGCCACTCTTAGGGTACGCCTCACTTGGTTGCCTCGACGTGGTCATTGAGTATAGGGTGTTTTAGAGGTCGCCCTCCTGTCTAAAGATCAAGTTGCCTCGAAACGGTTGCCTCGGATAAAAATGATCTAAGGCATTAGGGTTACCGCTAAGGCGTCCTACTATTGCTTTGGTGACCACATGTCCCTATAATCGAATTGACCCGAAAAACTCCAACGACGGTGCTACCTACTTCTCAATAGTGGGATAGTACTGTCTAAAGGACATTTACACAGCTTAATTTGTTTTGAGTAGGTAGAGGTTCTTAGATACTTGCTCTTTCAAAATAAAAATACTTTTCGCACTTACACTTTTCTGACAAAAGTTTTCAAACAACACTTCATACACTCTTGAGGACAGATGCAAGAGTTAAATCGAAGTTTTCAAACAAACTTTTTCAAAACCCACAAACACAAGAAAAGAAAAACATTTTGAAAACATAGTGAGCAAGTACCTAAGAGCCCGTGGATAACCACGGATAGAAAGGGTGTTAACACCTTCCCTTTCTATAATCTACCTCCCGAACCGAGAAACATCTCGAAAAGGAATTTTGCTGTGCTTTTGTCCTTTCCTTGTTGGAGAAAATAAAAGACGGTGGCGACTCTTGCTTACCGCGACATTTCGCGAACCAGCATTTCAAAAACAGTCAGTTCTATTTCCACCGATCACAGAACTGGCGACTCTGCTGGGGACTTTATAAGTGAGGTGTACCTTAGGATTAGATCATTCTATGATTTCAATTACATGCTTTGTATGATTTATATTTGTGGGCTTGTATTGGAGTTTCATAGATCCTAACCCGGATCTGGGGAATACCCTTTAGGTAAGTAGCAATAAACTGTGAGGGACCTGTCCGGCGTAGACCGACACGGGTGAAGCAGTAGCTACGTCGGTGTGACACCTTGGTCTGTACCAATATCCCTTGTGTTAGAACGAGGAGAATATGGGTCTTCTGAGGAGTCATTAAGCACCAACTGACCTTAGAACCTTAAATTGACCAACTTGGCCATTGAACAGTAGCAGTATGCTACGCTCATTGAGGCTAAACTCTCGCGATGGTTCCGGCCGCAAGAAAAGGTTGCTAAGCTGGAGTTATGACCGATTGAGGGTAGTCAGTGATATTGAGATCCTCTAGAACCCGGTTACTATTTTTTAGGACAGGTCTTAACCAACTGAAACTGAAAGAGGGTAGTACCTAAACTTCATGCCGGCCTGAAATCTAAGGGCTCTTGTGTGACTTGTGTGCCTTACCATGTTTGCCTTTTGTGAATACTTGTGGTGTGCCTTTATCATAACATCATACCATCATACCATTGCATGCATCCTGCATAAGGACTAACCCATTTCAAAGACAAGAGGGTTTCATCTTTGCTCTGTTTTGTAGGACATCATGATGCCCGTGCAAAGGAATACTATCCGGCTCAACTTTGTTCAACCACCTGCTTTGCTTACAGAATTGGTTGATAGGATTCCAAACACTACTTCCTTCATCAAGAGGCATGGTTCTCTTCTCGGTTTAGTCACTTCAAAGTGGGACCAACAATTGATGAGCGTCCTGGCCCAGTTTTGTGATCCGCTATACCATTGCTTCACCTTTCAAGACTTCCAGCTGGTCCCTACCCTGGAAGAATTCTCTGATTTGCTTGGTATCCCTGTTTTGGAGCAGACTCCATTCACTGGTTGGGAAAAGACTCTTAGGCCTGAAGAGATTGATGTAGCCCTTCCCTTGACCAAAGAAGAGGTAATGGCTAACTGGGAGACTAGAAGTGGAGTTAAGGGCTTTTTGGCTAAGTTTCTGGTTGGCAAAGCTAATGGTTTCTGGAATGACTTAGACTTCAGGGCGTACGAAGACATCCTGGCTCTCTTAATCTATGGTCTAGTATTGTTTCCAAATCCTGATACCTTTGTTAATGTGAGCGCCATAAGGATCTTCATATCTCGGAACCCTGTACCCACTCTCTTGGGTGATATCCTGCAACAACTCTATGCTCGTACTGCCCGAAGACGGGGAACTTTGTGGTGTTGTGCTCCTTTGTTAGTGAGGTGGTTTATTTCGCACCTCCCTAAGTTCATACTGAAGAACAAAGAAGGAAGGGGTTGGGCTCATAGGATAATGTCTCTCACTGATAATGACATCATTTGGACTCTCGGAGGTTTAGATGAGGTGGCCGTTATTGATCGTTGCGGAGAATATCCTAATGTTCCATTGATCGGAACCCAGGGAGGAATCTCTTATAACCTATGTTTAGCTCTCTGTCAGTTTGGAAGAGCCCGAAGAGCAGGGCCTCATGAGATGTTGATACCTCACATCAGTTTTGAGTTTCAGGTAGATAGTGACGAGCTGCGTCGTAGATTCATCCGGGCTTAGGATAGAGTTCACAAAGCTGACCCACATGAGTTGGGACCAAAGACTTCTCTACCAATGGAATCCTACTTCAGATGGGTCCGCATCCGTGCTCAGAAGTTAGGTATGCCATACGAAGCTGTCAGGCCTATTACTCTTGAACTTCCTGATAAAGACGAGGTTCCTCCAACTGTCCTCCATCCTTAGATACCCACTGATATTGACACACTAAAAAGGTCTTGGGCACAACTGCAGGAAGAACGGGATTCTTATCGGGAAAGGTTCAATGAACAGGAACGAAAGATCCAGAAGCTGACGAAGCAACTGGAGAACGAACGGATCCTGAATGACTATATCCATACTGAGAAGAAGAGGCCATGGGAGCAGTGATGGGCATTTGATGTTTCTTTTACAGCTTTTATTTTTCAGTATTTTCATTCCTGTAACGCCTAAGGGCAACTTGTTGAACAATTTAAATTCCAAAGTTAAATCTAATAAAGTTGTTTCCTTTCTTGTCTACAAAGTTGAATCCCGATTGTCTTTGAAAACATAAATTATACGCATTTCATGCCATCATATGCATAACAGGTACCCTTTTTACAGGTCACTTATCTTCTTTGCTGTTTATTTCAGCAATCGTCATGTCTTCTGAACCTACTACTGAACAAGCTATCAAGGCCCTCTGGGCCCAGAATGCCCAGTTCCAAGAGTTGGTTATAAGCCTAGCCCAGGGTCAACAGGAGTTGAAGACTCTGATTCTGAAGAAGAAGAAGAAGAGGACCGTCTTGTTCAACACTGGACGCAGATTTGGGAATGGACTGCAGAATGAGGTTGAGCTGACTACCTCATCTGTAGGCAAAGACAGCCCACAAGAGAGAAGGGTTCCTAGTCCTGTGGTCTCCGACAACAAGACTGATTATGATGAAGAACAGTATCCTCCTGTTGAGGATAGGTATAAACAGCTGGAGGATCGTTTAAGTGCTATGGAGATACAAAATGTGCCCGGGTTGGACTTTGGAGACCTAGGCTTATCCTCTGGGGTGGTGATTCCCCATAAGTTCAAGGCGCCTGCTTTTGCCAAATATGACGGAGCTTCCTGTCCTAAGCTGCACCTCCGATCATATGTAAGGAAGATCCAACCTTACACTGCTGACAAGAATTTATGGATCCATTTCTTCCAGGATAGTCTTTCAGGGCATCAGCTCGAATGGTTCTATCAGCTGGATGGAGCCAGTATTCGTAACTGGGAGGATTTGGCTACTGCGTTCTATAAGCAGCATCAGTATAATTCCGACCTCGCTCCTACGCGTACCCAACTCCAGGGTATGTTACTAGGGACGGATGAAGGATTTAAAGAGTATGCCCAAAAGTGGAGAGACCTTGCTGGAAGGGTGCAGCCACCTTTGACTTATCGTGAGCTGGTGGATATGTTCTTGGGGACCCTGTCTGGTCCGTTCTTCAACCATTTGATTGGAAATTCTTCTGCCGGGTTTACAGACCTTATCTTGACTGGTGAGAGAATAGAAGCTGGTATCAAGTCTGGGAAGATACAGAAAGGTGCCTCCTCGAGCACTGAGAAGAAACCCTTCAAGAAAGAATCTAGTGTTGTCTATGGTTCAAGGAGACAGAATAAACCAGAACGCCGCCAAGCTGTCAACGCGGTGGTTATTTCAAAGCCTGCTGCTTCTCCTCAGCATCATAACCAACAAAGGGGTGAGAGACCTAGAAGGCAGTTCACTCGTCTGAGTATGACCTTGTCCCAGATATTGCCGCAACTATTGACAACCAATCTGGTAACTATAAAAGAAGCTCCGAAGGTTGTAAACACAACATCTCCAAAGTACAATCCCAACGCCCGCTGCGCTTATCACTCTGACAGCCCGGGGTATACTACGGATGATTGTTGGGCTCAGAAGAATAAGGTTCAGGACCTAATTGATGCCAAAGAGATAGAGTTCGAGACACCCGAAAGACCCAATGTTGTGACTGCCCCCATGCCCAAGCATGGAGTGAATGCTGCAGAGGAAGACCTGTATGTAGCCTCTGTGGATGATATTGTTACTTCGTTGTTGACCGTCAAGAGGAACCTGTTGCTAGCCGGTTTATTTCCGGGATGTAGTAAAGGTTGCCATCTATGTTCTGTTTCACCTGCTGGTTGTCCTTTGTTGAAGTCAGGCGTCCAAAACCTGATGGATAACAAAGAGATCTTGTTCGAGAAGGTTGCTGTTCCTGCTACCCCTACTGAAGAAGTTTCCATTGTCACCATTTTCAACAATTCTCCCAAGGCTCCCCCGAGGAAGCCTATCCAAATCATGCCTGCTCAGAAGATTGCACCCATAATCATCACTGTTCCGGGGCCTATTCCCTACACCTCTAACAAGGTTGTCCCTTGGCACTATGGGGCAGATGTTTATGTTCTGGGAGTTAAGCAAGAGTTTGATACTAGTACCGGCGTCAGCAACATCACCGGGCCTGCCAAAGTCACTCGCAGCGGTAGGCTTTTCTCACCTGATATTGCGCCACCAACAATCCAGAGACCTATTGTCATCACACCTGCAAGTGTGCCTACTTCCCTTCCTGATCAAGTTCCTATTTCTACCCCTGCTGCCGAGTCATCTGATGCTCGGGGCAAAGGGATCGCCACTGATATGCCTGCCCAGACGGAGGCACCAAAGACAACCACTGTTGAAGCTTCCAAACAGGAGATGGAAGAGATTCTTAAGATTATCAAGAAGAGTGATTTTAATGTAGTTGAGCAGCTGGGGCACACCCCATCTAAAATTTCTATGCTATCACTGTTGTTGTGTTCAGAGGCCCATGCCAAGGCTCTGATTACCTTCCTGAAAATGGCCAACGTGCCGCAAGATACATCAGCTGATCAATTTACCGATTGTATGGCCAACTTAACTGCTGATAATGGTTTGGTTTCTCCGACGCTGATCTGACTGCTAAGGGGAAGAACCATAACGATGCCCTGCATGTCTCCATTGAATGCAGGGGAACTACTCTTGCACATGTGTTGGTTGACACGGGGTCCTCATTGAACGTCTTGCCCAAGAAAGCTCTAGACAGGTTGGATTGCGAGGGGTTGGAACTAAAGCCAAGTAACATTGTTGCCCGGGCCTTTGACGGGTCTAAAAGGATGGTCCATGGTGAGGTTGACATTCCAATCAGGGTTGGTTCTCAGGTCTTCGATTCTACATTCTACGTAATGGACATCCGACCATCCTATTCTTGTTTGCTAGGTCGTCCTTGGATCCATAAGGCTGGAGCTGTGACCTCCACACTACATCAGAAGCTGAAATACCCGGTCAGAGGGAAGATTGTGACAGTTCAGGGGGAGGAAGAATACATGGTCAGCCACCTCAACTCGTTCCGGTACATAGAAATGGACGAGGAGTTCATTGAGACCCCGTTTCAACACTTTAAAGAGGTTCCTCAGAGACTGGCATCAGCAGAGACTGTGATCGAAGATTCTCCTTTGAAGATGGCTTCCTTAAAGGATGCCCGGGCTGTTATTGAGAAGGGTGAGTGCGCAAACTGGGGCCGACTTCCTGATTTCACTCAGAAGACTGACAAGTTTGGTCTGGGTTTCACTGCAGAAGCTCAAAGGGCTATTCGTCGTGCAAGGATTGGAAGACTTCCTGTGTTCATCAGCAACTCGGGAGTAAATTCCATTGAAGAGGACGTGGAGGAATTTGAATTCGACAGCTGGATCTACCCCACAACCAACGGTGGACCAAACAACTAGACGGCGAAAGACTTCGTACCTATTACTTTTATTCCTCAGTAATGAACTCCTTTGTTTTGAATTTGTAACAGACAAAAATGTGAAACCTTTATGGCCCGGTGTCTTACACGGGGCACCGTGGCTTCATTTGTGAGGGCTTTTGTGTGTCATTTTCATATATCATTAATAAAAGCATTGGACGTTTTTTGCATTTCAAATCTTGCGCTCCTTGTCTTTCTTTGTTATATATTGTAAAACAGCTATTTACACACACTCACATATACAGGTCTCAATCCACTCTGGATCTCACTGGTAACGACTCTGCTACTGCCAATTATGACTTCGAAAATCCGATCAACTTAGCCGAAGACGAAGGTGAAGATGATTGCGAAGTGCCTGATGAGCTTGCAAGACTGCTACTCCAGGAAGAGAGGGCCATTCAACCACATGAAGAGCTAGTGGAAACGGTAAATCTGGGTACTGAGACAGACAGAAAGGAAGTCAAGATTGGTGCAAATCTGGAGTCTAGTGTGAAACAACGGTTGATTCAGATGTTGCATGACTACGTGGAAATCTTTGCATGGTCTTACGAAGATATGCCTGGGTTGGATACCGACATTGTGGTTCATCACTTGCCTACCAAGGAAGAATGCCCTCCGGTAAAACAGAAGGTTCGCCGCATGCGTCCAGAGATGTCTGAGAAAATCAAAGCCGAGGTTATGAAACAATTTGATGCCGGTTTTCTAGCAGTGACTTCTTACCCTCAGTGGGTCGCCAATGTGGTTCCAGTGCCAAAGAAGGATGGAAAGGTCCGAATGTGTGTTGACTACAGGGATTTGAACAGGGCGGGCCCTAAGGATGACTTCCCTCTGCCTCACATCGACGTTCTGGTTGACAACACTGCTCAGCATAAGGTATTCTCCTTCATGGACGGTTTCTCCGGTTATAATCAGATCAAGATGGCTCCCGAAGACATGGAGAAGACCACATTTGTTACTCAGTGGGGCACCTTTTTCTACAAGGTCATGCCTTTTGGGTTGAAAAATGTTGGGGCAACATACCAACGTGCCATGGTTGCTTTGTTTCATGACATGATCCATCACGAGATCGAAGTATATGTCGATGATATGATTGCAAGGTCGCAAACTGAGGAGGAACACCTTGACCATATACATAAGCTGTTTGACCGGTTGAAGTTGTACAAGCTGAAGTTGAACCCGAACAAGTGCACCTTCGGGGTGAGATTTGGAAAACTACTAGGTTTCGTCGTGAGCGACAAAGGTATTCAAGTGGACCCTACCAAATTGAAAGCCATACAAGAGATGCCAATTCCCAAGACAGAGAAAGAAGTCAGAGGCTTTCTAGGACGGCTGAACTACATTGCCCGATTCATCTCGTATCTAACTACTACCTGTGAACCAATCTTCAAGCTACTGAAGAAAGATCAAGTAGTACGTTGGGACGATGAATGTCAGGCCGCTTTCGAAAGAATCAAAGAGTATCTCCAAGAGCCACCCATCCTTATGCCACCGGTTTAAGGGAGACCTCTAATCTTATACTTGACAGTGCTTGACAACTCAATGGGATGTGTGCTAGGTCAGCATGACGAGTCTGGCCGAAAAGAGCATGCTATTTATTACCTTAGCAAAAATTTTACCGACTGTGAGACCCGATACTCACTGCTCGAGAAAACTTGTTGTGCTTTGGTATGGGTTGCTCGCCGGCTGAGACAGTATATGTTGACTCACACTACTCTGTTGATTTCAAAGATGGATCCAATCAAGTATATCTTCGAAAAGCCTGCCTTGTCTGGAAGAATAGCAAGATGGAAGATGATCTTGACTGAATATGACATCTAGTACACGACCCAAAAAGCAATCAAGGGAAGTGTGTTGGCAGACCATTTGGCACATCAGGCAGTGGATGACTACCAATCTATTAACTTTGAATTTCCAGACAAGAATATCATGGTAGTAACTGATTGTGAAGTACCTAGACCGGATGAAGGACCTGAGGAAGGATCCCGATGGTCTATGCACTTTGACGGAGCCTCGAACGCTTTGGGTAACGGTATTGGCGTTGTGATCATATCTCCTAAGGGCTCTCATATTCCCCTTACCGCCCGACTATGTTTCAACTGCACCAACAACATGGCGGAGTATGAAGCCTGCATCATGGGTCTTCAAGCTGCAATTGACCTAAGGATCAAGTTTCTGAGTGTCTTCGGAGATTCCTCTCTCGTGATCAGTCAGATCAAAGGCGAGTGGGATACGAAACACCCAAATCTTATTCCTTACAAGGAGTATGTGTTGACGTTGATTCCCCATTTTGAGGAGATAACCTTTGAACACTTCCCAAGAGAGGAGAATCAGTTGGCGGACGCGTTGGCTACGATGTCTTCTATGTTCAAAGTCAAATGGGACAATGAGGCTCCCCGGATCATTATTTGGAAATTGGATGAACCTGCACACTGCTGTGATCTTGAGACTGAAGAGGTAACAGAAAAACCTTGGTATCATGAAGTGAAGAGGTACCTTGAAGCTCAAGAATACCCCGAGGGTGCATCTGCTAATGATAAGAAGTTTCTGAGAAGGTACGCGGCAAAGTTCTTCCTCAGCAACGACATCCTCTACAAACGAAACCATGATTCAACCTTACTGCGTTGTATGGATAAGACTGAAGCAGAAAGGATCATGGCAGAGCTGCATGAAGGTACTTTCAGAACGCATTCCAGTGGACATACCATGGCAAAGAAAATCCTTCGGGCAGGATATTACTGGTCCACAATGGAAGCCGACTGTTATCAACATTCTCGGACATGTCACAAATTCCAGATCTATGCTGATAAGGTGCACATTCCTCCAGTTCCTTTGAACGTCTTGACAGCACCTTGGCCTTTTGCAATGTGGGGCATTGATATGATCGGCGAGATCAGACCTACGGCATCTAACGGGCATCGCTTCATCCTGGTAGCGATTGATTACTTTACAAAGTGGGTTGAAGCAGCTTCCTTTGCCACCGTAACCAAGAACGTTGTGGCACGGTTCATCCGGCACAACCTGATCTGTCGATACGGTGTACCGGAAAGGATCATTATGGATAATGGTACCAATCTTAACAACAAGATGATCACTGAGCTTTGTGAGCAATTCAAGATACAACACCACAACTCTTCTCCTTACCGGCCGAAGATGAATGGGGCTGTAGAAGCGGCTAATAAGAACATCAAGAAGATTGTGCAGAAGATGACAGTTACCTACAAAGATTGGCACGAGATGTTACCATTTGCTCTTCATGGGTACCGTACCGCAGCACGGACGTCAACAGGGGCAACACCCTTTTCCTTGGTCTATGGCATGGAGGCAGTCTTACCCATCGAAGTTCAGATAACCTCTCTCCGAATTATGAAAGATGCAGGTTTGAGCGAAGACGACTGGATCCAGACCCGGCTTGATCAATTAAACCTAATCGACGAAAAGAGACTCACTGCTATTTGTCATGGTCAGACGTACCAAAAACGGATGATCAAGGCATTTAACAAGAAAGTCAGACGACAAGAGTATCAAGTCAGAGACCTGGTAATCAAGCGCATCATTCTACCTCAAGGTGATCCCAGGGGCAAATGGACCCCTACGTACGAAGGGCCATTTGTGGTTAAGAACATCTTCTCAGGAGGAGAAATGATTCTAACCACCATGGATGGTGACGACCTTCCTCACCCCGCCAATGCAGACATAGTAAAAAGATACTACGCATGATTAAAGACCCACTAGGTTGACTGGCCTAGGCAAAAATAAGGGCTTCCCGGTGAACCAAAAGGGTTCGGGCAAAAATAAGGGATGAAAATAAAAAAATCTGTACACCTGGCAAGTCGAAAACCTGAAAAGGCGGCTTGGGCAAAAATGGGTATCCCGGTGGACTGAAAACCCGAAAGGGTGGTCCAGGAAAAAGTTAGGGATAAGCGTAATACTATGTCTCATTGGATCACCCGACATCCAGACTTCGGTATCGACCATCAGGCTCGGACGGCACCAATCAATCAGATTCACCTTCAACTAAGCAGCAAAGTGATGAGACGCTTGAAGACATAAAGGCGATAGCAGAGTTGGAACCTAGTGGGATTTTTCACATAGCTGTTTTGTTTTCTTTTCACAAATTGTATAAACTCTATTTTGTTCGGCGGCGTTCTCTTACTAGGACGTCAGCCTCTTGTACAAAAACGCCTATTTATAGGCAAATTTCAAAATCAATACAAGTTCCATTTTTCAGACAAATCGCCAATTGTTTTCCCTTTATCTGTTTTGTTTTGCAAAGAACGTCCAAAGTTCATTTTTGATATATGCATTTGACATTAATTGTTGTTCATAAATACTTGCATGCGAAACAAAGGACTAATTACAAGTGACATCGGAAGTAGGGGCAATAAGAATTGTCTAAGCGGTCTAGTTGCTTAGTCCACCAAAGTACCAGGGTAGGTTCAGCTGAAGAATATGACCAAGATACCTTCACTCCCCGTAGAGTAAGGCAAGATTCAGCAATACTCTCCCCAAGTAGAGTTGACCTCCCACCAGCCCAAAAAGGCACAGTATCCCCAGCAAGTCAACAATACTCTCCCCCAAGCAGAGTTGGTCTACCATCAGTCCTGAAAAGTTGGGTATCCCCAGAGGATCTTAATATTCCCTAGCAGAGTACACAGATATTCCTCAGCAAGCATCCCCGGCAGTCTTAATATTCCTCGACAGAAATATAAGATTGTTCCCCGGAGGAATACAAGATACCCCCAGTGGAGCCATTTCCTCAAAAGTTTCCCCAGGAGAGTTGAATCATCTTCCCCAGTAAATTCTGGAAGCTTATTCCCTGCAGAGTACAAGTATATCTCTCCAGTCATATTCAGGATTATTCCCCACCAGAGTCTAACTGGGTTATCCTCAGCAAGTACAACCGAAAGATCATCCCCAGCGAAGTTCTTTCTATCCCCCAGCGAAGTTCTTTCTATCCCCAGTGGAGTTTATCAAAATCCTCAACAAAACTTATCAACAGAATCCCCGGCGGGGCTTATCATTAAAATCTCAGCAAAATATCTCTTCCCCACAGAGTAATTCCCCGCAGAGTAATCTCTTCACCAGGTTTATTCCCCAACGGAGTCATCCTCTCCTACAGGTTTATTCGTGCAATCATCTTCGTTCATCATCCCCAGCGGAAACGAAGAATTCAACATCATTCTCCAGCAGCTATCCGGGATTTATTTTCCCCATCTAAAACATCACATTGTCATACATCATGATACATGCATATACGCATCATATCATACAATCTCACTTTGAGAACATCATGCATTTCATACATCATGACATTGCATACAACTAACATTTGGCCCTTTTTCAGGAAAAGGTCAATCAAAAGATGATTACCATCAACTTTTCTTAAGTTCCAGATCAACACCTGTAACAGGCCAGGAAATATCTGTGGACGACTGATTGTAGATCTATACCTGTATCTAGCCAGGAAAGTTATCTACATGAAGAGATTGAAGATTAACACCTGTAACAGGCCAGGAAACTATCTTTCTTTCTCAGGTCAGAGATCAATACCTGAAACCAGACAGGAAAACTATCTTATTGACCAAACCTTCTTAAAGTTCCAGATTAACACCTGTAACTAGCCAGGAAATATCTGTGGACGACTGATTATAGGTTAACACCTGAAACCAGACAGGAAAACCACCTATATGAAGAGATTGAAGATCAATACCTGTAGCAAGCCAGGAAGACAATCTTTCTTTCTCAAGTCAGAGATTAATACCTGAAACCAGACAGGAAAACTATCTCCTCGACCAACCTTTCTTAAGTTCCGGATTAACACCTGTAACTAGCCAGGAAATATCTGTGAACGACTGATTGTAGATCTATACCTGTAACTAGCTAGGAAAGTATCTATATTGAAGAGATTGAAGATTAATACCTGAAACCAGATAGGAAAACTATCTTTATTTCTCAAGTCAGAGATTAATACCTGAAACCAGACATGAAAACTATCTCCTCGACCACCCTTTCTTAAGTTCCAGATCAACACCTGTAACTAGCCAGGAAATATTTGTGGACGACGGATTATAGATTAATACCTGAAACCAGACAGGGCAACTATCTACTTGACCATCATGAAGCAACCCTACACCGGTTCCTTCTCTTCCAAGATGCAGTTTTACACGGACTCATCATCAGGCAACCCTACACAGGTTCCTTCTTTCAACTTACCAAGTTACAATTCAACGAACAATCTCCAGATGGCATCTATAAGCCCATCCCCCGACAAGATTCTGTCACATCTCCAGATGGAATCTATAATCCCATCCTCCTATCCATCATATCTCCAAATGGCATCTGTAAGCCCATTCCCGACATCACATTTGCTGATACCACACTATGCGAGTGCAAATTTCTGGGCACTTTAGTGTTCAATCATCTTCCACCTTCGGATCACGAAAGGCCCGAAAGCCAATCTACATCCTCAGGTTTAAGAAGATTGAACAGGGGCAACTGTTGTACCCCAAAATTTGCCCTCCCATATTCTTCAAGATTTGTCAAGAATCATCTTCAAATGGTTCAAGATTGCTCAAGAGGTAGACAGTCAAATCACCTCCTAAGACAGTCAAAACTAGGGTTTTGGATCTTTCAAGGAATTTGGGGTTTTCAATGGTTCAATCAAGTCTCATAGGCCCATATGCATTCTCAAGCACCTACATACCAAGTTTCAAGACTCACAGTACCAATTTGCACAATCAAAAGCTCCATTTGATCCACATTTCACTGCAAGGGCAAAATGGTCATTTTGAAGTCAAAAGTCAGAATTTTTGGTCAACATCTTATTTTGAGTTCACAATCATCATTTGATCAAGTCTTGATCATGATTCCACAAGAATGGCTCAAAAATCATCAAGATGCAAAAAGTTACTATTTTTGGACAGCAGAAAAGCAACTGTATCTTGACCAGGGCATAACTTTTTCATGGTTCATCAGAAAAATCCCATCCAATGCTCATTTTGAAGGGGATGACATTTTCTACAATCCATCTTCACACTCTAAGTCCAAGAAATGCTCTCACAGAAAGTTATCAATTTCTACATTATAGGTCAAATTCAAAAGTCAACAAAAGTGCACTTTAAGTCAAAGGCCATAACTTGCGATTGGTAACTCCACATGACATGGGACTAAAGGCATTGGTTAGAGGACTTCAAGACCTTTCCAAAATGTCCAAGGACATGTTCATATGATCAAAATTGAGCAAGATATGCATTGGAGAAGTTGGGAAATTTTTGTGAATTTGCAAAAGTCAACTTTGCACAAAACACCTTATTTTTGCTAATGGGCCTCAAATCTCTTCTTGAAACTTCATCCATGACCTATGCACGACCCATAGAGCTTAATTGAATTTATTTTCTTATTTTTATTAATTAATTGGATTTTTAATTGATATTAATTCATTTAATTAATTTAAATTGTAGGAAAATACAAAGATTTGGTTTTTCAATCTTTTTGTGAAGCAAATATGACCTAAAAAGGCTGGCAATTTCGTGCACCAAGTCAAAGATGCAAAATCTCCAAAATTGGCAACTTTGTTCAATCATGAAAATGCAAAAAGATTTGATTTTCAATCAAATATTCAATCATCATTGCAATGGATTCTTGCTCAAGATTTTGACCTAATTCTATTCCTCTATATATATGCAAGCTACCCTGATGGAAAACACGTGAGAAAGCTGCCGAAAAGAGGCCATAACATATTGGAAAAATTCAAGAAAAGTTGAAACTGACTTTTGCATTCTAGGGCAATTTAAAGACTTTTGTTGATTCTAATACACTGCAGGAGGTCCCCAGGACGTGTTACAATCAAATTCCAGCTTCAAAGCTCAAGAAATCACTGAGAACAGAACCACGGTTTGCACATTTTATCCATAATCGTAACTCTTAATTCATGAGCATTTAACATGATTTTTTGATTGTTTTGCATTGCTAGTAATCATATGAAGCTAATGGCATAAGTTAATTGAATTATGATGCACAGAATCACAAGATGCCATGGACGATTTCTAGGGTTCCTAAGCTTTGAAATTGGGGATTCTTAAACCAGAAAAAATTGAGACTTGTGAGACCCATGACTGAATTCGTTGAACCAAGACGAACAAAAACCAACCCTCGCGAAATATTTCTGTAAACCACAGCCCTAATCGCTATTTTTCGTGCAAGCATGTTGTGAGGGTTAAAAACCCCCGCTATCTAATGTTCTTTTTGCAGGTACAAGGAAGAAGACGAGAACGTGTAAACGTATGGTTGGATAGTTTAAAAACGCGCGCGTGTTTTTTTGTGTTACAGCATATGGATTAATTATTTAATATAATGATTACTTGTTATTCTAATAATGAATGAAGCGTGATGGTGGAGTGGTTAAGGCATTAGCATATGACCATTGGGACCTGGGTTCGAATCCCAGGTCCCCCAAAATTCTTGTTATTATTTTCTTTCACATAATCCCATGCAGGTTTCAAATGAGGAGTCCACCATGCATCTCCAATTCCCAGATGCCATGTGTCTCCACCCTCAAATCCAATGGCCCAGATGGAAGGATCATCATACTCCCAGTCAACACGCGCCCTGGACAATCACCAAAGTCAAAGCAGGCTTGAGGTTAATGGGCCATAAAATTCCCAAATGCACCTCCTGATTTGGGCCATCACCCCCACAAGTTTATTTCTTTTCCTTTTTATTTTCTTTTATTAATTATTGTTATTATTATTATTATTTAATTAACATAATTAATTATTTTCATAATAAAAATCAGAAAACTAAAATATAATATTTTTTATTATTATTATTATTTATTAATTTCACCTTTAATTTATTATTTTTGTAAATAAATACTAACAAATTAATTTAGTCTTTTTTAATTAGGTTAACTTCAATATTTTTTGCAATAAATAAAATAAATTAGAATTAGGGTTTTTTACTAACTTTTGACTATTTTTTATTTATTTTCCTTAACACATAAAAAACATAAGAAATATTTCTTTAATTAATTAATTAGGTTTAATTTAATTTAATTCATAAACCACCAAAAACTTCTTTCTTTCTCAAAAAAAGGGGGTCAAAACCCTAAAGACTTCTCCGATTCAATTTTCTCACGCGCGTATGTTTATTCTTGATTAATTTTTGATCCATATTATGTAATTGCTCCGAGGATGTAATAGCTTAAATTAGGACCTTTTATCGCTTTCATTTATTTTCCCGCAATTTACTTTTCAAAGGGTTGTTTTTGGCGATGTAAATATCGGACGCCTTGTAATAGCGTAGATTTATTTTCCACACTATTAACTATTAGATGTATGCTAAATAGGCTATGCATGTCAAGATTTCTCTTAAAATAAAATCAAAACGTAGCTCACCATAACATGTGCAAAGATAACTTAACTGAATCCTGACACACTTGCACATGCCACTCTTAGGGTACGCCTCACTTGGTTGCCTCGACGTGGTCATTGAGTATAGGGTGTTTTAGAGGTCGCCCTCCTGTCTAAAGATCAAGTTGCCTTGAAACGGTTGCCTCGGATAAAAACGATCTAAGACATTAGGGTTACCGCTAAGGCGTCCTACTATTGCTTTGGTGACCACATGTCCCTATAATCGAATTGACCCGAAAAACTCCAACGACGGTGCTACCTACTTCTTAATAGTGGGATAGTACTGTCTAAAGGACATTTACACAGCTTAATTTCTTTTGAGTAGGTAGAGGTTCTTAGATACTTGCTCTTTCAAAACAAAAATACTTTTCGCACTTACACTTTTCTGACAAAAGTTTTCAAACAACACTTCATACACTCTTGAGGACAGATACAAGAGTTAAATCGAAGTTTTCAAACAAACTTTTTCAAAACCCACAAACACAAGAAAAGCAAAACATTTTGAAAACATAGTGAGCAAGTACCTAAGAGCCCGTGGATAACCACGGATAGAAAGGGTGCTAACACCTTCCCTTTCTATAATCTACCTCCCGAACCGAGAAACATCTCGAAAAGGAATTTTGCTGTGCTTTTGTCCTTTCCTTGTTGGAGAAAATAAAAGACAGTGGCGACTCTTGCTTACCGCGACATTTCACGAACCAGCATTTCAAAAACAGTCAGTTCTATTTCCACCGATCACACACTATCTAAAGGAAGAGGAAAATAACGCGAAAGACTTTTGAGTAGGTAGATAGCTCGTAGTCGCTTGCTCACAAACAAAAACATTTTTCACACGAAACACTTCTCTTCTAAATATTTTCAAAACAAACACTTTGTATGTGTTCTCAACGGTACGAGAATCATTACAAAGTTTTCCAAACTTAGGAATTTTCAAAATATTTTCAAACTTACACATTCACAAAGAGTTTTTAAAAGTGAGCTAGTGACTAAGAGCCCATAGATAACTACAGATGAAAAGGGTGTTAACACCTTCTCTTTTCATAACCTAACCCCGAAATCAAGAAAAACTCTCAAAAGGTCTTTCCTGTTCTTTTTACCCTTTCCTTTATTGGATAAAATAAAATTTGGTGGCGACTCTTGCTATCCGCAACATTTGCAATAAAACGTAAAGCACCAAGTCAGTTCTCCCACCGTATCACACTGTAACTCACTAACAAGGAACTACAAGCATAATTCAACACAAAAATCAATTATTAAAAATAAATCAAACAATTTATTTTGGGGCGTTACAACTTTCCTCAACCTTTAGCTTCCCTATTTTCTATTTTGTCTAGGAGTTCCATCTTCGAGTCTTACACTATTATCCATCAAACTTCATGAAGGACTCAACATCTATTTGGGAAATCTTTTGTTGGCGTGTTCATACCATGTTTTAGATGAAGCCTCTTCTCAGTTAAAATCCTTTCCTAAAAATAATAAAGATTTAGTTCTCTCGGGTCCTTTCGGGTTTCTATAACAATGGTTACACAATACTTTTGAGTATCAACTGGGCTATCCTTTTTCCTAGGTTATCTTGCATCTAAACAAACACATGGCTATCGAGGGTCTCAGGTTATCACTAATGACTTCTCAACAAAACCTCGATAGATATATTTTCATGAAATATGTTAACCTATTTTTCGATGCTACACACTTCGGTTCCTCCATGACTCCTTTTATAGAACGTTAGTTTGGACCAGATTTGTTTAAAGATCCCTTCCCTGGCCTCTCTTCACCAAACATTGTACGGTCGAACACCATTTGGAGAGTATTTTTAACTCTAACCTTGATTTCCTTCTGTGTCGACACTAGGAAGTATGGTTATGGTTTTATGGCATATCAACTGAACCTGGTGGCACCTCAGTTCAGACTTAGCCAAATGCTGCCTCAGTCTTTATTCTCCAATCCTGCCGAAAATATATGGGTCGGCAGGCCATTGACTGCTGATGATCACGTGGCATGCCTCAAGTTCCATGAGGCTACTCAACCCCTCGAGCTTCATGTTTTTCAGTTCGACCACTCCTTTTTTACTGCTGATCTATTCAACCAATGGTGGTTCTAATTTCAAGAAAAGTACTTCTCGACACCAGATTTTCTTCAAAGGCTCATCAACGCTTTTAACGCTCCGTCAGTTCGACAAAAAACAACGTCACCATCACCCATTCCCACAGTTATCAGAATTCAATCATTCAAGGTATGTTCTGTTTCATCTAATTTCTACCCCCGGAGTCTTTTCATCCTTCCTAGTATCTAGGCTTTCTTTACATATGTTCCATGCTTTGGGTTGTTACAGATTCTAGGGAACTTTTTAGGGAGACTTTTCAAGGAGTATCGACACACCAGTTACTTCCATTATAATAACCTCCACCAAGAACAACATCAATCTTGCGAATGATGCAAAAGATTCAGCTGAGTCTGCTTTTAAACGATCCCCTCAATACCATACTGATTATGAAGGTAACAAGTGTTCTTGAATCAGCTCCCCCGACGAGGCTACTCTTCAAGTTATAGGTAACACTAGATCGAGACATCCGACTTTTTCTAACACTCCTTTTTTCATCCAAGATGCACTCTCCGATAATTCTGCAATCCTTGCGGAGATTCAAACCCTAAAGAAACAAAATCCAACAGAAGCACTCAAGAAAATTCAAAATTATCGATATGCATCAACCATTTTCCAAACACCACCTTTTCCTACTTCCGAACTCAACCATAAGGTAACCCTCCCACTTCAACAACTCAAATCATACATGTTTGATGGTGATTTCCTGGATATGATGAAAGATAAAGCTTTGATGGCATTAGAGGTATTCAAATTGCTTTATGCCATCTCTCAACATACTATTCCTGAGCCCTTGGCCCAATACCTAGTTGATTTTAAAGCTTTCTTCAATCAACTTGCAAAAGATCTTGCATTCTGCAGGCATGTCGACCTCCCACTCAAGACTAAAGCTAACCAGATGAGAGTCGAATGGGAGTTAAATGAATCTTGTGATAAGAAAGTAGTCGAGTTTGAGACTCAAAGACAAATATATCTTAATCAGTGCTCCTTTCTTAACCAACAAATCGCCACCTATCAAACCCAAATTGACGACCTTAAGAAGAAAATTGTTGATCTGGAACATTTTGACTAGCAGTCTCCCGATGCAAGATGAAATCCAACAAAGCACTCTCGACGGCATTGCCCATGGTGAAAAGGCTCTCAGTCTTAAAGAAAGCATCAGTCAGCTGATGGAAAAGAAAACGTGTCTTAACGACAAGATTTCTTTTGAAAATACCCGCTTTGAAGACTTAAAATCTTGATTTCCTATTTAGATTTTTTCGAAATCGTGTAATTTTTTAGAAACACTTGGTTACCATCTTGGTTTCCTCCCATTTTGGTGACCATATTTGTATAATATGCTTTATTCTACTACAATTTGAATCTCTAGAAGCATAGGTTTATATTTTTTCAAATATTTCCCGTTTACTTTAAGGACTCGTTGGTCGAAACCTATTTCCTCGATTTTGTAAGCATTATTTGTAAATATTTTTGTAATTTGAAAATGTCCTTCCCAATTTGGAGACCATTTTCCTAATGTTTGATCTCGTTGATCCATAGGTAAGATTAGTTTCCAGACATATTCACCTATTAAGAACGTCTTAATTTTCACCTTATTATTATATCTCTGGAAATCTGCTCCTTTTGTCGAATGAGCACATCCAATGCAGCTAACCTTTCTTCTTCCAAATCTACTGTTTCGTCACACATCAGACTGCTGGTCCGATGAAAGTTCATTTTGACGTTGTATTCTAACAGACTGCGGATATAATTCGAGTGGAAGAACGACATTGTACTCAAACACTAGACGAAAAGGCATTGAATTTGTCGCCTCCTTAGAGGATGTTCAACAAGCCCATAGTATTTGAACTAACATTTTATGCCAATTCTTAGGTTTTTAGCAACGTGTTTCTTAATCAACCCAATTATCACTTTATTAGTTGCCTCTACTTGGCCATTGGCCTGAGCATAATAAGGTGTTGAGGTTAACAATTTAAATCTTGTTTTAGACGCAATTCTTGCATCTTTCGACCAATAAACACCGACCTGTGGTCTGTAGTTATAGTCTCAGGAATTCCAAACCTATAGATTACGTGTTTCTGGATGAATTCAATCACTGTGTCTTAATCCACATTAACTAAAGGTATGACTTCTATCCATTTGGTGAAATAATCTATCCCCATCAGGATGAACCTCTGTTATTTCGATGACGCAGGTTGAATTTATCCTATAATGTCTAAAGCCCATCCTCTAAAGGGCCATTGTTTAATGATGGCATACAATTCACTTGCTGGTACGCGTTGAATGCCTGCATGCTTTTGACACTCTTGATAGACTTTGGCAAAATCCATGCAATCTTTCAACATGCTTGGCCAATATACACCTTGTCAAAATAAAAGCCATTTCATTTTATGGCTAGCTTGGTGAGCGCCACAAGTTCCACTGTGCACTTCTGACACTACCATATATGCTTCAGTTTCCCAGAGGCATTTAAGCAACACACCCTTAGGGATTTTCTTGAATAATTCATTGCCCATACAAATGTATCTTAATGCCCGATATTTTACCTTCCTATTGATATTCTCGACTGGATTGTCTAGATACCTTATAATTGGCTTTCGCCAGTCTGTATTTAGTAAATTGTCAATGGCGAAAATTTCAAAAATTTAGTCCAGATGATCTTACCCTCAAGCTTTTGGTGTTGACAATGTTACGGGTGACGTCGAGATGACTTTCTCCCTTACTTCAACGAAATCCCTCAGTTTTTCCGTTGACACTTTGTACCCAGACACAATTTGGGCTAAATCATTTGCCTCTTTATTTTCCACCCTGGGCATGTGTGTGATGCATACCACTTCAAAATCTTCCAACAAATGGTTTACAAGTGCAAAGTATATCATTAAATTCTTCTTAATACACTTGTATTATCGTGTTATTTGTTTGATCACCAACTCTGAATCGCCTTTCACCTCGATTTTAGTGGCACCCAAATCTCGCAAGATTTTGAGTCCAGTAATTAAGGCTTTGTATTTTGCCTCATTATTGGAACATTTTCTATCGAGTTGACATTTGAATCTTGTTGGTGTTCCTTCTAGGGAGATTATCAAGGTTCCGACACCAGTTCCATTTTTATGGCTCAACCCATCGAAATATAATTTCCAAGAATCTGTGTCAGCCATATTTATGGATGGCTCAACTATTACATGATATGCAATAAAGTCTACCATAATTTGGCCTTTCATGGCCTTTAAAGGAAAATAAGACAAAGAAAACTCAGTTAATGCCAATGCCCATTTCCCGATTTGACTATGCAATATGGGTTTTGATAGCATATGCTTAATAACATCAAAATGAGATGAAACATAAACATCAATTAGTTTAATATATTTCTTTAATTTCATACATGAGAAGTACAAACATAGGCACGATTTTTATATTGAACTATACCTAGTTTCTACATCTATCAATACTCGATTAAGGTAATAAATGGGCTTCTCGACGCCATTATCATCCTCTTGGGCTAACATGCTTCCTATTGTCAAGTCAGGTGCAGCTATATACAATCTCATGTTTTTGTTTTGACTTGGTGGAAATAATACTAGAGGCTTCTTCAGATATTCCTTGATTGCGTCGAAAGCCTCTTGATGTTTTTATCCCATAGGAATTCACCTCCTTTTTTGATCTTGAGTAATGGCGAGAACGCATTTGTTTTTCCACTCAGATTCGATATGAATCTTCTCAAGAATTTAATATTTCCTAACAAAGATTGTAATTGTTTCTTTGTCGAGGGAGGCTTAACATCCAAAATCTCTTTTATTTTGTTTTGCTTGATCTCTATGCCTTTTTTGTGTACCACGAAACCTAAGAAGTCTCTTGCATGCACACCGAAAGCACATTTTAGTGGATTCATTTTTAAGCCATATTTTCCCATTCTTTCGAATGATCGTCAAAGATGGTATATATGATCATTTTCATACGAATATTTAATCAAAATATCATCTATGTAAATCAGCATAAAATGCCCTATGAAATCATGAAATATGGCATTCATAGCCCTTTGATAAATTGCTCCGGCATTTTTTAAACCAAACGACATTACAACCCATTCATAAGTCCCTATGGCTCCTGGACATCGAAACTCTGGTTTAGATACGTCCTCGTCGACTATAAAAATTGGATTATATCCAAAATAACCATCCAACATGCTCAAATATTCAAAGCCTGCAGCCGAATCTACTAGCATTTCTGCCGCAGGCATCGAATACTCGTATTTTGGAGTTTATTTATTCAAATCCCTAAAATCTATGCAAACTCTAAGAGTTCCATTTGTCTTAATAACGGGAACAATATTTGCTAGCCATTCGACGTACCTGGAAGTTCTGATGAAATTTCTCTTTATCAATCTCTCGATCTCCTATTTGATCTTTAATGTGATCTCTGGGGAAAATCTTCGAGGATGTTGCTTTACCGGTTTCTTCTCTTACTGGATAGGAAAACAATGCTCTACTACTTTTCGACTCAAGCCAAGCATTTCACCATAATCCCATGCGAAGCAATCTTTATACTCCTTTAATAAGTTAACCAATTGAACCTTCATCTTCGACTCAACTTTGGTACTAATATAAGTGAGTCTCTTCGTTACGTCATCGCCCATGTCCACTTCTTCTAAAGGATCTTGGGCTTGCATCTTCTTCATTGAATTCATTAGGTCTTTCTCGAACCCGAAAGGCTCATCGTCATAGACACAATCTAGCCTCCAGCTTTCTAAAGCTGATGATTGGCCATCTTGGCCTTCTCGACTCGTTGAATTGGCTCCCAAAGCCAAACTTTGTAATATTTCGGCTTCCAAAGCAAATTTTATTTTGTTTTCAGCCACATAGGCTGAAATCTAAGCCAGCGCTTATGACTCACTGGTCATTTCCTTTGACCATATTCCACCCCATAGGTAGATCTTGTTCCCTGGAAATCATTTCTTCTTCAATGTCACACATGAATCCTTGATCTGGATCTGAACATAGAAAACAATTCATGTTCTCTTTAGGAATATCGATTTCAGTATCACAAGGTGCCACATGCGCAAGATGTTGGTCGAATGATCTCTTTCCAACTTTACTTCATCAATTTTATAGTAACTTTGGTCAGCTTCAATGTTTTCGATGACGCCATCTTTCCTCCAAATGGATATCTTTTGATGTAGGGTTGATTGTACTGCCCCAATCTCGTGGATCCATTCGCGACCGAACAACAAATTAAAATTTGCTTTAGA
This sequence comes from Vicia faba, assembly GCA_948472305.1. Lineage (NCBI taxonomy): Eukaryota > Viridiplantae > Streptophyta > Magnoliopsida > Fabales > Fabaceae > Vicia > Vicia faba. Next base: position 981,567,409 of record OX451735.1, read on the forward strand.
ATTAATGACCATAAAAAGAGTTGGCCTGGTAGTTGTGTTGACCGCCAATTTGACCTGAAACACTCACAGGATGCTGCTGGTTTTTCCTTCATAGTTAGATAAAATCATGTTATGTGGACGAAGATCAGTTCCTCACTTTCCCATCTTCTTGAACAGAGTGTAAGGCATCAAATTCTCAGCTGCCCCCCACCGACGAACACTTTGTTGGATGGAATTCCGTCTACTTTCGCCCTTATAAGCAAGGGTTTGAGGTGAAACAACATGCCTCGACTTGGTTTCTCAAACACTGCATTCCGTTCTTCCATCATATCATTATTTATAACATAGTAGCATTATGGTTTTTCATCGGTATCGTATGGCACATAATCATCCTTATTTTCTGACACTTCAGATACCATGTCAAATTCAGCAGGCAAAACAGACACAATGCCACAGTTGATGATAAAGTCTTCGCCATAATCATCGTCGACCATATCGTCTTCATAGGGGTTATAATCGTCCCCTTCATCTTCAGGAGAGGTTCATACTCCTCTTCCTCTTTGTTTCCATCTTCAGCCATAGGAGTGTACTTCGCACTCTGTATCACCACTACCTCCTTACTCCCTAGAGGTGCTATTTTCATTGCCAGCCTCTGATTCGCGACAATTTTTTCTTTCTCGCTCAATCTTTGTCTAGGGTATTTGTTTCTTTGAGTTAACACCCTATCATCTTCGTTATATCCCACTTGCTTCAGATTCTTAACAAACCTTATCATCTCCCTATCTTTCAAAGTTTCGATACGCCTTACTTTTGACGTCGAGGCCTCATTTGCAACCTTCTTGTTCCTTTGGTAACACCTCCAGTGTGTTCTGGTCATCGGGTTCTTCCCTTTATAATTTAGGGAAACCTGGTATGCCTTAGTTTATGGATTCTTCTCTTGAACCTCAGCCTCCTGAATAACTACTCTCCACTTTGGTCTTTTCCCTCCTTTCTGATTCACTGCCTCTACCCATTTTTCCTGTGGAGTGTCCGACGGAGGACAAAAATTCTTGTGTCGAGGATGCTGGAATTGCCTTCGATATTCTTCGTTGTGTCGAGGGACCCTTTCTTTGTCGAACACAAACCTTGGAACTGGAAGTTTCTTTTCTTTGAAAGCCTCTTTCACAGCCTCATATTTTCCATCCGCTTTCACGCCATACACAACATTACACCTTGGGCATAATCTAGCTTCTGACCCATTCAATTTGCATTTCTCCTGAAAATTAGCCAAACTTTCCTCGGGCTAAGGATAAACTACTGGAAATTCATTTTTCTTTGTCTCGTGAAGGATTTCATTAGCCTCGACCATCTTAGCTTCATTGTCAAAACTCTCAGTAGCTTCGACAATCATGCACTCATAAGGGTCCACAAATAGAGCCTCCTTGAATTTCAGCGGATCAGTGTCCACCTGCATTTTTAGCTTTTCACTGAATTGAAGCATGCTTCCTTCCGAGCTTTTTTGCACCAAATCCTTGAAAAGAACACATTGAGATGTTTTATGACCAAGAAAATTATGAAATTTGCAAAATCCCCTTTTCTTCTTTTATTCTAAAGGGGGATTCTTTAGACCTTGAAGCACAATAATTTGACCTTCAGATACTAACAAATCAAATATTTCATCACACTTAGTTATATCAAAAGTGTAAGTTTTTTCATGGCCTTTCCATTTTTCTTGGTCTCGAAGGGATTCTTCCCGTTCAACGGACTTAATGGTTTGCAAGCATACAGAGGTCTCAGATGGAGTTCAGGCACATTAACCTCGGTCTCTTTGACTAAATCGCTATCATCTGAAGAATAACCTTCAGTTGTTACATACACAACCTTCCCTTTCTTTTGATACTTTCTAGCTTTGGCTTTCTCTTGATACTTTCCAGCTTTGGCTTTCTCAGCTTTCAAGCATTCGATATGTCAAACCCTAACAATCAACTGTTCCATATATCTCAAGTATTGAACATCTAACTTTTTCCTGATTGAATAGTCTAAGCCATTCGCAGCCATCTCGACTAGTTCATGTTCAGGGACCTGAGTAAAGAATTTGGCTTTCAAAAATCTAAACCTATTTAGGTACTGGTTGATTGACTCAGCTGCTTTTCGTTTAACCCCAACAAGTTTTGCCAGGCTAATTTTCAACTGTCCTATGTAAAACTGTTCATGGAACATTTTGTCTAACTAATTCCATGTGTGAATCGACTAGGGAGGTAGCATTGTGAACAAAGTAAACGCATTTTTCAACTGGGAGCTTGGGAAATATTTTAATTTTAGATCCTCGTTGTTGGCTATATCACCAGCTTCAGTTTTATATCTGGCGACATGTTCAACAATGGATTCTTCCATATCCCTTGTAAACATAGTAAGTTTAGGGACTTTCCAACCCCTAGGTAATTCTGTTTCTAGAATAAAATCTGGTAAGGGAGAAGAATATGTCGGTCTTTGAGAACCAATATTCATCCCATTTCAGATCATAATTCGCTCGATAATAGCCTCTAGGTTTTTCTCCCCAGCCACTGCCTCACGTCGAACATGTCTGGAAATCTGGTCGGCATTCTGATTTCAATCCTCTATCATTACTGGGGGTTGTTGGAACACCCTAGGTATATGACCTTCACACAGGGGCATCAGTGGTTCTTTCCCTACTAGCTCATCGACCACCTCCTTATACTGCATTGGTTCCTCACGTGGGGGAGGTGTAGCTTGTCGAACTGGTGCTCTTGGGGCACAAAGAAAGTCACAGATGCGAGTCATTTGAGTTTCCAAAGTTTGATAAATCTGCACCGGATTCTCGATCAACGGTCTTAATATGACATTCATCTTTTGAGTAAGCATATTGACCATATCATGATTAATCTTATCCATCTTCTGTCTCATGATTGCAACGGTACTTGGGGTGAAAATAGGCATGATTTGGTGGGAAAATCCCAATTCATTTGAACAACCAAATTGATTTCCCATCATCCCTGAGGCATGATACAGAGAAAACCCTGACGCTGAGTTTTCACCAAATGTTGAACTACTATTATGCATTCCTTCCATCATCGTTGTTGGCATTCCATACTCGTGTTCAACATTGTGCGTATCTCTTGCAAAACTAGGTACATATTGCCCAGCAGTTCTGACCATACCATTGTGCGTATCTCATGCAAAATTAGGCACATATTGCCTAGCAGTTGTGACCATGGTTGGTCTTGCAGTTACTGGCTGAGTCCTAGTGACTATGTTCAGTGAAGTCGAAGACAAAACCACAGAACTTAAACCCACACTCGCTGCCGCACTGGTATTTCCTCTCAGGGTTTGATCCCTTTCAAGAGTTCTAGGATCCAATTTTTCTTCCACTTCTTAATCTCATACAGGGATTGAGACGAACCTAACACAAACGTGTCCCACTGGGCATGCCAATTTGTTTGCGAGAGTTTCTCATGAACAATATCTAGCCTCTTAATTAAAAGTTACCTGCAGGACCGACTATAAGAGTCATGGACTATCGTGTTAAGTTTGACAAGATTTGGGTGCGTGACAAGATCAAGGAGCGAAGGGAGAAAATAAGAAAACAAAGACATGTAAATAGTAGATAAATTGCAAGAATGGAGAAAATAAATAAGACTTTGTAAAGATAAAAGTGCTTTGAATTTAAAGGTGGATGCAATCGTAAATTTTCACAACTGACTCGCTTCTCTATGTGCAGGTACTTTGACCGCTCTCTTACAATGTTACAAAATGCGACCTCTAAAACAAATGCAATAATTTTCTTAAATAGATGCTAAAAATATAACTGTCGAAGGTTACTTGAGCCACTCATATGGGCGATTTATGCGATAATACTTTTGAAACTTCCACGTCTCGCTCAATACTTATTATTGATAACCACTTTTACCGCCATTTACTTTTGTTCTCGACCTACCTGGTCGTCACCGACTTTGCTTCACTCTTGATACTATCTTGTCGATTTCTTTTTTGGACGTAATCCCTGAAATCATGTCGACATACCCATAGCTCATTGTTTCTGCCCTTCTTTGACGAAGGATATCACCTAACACATGGCCTAATACTTAAGTCGAAAATTTTCTTGTCACACCAAGTTCATCTTGCATAGCCCGAATCCAAAATTCATCAGTCAAGGCCTCTTTGACATTCTTTTGTTCAAATTTTGAAACAAAGAAAGAGTTTAACACGACTTCTCTTGATCTGGTTTTGACTCCTTCATTTAGATTTCCTATAATAAGCTTTTTAGGATGATCTTTCTGAATCCTAATAGAGGGACCTTTGTTAATTGTATCAGTTTCTTCAGGTTCAGAGTTGACACTTGAATCTGCAACATCTTCAGGAACAATGTTGATACTTGAATCTGCAACATCTTCAGGAACAATGTTATTCATGGGAAAAAATGCTCCTACATCTTATGGGACATCAACTTCTTTGGTTGAGTCATCAATCACCACATTTATAGATCCTATCATCACTTTAGTTTTGGAATTTAATACTCTATAGGCTCTACTGTTTATAGAGTATCCCAGAAAGATTCCCTCATCACTCTTAGGATCCATCTTCCTCCTGTGCTCACGATCTGCCAAAATGTAGCACTTACTTCCAAAGACATGGAATTATTTCACTGTTGGCTTTCTTCCTTTCCATAACTCTTAAAGAGTAAAAAATGTACCATATATGATTATCACTCTATTATGAATATAGTAGGCAGTGTTCATAGCTTCAACCCAAAAATGATAGGGAAGTTTCTTAGCATAAAGTATGACACTTGCACATTCTTGAATGGCCCTATTTTGTTGAGGAGTAATAGGTGAGGAGAACTTATTACTAATCCATTCAAAGGTGCAGAATTCCTCAAACTTTCTATTTTCAATTTCTCTCCCATGGTCACTTTGAATTATGACTATACCACAATCCTTCTCTCTTTGGATCCTTTGGCACAATTCTTTAAAGACTTTAAACACTTCAGATTTCTCTTTGATGAAGCTTACTCTAGTAAACCTTGAGAAGTCATCAACAACAACATAGGCATACCTTTTTCCTCCTAAACTTTCAACCTTCATAAGTCCTATCAAGTCCATACGTAGAAGCTCCAGCACCCTTGATGTGGTCAGGTGTTGAATCTTCTTATGGGACATCCTTATTTTCTTCCCAATCTGAACCTCACCATATATTCTTTCTTCATCAATATTTAGCTTGGTAATAACTCTAATAACTTCATTTGACAAGATTTTATTCATACCTTTCAAGTGCATATGACCAAGCTTTTGATGTCATAGCTTAGCTTCATCTTCTAGGGACATTAGACAAGATGAGAAACAGTCTGTTTCTTCAGAGTTCCACAGATAGAAGTTGTCTTTTGACCTTGCTCTCTTCATGACAACTTCATTCTTCACATTTGTAACTAGGAGTTCAGACTCAGTAAAGTTAACTTTGAGACCTTTATCACATAGTTGACTGATACTTATCAAGTTAGCAGTCATCCCCTTAACAAATAACACATCATCAAGACTATGTTGTCTTGTATAGTCCAACTTTCAACACCTTTATTTCTCCTTTTGATCCATCTCCAAAAGTGATATAGCTAGTGGAGTATGGTTTAATATCCACTAGAAATTTATTGACATTTTCATGTATCTAGAGTAGCCACTATCAAAATACCAATCCTCTCTAGTAGAAGCTCTGAGAGAAGTGTGAGCTATGAGTCTAGAAGTACCCTTTCTTGAGAACCACATCTTCTTAGCCTTAAGAAACACATGTTCTCTATTGCGTTGAGCTTCATATTTGGGATAGCCATACAACATGTAGCAGAAGGATTTTATATGACCAAACCTCCTACAATAATAGCATCCCCTTTGTTCAGTCTAGTATCTTGAGTGGTTTTATGTTGTTTATGCTGATGTTAGAACATTTTATTTAACATCTTCTGTTTCAGTTATTTTGTTGGAAGAATAAACTTCACTTTGGCCTCTTTGCCTTTGTTCTTCATAGCTTTATTGTTATAGCCAATTACTTTAACATTTCCCGCATTCTTTCCAAACTGAGGAATCTCATCAAGCACATCTGAACTACTGTTAGGAATTCTTACAAACTTGGTCATATTATCAAGCTAAGACTTGAGCCAAAGAACTTCATCCTTCATTCTAAATATGATAGACTGGTGCTCCAATTTTTCAGTCTGCAGTTGATCAACAGTTTTCTTTTTCTCTTCTTTGAATTGGCCCATCTCTCGACTTTTGATGCTCAATTCCTTATATGAAGCAGCAAGTTCTTCAAAGGTTAATTCTTCATAGTCAGGTTCTTCACCAGAGTTATAGACTCTGATCAAAGCATTAACCTATTTGGCACCTTCTTTTTCATGATCACTATCAGAGTCTTCCTCTGACCATGACACACACAAGATTTTCTTTTGCTTCTTGAGATAGATTAGGCACTCAGCTCTTAAGTGTCCAAACCCTTCACATTCATGACACCAAACTCCTCTTCCTTGGCTGGACTTGTCATCAGTTCTGGCCCCTCTTTCAACATCTTGATTATTGTTAATGTTGAGTGACTTGTCAAATGACTTGTTTTGGACATTTGATCTTGACTTCCAGTCCACCTTCTTCAACACTTTGTTGAATTCTGTTCCAAGTAACACAATAACATTGGATATACTTTCTCTTGTATCCAAGTCACATTCATCTTTTGGATCATCAGTATTAGAGATAAAGGCAATGCTCTTCTTCTTTTCATATTTTTCATTAATCCCTAACTCAAAGGTTTGTAAGGACCCCATAAGCCTGTCAACCTTAATATTATTTATGTCGTGGGCTTCTTCATTGACCGTCACTTTCATGTCAAACCTCTTTGGTAGAGATCTGATAATTTTTCTCACTAACTTAGCTTTAAACATCTTCTCCCCCATGGCACTTGAGGCATTGGCTATCTCAATAATATTCATGTAGAAGTCATGAATACTCTCATCCTCTTTCATTCTTAAGTTTTCAAATTTGGTGGTAAGAATTTAAAGTCTTGACATTTTTACCTTAGATGTTTCTTCATGAGTAGTCTTCAAGATCTCCCAGGCTTCTTTGGCAATAGTGCAATTTCTTATTAGCCAAAAGATATTTTTGTCTACTCCGTTAAACATATCATTTAAGGCTTTAGAGTTTCCTTGAGATAATTGTTTATCTTTATCATCCCAGTCTTCCTTAGCCTTCACAACATCATTATCTTTCCCATAAGACCTACAACCATTGGTGGATCCCATCCCTTGACCATAACTTTCCAAGGCTTATTGTCCATGGATTTTATAAAGGGCACCATACGAACTTTTCAATAGTCATAGTTGGTTCCATCAAGGATGGGTGGTCTGTTCATAAATCCTCCTTCCTTGTCCCTTGTACCAAAAACTATCTTCCCTGAATCTCACCCAGAGTCAGAGCAGGATGCCTGCTCTGATACCAATTGAAATTCTAGTAGTCAGATCACATATGTCCTAAGAGATATCGAGACACTGATCTCTGAACACCACCACAATGAACAGATAAAATAAAATAGTGCAGAAAACTAAAGAACACACAGAATTGTTAACCCAATTCGGTGTACAACAACACCTGCTCTAGTGGTTACCAAGCCAAGGAGGAAATCAAATAGATAGTATCAATTTGAAGCTAAACTCCCCCATTTACAACTTCTCACTTAATCAATACCCTTACTTAACTTCTATCAAAGACTCACCTAGGTATGAGACCCTTCTCAAATCCCTTCCAATCACAAAATAATTACTGAACATTTCTAAGCACATAGAAAATAACATAAGTCACACTTCAAAGACACACAATCATTCACTACTTAAAAGCTTTATAATGACTGATAGAACTTACAAATCAAAAACTTAGTCCTACTCTTTTATCAATATGGTAATCGAGAGGCACATAATTAACACACAAACCCTAATAAAAATACATTGTAAGTTCCACCCTTGTACTAGGGTTGAAGCCTTCTTTTTCTAACCTTCAATGGACTGGATTCGGGCTTCACAAATGCAGTTGGATATGAAAGAGGAGTTGCAAAATTATCTCCTTAAATATAGGACATCAATCATTAGTTTCCTAAATTATCTCCATAATTAGAAACTAAGAATACTCTTTGAATTCAGCTTGAATCTTTTTAATCTTCAAACTGTACGCCACATAGGATTTCATAATATTTCCAGAATATTCTGCAACTGTAACAAACTAAAACATACAACAGTCCAGTTGTACAAAATCATGATGTCGAAAGAAACTGCATAGGACATCACATTCGACATGTTTCTTCAGTTGATAAAAACATCTTATTTCAACATGTATATGCTAAGTTAATTTCACCAAACATAATGCTAATCACAACAAAAAAGAGAATTAACAATTTAAAACTCAAAATCTTAACCATGATGTAGTATGACACGTGATCTTGATTTGCATCCCTTGTATTCTCAAAATGTATGCTTGAGGAGAAAGTTACAACCTTGAAAAGTCACTACCATGAACATGGAATTTTGACACTTAGAATTTTTCTAAGTTTCTCAATTTGAGTAGTTTTCACAAACTTATTGATTTTCCATGATTTCTTTGATAAACATCAACAAATCATCATACTTCTTAAACTTTTGAATTTAAATGATCCATTTTAACAAAAAATAACCTAAAGTCAAAGTTTGACTTTTAGGCATTTGTGTTGACTTTTTAGCAATTGAATCAAAACTCTCCAATCTTCAATAGATCAAGTTTCTTGAACCAAATGTGGCAAATGAATGGACCACAAAGAATTATTTCAGACCCTTGAACCATGTCTCAAGCCATGAGATCATGTTTTGGTCAAAATTTCACATCAAGCTGACTTTGGTCAAAGCCCTAATTTGGAGCACATGATGAATTAAAGCTTGTTGAACTTGAATTGATGCAAAATTAAACTGGATTATTGATGAGGGGGGATCTCCTTAACAACATGAATGAATAGGGAAGTTTTAGGTATTGAGGAACACACAAAACCCTGATTAACCAACCACTTGAACTTTTTCATTCAACACCCTATCTTGTAAAAGAAACAAAACAAATAAGGCATATCTTTGTATTCTCATTAGGTTAGTGATTTATAAATGTAAGATGAACACAAAAAGGTGTTTGATGATCTCTTCATAGGCAAACCCAAAAAGAGAGGGTTAGGAGCTAACCACAACTTGTAATCTTAATGCTATGCAATGTGTAAATAGAGGTGGAATCTTAGGGGTAAAAGTTAGGGTATGACAAATTCCCTTATTTAAGTTTATTCTCTCTAGAGATATGAAGATTGAAATCTTCATCTCTACGTGATTGGAGAGACATAAATAAAAAATACACAATTTTGGCCCTAAGATACCACAAAGAGTCTTATGATATGATATGAATGCAAGATTCTGAATTCTGTGGGAAAATGATGCCACGAGAGATAAACTACTGCTGGAGAAACAAAGAAAAAGGAAAAAGGAACTCCACAAGGGAATTAGAGCAAAGTGACCCAATTAGGAAATATAAACAACAAAGGGATGTCCAAGTCCACTTAGGGAAATGACTCTAACTCCACTGAGGAAGAGATTACCCGATACCAGAAAAGTGGTAGCTTAAACCAAAGGTAATACCACTCCAACAATTGAATAATAACAAGCTTCTGCTATCAGAATAGGGTTAAACTCATTCTTTAACCAAATCTTTCACTTGTAAATGACCAAATACAAGTTGTCTCCGCCAAAGGGACTGCTACTTGCTTGGAATTGGGAATCAATTAATCTACCAGGGATCTTCAAAAGAGATGCGGGTAGGTTAACTTGCAAAACAGGTTTCTCAAATAAAGAGAATGACACCTGTAAAGGTCCTTAACAAACTTCTCTAATGGGACTTTTCCAGAGAGATATCATTTGATGAAAGAAAACTGATAACAGATTTACTAGGCAAATCGCCATTTGCTGTGGTTAACATTTCATTGGAGTAGATAAAATTTCATAACAAACCATCTCTATCTTCTCGAAGATATTGACCATTTGATGTAAAAGGCGAATGAAATTGCAACAATCTATCTCAAATAAAGAGAAAAACACCTGTAAGGATGTTCACCAAACTTCTCTTATGGGACTTTTCTGGAGAGATCACTAGTTGATGGATGAAAACTGATAACGAAATTACAACAAGCTTTCTCGAAGGACATTACCTTTTCGAATAACAAATCTTGTTGTTCATAACAAATTATCGATATCCCCTCGAAGAGATTTACCATCCATTGGAGCAGATAAAATGTTCACAACAAACTATCTTTGTCCTCTCGAAGAGATTAACCGTTTGTTGTAAAAGTTGACAGAGTCGCAATAAGCTATCACCACGAGCTTCTCTATAGGAGGTATACCATAAATATTTCCATTGGAAGGAAAGGTCGACAGAGTTGCAACAAGTTAAACACTTGTTCAAATAATGAGTCCAGGCTTCAAACTTAATTATAATGAAAAATAAAGGAATTCACAAAAAGCTTCTCTACTAAGGATAAACTGGAGAGATGACCACTTAATGTGAAGATAAAGATTTATATTTGGGGACATACAAGCTACTCAAATAAAGAGACCGTGACTTACTATCAGGTAGATATTCCTGAGAGAGTGTTAAGACAACACCGTTGGGGAACAAAGCTCATCTTTGATGGGGAACCATAAACAGATTCCTGGTGAGGAGACAAGGTATTCAAAGGTGCAAAATAAATGCACTCTCTATCTAGGTTTCACAGACTAGAGAGATTTAATACTAGAATTGTCAGAGACAAAGTTCAATCCTGGAATAAGCTGGAGAGAAATAGTCAAACAAGACTTTACCCAATGAAGAATGAACTCGACTAGAGATTTATCCTATCCAGAGATGGAAAGGAAAGCTAAAGAAAAATTACTCCACGAGAGATAAACTCAATGGGGAACTAGAAAGGATATACACTTTTTGCTTATAGTTGACACTCTATTGAAGAGAGGAAATACACTACTTAGGGGATAAACACAACCAAAATAAGTGGACCCAGAAACATCGAGAAACGTGAAGTGCATGAATGATGTAAGTATGACTGGATGCCATGTATATGCTAATAAAATAAACAAAATAGATAAACTGAAGATAATAAAAAGATCACATTACAACTAGATACTCGAATAATCTCAATAAGATGGAAACATCACTGGAGATAAAACAAAATCCATTGACGGAGCAAAGTTCTGCTACCATGCTTAGATCTCTCTAGGGAGAGGAAGATACTTCTTGGGAAGAAAAACTCAAAATCCAATCTTCTAACATCAATAGTTCATTAAAGAGACAACAACATGAACTCCACTTCAAGGAAAAGAAATATCCGTTGGGGATAAGAATCACGCTCAATTGAAGATATTGGATCACGTACCCAAAACATCATAGAAACTTGGGGAAAAAGAACCGCCATCTGAAAACACTTGCAAGGAAGACCACGAGAACACTCTACTTAGAAGAACACTTAGTTCTGCACTTTGAGATTTAACCATTCCTGGAATATTTGTTTATATTCCTTCTTGTATTCACAAATCAAAGGAAAACACGTTTTTTTCAAAAGCATGAATATTATTTAACTTTTTGTTTCAAAAATTACTATCAAAAGTAAAAATGAAATTTTGCAAGACATAAATAAAATAAGAATTGCAAACAAATGGATAAAGGCTCAATTTTTATTGATATAATGGTATTCCGCGAATGACTTTGTCATACCCTAAATTTTCCCTACCTTTATAATTATATTTAGGTTTCTTTTAAATAAATCGTACTATGTAATTTTTGTTTCTATGGGGTGGGGGGGGGGGGGGGGGGGGGAGGGGTAAAACTTGGAAAAGGGGTGGGTCGACTTAAAATGGACCATCAATATCTGATGGCCCATTAGGTTTTAAAAATAGGAGTCCATTTCAAATGAGGGGTATGGTTTTAACTAAGGAGGTGTGGACAAATCTTTTTTATTAAGACCCATTAAGGTTTCTTTCTTTTTTCGGAATGATGTACAAAAATAATTCATTTTTGTTTGAAGCCCAACGGGATTAAAACTTGATGGCCCATTAAGGTTTTTGGCTAGTTTTCAATAATGGGGTGTATGTTTTTTTATCAGACAGGCCCATATATGGTCATGTTTTGAAATCCCGTTTCTCTTCTTAACCATGATCCACTTTTGTATTTGTACTTATTTACTATGATATATTGTTATTTATTTATCAACTCTATTATTATAACTATATTATTATTACTATTTTTTATCTTAATCAATATCTGATTATGGTAAACAATATTATTACAATTATTAAATATTATTGTTAACATAGTAATTTGTATCATTATTATATAGATTATTATTACTATCAGAATTTTTTTAATTACATATTATTATTATTATTATTATTATTATAGTTTTAGTAAATTAAATATTTTTATTCTAAATATTTGACCGGGTCAAGCTTTGGGTTTCAAACCCAAAACCCAACCCAGTGGCGTCGTTTCTATGTTCATCATCCTCATGTTTTACCCTAATCTTCATCAAGCCCAGAAACATACGAAGTCCGGAAATTGGAAAAAAAAGCTTAAATGCAAAATCAAAACAAATCTGTATCAAGTCAGAATCATATCTTAGATTATAACAAATCAAATCAAATGTTAAATTGTATTACACAGATGCAAAAAAAATCAAAATCGTATCAATTACAATCAAAACTGAATCAATCTACAAGCTAATTTCTTCTCAATCATAGATTTGTAACGCTAATCTAACAAAAATTCCTAATTCGTTCTACATCTAATAGGCTATAAATACCTAAAACTAAAAACAGAAAAGGGAGAAGAAAATTGACAAAGAAAAAAAATTGTCCAGAAGGTTAACAGAAGGGGGTAGAAGAAGAATCTTCATCATTGCCGCCTAAGGTTTCATGAAGCTTCCCTTTTACAAAGATTTAGAGTTTCAACATATGAAACCCTAAATTCTTCATCCTCCGTCGCTCAAATATTTTGTCAATGCCATCATCATCATCATCACCGGCACCTGCGAACACAAAGGAGACGGGATCAGGCAACCAGAATCGGAGGAGCACAATCGAAGATACACGGATAGGACGGTAAATCTCGAAACTTTACTTAGCTTTTTTGTATAAATCGTTTGCTGTTGATTGGGGGTGATAGGTTATGTTTAGGATTGTAGGGTTGCGGTTATTACACGGTGACGGAAGCCCTAAAATAGGATTGTGTTTTTTTGTGGGAAAGAAGAGAGAACATAGAGATAAGAAACAGAGAGAAAGAGGAAATGAAATGAATTTTTGTTGGATAAAAAAATTATATAACGTGGCATAATCCAGTATGTGTTGCCCTACCCTGTTACCATGCTCTCCCAATGATCACTGCATGATTTGTATCACATGTCGCAAATGCGCACGCCCATGGTAGCAACCGTGCGCTCACCTGCAACTAGTCCATATGGACTCAAACACTGGTGGGCCAAGCCCATTGCCAAATATACCGCTGCCTTGTCATTTTGCTTAACCGAGTAAGAACGTTGCACCCACCAGTCTATTAGGCCTAATTCAATATCTGAACTTGGGCCCTATTCCTTATACACCTTTCTTTTTATTGCGTGAACAAAAAACTCACCTCCTGCCTTTTTGGGTCTGAATTCAATATCTGAATCCAGGCCCTTGTTGTTAGCACCCCCCCTATTTTACTGCCTTAACCTAGTTAACACCCCCCTGCGATTTACTTGTTTTACTTATTTTTTATTTTATTTTATTTTTCTATTTTATAAATATATTAACTTACTATTAATTATTATGAAATCAAATATTTTTTTTCTCATAAAAATATATATTTTAGTCATTGCATTAAAATAACTTTTACCATGCATTTTAAATAAGATTTTTTTCAATAATTAACACCTTTAAAAAATATTTAGCAAACGTCAAATTATTTTTCATAATAAATTAATTCAACAATTAATTTTTAGAAAAGGTTTACGAAGCATATTTTAATCAAATGCTCGCTTAGTCCAAAATTTCCGCTATTTACACACTCGGGCTAATTGCGAGGGAAATTAAAATATTTGTGTAATCTATAAAAAACACAAACCCCATACGAACTATGAATTGGGACTTTGATTCCTCATAAGAGGATACATAGGCATAAGACTAAAATCGTGACGAGTTCCCCTAAAGCATTAAAACCTTATTTCAAAAAATTGTGCTTCTAAATCCTAGTATCCTTGCGAACAAGGTAGATGAGGGGTGCCTAACACCTTCCCTTCGTATAAAATTGAGTCCAAAAACCTAGAATCTCTAACTTTTAGGGTTATTCCTTTATATTCCCTTCCTTAGGATAAAAATTAAGGGCGGCGACTCTGAATTTAAACCAGTTACAACAGGCGTGACTCCATGGATCATTACAAAGTTAGAAATAGTAAATAAGAGAAAATGCTACATTAAAATACAATGACCATTATTCTCCCTAACAACTTTGAATTCCAAATATGCTCAAGCTTCTGTCGATAATGATTTGACTGAGAACTCTTTTATAGGCGAGGTTGCTACAAGCAATCACGTCTGGCCTGATGCAGTTACTTGCCATAATCCCTAACTTTTGCCTAGATTTCTCTTCCGGGTTTTCAATCTACCGGGATTATTTATTTCTGTTTATGTCTCTAACTTTTTCTTGGACCGCCCTTTCGAGTTTTCAGCCCATCGAGACACTCATTTTTTTCTAAGTATCCCTTTTGAGTTTTTAACTTAGCAAGCTGTTCTTTTATTTTTTTCTAGGAGAAGTATTTCTTGACTGCATCGGCATTCACAAGACACGGGAGCTCCTCATCATCCATAGTTTCAAGAGTCATAACACCATAGGAAAAGGTTCTCTTAACAACATATGAGCCTTCATAATTATGGGCCCACTTGCCACTAGAATCAGGTTGGAAAGACAAGATCTTCTTGAGCGCGAGGCTTCCTTCTCTAAATTCTTTATGTCAAACCTTCTTATTAAATGCATCTTTCGTTCTTTTTTGATACAATTGGCTATGACACAAAGCCATCATTCTTTTCTCTTCAATCAATTCAATTGGTCATATCTAATTTGACACCATTCAGCCTCAGACAACTTGGCTTCTATCAAGACTCTCATTTACGGGATTTCAACCTCTACGGGGAGCACTACTTCAATGCCATATACCAGGGAGAAGGGGTTTTCCCTTGTTGAAGTGTGGATGGAGGTACGGTACCCATGCAAAGCAAATGGGAGCATCTCATGCCAATCCTTGTAGGTCACAACCATCTTCTGGATAATCTTCTTAATGTTTTTATTAGCAACTTCAATAACCCCATTAACCTTAGGTCTATAGGGAGAAGAATTATGATGTTCAATCTTGGAATCTTCACAAAGTTATTTCATTATCTTATTATTCAAGTTCGTCCCATTATCAGTAATGATCTTGCTCGAAACACCATATCAACAAATAATCTTATTATTGATGAACTTGACTACAACTTGCTTGGTCACATTAGCGTACGATGCTGCTTTGACCCATTTGGTGAAATAATCAATAGCCACCATAATGAAATGATGTCCCTTTAAAGCTTTAGGTTCAATCATACCAACCATGTCAATTCCCCACATAGAGAAAGGCCATGGAGAAGAAATAACGTTGAGAAGTGTTGGGGGCACATGAATCTTGTTAGCATAAATATGACATTAATGACACTTCTTCATAAACTTGCAACAATCAGATTCCACTATCAACCAATAATAACCTACTCTCAACATCTTTTTAGCTGTTGCATGTCCATTAGCATGAGTACCAAAGGATCCTTCATGAACTTCTTACATCAACACGTTTGCTTTGTGTCTATCCACGTATATGAGAAAGACCATGTCGAAGTTTCTCTTATACAACACATCTCCATTCAAAAAGAAATTGGCAGACAATCTTCTCAAAGTCTTCGTATCTTTATTGGATGCCCCAAGTGGGTATTCCTGACTCGGAAGGAAACAATTAAGATGGATTGTCATCTGTGACTTATTATGCTACAAACACATGAACAGGTCTTTCAAGGCACATAATTCTGATCTTAAGCATATCATTCCAATGATTCACTTCAAACATAGAAGATAAATTATCCAAAGTGTCCGCCATCTGATTCTCTTCGTGGGGTATATGATGTAACT
This sequence comes from Vicia faba, assembly GCA_948472305.1. Taxonomy (NCBI): domain Eukaryota; kingdom Viridiplantae; phylum Streptophyta; class Magnoliopsida; order Fabales; family Fabaceae; genus Vicia; species Vicia faba. The sequence continues at coordinate 981,583,635 of OX451735.1, forward strand.
CAACTTTGTTGAAGAAAGTAAATAACCTTCTTGCATAATCTATATAAGGGACCAAACTAGAATGATGAGTCTCCTATTCTCCTTTAATCTGGTTTATCACAAGAGCTGAATCTCCATACACATCAAGGATCTTAATCCTGAGATCGATATCTTCCTCAATACCCATGATGCAAGCTTTATATTCTGCTATGTTATTTTTACAAGTGTATATCAACCTTGCAAAGGAAGGGATACAAGTACCCTTATGATTAATAATGACTTCCCCAATTCCACTACCATAGGCATTAATAGCTCCATCAAACACTAAACCCCGACGGGATTCAGGATTTAGTCTTTCTTCAAGCAACATTTCATCATAATGTTTGGCTTTCAAGTACATAACATCTTCATCGGGGAAGTTAAACCTGATAGATTTATAATCATCAATTGGATGGTGAGCTAAATGATCATGCAAAATACTTCCTTTAACTGCTTTCTGATTATGGTTGTTGTACCCCAAAATTTTCCCTCCCATATTCTTCAAAGTTTTTACAAGCATCATCTCAATTTGCTCAAGTCTACTCAAGGGTTGCACAATCAACCACCCTCCTAAGCCACTCAAATTAGGGTTTTGGTTCTTGCAAGGAAGTTGAGGTTTTCAAGGGCTCAATCAAGTCCCACATGCTTATAAATATTGTCAAGCATCTACATGCCAAGTTTCAAGGCTCACAAGGTCAAGTTGCACAGTCAAAGACCCTAATTGCTTCACAATCAACTATAGGGGCAAAATGGTCATTTGGCAGTCAAAAGTCAAAATTTTTGGTCAACATCTTATTTTGAAGCCACAATCATCATTTGGTCAAATCTTGACCATGATTTCACAAGAATGGCTCAAAAATCATCAAGGTGTCAAAAGTTTCTATTTTTGGACAGTTGAAAAGTCAACTGTAACTTGACCAAGGCATAACTTTTTCATGGTTCATCAGAAAAATCCCATCCAATGCTCATTTTTAAGGGGATGACATTTCCTACAACCCATATTCACATTCCAAGTCCAAGAAATGCTCTCACAAAAAGTTATCAATTTCAACATTATAGGTCATTTTCAAAAGTCAACAAAAAGGCACTTTAAGTCAAAGACCATAACTTGCGATTGGTAAATCAAAATGACATGGGACCAAAGGCATTGGTTAGAGGACTTCAAGACCTTTCCAAAATGTCGAAGAAAAAGTTCATATGATCAAAATTGAGCAAGATATGCATTGGAGAAGTTGGGAAATTTTTGTGAAATGGCAAAAGTCAACTATCCTTGAAACTTCAATTTTTGACAAAAGGGCCCACTTTTTTCCACTTGATTCATCCTTGTCATGCCACGCACGTGTCCCATGATCAATTTCAAGACCAAATAATTATTTTTCCATTTTTATTTAATTTTTATGGATTTAATTCATTTTAATCCATAATAATTCAAATAAAATTAAAAAAATTAATTAAATGGTATCTTGTGGTTTGATTATCCTTCATGTGTCATATTCCATATACCAAAACCGTGCCAAGCTCATTTATGCACGAAATTTTGAATTTGGACAAAGCTTTGAAAGGCCTTTAATGGTGGTTAAGACAAAATCCAAAAACATAATGGCACAAGTTTAAGGCTCCTAAAGGTGAATTATTCTCATTCATGACTACATATGCAAGCCTTGCAAGCCTCATTCACGACCTAGTGTGTGCAGAAACGGCCAAGAGCAAAACCAAAAATTGTCCAAAAAGTGAGACTTCTAAAACACAGTTACAAGCCTTTTCAGAGCAAAGCAAGCACGTGGCTTTCTTCCTAGGCGTGTTTTTTTTATTTCCAAGAATATTGCTTTTTATTACATATATTAATCATTGCTTATTCTTAGATCAAATGAAACGCGCAGCTTAGTTGGTGGCCATGCTATTGGAAAAGGCTACAGGACCTGGGTTTGATTCCCAGGTCCCCCAAACATTATTTCTATTTTTTCTTAACATGATTCAGCGCAGGCTATCCCAAGTGTCCTACCATACACCTCATCCTGATGCACGCCATGTGTCCTCAAACGCTGATCTAATGGCCAAAAGATGTTGGACACCACGCTCTCAGTCAACCGTGCCATGGAGAATCTCACAAAGTCAAACAGGCTTGCTTCTATTGGGCCTAATTTCCAGATACACTTCCAGATCTGGCCCACACCACCCCCATTGGTTTCTATTTCTTTTTTCTATTTTTCTATTTCCTTTTTTATTTCTTTTTCTCTTTAGTAATTATTATTAGTATTATTTAATTAATCAATTAATTAACATTTTCACAATAAAACCAAAAAAAAACATTTTATTATTTATTAACCTATTTTGTAAATAAATTCTAACATTAATTAATTAGTTGTGTAATTAGGACAATTTTAACATTTTTTTTAATAAGTAAAATTAATTTAGAATTAGGTCTTTCACTTTCAACTTTTAATTCCTTTTCTTTTTATTTCATTAAAAACATAAAAACACAAAAATATTTTTCTTTTAATTAAATTAATTAATTAGTTATTAGTTTTAATTTCATTAATTACAAAAAAAAAGACAAAAAATTGAATTCTTTCTTAAAAAAGGGTCAACACCCTAAAGACATCCCGATTCGATTCTCTCGCTCTTTAATTTATTTTCATTATATTTATGTAACTGTTTCCGGATATGTAATAGTAATTAGGTTTATCTCTTTATTTACTATTTCTCGCACTTTATTTCCAAACGGGTTTTGTTCTTTTGGCGATGTATAGACCCGCGCCTTGTAATAGCTAGATTTACATTTCTGCAATTTATTTTCCGCACTCCTAACTGCTAATATGCCTTCAAGAATGTATGTAAATAAAAACAATTCGTAGCTCACAAATAACATGTATAAGATAAACATTAACTGAATACAACACACATGCACATACCACTCCTAGGGTACGCCTCGCTGGTTGCCTCGACGTGGTCATCAAGTATAGGGTGTCTTAGAGGTCGCCCTTCTGTCCAAAAGATCCAGTTGCCTCGAAACGGTTTCCTCGGATACAAAGGATCTAGGACATTAGGGTTACTTCTAAGGTTTCCTACCATTGCTTCGGTGACCATCATGTCCCTTAATCGAATTGACCCGAACACCTCCAACGATGGTGCTACCTACCTCTCAATGGTGGGATAGCACTATCTAAAGGACTCTTACACAGCCTAATTCCTTAGAGTAGGTAGATTCTCCTGGGTACTTGCTCTTTTCAAATAAACAAAACAACTTTTCGCACTCACACTTTGTAAAAGTTTTCAAACAAATTTTTCATACACTCTTGAGGACTGATACAAGAGTTACTTAGAAATTTTTCAAACGAAACTTTTTCAAAACCCACACACACTTGAAAAGCAAACAATTTTTTAAAACATAAGAGCAAGTACCTAAGATCCCGTGGATAACCATGGATAGAAAGGGTGCTAACACCTTCCCTTTCTATAAATCTACCTCCCGAACCGAGAAACATTCTCAAAGAAGGAATTTTGCTGTGCTTTTGTCCTTTCCATGTTGGAGAACATAAAAGACGGTGGCGACTCTTGCTTACCGCGACATTTCGCGAAACCAGCTAAAAAACAGTCAGTTCTATTTCCACCGATCATAATGGTACTCAATATAATATTCTGATAACAACATCTGCCAACGAGCAATCCTTCTAGTTAAAACAGGCTTCTCAAAGATTTACTTGATTGGATCCATTTTGGAGATCAACCAAGTGGCATGATTAATCATATACTAATGGAGACTCTTAGAAGCCCAGGTTAAAGCGCAACAATTCTTTTCAAGCATAAAGTACTAAGACTCACAATTTGTGAATTTCTTACTCAGATAGTAGATGGCATGCTCTTTTCTACCAGTTTCATCTTGTTGACCAAGTAAACAACCCATGGAATATTCCAATACAATCAAATACATAATCAAAGGACTTCCTTCTATTGGAGGAATCAAAATAGGAGGCTCAAGTAGATACTCTTTTATGCTATAAAAGGCTTTTGACAGTCTTCTGTCCAAACACGACCTTGGTCTTTTTAGAGAAGCTTGAAAATTGACCCACATGTAGCAATCATGTGAGATATTAACCTGGAAATGTAGTTCAAACGTCCAAGGAATTATCTCACTTATTTTCCTGTCTTGGGTGAGGGAATCTCTTTAATAGCTCTGACTTTATCAGGATATACCTTAATACCTCATTGGCTGACAATGAAACCCAAATGTTTCCTGAACAGACACCAAAAGTACACTTGTTAGGATTCAAGCGGAGTTTATACTTCCTCAAACGCTGAAACAGCTTCAACAAATACTCAACATGATCTTCTTAAATTCTCGACTTAGCAATCATATCATCCACATAGACTTTTATCTCTTTATGCATCATATCATAGAAAAGAGTGGTCATGGGACTCTGGCACGTTGCACCAACATTCTTCAAACTGAAATACATCACTCTATAGAATAATGTGCCCCATGGTGTAATAAATGTTGTCTTTTCCATATATTTGGGCGCCATCCTGGTCTGATTATAATCGGATAATTCATCCATAAAAGAGAAGACATTAAACTTAGCTGTATTGTCAACCAGCATATCAATATGCGGAAATAGGAAATTATCCTTTGGAATAGCTTTATTCAAATCTCTATAATCAACACACATCCAGAAGTTACCATTCTTCTTAGAAACAGGCACTATATTGGCCAACCATTGAGGATATTCTTACGTAACAAGGAAACCTACATCAATATGCTTTTAAACCTCTTATTTGATCTTAACAGCTATATCAGGGTAAGTTCTTCTCAACTTCTGTTTAACCGGTGGACATTTTGGCTTCAAATGGAAGCGATGACACAATATCTTTATCCAACCCTAGAATATCTTGATAAGACCAAGCAAACACATCCACATATTCTTTAAGAAGCTTTACCGTCATCTTTTTAACATCTTGAAATTCTGGCACACACAATATATCAGAAAGTCAAGACTGATGTCTCAACAACATACAACGTCAAGATATATGTTATAACATCTGCTGACAGAATAACAACAATGCAGGAAAATAACTTGCAGAAAGTAAAGAACACAATGATATGTTAACCCAGTTCGGTGCTAACTTATCTACTCTAGGTAATACCAAGCCAGGAAAGAAATCCCCTATCAGTAGTACTAGTTTGAAGCTAAACTCTCCCGTTTACAACTTCTTGCCTAATCCCTACCCAATGCAACTTCTACATAGGTCATCCCTAGATATGAGAAATCGCCATCTCACTTTCAATCACGGTAGTAATAAAAGACATATCCCAGTTACAAAGGGTTGTCTCAAGAAACAAAAATAGGAAGGACACACTTCAAAATTATAAATACTTAGTTTTCTTAAAAGCTTCACTAAGAACAATACTCAACTCTTGCTTCACAGCTTCGAGGAGAACAATAACTTGACAAGCAAGTAACAATCAATCAAATCAAATGTATGATAAATGCATGAGGATGTAGAAACAATTAGTCCGGACATATCATGAAGTGCACTATTCTTCCAGTCCTTCTCAGCGGCAATTAGTCCAGACATATCATGCCTCAGAACATAGAGGAAAGATGCAGCAGAAGTTACATTCCCTCATTTCTGTAATTGCTATAAATCTTCAATAGTACAAGTTCCAATCCCACTGTCTTTGATAACAACAAGTTGTTCCTTGTTGTCCTTAAGCTCTAAAGTGTCATCCTTTCGTTCAACAAGATTCCTGATCAGTTGCTTGCAACTACCAAGATGCTTGTACCAGTCATGTTGAATAAGATATATGAAGGAGTTCAGATCTCCATTATGAAATGTCATGATATCTCTCTTGACATCATACCTCTTCAACATCAATTTAGAGTACCTTCCACCTATTTCCCTCAAGGCAACACATCCATCTGAATTTGATATATTTTGTTTAAGTTTAGTGATTTTACCTTTATCAAGGTGACTTACAGTCAAATCCTTAGTTTATTCTATCTTCCCCTCGGTAGACAGACTTGTGCTAGATTAGGAATTCACTGGTTTAGTGTTTTTGAATTCATAAGTCTCCTCTCCTGGTGCTTATTATTTTGCACATAGTATGTTCCAACATTATCTCTAACATCCTCCTTTCTCTCAGTAATTTAATCATCAATTCTCACATTGTAGATTCCATAGCCATACTAGTTCTGGAGTTATAGATCCTATATGCTCTTCTGCTTGAAAAGTAACTGAGAAATATCCCTTCATCCCCTATGGAACTTACCTTGTCCACTTGATCTTTAGTAGCAAAGATCTGGCATTTACTTCCAAAAAATATGAAAGTATTTGACTTTAGGTTTCCTTCCTTTCCATATCTCATAAGGAGTAGAGACAATACCTCCCCTCAAAGTAACCCTGTTATGAATATATCATGCAGTATTCATAGCTTCAGTCCAAAACTCAAATGACAATTGCTTAGCACTAAGCATCATTATAGTTGATTCTTGTATTTATCTAGTCTTTTTCTCAATAAATCCATCTCCCTAAGTTTTCCAGGAATAAGAAAGCTCGTGACTTATTCCTTCTGAATCATAAAATTTAGAAAATATTGCATCCATAAACTCCTTGTCATTTCCGTTTGTGATTTTGACAATCATACTCATCTCCTCCTCTTGAATGCTTTGACATGGATCTTTAAAGACTTCAAATGTATCTGATTTTTCTCTAATAAAATTCATCTAAGTATAGCCAGAATAATCATTCACAACCACAAAGACATACGTTTTCCTCCTAGGCTGTCTATATGTAATGGTTCCATTACATCCACGTGAAGAAGTTCCAAAACTTTGAAAGTAGTCGGATGCTGCAACATTGGGTGTGACATCATGATGTGCTTTTTATTTTCACACTAATTATAGACTTCTCCTTCATCAATCTTGAGTTCTGGAAAATCTCTAATGGCTCCTACAGATATGACTTTCTTCATTCTTTTGAAATGAAGATGTCCAAATTTTTGGTGTCATAGTTTTACTTCATCTTCCTTGGTTGATGAACATGTGGAAGAGTAAGCAACTATTCGAGATTCCCATAAGTCGCAGTTGTCTTTGGACCTGGTACCTTTCTTTAGAAAAGCTTCTTTCTCATTTTTGATCAGACATTCTGATTTTGAGAAGTTGACTAATAAACCTTGGTCATACAATTGACTAATTCTAATTATATTAAAAGCCAATCCTTTGACATACAACACATTTTCTAACCTTGGATAACCATCACATACCAGCTTTCCAACTCCTTTGATCTCTCCATTAAAACCATCACCAAATCTAACAGATCTCGTAGGATGTGGGTTGACATCAACCAACATCTTCTGGACCCCTATCATATGTCTAGAGCATCCACTATCAAATTACAATTCTTCACTTGTTGAATCTCTTAAAGAAGTATGTTCTATATGGTTAACATCTCTATTTTCAACACTTCTCTTTTTGCTCATTGTTTTAGCCTTGGAACGAACTAGAGTTCTTTGATCTTCACATAATTTGAAACACAAAGGCTTTATATGACCAGGTTCACCATAGTAGTGACACTTCCAAGTTGACTGAGGTTGGTTTGAAAATTTCTCACATTTGTCAGGATGTTGTAACATGAGTTTCCACATGATGATCTTTTTCTTCTTTTTAACAGGAAGGACCTTCTCCTCTGACATTCTCCTCATTTTATTAGATTGATAATGAACTATGGTTTCTTCATACTCTTTCACCATATTTACAGAATCAGTCAAGTTATCAAGCTTGGAATTTAGGCGTGTTACCTCAGTTTGTAGATGAGAAACAAAACTAAGGAGTTGCTTCCTCTCATTCTATAAATCAACAATGATATTCTTGTGTTATTCCTCTTTCTTAAGGCTTTCATCACACCTGTCACAAGTATCCTTGTAGGAAACATCCAAGTATTCATAAAGATCATTCTCATCATACTAATCACAAGCTTCAACTTTATCTTCCCATCTTCTAGATAGAGCCAACACAAGTTTGGCAGTTTCAGAATTATCTTCATCTTCTGATTTGTCATCATCAGACCAAGATGCAGTGAAACCCTTCAGTTGTTTCTTGAGGAATATAGGACATTCAGGTCTAATATGACCATATCCTTCATATTCAAACATTGAACATATCTCTTTTGACCTGGCTTCTCTTCTAATCTTGTTTTCCTCTGAGAATCAAGACTATTCTGATGTCATATGAAATATTCTTGACATCTGGTCTTCCTATTCTATCCAATCTTTTTAATACCCTATTGAATTGCTTTCCAATAAGAACAATGGTATTAGACAGATCCTCATCGGTGTCCAACTCAGCTTGACCTTTATCATCTTCAGTATTGAATACAAAAGCTATGCTTTGTTCCTTTTCTCAACCTTGTCACTAATAGTTGATTCAAAAGTTTGAAGTGGCCCAATAAGTTCATCAACTCTCTTGTTGTTGATGTCCTGAGCTTCTTCAATTGTTGTGACCTTCATGTCAAGTCTCCTAGGCAAGGACCTAAGAATCTTTCTGACCAGCTTGGCTTCTGACATCTTCTCTCTCAATGCACTTGATGCACTAGCAATTTCAATAATTTTCATTTGATATTCTTGAATTGTCTCATTATCATTCATCTTTAAGTTCTTAAATTTGGACTTGAGAAGCTGAAGTGTTGAGATCTTCACCTAAGAGGTACCTTCATAAGTTGTCTTGAGAATTTCCCAAGCTTCCTAAGCTAGTGTACACATATTAATCAGCCTGAAAACATTTTTGTCTACTCTGTTGAATAGAGCATTTAAAGCCTTGGAATTTCCAATAGCTTCTTTGTCATCATCTTCGTCCCACTGTTCTTTAGGTTTGATTGTGTGAGTTTCAACCTCTTTTTCATATTTGTTAATGGTTTTCATAACAGGATGCTTCCATCCTTTCAAGACAGCCTTCCAAGCTTTGTTGTCCATAGCTTTTATAAAAGCTATCATTCAAACTTTCCACCAGTCATAGTTAGAACCACCCAACATGGGTTATATGTTGTTATATCCTCCTTCTTTCTCCATAGTGCTAGAAAACATATATCCCTGAATCTCACCCAGTAACCAGAATCGAGTGCCTACTCTTGATGCAAATTGAAATTCTGGCACACACAATATATCAGAAGTCAAGACTAATGTCTCAATAGCACAAAATGTTAATACATATTGTAATACGGTGGAAGAGTTGACTTTGGTCTTTTGTGTTTGATCGCAATTGTTACGGATAGCAAGAGTTATCACCGACTTTTCTTTTTTCCAATAAAGGAAAGGGTGAAAAGAACAGGAAAGACCTTTTGAGATATTTTCTTGAGTTTAGGGGGTCGGTTATGAAAAGAGAAGGTGTTAGCACCCTGTTCATCCGTAGTTATCTACGGGCTCTTAGTTGCTTGATAACTTTGAAATGCTTTTTTTGAAATGAGTTTGTGATAGGTTTTGAAAGTATTTTTGAAAAGTGCCTTTGTTTAGGCGAATTTTGTAATGATTCTTGTCTATATAAGAATGTATACATAGTGTTGACTTTTCAAAATATTTCATGGAAAATATTGGTGTATGTGGAAGATGTTTTTGAAAATGGTTGTGAGAAAGCAACTATGAATGTTCTACCTACTCAAAAAGAGTCTTATTTTTTTCCTCCTCCTTTAGATATTGATATCTTGCCATTGATTGATAAGAAGCCCTATCATTGGATGTGAAGGGACGAGTGTGGGTCATCGTATAGTCATATAAAGCAAAATTGTAGGATACCTTAGCAATTTTGTAAGGGTCTAAGATAATTTATAAAGGAAACATTTGAAGGGTCATCGAGGGACTATGATTTTGTATTCAAGAGTCATTGCTAAAGTATCCCACGTTTGCATAACATGACTATTTTTACCTATGGGCAACAAGTGTGAGTTAACCCTAGAGGTGCAAGTGCACAAAGTGTTTTATTTTCCATTCATTTTTGTCTTTGAAATTAAGGTTTTCTAATAATTGATTTGATCTTGCCATACAAACCCTAATTACTAACAATAATATTCAAAGCGATAAATTGCGGAAATTTAAAGTTCTACGCTATTACATCATTTTGGAGGATGGGGGTACAAATTTACAAATGGGGAAAACAAAAGGAATTAAACCTAATTACTATTACAACCTTATTGAATATGAACAAATAATGTACAAACATGTATGGTAATGTACAAGGAAAAAGAAATTGTTTTTGTTTGATTTTTTGAAAGGTTTGGTTTCTAATTAAGCTGAATAAAAAGAAATAAGTAATTAATTCAAATAAAACTAACCTAAATTGATTTAAGAAAAAAATTAAATTAATTAAGAAAAACAAGTTCTTAGGTTTTTATAAAAAAATAATTTTAACTTAGTTAAACTTAATAAAAAGAGATTAATTAAAAATCCTAAATTCTAAGTTAATTAATATACAAAGAAAGTTAAAATAAATCTAAACCTAAATTGATTTATTAGGAAGAAGAAATTAAGTTCATTAATAAAATAATTTTGGTCTTTTATTTAAAAGAAATAAAATAAGAATATATTAAATATCTAGATAATAAATATTAAATATTTTTGGTATTTTTGATTAATAATAATAATAATAATAATAATAATAATAATAATAATAATAATAATAATAATAATAATAATAATAATAATAATAATAATAATAATAATAATAATAATAATAATAACAATAATAAAATAAAATAAAAAAATAAAAAGTTAAGGTCAGGAGGGTGTAAAAGTGAAAAAGGTGGTAAACAAGTAAAACAGATTTGGTTTTGGTTTTAGGCCCAATGTTGTTTTTGTTGAATCAGAAAAGAAACAAAAATAATATAAAAAAAGTTTGAGTTGGGTTGCGTGTGATAAATAACAGGGGGTGTATTTTTGAGTAAATGAGGCAGGCCCAATGGAGGGAGGCCCAGCGCGCCTGTTCCAAATAAAAAAGGAGGCCCAATGTGAAGAAAAAAAAAGCAAAAGGTCACGCTGAGGCTCGAACCCAGGACCTTATAGAGGTATGCCTTACGCGCATGCTTGCTGCCATTGGGGTGGCCTGTTTCATCCGTTAGTAATACAACAATCAATAAACTTAAAATAAAACATGTCCATGGCTATACTTCTTCTTCAACCTCGCGTCAGATTTTTGAACTCCTAAACTTAACCATTTCTCAACCATTCTCAAAAGTGTAAACATCAAACTTGTTAGAAATTTCATCATGATTTCAGAAATGTAAATAACTTAAGCAATGGATCAAAGATGAGCATGAATTTTAAACAATACCAAATCCTGACTTAATTTTTCAGGAAGTTCAAGTTCAAAATTCGCACTACTAAGGCCATATAAATGAATTCTAAGGACATGGTTAGTTTCAGGGCTATGATGTCTATATTTTATCTTCACAAATGGAAACCAAATGATGCATATATGAAGAATTCAAAAGTCATAAAACTCACCTTGAAAATGGAATTTGTGTTTTACAAATGAGCTTGATTCAAAGTGCTGAAATGGTCAAGTTAACTTCCTTGAGTCTCTAGGAAGCTAATGCAATGCTTAGCTTGAGTTGAGAGTGGCTGAAATGGTCTGGAGAAGTCCAATTGCAATGCTCTATTTTTGGTTATGGAAAATGAATAAGATGGTGTTACAGTTGGAAAACAGGGATTGTGATAGCCTTTATATGTGTATTAGAAGCTTTGTGATGGATTAGAAGTGAAAACGCACGAGTAGATTGGAAGATTGAGTTTCAAAGTCAGAAATGACAAGTTTTTGTACTTGTGTTGTAATTTCTGGTTTGAGGGAGAGTGAGGGTGCTTGAGATCTTGTGCATTCATCCCCTCATTTTCATAAGAGTGTCTTAATTTATAGGAAAAAGTTTAGAGACTTTGAGTGATCAGAATCACAAGATCACAAGTTATGGGATTTTGACTTGTTTTTGAAGCAAGCTTGAAACATCTTGTTCCAATGTGAAGTACAAGGCTTGTAGAGTGGTTGAGCACTTTAAACATACTTCTTCTGATCTTATAGACTTAGTGTGTACAGAAGGAACAAGTTAGGAGCTCAAGACAAGTTGACTTTGCATAAAGCCTGCTTTACAAGAATGGAATGGTGACTTTCTTCTAAATATGGAAAATTGCTTTGGATAATAGCTTAATCACTTGGACCATACCTCAATAAATTGTGTAAACAATTAATTATGGAGTGATTTAAAAGTTAGAAGCCTACAAAACAAGATTGTGCAGCATAGGCTTGAGATTTGAATTCTTGTTCATCACAAAAATAACCTATAATTCAAGAATGAATGTCCAACTTCTTACCTTCGATTCTCTTAGCTCAAAAGTGGTCTCATTAAGTTCTTGGACATCCTGAAAATCTTGAACATTATCTACAACTTTCATGTTGACCATTTTGACAAAATGCTCTTGGGGCTTGGTGAAAATTGTCCAAGAAGTTAGGTAAAAAATATGCCTAAACTAGGTCAAAATTTCACTAAGTGTTTCAGAAAAAGTTCATGACTTTATGGATACATAATTCAAAATCCAAGCATTTCTAGGACTTGATAAGTAAATCAAAGTTATAGATCTCATCAAGATCTACAACGTTCATGTTGGAAGTTTTCTTTGAATCATCTTGCATCTTGGTGAAAAGTTGGCATGAAGTTATGAAAAATAAGACTTAAAACACAGAAAACTTTCTAAGTCTTGAAAACTTTGACTTTTTCAAAGACTTTTGACTTTCTTGATTTATTGATTATCAAGCTTCATATTTTTGAATGTCTTGATGAATTATGATCTTTGAAACTCAATTTTGATCAAAAAGTCAATTTTTGACTTTTAGTGTATCAGTTGACCAAATTTCTGTTAAATTGTAATCTAGTGTGTCGAAACTATGTGTCGAAAAGATTTGATTTGTTTTAGATTTAAATAGATTTGATTTAAGTCTAGAATAGATTTGATTTGATTTAGTAACAAAATAGATATTTTGGGTTTTGGGCTTAGGGTGTAAGCTCAGTTATAAATAGAGGGAGTAACCCCTATTTTTGTAAGCAAGTCAAGAAAGTCATTCACAGTATTTTGTAGTTGCAAAGTGAATAATAAAGTTTTCACAGTTTGTGAGCAGAGAGAAACTATGCATAAATTATTTATCTTGTCTTCTTTTATTTGTTTGTCTCATAATTAAATTGTCATTGTGGTAGAAATTCATCATAGACTTTGGTGACTTTCCAGTATCTGGTATCAAGAGCTTTGTTTCGATTTGAGGGAAGTATCAATCGAGAACGATTGAAGAATTCACGATGACAAGTTATGGGAATGCAAACTATCCAGCAACGCTACCAATTCTGAAAGTTGACAACTATGAGAATTGGTGCAAACAGATGAAAATCTTATTCAGGTGTCAAGGTCTTCGGGATCTTGTAAAAGATGGAGTCGAAGCGCTTGGAGAAAACGCTTCAGAAGAAAAAAAAAGAAATATACAGAATCTGAGAAGTTGAGTTATAAAGCATTATTTATAATTCATCAATGTGTCAGCCCAGACAATTTCGAAAAGGTTAGTGATTCAGAATCTGCAAAAGAAGCTTGGGAAATCCTTGAGAAGTCTTTTGGAGGCGCTGAGAAAGTGAAAGAAGTGAGGTTACAAACTTACAAAAGGACCTATGAACTGATTCAGATGGAGGACAGTGAAAGCATATCTGATTTCTTCACTAGAGTTACAAAACTAGTAAATCAAATCAAGATATGTGGAGAAAGGTTAACAACAAGAGCTGTTGTTTCGAAGATCTTGAGATCTTTAGCTCCTAAGTTCGACCATATAGTGGTGGCGATAGAAGAGGGGAAAGACTTGTCGAAATTGACAAAGAAAGAGCTTCAAGGGACGCTTGAATCTCATGAAAAAAGAATCAATGAAAGAGCTGCAGGCAAATCGAAGAGTGAAGTGTCCTTGCAGGCACATTCAGCAAAAGAAACCAAAGGCAAAGGAAAATGTTTCGACAGAGGTAGAGGTGGCTACAACAAATCGAATGGTAGAGGAAACCATATCGAAGGAAACATGTTGAATCAAAGAAAACCATACCAAGGAAACCAAAGAGGTGGTGTTGCAAATAAAGGAAGAGGTGGTGGCCGAAAACCTGATAAGAGTCACATTCAATGTTACAATTGTCATAAGTATGGTCACTATTTGAGTGATTGTCCAGAAAAACGAAAGAATCAAGAAAGTAATGCAAAGCTTGTAAAACATGAAGAAGAAGAGATGATGTTGATTGTCACAACAAAAGATGAAGATAGATTCAAGGACCAATGGTACTTGGATTCAGGATGTTCATCACAAATTTCTGGACGGAAAGACTGGTTTGTCAACATAAAGCCCTCAACAAAAAATATGGTAAAATTTGCAAATGACAATACCCTAGCAGCTGAAGGTATTGTGATGTTATGATTATGAGGATAGATGGTAAAAGGTCAGTAATCTCCAATGTGTTGTACATACCAGGCATGAAGAGCAATTTGCTCAGTATAGGGAAGTTGGTCGAAAAGAATTATAAAGTGTCAATCGAAGATAAGATGATGAGATTCGTTGATGAAAATGGGAGATTAATCTTGAAGGCTCATATGTCTCATAATAGAACCTTCAATATTGAACTAAATGTGATGGAGCACAAGTGTCTTTCGACTGCAGCTAGCAGAGATGAATGGATATGGCATTATAGACTAGGCCATCTCAACTTAAGAGACATCAGAGATTTGAAGAGAAAAAATATGGTTTCAGGATTGCCTGGAATTGACATTCCAAATGAAGTATGTGAGGAATATGTGTAGGCGAAGCAACACAAGAATAGCTTCATCAAGGATGTAGGAAGCAGGTCGAAGGCTAGTCTTGAAGTCATATACTCTGATGTATGTGGACCAATCCAGGTGGGTTCGATGGGAGGTAACAAATACTTTGTTACATTCATAGATGATTTCAGTCGAAAGCTGTGGACTTATCTGATCAAGAAGAAAAGTGGAGTGATCTAAGTATTTGCCAAGTTTAAGTCTATGGTCGAAAGACAAAGTGGTCGAAAGCTCAAAGTTTTGAGAACTGATGGTGGTGGAGAATATATGCTGAAAGACTTCGACAGGATATGTGAAAAGGAATGGATTATGCATGAAGTGGTGCCATCCTATACTCCACAACAAAATGGAATTGCAGAAAGGAAGAATCGAACAATCATGAATATGGTGAGAAGTATGTTGAAAGGCGAGAATTTACCTAAAGAGTTTTAGGGTGAAGCTATTTCGACTACAACATACATTTTGAACAGATGTGCTAAAAAGAATCTAGAAGGAATTACTCCAGAAGAATGTTGGTCTAGTGTGAAGCCTAGCTTGAGTCATATGAAGGTATTTGGATCTATTGCACATAGACATGTGCCAGTTGAGAAGAAAACTTGATGACAAGTCAAGTCAAATGATTCTAGTTGGATATCATTCGACAGGAGGTTACAAGTTGTTCGATCCAGAAAACAAGAAGATTGTGATCAGCAGGGACGTGATCATAGATGAGTTTAAAGAATGGGATTGGACTGAAAATGTCAAGAAAGATTTCGTGGGAATCCTATTCAAAGAACCAGAAACTCAAGTCAAAAGAGAAATTCGACAAGAGGAACCAACAGATGTACCAAGTACAAGCAGACCTCAAAGAACAAGACGCATGCCTGCAAGATTACAAGATTATGTGATTACATCAGATGATGTGATAGATGATGAAGGTGAGCTGGTACATTATGCTTTCTATGCAGATGTCGAACTTGTTAATACAGCTGAAGCATTGAAGGATTTGAAGTGGGTGAAAGCAATGAACGAAGAAGTGAAGTCTATCGAAGACAATGACACTTGGTCACTTGTCGAATTGCCTCAAGGCAAGAAGGTAATTGATGTCAAGTGGGTATACAAAGTGAAAATGAATTCGAAAGGTGAAGTAACTCAACACAAAGTAAGACTTATGGCGAAAGGATTTCTACAGAAAGAAGGAATAGACTTTGATGAAGTTTTTACACCTGTTGCTAGGATCGAAACAATCAGGTTGGTTGTTGGTCTAGCAGAAATAAACAGTTGGCACATATGTCAGATAGACGTGAAGTTTGCATTCCTGAATGTACCCTTAGAAGAAGAGGTTTATGTTAAACAACCAGTTGGGTTTATGAAACATGATGAAGAGAGAAAGGTGTACATGCTACATAAAGCCATGCATGGATTGAAACAAGCTCCAAGGGCTTGGAATAAGAAAATTGATAGTTTCCTAAGGGAGAAGGAATTTGTGAAGTGCACAAATGAACATGGAGTATATGTAAGAAGAAGCAAGAGTAAATTTCTTATACTATGTCCCTGTGTAGATGATTTGTTGATAACAGGTAGCTGCAAGAGTGAGATCGAAGACTTCAAATGTGATCTCAACAAGGAATTGGAAATGTTTGATTTGGGTGAGATTTCATATTTCCTTGGTATCGAATTCTACAAGAGCAGTAGAGGTTTGATGATACATCAAAGAAGATATGCAGGAGAAATTCTCAAGAGGTTTGAGATGGAAGAATGCAACTCAACTTCGACACCTGCAGAACCAAGACTGCAACTGTCAAAAGATGCAAATGAAGATGATGTTGATCCAACCCAATACAGAAGACTTATTGGATCATTGAGATAGCTTTGTCATACAAGGCCTGACTTAGCATACAGTGTAGGTATGGTAAGTAGATTCATGAAAAAGCCAAAGGTATCACATCTAGCAGCAATGAAGGAGATACTAAGGTATCTCAAAGGAACTTTTGATTATGGCATTTTGTTTTCTGCAGCTGATAAAGGAAAAGAATGCAAGTTAGTGGGATACACTGATTCGAGTTGGTGTAGTGATGCTGAAGATCGAAAGTCAATAGCAGGATATGTGTTTATGCTAGGTGGTGCACCAGTTGCTTGGAATTCAAGAAAGGAACCAGTAGTGGCATTGTCATCATGCGAAGCAGAATACATAATTGCTTCTCTTTGTGTATGTCAAGCAACTTGGATGGTGAACTTGGTCGAAGAGATAACAGGGACAGATCATGGAGCAATTACCATGAAGCTCGACAGCATGTCAGCTATTAATCTGGCGAAGAACCCAATAGCCCATGGTCGAAGTAAGCACATCGAAATGAGGTTCCATTATCTTCGAGAGCAGGTAGCATATGGGAAGATGAATTTGGAACACTGCAGAACTGAGAATCAAATTACAGACATCATGACAAAGGGAGTTCAAGTTGAAGTATTCAGAAGACTAAGAGCCATGATTAACATAGATAGTTTAGACACAATGAATTAGGTGGTGTGTTAAATTGTAATCTAGTGTGTCGAAACTATGTGTCGAAAATATTTGATTTGTTTTAGATTTAAATAGATTTGATTTAAGTCTAGAATAGATTAGATTTGATTTAGTAACAAAATAGATATTTTGGGATTTGGGCTTAGGGTGTAAGCTCAGTTATAAATAGAGGGAGTAACCCCTATTTTTGTAAGCAAGTCAAGCAAGTCATTCACAGTATTTTATAGTTGCAAAGTGAATAATAAATTTTTCACAGTTTGTGAGCAGAGAGAAACTCTACAGAAATTATTTGTCTTGTCTTCTTTTCTTTCTTTGTCTCATAATTAAATTGTCATTATGGTAGAAATTTATCATAGACTTTGGTGAGTTTCCAACAATTTCAACTTTCAATCAATTGATCTTGAGAAATGATTTGAGCCATGAAATTAGGTCAAGACATTATGCTTGAATCCTTAAAATTGCACTTCAAACCATTACATCATGTATTAGGTCAAAATTCCTTGGTCAGTCAAATACAATCAAAACCCTATTTTTGACCATTTTGCCCTTTTGGTAAATTGAGTGATTTTCTTGAGAGATTGTGATCAAAACTTGATCAAATGATGCATATGACTTCAAAATGTTGATATTGGTTAAAAATCTTGAGGTTTGGCTGTAAGTTGACCACCGTTGACTTTTTACCCAATAAAGATGATTTTCAATCATCTGATCAATTGACCGAGCAAAATTGTGATTCAAGACTTGAAACTTGATATACATATTATTGGAGGTCTATAATTATCCATGAAATTCATTTGAGGCATTAGAAGTCAAATTATCTTTGAGAAAACCAAAACCCTAAATTGAGGTATTAGTGTTGAGGAGACGGCTTGACCTAGTCAATACTTGTGCAAGCTTGAACCATTGAAGACCTTTGTGAGAAATGCCTTGAGAAAAGAGAGGGAAAATATTGGGGTATAACACATATGTTATAACATTTGCTGACAGAACAACAAAAAAAATATCAATAAAGAAAAATAAATTGCAGAAAATAAAGAAGACAATGATATGTTAACCCAGTTCAGTGCTAACTCACCTACTCTAGGGGCTACCAAGCCAAGAAGGAAATCCTCTATCAGTAGTACTAGTTCGAAGCTAAACTCCCCCGTTTACAACTTCTCGCCTAATCCTTACCCAGTGCAACTTCTACCTAGGTCCTCCTAGATATGAGAAATCGCCATTCCACTTCCAATCACCATAGTGATAAAAGACCTATCCCAACCACAGGGGTTGTTGCAAGAAACTAATACAGGAAGGACACACTTCCAAATTACAAATACTTAGTTTGCTTAAAATCTTCACTAAGAACAATACTCAACTCAAATGTATCAGATACACATAAGAATATACATACAAAACACACGGAGAATCTAAGGAACTACCAACCCTAAACCCTTATTTTTTACACAAGGTTTTATAATAAAAACAATACTTAAAAACTAGGTCTTGGACGACTCCTTATATAGTCTTCTACAGTTGAGCTTGGACTTTTTAATCAAATCCAATCAGCAGTTCCTAAAAACCTGTAGAATCTTTTTCCATAAAAATAGAAACAATCTTCATAAAAAGTTTCCTAAAAAGTTTCTATTGTACCCCAAAATTTGCCCTCTCATTTGTCAAGTATTTGCTCACAAGATATTCTACGACGTCAAGTTTACAACATTGGTACATCAATTTAGGCTTGAAATTGGCACAAGGAAAATGGACTTTTAATGCCCCATTTGACTTTCATGGATAATTTTGGACTCTCAAGATTGCTCATATCAAGTTTCAGATCTTGGATCGCATTTTTACTCAGTCAATTGATCGGATGACCTAAAATCAGTCGTATTGGTCAAAAAGTCAACTGTAGCACCAAAAGTCAAACTTTGACTTTTTTGGTCAACATTAAGTTTCAAATATCACAATTTATTGAGATATTCAAAAATATCAAGCTTTATCATCAAGAAGTTAAGAAAGTCAAAAGTCAACTTGAAAAGTCAAGATTTCCAAGACTTAGAAATTTTCTAAGTGTTTTATACATGATAATTTCATCACTTCATGCCATTCTTTCACTAAGATGTAAGATGATTCAAAAGAAGATTTTAACATGAAAGTTGTAGATCTACATGATATCTACAACATTTCTTTACACAACTTCTCCTAAATATGTTTGGATCTGAAGTTATAAATTCATGAAGTCATGACATTTTCATTTAACACTTAGGGAAATTTTCAGCAGTTTTGGTAAGGTTTTTATCCCGACTTCTTGGCCAATTTTCATCAAGTTCCAATTTGATTTAACAAAATTGGTCAACATGAAAGTTATAGAGGGTGTTTCAAGCTTTCCAAAACATCCAAGAGCATGAATTTATCATACTTGAGCTAGGAGATTCAAGAGCATGAAGTTGGGCATCCACCCTTGATTTGCAAGTCATTCTATTGAAGAACACACAACAAAACCCTTATGCTATGCTGCATAATCTTATGTTGCAGGCCTTCTTGCTTGCAAATCTCTATATAATTTAATTCTTACACCCACTTTTGAGCTATTACCCAAGTATTTAAGCCATTGTCCAAAGGATCTTTCCATTTATGGCATAAAGGCACCATTGTTATTCTTGAAAAGCAAGCTTTTGTACAAAGTTTGTCTTGAGCCCATACTTTGTTTATTTCTAAATTTACTCTACCATAAAACATGGAAATCAATCCCTCTAAACCAGCAACTTTGGTACTTTATCTTGGAACCATGGAATACTTGACATAGTTTGATACTTACATCCCAACCAAACCATAACATGTTGTGTTGAAAACATATTCAGCCTTTATTCACAAGTCATTTGCCTATAAATAGAAGAAGAATTTGCAAGGCAAAGAGGTTAGAAAAAGGATAGAGAGAAAAGCCAGAAGTTATATTGGTAAACCCTCAAAAATCTCATATTCAAAAAAGCCATAACAGTCCACAAAACTTCCACTCTTGGGTTTTAAAGTCCAAACCTTTGAACCTCTCATACCTTGCAAGTTCTGCCCAACCATCTAAACACTCCACATAAATCATATAGAAGTTGTTCAAACACAAGAAAAACTTATGTAACATCACTATCATCACTTTCAAGCTCAACAACAGCCCATACAGCAACTCAAACTCAAAGCACAAATTTCAGTTTCAAGGTAAGTTTTCTTGATTTTGAACTTTTCATACAAGCATCATTAATGGTTCATTTGTGAAGATAAAATGTAGATATCATTGCCTTAAATCTAACCATATGCTTGATTTTCATTTTCAATAACCATGTGTTGAGAACTAACTTTTACATGTAGCAAAACAGTGATAAAAGCAAAAAACAGCAGTTATGCGTCGATACGAAATGCTATGCATCGACACATACTGTGTTCAAAACAGGTTATGAGCCGATGCAAACTGTTATGCATCGATACAAAATGTTGTATGCATTGACACAAAATGCGGATGCGTCGACTCATGTTGAGTTAATTTTCATTTTTCAGCAGCAAGGAAGTTTTCGTATCAATATAAAATGGCATGCGTCAATACATAAATTGTTTTCGTATCAATACGTAATGGCATGCGTCAATATATAAACTATTTTCGTATCAATACATAATGGCATGCGTCAATAAGTAAACTATTTTCGTATCAATACATAAGTATATGTGTCAATACATAAAAAAAATTCAAAAAACAATTTTCTTATTTTTTTATTTTTTTATTTATTTTTGTACATTATTTATTCATTCAATATGGTTGTAATAGGAAATTAGGATTTATTTGCTTTCATCCCCCCATTTGTAAATTTGTATCCCCATCCCCCAAATGATGTAATAGCGTAGGATTTTAATTTCTGCAACTTATCGCTTTAATATAATTGTTAGTAATTAGGGTGTGTATGGCAAGATAAAAACAAATCAAATAGAAAACCCTAAATCCAAGACAAAATTAGAGCATGAAAATAACACACTTGCACACAAGCACCCTTAGGGTTTCTCCACTTGGTTGCCTTATACAAAAACAGTCATATTATACATGCGAAGTATCTTGGCAAAACAAACAAGTATAAGATCATAGTCCCACGATGATGTTATTCAAAGTTGCCTTACAAAATGATCTTAGTCCCTCAAAAATGCTAAGATACTTTGCAATATTGTTAATCATGGTTATACGATGACCCACGCCCATCCCATTTACATCCAAAGATAGGGTTGCCTACCAAATCAATGGTAAGACAACAATGTCAAAGGAATAGAAAATGAACAAGAAAGACATTTGAGTAGGTAGATTGCTTCTAGTTACTTGCTCTATTTTCAAACAACTATCCTTGCTACTTTCAAAAACAAACACACACACATTTCCAAACATTTTACAAACATTGAAAACATTTTCAAAAAGACAAACATCTTTGTATATATTCTTACGAATAAGAATCATTACAAAGATTGCCTAAACGAATGACCTCTTTATAAAATATTTTCAAAAACCACACAAAGCATAATTTCAAACAAAAGCAAGTGATCTAAAAAGTAACTAAGAGCCCATGGAAAACTATGGATGAAGAGGGTGCTAATACCTTCCCTTTTCATAATCTACCCCCTGAACTCAAGAAAACATCTCGAAGGTCTTTCCTGTGCTTTTTCACCTTTCCTTTTGGATAAAAGAAAAGTCGGTGGCGACTCTTGCTAAACCGCAACATTTGCGATAAAACGCAAAACCTCAAGTCAGTTCTCCCACCGTATCACAGAACTGGCGACTCTGCTGGGGAATATCCTAAAAGTGGGGTTACCTTAGGGTTAGATCACATTTACTTGCTTATATTGTTTGACTTGTTTGCTTTACATTATGGTTCTTTGTTTGGGTTTGAATCCTCTACCCAGATTTGGGATACCTTATAGGCAAGTAGCAATACGTTGTGGAAACTGTGCGGGGTATACCGACATGGTCTAAGCAATAGCTACGTTAGTGCGACATATTTGTGGGTACCGGTAGCCTTTGAGTTAATCAAAGAGAATACGGGGCCGCTGAGTGATGTCATAAAGCACTAATGAACTTCTAGAACCTTTACTTGACCAACTTGGCCTTTAGGATGTAGTGAGATGACCGACTTTGGTGCAGTCCGAAGTTGGTAGATACTCGATACTACACTCATTAAGGTTTGGTTTTTTTGGATATTTCGGTCGCCATTAAAGAGGCTTGTGCTGAAACAATGACCAAGGAAACAAACCAGTGATATTGAGCTCCTTAGAACCCGATTACTATTACTAGGACAGGTTGAGCCAACTAAACTTCAAGAGGGTACTTACCTACAAACTCCATGCAAGCCTAAACCTAAGGACTTGTCTGCTTTGCGTGTACATGATTATTTGTATAAGCTTGTTTACTTTGAATACTTGTGCATAACATCATAACATCATACCATAGCATTTTCAATAACCATTTCAAGGATCTCAAGGGTCTTTGATGCAGGTTCACAATAAACCAGACGTCTATCAAGGGGCAAGAGGATTTATTTTCCTCTGACCAAATACCGTCAAAGATCAATTACAACAAACTTGAGTCAAGGGCTATGACCCACTTGACATGGTGAGCTTAATTCTTGTGGAAGTACATCCACTGATACAAAGTTCTCCAATCAAAAATGTTGATCAAATCTCTAACTTTTTCTTATGTTTACCCCGCGTGATCCTTGAAAACATGCATCCACATATCATGCATCATATCATGACAGGTTTATCCCATACAGGTCTCCTTATCTTCCTACTGTTTATTTCAGTAAGATGGATATGGAACAAACGGTGAAAGATATCCAAGCTCAAAACGCTCAATTCCAACAAATGTTTCTGGCTATGGCTAAGGGGCAAGAGGACCTGAAAGCTCTCCTTCTCAAAGACAAGAAGAAAAAGTCCAAGAAGTCAACAAGCGTCTTGAACTTGAGAAGAAGACCCGGAGGACCAGTCAAGAGAGATCTAGATATTCAACTCCATCCAACACAGGGGATAGTCTTGAAGAAGACCACAATTTGGAGATTGATGAAGTTGAAGCCGACTACTCCGAGGAACAATATCCTTCCGCTGATGACAAATACAAATAGTTGGAGGATCGCCTCAGTACTATGGAGATTCAACAAATACCTGGCTTTGATTTAGGAGACATGGGTTTGGTTTCTGGAGTTGTCATCCCTCCAAAGTTCAAAGTCCCTACTTTTTCCCTGTACGATGGAGTCTCTTGCCCTAAGATGCACTTAAAGTCTTATGTCCGCAAGATTCAACCATACGCAATTGATCCAAAGCTTTGGATCCATTTCTTCCAAGAAAGCCTAGCAGGGACTCAACTCGAATGGTTCTATCAATTGGAGAGTTCTCGAATCCACACCTGGGAGGATTTAGTTGTTGCTTTCTACAAGCAGTATCAGTACAATGTTGATCTTGCACCAACTTGTGTGCAATTGCAGAACATGACCATGGTTTCCAACGAGAGCTTCAAAGGATACGCCCAAAAGTGAAGAGATCTGGCTGGTAGGGTGAAACCATCTTTAATTGGAAGGGAGCTAATTGACATCTTCATGGGAACTTTGACAGGGCCTTTCTTCAAACACTTGATCGGAAGCTCTTCAGTCGGGTTCACCGAGGTAATACTGACCGGTAAAAGGGTCGAAGCTGGCATCAAAAGTGGGAAGATTCAAGAAGCTACACCTTCTGATGCTCAGAAAAAGCCCTACAATGGGAAGAAAGAGTCCAATGTTGTGTATGGTCAAAAGAGTCGTCATGACCAATACGTAGGAGCAATCTTGATCTCTAATCCTATGCCTGCTCAACAAAGGCATGGCCATCAGCATAAGGAGGTCACGCCTAAAAGACAATACACTAATATCAACATGTCACTGGCTCAAGCGCTACAACACATGTTGAAGGCAGAGTTGATTACGTTAAAGGCTCCTCATCTGAACCCTAAGACTTCTTCTCCTAACTACAACCCAGATGCCAGGTGTGCTTATCATTTTGGTAGCCCAGGGAATGACACAAACAATTGTTGGGCTCTGAAGAACAAGGTCCAAGACATGATTGATGCCAAGGAGATCGAGTTTGACCCTCCGGAGACTCCAAACATAATCACTGCTCCTATGACGAATCATTGAAAGCTTTTGTTCATTTGAATTTTCAAGTTGTAATCTCTTTTATTCAAACAATTATCTATTAATGTCAAACTTTGTTTTCATTAATGCATTGCATATGTTTGTCTTGATTTGATCCACTCATTTTCATTACATTTAAACTATGCTTTTTACTCTCTTTATGACATTCAACTCTTGTTAAAAGTTACAAGCCTTTAGAGGGAGGATGGCGAAAACAATGCCATAATCTCATACAGTATACTTTTGAACAGACCTTGTTGACGATGTACAGGCATTCTTTCAAATCCTAAACATTGGAGTTATAAGGAAGATAATCCCTAGTCGACCCCTTCGAGCCAAAGAAGTAGAAGTTTTTCTTTTTCACAAATTGAAACCTTTAATCAAAACCTTGGGGCATGGTAGTCTCTCAGTTAATACAAATGCGCGTTTAATCGTAAACTCTCATCTCGTAATACAATTAATGACATCAAAAAAAATCAAAAGACGGTGATGGTTCCCTACCAAATAGGCAGTCATTATCTCTCAAAAAGAAAAGCCCACTAAGTCAAAACCTACAAAGGAGACTTAAGAAAACTGGGGCATCCCGCTGACTGTAATCTCAAAACAAGAACAGTCAGGCAAAAATTAGGGATAACAAATCAATAAAAAGAGGTTATTACAAATCCTCAACAAAATGAAAAAAAAGTTGCATAAAATGGCGGCCTTCCGACAAACTTAACATGTCCGAACCATCACCGAAACGTCATTCCAGACTCACTTGAAGTTCAAACGCACAACTAACTGAGCTTAGGATTGAAGAACATCACGAAGAACGGGTGGGTACAAATACACTTTGAGCCTTTATCCTTTGTTTCTTAAACCGTGAACCAAGCCACGTTACAACCCTTCAAAAGTCCTAATTGAAGCATGGGTTAGTTCGAAAGCATATTGTTACAAAAGGTATCCTGACTCCTGTAAGGCTTTGCTCTAAATCCTGAGATTGAATTTTCTTACAAAATTCCTTTACTTACAAAATCACATTTTTCAAAACTTCAAGACAAGCATAAACTTTGCATTATTTGAATATCGCTGTTTGCATATGGCTATTTGTTTGACAGCAGAGAAATTCACACAAAGAATATCCAATGAACAAAAGCTCTCTCAGTGAATAAAATCACTTCGAGTGGGATGACACTTACAATGACAAATCTCCTATCAATAAGGGGGCATGACATGTCACTATCCAGCACACCTGGGGAAGTCCAGTCAAGAATTCAAGAAATCTCTCAAGAATTGCGGAGTAACCAGGGGCAAGTCACCTCTCCAAACAGACCGACGACAAGGTTTATTTCCCCAACAACACCAGGATTCCCTAGCTTGAGTTTGCCTCTCCGACTACTACAAATCAAAGGACCACAACTCCTCTTCCCCGGTAGACTATTCTACAATCCCCGACAAGTTACTTTGAAACCTGGACTCGACCAGATATCAGTTCAACTTCGAATCCCCAGTAAGAGCAACAGACAATCGAGACTCCTGAACTCTTTCCCCAAGCAGGAGTAAACATACTCCCCATCGAGTTTTCAATATTTCCCAGCGGAGTTCTCCTTAAACAACAAAATAGGAATCCCCGGTGGAAACATTCTAAACAAGGTTTGAAGACACACATACTCTTCAACAGCAGTCCAGGATTTAACAAACTTCTCGACATTTGTCAAGGATTTATTTTCCCAAACGAAAATACATTCATAAACATATCACATTTCATACCTCCTATTTGCATACATGATAAAGTGCGTACGACACAATCTCATTTATTTTTTAGAACATCATGACATCATGACATTGCATACAACTAACGTTTTACCTTTTTCAGGAAAAAAAGGTCAATCAACAGATGGCTCGTCTAACAACCTTTTCAAGTTCCAGATTAATACCTGTAGCAAGCCAGGAAAACTATTTATGGACGACTGATTGTAGATTAATACCTGTAACAAGCCAGGAAAACTATCTACATGAAGAGATTGAAGATTAATACCTGTAGCAAGCCAGTAAAACTATCTTTCTTTCTCAGGTCAAAGATTAATACCTGAAACCAGACAGGACAACTATCTCGTCGACCAACCTTTTCAAGTTCTAGATTAATACCTGTAGCAAGCCAGGAAAACTATCTACATGAAGAGATTGAAGATTAATACCTGTAGCAAGCCTGGAAAACTATCTTTCTTTCTCAGGTCAGAGATTAATACCTGAAACCAGACAGGACAACTATCTCGTCGACCAACCTTTTCAAGTTCCAGATTAATACTTGTAGCAAGCCAGGAAAACTATCTACATGAAGAGATTGAAGATTAATACTTGTAGCAAGCCAGGAAAACTATCTTTCTTTCTCAGGTCAGAGATTAATACCTGAAACCAGACAGGACAACTATCTCGTCGACCAACCTTTTCAAGTTCCAGATTAATACCTGTAGCAAGCCAGGAAAACTATCTACATGAAGAGATTGAAGATTAACACATGTAAGAAGCCAGTAAAACTATCTTTCTCAGGTCAAAGATTAATACCTAAAACCAGACAGGACAAATATCTACTCAACCAGCTCATTCAATTTCAATTCTCAGATACAGTTCAGATACGCTCCAGATATGGATGCCATCCTGATACTCATTCAGGTTCAACTTTCACATACAGTTCAGATACGCTCCAGATACGGATGCCATCCTGATACTCATTCAGATTCAGCTTCTAGATACAGTTCAGATACGCTCCAGATATGGATACCATCTTGATACTCATTCAGATACAGCTTCTAGATACAGTTCAGATACGCTCCAGATACGGATGCCATCCTGATACTCATTTAGATTCAACTTTCAGATGCAGTTCAGATACGCTCCTGATACGGATGCCATCCTGATACTCATTCAGATTTAGCTTCTAGATACAGTTCAGATATGCTCTAGATACGGATGCCATCCTGATACTCATTCAGATTCAGGTTCTAGATATAGTTTAGATACGCTCCAGATACGGATGCCATCCTGATACTCATTCAGATTCAGCTTCTAGATATAGTTCAGATACGCTCTAGATACGTATGCCATCCTGATACTCATTCAGATCCAGCTTCTAGATATAGTTCAGATACGCTCCAGATACAGATGTCATCCTGATACTCATTTAGATTCAGTTTCTAGATACAGTTCAAATACGCTCCAGATACGGATGACATCCTGATACTCATTCAGATTCAACTTCTAGATACAATTCAGATATGCTCCAGATACGGATGTCATCTTGATACTCATTCAGATACAGCTCAGATACATTCCAGACATGGACGCAATTCCGATACTAATTCTTCCAACTTACAAATTATAATTCAACAAGCATTCTTGGATGGCATCTACAAGCCCATATCCAACAAGATTTTATCACCTCTCCAAATGTCATCTTTAAGCCCATTTCTCCTATCATCGCATCACCGAGTGCAAATTTCTCGGCACTCTAGTGTCCAATCATCTTCCACCTTCAAGTCACGAATGGAAAAACTTGCCAATCTAACTCTTCAGATTTAAGAAGATTGAACATGGGCAGCTGTTGTACCCCAAAATTTCCCCTCTCATTTGTCAAGTATTTGCTCACAAGAGATTCTACGACGTCAAGTTTGCAGCATTGATACATCAATTTAGGCTTGAAATTGGCATAAGGACAAATGGACTTTTAATGCCCCATTTGACTTTCATGGATAATTTTGGACTCTCAAGATTGCTCATGTCAAGTTTCAGATCTTGGATCGTATTTTTTCTCAGTCAATTGATCAGATGACCTAAAATCAGTCGTATTGGTGAAAAAGTCAACTGTAGCACCAAAAGCCAAGCTTTGACTTTTTTGGTCAACATTAAGTTTCAAATATCAAAATTCATCGAGACATTCAAAAATATCAAGCTTGATCATCAAGAAGTTAAGAAAGTCAAAAGTCAACTTGAAAAGTCAAGATTTCCAAGACTTAGAAATTTTCTAAGTGTTTTTATACATGATAATTTCATCACTTCATGCCATTCTTTCACCAAGATGTAAGATGATTTAAAAGAAGCTTTCAACATGAAAGTTGTAGATCTCCATGATATCTACAACATTGCTTTACACAACTTCTCTTAAATATGCTTGGATCTCAAGTTATAAATTCATGAAGTCATGACATTTTCATTTAACACTTAGAGAAATTTTCAGCAGTTTTGGTAAGGTTTTTATCCCGACTTCTTGGCCAATTTTCATCAAGTTCCAATTTGATTTAACAAAAGTGGTCAACATGAAAGTTATAGAGGGTGTTTCAAGCTTTCCAAAACATCCAAGAGCATGAATTTATCATACTTGAGCTAGGAGATTCAAGAGCATGAAGTTAGGCATCCACCCTTGATTTGCAAGTCATTCTATTGAAGAACACACAACAAAACCCTTATGCTATGCTGCATAATCTTATGATGCAGGCCTTCTTGCTTGCAAATATCTACATAATTTAATGCTTACACCCACTTTTGAGCTATTACCCAAGTGTTTAAGCCATTGTCCAAAGGATCTTTCCATTTATGGCATAAAGGCACCATTGTTATTCTTGAAAAGCAAGCTTTTTGTACAAAGTTTGTCTTGAGCCCATACTTTGTTTATTTCTGAATTTACTCTACCATAAAACAAGGAAATCAACCCCTCTAAACCAGCAAATTTGGTACTTTATCTTGGAACCATGGACTACTTGACATAGTTTGATACTTACATCCCAACCAAACCATAACATCTTGTGTTGTAAACATATTCAGCCTTTGTTCACAAGTCCTTTGCCTATAAATAGAAGAAGAATTTGCAAGGAAAAGAGGTTAGAAAAAGGATAGAGAGAAAAGCCAGAAGTTATATTGGTAAACCTTAAAAAATCTCATATTCACAAAATCCATAACAGTCCACAAAACTTCCACTCTTGGGTTTTAAAGTCCAAACCTTTGAACCTCTCATACCTTGCAAGTTCTGCCCAACCATCTAAACACTCCACATACATCATATAGAAGTTGTTCAAATACAAGAAAAACTTTTGTAAAATCACTATCATCACTTCCCATGCTCAACAACAGCCCATACAGCAGCTCAAACTCAAAGCACAAATTTCAGTTTCAAGGTAAGTTTTCTTGATTTTTAACTCTTCATTCAAGCATCATTAATGGTTCATTTGTGAAGATAAAATGTAGATATCATTTCCTTAAAGCTAACCATATGCTTGCTTTTCATTTTCACTAACCATGTGTTGAGAACTAACTTTTACATGTAGCAAAACAGTGATAAAAGCAAAAAACAACAGTTATGCGTCGATACGAAATGCTATGCATCGACACGTAATGTGTTCAAAACAGGTTATGAGTCGATGCAAACTGTTATGCGTCGATACAAAATGTTGCATGCATCGACACGAAATGAGAATGCGTCGACTCATACTGAGTTAATTTTCATTTTTCAGCAGCAAGGAAGTTTTCGTATCAATACGAAATGGCATGCGTCAATACATAAAATGTTTTCGTATCAATACGTAATGGCATGCGTGAATACATAAATTGTTTTCGTATCAATACATAATGGCATGCGTCAATACATAAACTATTTTCGTACCAATACATAAGTGTATGTGTCAATACATAAAAAAATTTCAAAAAACAATTTTCTTATTTTTTTTATTTATTTTTGTACATTATTTATTCATTCAATATGGTTGTAATAGTAAATTAGGATTTATTTGCTTTCACCCCCCCCCCCCCCCCATTTGTAAATTTGTATCCCCATCCCCCAAATGATGTAATAACGTAGGATTTTAATTTCCACAACTTATCACTTTAATATAATTGTTAGTAATTAGGGTGTGTATGGAAAGATAAAAAAAATCAAATAGAAAACCCTAAATCCAAGACAAAATCAAAGCATGAAAATAACACACTTGCACACAAGCACCCTTAGGGTTTCTCCAATTGGTTGTCTTATACAAAAACGGCCATATTATGCATGTGAAGTATCTTGGCCAAACAAACAAGTATAAGATCATAGTCCCACGATGACGCTATTCAAAGTTTCCTTACAAAATAATCTTGGTCCCTCAAAAATGCTAAGATACTTTACAATATTGCTAATCATGGTTATACGATGACCCCACCCGTCCCGTTTACATCCAAAGATAGGGTTGCCTACCAAATCAATGGTAAGACAACAATGTCAAAGGAATAGAAAATGAACAAGAAACACATTTGAGTAGGTAGATTGCCTCTAGTTACTTGCTCTATTTTCAAACAACTATCCTTGCTACTTTCAAAAACAAACACACACACACATTTCCAAACATTTTACAAACATTGAAAACATTTTCAAAAAGACAAACATCTTTATACATTCTTACGAATAAGAATCATTACAAAGATTGCCTAAACGAATGGCCTCTTTATAAAATATTTTCAAAAACCACACAAAGCACATTTCAAACAAAAGCAAGTGATCTAGCAAGTAACTAAGAGCCCATGGAAAACCATGGATGAAGAGGGTGCTAATACCTTCCCTTTTCATAATCTACCCCTTGAACTTAAGAAAACATCTAGAAGGTCTTTCATGTGCTTTTTCACCTTTCCTTTTGGATAAAAGAAATGTCGGTGGCGACTCTTGCTAAACCGCAACATTTGCGATAAAACGCAAAACCTCAAGTCAGTTCTCCCACCGTATCACAGTGTCAATCAATCATTTTTTAGTAACTAATCAAATCTGCACTTATTTCTAATAAAATCTTTAATTGGCCTGCATTATAATGAGTACAAAATATTCTAGATACTCATATCTTCAAATTAAATCTTCAAGGATAAAATATCCATCGCACTGTCAAGATGTTCTGTTGTAACATGATACAACATCTGCTGGAATATTTGTCAAATAAGGCACCTGTAGAGCCTGCTTGTACTTGTTGTTCCAGATGTTATGACATCATATTCAACATCTGGTAGTAAAATTCATAACAGCTGGGACTGCTATGATAGTTGATAGAGATGTTGTACCATCTTACCAACATCAACATAGAACTATGTTTAGAACCATGCTTAGCCAAAATTTAGCCAACTATAAAAACATGGAACTAACACATCTAGACCAAGCAGTGCCCCAATCTTGACTTCTTTCTTATCCTCTTTAGAGCCTAAGTTAACCACTTTCACTAGCTCTTTATAAGGCTAAATGATCTTCTTCTCGTGCTTAAGCAACCAGGAGATCTCGTCAGGAATCTCTTTAATACTCTCCTCTTCAGCTTCAAACACAAGGAATTTAAAGTTGGGAGATAGCATAGGGTCATGATTTTCAATGGGTTTATCTTGAACTAATCTGCACATATGATTTATGTTTTATTTTAGAAACAGATAAAGGTGGAAGTTACATGCAGATATTAAAAGTGATTATTATCTTTTTTTGGTTTTTTAGGTTACCATTTTCCAGAAAAGCAAAAGGTAAAAAATAATAATATATGAAACAAAATAACATTTTATTGATGATCTTAAGACTTGAAACAAAGCTCGACACACATTCTCTTTCGCCTTAGGCAGAGTGGAAGGTTTTATTTTAATAAAGCCCAACACAAATGCTCTTTCGCCTTGGGCAGAGCGAAAGGTTTTTTGAAAACAACAAAAAGCATTACTTAGAAATGTGAACAACAAACAAAATGTCAACAATGATCCAATTTTGGCAAACCACTTTATGCGTCACGAAGCTTGGCAAATCCTCTTCAGGATCATCTTCAATAATATCATTAGCTTGAAGCGGAGTAGGATGAATGAAACCCCCACTATGGAATACCACTTGTATCAGGTAGATGATAATGTCTTGCTTAGCAACTTTTGCAGACATAGGAGAAAAACCCAAGACCTTCACGGAACTTATTGTCAGGAAGACTCAAAACATGTCCCCAACCAACAACTGAACCATTTTGAACCACTTGTTGTGCATCTTTCAAAGAAGGGATGGATTCCCCGCTCTTCTTAACATCTTTATCAACAATAGAAAGAGCCTAGAACTAAGTTACAATGGCTTCTTCAGCATCAGTGTAAGAAAAGAATGAGAGATGACTCACCACCAAAGCCTTTTCTCCACCCACTATCATCAACTTTCCATTCCTCATGAACTTCAGCTTCTGATGAAGTGTTGAAGTAGCTTCCTCTGCTTCATGGATCCATGGACGACCTAATAGGCAACTGTATGTAGCGTGAATGTCCATTACCTGAAATATGATTTAAAAGGAATGCAAGCCAATCTTCGTAGGGAGGTCCATCTCACCAATGACAACCTTCCTGGACCCATTGAAAGCTTTGACAATAACTCCACTATACCTCATAGGGGTACCTTGGTAAGAAATCCTGGATAATGTTGATTTTGGCATAACATTCAATGATGAATTAGTATCCACCAACACATTAGACAAAGCATCCGCCTGATAGTTCATTGAAATATGCAACACTAGGTTATGATTCCTGCCCTCCTCGAGAAGCTCTTTATCACTGAAGCTCAAATTGTTTCACGTAGTTATGTTACCCACAATCCCATCAAATTGGTCAATAGTAACATCGTAATAAACAAATGCTTGATCCAACATCTTCATCAAGGCTTCTTCGTGAGCATCAGAATTCATCAGCAAGGAAAGCATAAAAATATTAGAAGGAGTTTTCAAGAGTGGATTAACAACCTTGTACTCTCTCTACTTGATCAGCTTCAAAACCTCATCATCATCTAAATTAAAATTAGTCCCACTGGACTGTCCTGCAGAAAAACTCAGTTCAACACTCACAACTAGACTCTCCACATGCACTTGTTTACCAACTGAAACTTCAACCCTCTTCAGAGGCACTATTGCAAACACATGTCCACTCCATGTAACCTTGTTCACATCTATAATATTAATAACAGAAGGCATAGTAATCTACTTTCCATCTTCAAGCATGGTGGCATTGTACTTTTAAGGCACAACCTTGTTGGAACTATAAGGAATTGGACCTGGTAAATAGATGACCAAAGGAGAAGCAGGAGAATTTTGGTTGTCGCAAGTTATTTCCACGGGTTTAGGTATATTAAACCAAGGAACCACAACATTAACCTCATCGTCCTTATTTTGGTTGTAAGTAAAAGTGATGAGCTCTTGATCCAACAATTTCTGAAGATCACTTCTCACAGTAAGACATCCATGTGGACTCCTAGATCAAATTTCGCAGGCGGCGTGATCATATTCAAAATAAGCATGCTTGCACAAACTGGTGTGTATTCTAACCAATGATTCCCTAATCAGACTAACATCAAAGACTCGATATTTCCCATGGCAACCGTGCTCCATATTCACTTCATGAACATTCCTATTTTTGGTAACTAGAATAAGACCTCTATCCATCCTGTCTTGAAGATCTCATTTCACAACAGAGCATCCACGAGGGTTTCTAAAATAAATCCTGCAAGAAACATGGTCATGTTGTTCTAAATAACCAAATCTACACAAATTGGCATGCATCTTTATGAGACCCCCTCATCAAATGTACATCAAAGATACGGCAGTTTCTAGGACAACTATGTTACATATTCACAGAAGTTTCCCCATGCTTGGGAAAATGATTGGCTTGAACATTCGAATTAACATCTTTGAAGGATAAAATGTCGCTCATAATTAGCTTCTAGACATCAGAATTCAAACCAAAGCAATTTTCTATGCTATGACTGAGTGCTCCTTGATTGTATGCACAGGACTGGAGCCATATATATGTTGTACTTGTACTGTTGGATGAAAGGTTCTCCCAAACCATTGAAAGTAAGAATCTAGGCGATATCCAAACCCATATACCATTTGAGAGTAATACCAGTCAAACTATCTTGGAAGTAGTGAATCAATAGCTGATGGTTTTCAGTTTGAGTTGACATCTTCCTAGCATACATAGTCAGATGGCTTTGTGGATAAGATCTCCCCTTATACTTCTCAAAATTAGGTACTTTAAACTTCACTGATATTTTCAGATTTGGTACAAGGCAAAGATCATGAGTATTCTTTCCAAACAAGTTATTCTCCCTAAGGGCCTTGATCTCCCTTTGCATCTCGTGGAACTAATAATGGAAATCATCCATTCTTTCGTAAACACCCAACTCTCAGTGGGTTCAGCATGGTAGACAAGTTCATTGGCATATGAAAAAATATGCACCACAGGAGACGAAACAATTATTACATGTTGAGGAATAGACACCACAAGATGAAATGCAGGAATTTCAACGGTAGGTAGGTATCCTTTAGGCATGAAATTCAAAGTCATACCCCAGGGAAATCCATTGGCTATCTGATATTGCAGAGCACTAACTTGAGCTATAGAAGCAGGAGCAGTGACAACCTCAAAAATCACAGTAGTATGAACTTGTGCCTGAGTGGCATGAGGAGATGAAGGAGGTAGTGGTTGATTCTGAGCAGCCGCTAGGTTTTCTACCAAGGTAGTCAGTCTTTACATCCTTGCACGGAGAGTAGTCACTTCGTCACAGAGTTCGTGATTCTCTTGTTCTAGTTGATCCATCTTTTTTTGACAATTAGTTCGAGTGTTTTAATGGTGAAACAACATGACTTCTATGATGTCCAAAAGATAGGAATAAGACCCTAGAAAACTTGCGGAATGAAAAACCAAGTGTGGGATGATGCATGATATGCAACACAAATGATTTATTATTTCAGTTTTTTCAAGGAACTTAAGAAGTTATAATAATTGCAAACATCAAAAGAAACAACACATTTTGAAATATTGAAAATCCCCATTTCATTGATAATTTGGAAGGATTACAAATTGAAGTACAAAGTTTAAAATAATCCTAAATAAAAGAGAAAAGAAAGCTAAATATTAGGAATCCTAAGGAACCACATATGAAGACAATCCAACTCCATGTTAACACTTCCTCTTAAGCCTCATAATCAGACTCTCATAGGAAGTCTTCAACTGGGTGTTCTCCATCACAAGCATGTCAACAACACCCTTCCAAACACCAGAGGTAGGAAGAATATGATAATAATCATGAACACTAGAAACTGGCAGAATGCTAGAGGAAAATAAATCCTCTTACTCATGCTGCCTCTCCATAACATGTTGCTCAAGAACCTCAATTTGATCATCCTTTTCTTTCAACTGCTTCTAAAGTTCTGAATTCTCCATATTAATAACCCAATATTTGTTCTTCCAAGTGTCTCTCTCTTGTTGCATTTTGGTGAAAGTAATCTGAAGTTCTTCAACATCAGTCAAAGGAATAGGAGTAGGATCAATATAAGATATGATCAATGGTTCTTGATGGGAATAAGGCATCTTCAACTAGATTTCTCTAGCTTGTACCCATTGAAGATAATACTCTAAAAAGGAACAACCTTTAATTCCTAATTCTCTTATTTCTTTCCTAAGAATAGCACGCCAAGCCCGAGTAATCTTCTCTTTGAATGCTCTATTATCTTCACCTTCCTTGAGAAAGAAACCTACCAACAAAATGTTGTTTCGTTTGTCACTCATAGGGTATCCAAATTGACGACGAGCCAATATCGGTTTGTAGTTAATACTTCCCTTTGTACCAAGAAGAAGTACATTAGTAAAATCCCCACAACTATCAATGATTTTCACTCCATCATAGATATGATTAAACTTGACAATATTAGAATGTGTGAGGGACATAATCTTCTAAGACCATTTCAATCCATCCTTAAGATCCCAATAGGCAGCAGACTGTGGCAAGTGAGAAATAAACCACTTGTACAACAAAGGTGCACAATAGATAACCATCCCTTCCTTATAAGAATTCATGAGGTTAATGGAATAATAAGCATATCCAACAAAAGTGGGAATTGGATTTCCAATAAAGAATATCTTAATGGCAATAATATCAACAAAAACTCTATAGTCTCTCCTGCTTGAAGAGTAACCCAGAAATACCCCCTTCATCCCTTATTGGACCCTTCTTACCCTTTTGATCTTTTTCAATCAAGACATAGCATTTACTTCTAAAGGTATGAAAATATTTGACTGTAGACTTTCTTCCTTTCCATAAATCATAGAGAATAGTTGAAGTACCTCCTCTTAAGGTTACCCTATTATGAATGTATCATGCAATATTCATATCTTCAGCCCAAAACTCCAATGGAAATTTCTTAGCATGAAGCATGACTCTAGCTGATTCATGTATAGCTCTAGTCTTTTTCTCAACAATTCCATTTTGCATAGAAGTGATGGAATAAGAGAACTCATGACTAATACCTTCAGAATCACAAAATTCAGAGAATTTTTCATTCTCAAATTCCTTATCATGTTCACTTTCAACCTTGACAACCACACTATTCTTCTCCACTTGAATGCTTTGACACATATCTTTGAAGACTTCAAAAACATCTGATTTGTCTCTAAGAAAGTTCATCCAAGTATACCCAGAAAAATCATCTATAACCACATAGACATACCTCTTTCTGTTAGAACATAGTTTGATTCTACAACCCTTGGTTAGAGTTTTGATGATAACAAATACAAAGAATAAATAATAAAATATAAAGAACAAATATGCACCTTAAAAATTATGTTTTATGTATGCAGAAGTTCTGATCATATCAGCATCAGAAGATAAGCCATAAAGTGCTACACGCTGAAGCAATCAGAACATACGCTGAAGATTGATGACCAGAACCTGCGCTTAATCAAAGTAAACTCTGATTCTGAACAAGAACATACCAATCCAAGTCATCAGTATTTTGAAGCGTCATCAGCAAGTAAGGAGATAAGATTCTGAAGCGTTACTGATCATTCAAGACATCATTAATTCCAACGGCTTCTTTCAGAGAGGATCTTCTCCAAAAGGAAAGTGTGTTAATGACATTAAACATGCTTTATGATCAACGTCATTCCACTACATATATAAACAAAGTCAGCTTTCAAAATCAACAACGGATTTTTCCATATTACCACTCACGCATGTTCAAAGCTGCAATCA
Organism: Vicia faba; assembly: GCA_948472305.1. Lineage (NCBI taxonomy): Eukaryota > Viridiplantae > Streptophyta > Magnoliopsida > Fabales > Fabaceae > Vicia > Vicia faba. The sequence goes on from OX451735.1 coordinate 981,621,173, forward strand.
ATTTCATTTACATTTCCAAGCTATAATATTGTGTAATTTATCACAGTTGTGATAAACAGTTTTTGTTAGAAAAACAACAACACACACATCTTGTATAATTATATTGAAACAATGTCCCTTGAGATTAACCGGATTGTGGTTGTACTCAAGAAGACTTTAACAGTTGTTAAAGTAGCTTTTGTAATCTTGTTGATATTAGTGAATTAAGACCTCGTTGGAGAGAGGCGAAATCACCTTGACGGGTGGACTGGAGTAGTTTGAGATCAAACGAACCAGGATAAAAATATTGTGTCATTGAACTATTAATTTCAAGTTTTTTAATTCAACCCCCCCCCCCCCCCCCCCCTTGTGTTTTTCACATCTTCAATTGGCATCAGAGCGCCTGGTTCTGAGCTTAAACACTTAACCGTGTTAGTACAAGATCCAAGCTTCAAAAAAACATTATGGTGGGACCAAGCCAAAACATCAGCAATGACAACCATGAAGACAAGGACAGATTCAGTGGCAAACCTCTAGTCTTTGATGGAGAAAACTTTGACTACTGGAAAGACAGAATTGAGAGTTCCTTTTTGGCCCATGATGTTGATCTGTGGGACATGGTGACTGATGGATACACGCATCCAGTGGATGGACATGGCCAGAAGATAGACAGAAAAATGATGTCTGATCAGCAAAAGTGTGAATTCAAAAACCACCACAATGCCAGAACAATTCTCCTCAGTGCCATCTCATATTCAGAATATGAGAAAATATCAAACAGAGAAACTGCCAAGAACATGTTTGACTCTCTGAGAATGACGCATGAAGGAAACATTCAAGTCAAAGAAACCAAGGCCCTTGCGCTCATTCAGAAGTATGAGGCATTCAAGATGGAAGATAGTGAATCAATAGAAACTATGTTTTCAAGATTCCAAATTCTTGTTGTTGGACTAAAGGTTCTTGACAAAGGGTATTCTACTGCTGATCATGTTAAGGAGATCATCAGAAGCTTGCCCAAACATTGGAGGCCAATGGTCACAACACTTAAGCTAGCCAAAGATCTCAACAAAATTTCTCTGGAGGAACTTGTTAACTCCCTCAGAAGTCACAAGATTGAGCTAGAAGAAGATGAGCCTCAAAATCAAGGTAAGCCATCAGCTTTAAAATCTAACAGAAAATCTGACTCTAAGGTTTTGCAGGCTGTGGAAGAAACTTCTGATGGATCCTCATCAGAAGAAGATGAATTATCTCTCCTCTTCAGAAGGGTGAATCAACTGTGGAAGCAGAGGCAAAGGAAGTTCAGAAATCCCAGAAGATCAGAGAATCAGAATGAATCCTCCTCCAGATACAAAAAGTCCGAGTCTTCCTCTGGACACAGAAGATCTGAAGGTTCTTCAGGATACAGAAAGCCAAACAACAAGGACATCATCTGCTATGAATGTAACGAGCAAGGGCACTACAAAAGTGACTGCCCAAAGCTTCAGAAGAAAAGCCTAAAAAGAAGTTCTTTAAGGAAAAGAAGAAAAGCCTCATGGCTACATGGGATGAAAGAGAAAACATGGCTCTCATGGCAAACATATCAGAAGACAGCGAAGCGTCTGGTTCAGACACTGAAGAGGTATTCCCTGACTTTACCATAAACTTTACTAAGGCTGAACTTGCAGAAAGTCTAAATGAAATTCTGGAAAGGTATCAGCAAACCAGAGTCAAATTCAGGAACCTGAAAAGGAATCTTGCCTCTGACTCTGAAAAGTCTGAGTCTCAGATTGGAGAATTCTGAGTTAAGAGAAAAAATTTCAAAATTAGAAAATGATTTGCAAAACTCTCAGAAGGAAACAATCTCTGAAACTCTCAGAAGGAAACAATCTCTGAAACTCCCAGCAATGCTGATGAGATCATCAAAGAGTATGATCACAGCTTTTAGAAGTTTCTAGCTAAAAACATAGACAGAAGCAAGATGGCTTCAATGATCTATGGAGTTAGTAGAAATGGCAGAAAAGGGATAGGATATCAAGGTAAGGTATCTACACCAAAAAATGCCATGGACTTACTTATAAAACACACACCACTCAATTCACATTTTATATATGGGCACACACATGACATAAAATACACAAGTAGTGATTATTCTGTCAAACCAAAATTCAATCAGAATTTTGGTAAAACTAACAAATCAGGACCCAAGAAAATGTGGGTCCCTAAGGATAAAATTATACATGTGGCAGATATCTTTAGCAGCAAGGCTAAGACACCAATCATGGTACCTAGACTCTGGCTGCTCACGACACATGACAGGAAGAAGGCATATGTTCCAAAGCCTAGAACTTAAGCCTGGAGGTTACGTGGGCTTTGAAGGTAATCAGAAGGGAAAGATCATTGGCTCTGGAACAATAGGTAATGGAAATCTTCCCTCTATAAGTAATTTATTATTAGTTGATGGATTAATGCATAACCTGTTATCCATAAGTCAATTAAGTGATAATGGTTATGATATAATCTTCAATCAAAATTCATGCAAAGTTGTTAGTCAGAAAGATGGGACTATCATATTTAATGGAAAGAGGAAAAACAACATTTATAAAATAAAACTTTCTGAACTAAAGAATCAGAATGTAAAATGCCTACTTTCTATTAACAACGAGTAATGGGTCTGGCACAGAAGATTGGGGCATGTTAGTATGAGAAGAATATCTCAGATTAACAAACTCAATTTGGTCAAAGGACTTCCTAATTTGAAGTTCAACTCAGATGCTCTGTGTAAAGCATGTCAGAAAGGCAAACTTGCAAAACCTGCTTTTAAATCCAAAAATATTGTTTCCACCTCTAAGCCATTAGAACTTCTACACAATGACTTATTTGGACCAGTAAAAACTGCTTCATTCAGTGGCAAGAAGTATGGGTTAGTAATCGTAGATGACTATAGCAGATGGACATGGGTAAAGTTCTTAAGACACAAGGACGAGTCACACTATGTGTTTGTTACCTTTTGCAACCAAGTTCAGAATGAAAAGGATCTTAGAATTGTCAAAGTCAGAAGTGATCAAGGTGGAGAATTTGAAAATAAAATTTTAAATTATTTTTTAATGAAAAAGGCATTCTGCATGGTTTCTCTTGTCCTAGAACTCCCCAGCAAAATGGAGTTGTATAACGAAAGAACATAACATTGCAAGAAATGGCCAGAACCATGATCAACGAGACTAACGTTGCTAAGATCTTTTGGGCAGAGGCAATTAACACAGCATGTTACATTCAGAATAGAATCTCCATAAGACCTATTCTGAAAAAGACTCCATATGAATTGTGGAAGAACAGAAAGCCCAACATTTCTTATTTTCATCCATTTGGATGCACATGCTTTATTCTGAATACAAAAAATTATTTGAACAAGTTTGACTCTAAAGCACAAAAGTGTATTATGTTAGGATACTCTGAACGCTCAAGAGGGTACAGAGTATACAATACAGAAACACAGATTGTTGAAGAGTCAATCAGTGTTAAGTTTGATGATAAGCTTGACTCTCAAAAGTCAAAGCAGAATGAATTCCTTGCAGGTATGGAAGTTGAACTCATAGGTACTGAAGAAAACTCATCAGAATTTCTCAACAGAGACACTCCCTCAACATCAGAAAGAGATACTGCAAGCAATCCAGCACTTTATGTTGATCAACTCCAGAAAAGACTATCCAGAAGTAGAATTGATCACCCAGAAGATACAATACTGGGAAAGAAGGATGATCCAATCAGAACGAGATCAACATTCAGAAACTTTGAAGAATCCCTCATGGGACTGGTCTCTCTGATTGAACCAACAACTATTGATGAAGCACTTCTGGACAATGACCGGATTCTGGCAATGTAAGAGGAACTAAATCAATTCACCAGAAATGACGTATGGGATCTGGTTCCCAAACCAAAAGGATTCAACGTCATTGGTACAAAGTGGGTGTTCAGAAACAAACTGAACGAGCAAGGTGAAGTAATCAGAAACAAAGCACGACTGGTAGCACAAGGTTATAGTCAGCAAGAGGGGATAAACAATACAGAAACCATTGCTCCAGTCGCCAGGTTAGAATCTATCATACTTTTAATATCATTTGCTGTTAATAAAGGCATCACTCTGTATCAGATGGATGTCAAAAGTGCATTCTTAAATGGCTATATAGATGAAGAGGTATATGTGCACCAACCTCCTGGTTTTGAGAATTCCAAAAATCCAGAATATGTTTTCAAACTAGAGAAGTCACTCTATAGTCTGAAACAAGCTCCCAGAGCTTGGTATGAAAGACTAAGTAACTTTCTGTTAGAAAAGGAATTCACCAGAGGGAAAGTGGACACAACCTTATTCTGTAAAATAGTTAAGAATGACATGTTAGTATGTCAGATTTATGTTGATGACATCATATTTGGATCTACTAAACCCTCTCTGGGAAGAGAGTTTGCTAAATGTATGCAGGAAGAGTTTGAGATGAGCCTAATGGGGGAACTCAAATTCTTTCTGGGCATTCAGATAAACCAAACTCCAGAAGGAACTTACATTCATCAGAGCAAATATGTCAGAGAACTTCTGAAGAAATTTGATCTCTTAGAATGTAAGCCCTCAAAGATTCCAATGCATCCCACGTGCATTCTGGAAAAGGAAGAGGTAAGTAAAAAGGTAGAACAGAAGGTCTACAGAGGTATGATTGGTTCTCTTCTCTATCTGACAGCTTCAAGGCCTGGCATTTTATTTAGTGTTTGCATATGTGCTAGATTCCAATCAGATCCTAGAGAATCTCACTTAACAGCAGTTAAGCGAATTTTCAAGTATCTGAAAGGTACTTCTAATCTGGGTTTGTTTTATAGAAAATCAAATGATTACAACTTAGTAGGATACTGTGATGCTGACTTCGCTGGAGACAGAGTAGAACGTAAAAGCACTTCTAGAAGCTTCCAGTTTCTGGGAGAAAATCTAATCTTAGCAAGAGACAGTCCAGCAAAAGACAGTCCACAATAGCACTATCAACAGCAGAAGCTGAATACATAGCAGCTGTTGAATGTAGTACGCAAATGCTCTGGATGAAAAGTCAACTTGAAGACTTCAACATATTTGAGAGTAACATTCCCATCCTCTGTGACAATACTTCTGCTATTTGTCTCAGTAAAAATCCAATTTTGCATTCTAGGGCTAAGCATATAGAAATAAAACATCATTTTATCAGGGACTATATTCAGAAAGGGATTTTTAACTTAAAATTCATTGACACAGACCATCAATGGGCTGATGTCTTTACAAAACCTCTTTCTGAAGATAGGTTTAACTTCATTCTGAAGCATCTCAGCATGAAGCTATGCCCAGAATAAATTGTTTTATTTACATATCTTAACCTTCAGAACTTTGTTATTTTCTGTGAAATACTGATCAACCTGCCTTCAGAATTTTATAAGTACAGATTGCATCAGAATCTATCCATGAAGATCTGAACGTTTCATTTCAAGGATAGAAGTATGTTGTTCACTTAATCAAACAGTTGTCATCCATTCATCAGCTACCTTCTGAGGCTGAACACGCGTTCACTTTTCTGAAAGGCCAAAAGCGCTGATTGGGTGCATTGAGACACACGTCATGGGTAACCGTTCCAGTATCTTTCTGAATCCCCTAATTTCAGTTGTCATTAATGCTTATAATCATGACTAATTATTTCTCTCTCTTATTGTTTACGCTTTCAAGAAAAACTATTTAAACTCAAATCTCACTTTTTACATTCACTTCTTTTTAATCTCTAAATACTTTCTTTCGTTTCAAAAAAACCATTTCATCTTTTCTCAAATCTTATGTGAAAAATGGCTTCTTCAAGCGTCCAAAACATCAGAACTCAGGAAACTGCTCCAATGGAACAGTACGAAGAACCTTATAGAACGCTAGTCACTCCCATTGATAATCTGGAAGTTCTTTCAGAACTAATTATTGACTTTGAAAGCTTGCAAGAAAACGACTTCAATCTGCATGAAGATGTTAATGCTCAAGGTTGGAACAAATACTTTGACCATCTTCTAGGGCCAACATTTCCAATTCTTGTCAAAGAATTCTGGATACATGCTTCTTCTTCAAATCATCAAGTTACCTCTTATGTCATAGGGAAGAAAATTGTCATTACATAAGACCTAATTTCAAAGCTTATTGGTTACAATGGTGGAGGTGTCAGATGTATTGACATGGCTGAAAGATGCTCTGATGTAGCTTCTATTGCAAGGGAAATATTTACTCTTGGACTTCCCTCCAGCAAAATCAGAGATCTGAAGGATCATCACAGAATTTGGGCAAAAATAATTATGGGTTGTATCAACCACAGGAAACCAACTAGCTCTCCTGATTATATAAACATTGATCAACAGTTTCTGATCTATTTTATTTCAAAGAAGACTAAGGTAAACCTCACACACTTGTTGTTTAATCATCTTAGAACTAGTGTAAAGGAAACAAGAGAAGATGAACGGACCAAGAGGGACTGGATTCCCTTAGGCAGACTCATATCAGATATTCTGATAGAGAATAGGCTGATAGAGCATTTGACTGAAGCTCAGGAAATCAGCTCACTGGAAGCAACTGTTGGGAAGCCTCTGAACGCAAAAAATCTGAAGAAGATGAAAATCATTGAGAATATCAAGAAGGAACCCAACGTTACTTATTTTGCAACCATCACTTCAAGAAGATCTGAACGTTTCATTTCAAGGATAGAAGTATGTTGTTCACTTAATCAAACAGTTGTCATCCATTCATCAGCTACCTTCTGAGGCTGAACACGCGTTCACTTTTCTGAAAGGCCAAAAGCGCTGATTGGGTGCATTGAGACACACGTCATGGGTAACCGTTCCAGTATCTTTCTGAATCCCCTAATTTCAGTTGTCATTAATGCTTATAATCATGACTAATTATTTCTCTCTCTTATTGTTTACGCTTTCAAGAAAAACTATTTAAACTCAAATCTCACTTTTTACATTCACTTCTTTTTAATCTCTAAATACTTTCTTTCGTTTCAAAAAAACCATTTCATCTTTTCTCAAATCTTATGTGAAAAATGGCTTCTTCAAGCGTCCAAAACATCAGAACTCAGGAAACTGCTCCAATGGAACAGTACGAAGAACCTTATAGAACGCTAGTCACTCCCATTGATAATCTGGAAGTTCTTTCAGAACTAATTATTGACTTTGAAAGCTTGCAAGAAAACGACTTCAATCTGCATGAAGATGTTAATGCTCAAGGTTGGAACAAATACTTTGACCATCTTCTAGGGCCAACATTTCCAATTCTTGTCAAAGAATTCTGGATACATGCTTCTTCTTCAAATCATCAAGTTACCTCTTATGTCATAGGGAAGAAAATTGTCATTACATAAGACCTAATTTCAAAGCTTATTGGTTACAATGGTGGAGGTGTCAGATGTATTGACATGGCTGAAAGATGCTCTGATGTAGCTTCTATTGCAAGGGAAATATTTACTCTTGGACTTCCCTCCAGCAAAATCAGAGATCTGAAGGATCATCACAGAATTTGGGCAAAAATAATTATGGGTTGTATCAACCACAGGAAACCAACTAGCTCTCCTGATTATATAAACATTGATCAACAGTTTCTGATCTATTTTATTTCAAAGAAGACTAAGGTAAACCTCACACACTTGTTGTTTAATCATCTTAGAACTAGTGTAAAGGAAACAAGAGAAGATGAACGGACCAAGAGGGACTGGATTCCCTTAGGCAGACTCATATCAGATATTCTGATAGAGAATAGGCTGATAGAGCATTTGACTGAAGCTCAGGAAATCAGCTCACTGGAAGCAACTGCTGGGAAGCCTCTGAACGCAAAAAATCTGAAGAAGATGAAAATCATTGAGAATATCAAGAAGGAACCCAACGTTACTTATTTTGCAACCATCACTTCAAGAAGAATTCCTCTGGATGATTTTCCTCTTTTCTCTGAGATTGACTCCAAGCCAGAGATAATAGTCAGATATATGGATGCTTGTAAGGTAGATGATACTGCACCAGAAATCAATATCCAGGACTTGCATCAGGCTGCTCCAGAAGTTGTTCTGAAGAAGACTGTGATCGGTGGATCTGGAACTGACTGTTTAACGCTAGATCGCGAAATGTCGCGGAAGCAAGAGTCGCCACCGTCTTTTATTTTCTCCAAATGGAAAGGACAAAAGCACAGAAAAATTCCTTATAGAGATTGCTCTCGGTTCGGGAGGTAGATTATAGAAAGGGAAGGTGTTAGCACCCTTTCTATCCATGGTTATCCATGGGCTCTTAGGTACTTGCTCATCGTGTTTTCAAAAATGGTTTGTTTGCTTTTCAACTGTGGGTTTTAAAAAGTTTCTTTGAAAATTTCAGTTCGACTCTTGTATCGGTCCTCAAGAGTGTTTGAAAAGTTGCTTTCGGAAGCTTTTGAAAAGGTGTCGGTGTGAAAAGTATTTTTGAATTTTGTTTTGAATTTAGAGCAAGTATCTAGAGTCGTCTACCTACCCTAAGGAATTCGTCTGTGTAAATGTCCTTTTAAAGTAGTGTCATCCCACCATTGAGAGGTAGGTAGCACCACCGTTGGAGGTGTTCGGGTCAATTCGAGGTTCGGGACATGGTGATCACCAGAGCAATAGGAAGATACCTTAGAAGCTACCCTCATGCCAGGTTCCCGGATCATGAGGACTTACTAAGACATCCTCTACTCGACGATCACCTTTCGAGGCAAGGCAACAGTGAGGCGTACCCTAGGGGTGGTGTGTGAATTGTGTGTCGTTTTCATTTGCATTTATCTTGTCATGTTATTGGTGTTCTACGCTTGTTTTTATTTTAGTCATACATTCTTTCATGCCATTTGTTAACAGTTAAAAATATTGCGGGAAAAGTAAAAGATTCTAAGCTATTACAAAAGGCGCGGGTCCACATCGCCAAAATTAAACCAGGACCCGATTTGACAGAAAATAAAGAAGTAAAGTGCGAGAAATAAAATGTCCGAGTTTACAAGGCTTTGGGAGAATTACATTAATATTAAACGAAATAAAATAAATATGCGAATAAGGATTAAAGACGAGGGCGTTGGACCCTTTTTACAAAATTAAATTAAATGATGGAATTGATTAATTAAGAGAGAAAAGAAATTGTTTTTTTTTTATATTTTTAGTATTTTATGTTTTTAATGGAAAAAGAATTAATTGAAATTAAATGCTAACCCTAATTCTATTTGTTTTTTAGTTTATTAAGAAAACATGTTAAAATTAAACCTAAATTAACCTAATTAATTACATGGTAATTTAATTAAAAAATAATATTTAATAATTAATTATTGCGAAAGAAAAGAAAAAAAAAGGATAAAAATTGATTAAAACCTAATTCTACCAATTTTAAGTTTATTAAAAAAAACATGTTAAAATTTAAACCTAAAATTAAATTAATTAATTAATGGCAATTTGATTTATAAAAATAAATAATTAATTATTAGTGAAAAGAAAAGAAAAAGGATAAAAATTGATTAAAACCCTAATTCTACAAATTTTTAATTTATTAAGAAAAATATTTGAATTAAACCTAAATTTAAATCTAATTAATTAGTGAGATTTATTTACAAAAAATATTAATTAAATAAATATATTTTGATTTTTATGACTTTTCTGTTTTTTACTATTTTTTATATTTTATGAAAATAAGTTAAATTAAAGGAATTAATTAAAAAAAAGAAATAATTGAAATAAATAAAATAAGGAAAAGAAAGAAAATACAATACCTTGGGGGGTTTCTGTCCCCTTTTTGGAGGTGAATTGGAGTGGTTTGGCCATTTGTGTTCTGGCCTCATCATACATAAGTTGTTCTACTTTGGCCATTTGGCTTTTGGCTTTTGGCCATTTGCGTTTTGGCTTTTGGCCATTTGTGTTCTGGCTTCAACGTTCCTTAATGTCTGGCTTAATGTCCGCCTCGCCATGTATTGGTGTCATGCATAAAATGTTCTGTTTTGGCCATTTGGCTTTTGGCCTTTTGGCCATTTGGCTTTGGGCCTCAATGTTCCTTAATCTGAGATCCTGTCTAAATCTGCAGTATTGAACCTCATGAACACATTAAATAAAATCATAAAAATTCAAATAAAACCAACATATGAAGAAATTTAATGTTTAGGCACAATATGGCATGTATGAATGATTATACCCTTTTGATCATGGAGATCAAATCAATCTTACCCTTAATGGAAAATTAGTGACCTGGATGCTTTTATGCCTTACTGGAAAATTAGGATCATGGAGATCAAGCCAGCCTTATCTTTACTGGAGAAGTAGTGAGGTGTTGGTTTATAACTGTGATGGCTTTGTTTGTAGTGAGAGAGGGATTTGTAATAAGGATTTCAAGGTTTTAGGGTTCTTGAAAGAGTTTGATATTCCAACAGTGTTGTGGCAAGGTTTTTTCTCTCTTTTTCTCTTCTTTTTGGTTTGTGTGAAAAGAAGGTGATTATATAATGGAAATTAGGGTAAAGCAAATGGGCTTTGAATGTGCAATTGGGCCTCCAATATTCACTTGAATTCGTCACTTTCCAGGATAAATCGCGGGGACTTAAGTGCATTTTTTGAAGTTGAAATGTGAAAACAAAATGTAGACGACATCGAGAACTAACTCCTGTCCGAAAATCGACTCAATCGGATAAACGGTGAATTAGTTATAAATTTTTGAAGTTTCAGCTCAGACAAACTTATTTTGGGCTTCAGTGTCGACTCTGACACGTTCTTCAATAAAAAACTGGTATTGATCGGTGCATAATTTGGTCTCGACTTTTGAAGCAAAGTTGTAGATCTATGAGTCAGGGACCTTGTGTAAAAATATGAGTCCAATCCGATAAAAATTGACCGAGTTATCAATTTTCGAAGTTTCGGCTCAGATGAAATAATATTCAGCATTCAGGATTTTCAGCGTGTCACGCACTCTGAGCAAAAAACGAAGGCCTTTTGAATACCGTTTGAACTCAATACCTTCTGTGAAAATGTAGCCAACTCAATTTGTGAAATTTTGGCGCTGGAACCAGCTCGATACGATGAAAATCGACCAAGTTATGATTTTTTGAACATGACGCAAATAAACTTCTGTCACAAATTTTCTGCACGAAAATACCTGATAAATCCACATTTTTGAAGACCTTCTGATCGAAATTGGCTTCCAGCCGTGAGAGATGAAAACGTAGATAATGTCAAGACGGAATTTCGGCCACCGGAACGGGTTCAAAACGAGTCACGATCTTCAAGTTATGAATTTTTTAGCGCGTAAAAACTGCACTTTCAGCACACTTTTTCACCATATTTCTTCGAGAAAACTCACACATTCGGATACCTTCTTTAAAGAATTGACTCTTGAGCCGAACCTGAATTTGAGAATACGTTATCAGAGATATCTTGGCGAAAGAACACCTGAATATGATGCGCCGGGTTGGACTTGTGAATTTTTTCTTGAAATGTTTTGAGAAATATGGGAGGGCAAATTTTGGGGTACAACAGTTGCCCCTGTTCAATCTTCTTAGACCTGAGGATGCAGATTGGATGACGTTCCTTTTGTAATCCGAGGGTAGAAGATGATTGAACACTAGAGTGCCCAGAAATTTGCGCTCACATAGTAGCAGTGATGATGGAAATGGGCTTACAGATGCCATTTAGAGGTTGATGAATAGGATGATGGGCTTATAGATGCCATCTGGATGTTGATCGCGTAAGAGATTCCTTAGCGAGAACCTGCATACCTGCAAAAGAGAAAATGATTACCTGACACGTTGCAGAAGCTGATTTTCAGATGCTTGGTATAGATGTGTCCTGACTGGTTACAGGAGCTGAGTCTGGAGCTTCAAAAGGTGGTGAAAGAACCAGGGATGGTTACTACCTTAGCATGAACGGTAAGAGAACCCTGGGTGACTTTAAATTCAACAACGCTCGTTGAAAAAATCTTGGTGGGAATTACCATCTTCGCAGAATCGGGAAGAGAACCAATAGGCAACTATAATCTTAAAAGCAAACATTGAAAAAAACCTGGGTTTGAATTATCATCTCACGCACCGTCGGGGAGAGAACCATAGGAAATTATAATTTGAAACGGAATTATCACCTCACGCACCGTCGGGGAGGGAACCAATAGGAAATTATAACCTGAAACGGAATTACATCTCACGCACCGTCGGGGAGAGGACCATCTGAAAAGGAATTATCACCTCACTCACCGTCGGAGAGGGAACCATCTGAAAAGGAATTATCACCTCACTCACCGTCGGAGAGGGAACCATCGGAAAAGGAATTATCACCTCACTCACCGTCGGAGAGGGAACCATAGGAAAAGGAATTATCACCTCACTCACCGTCGGAGAGGGAACCATCTAAAAAGGAATTATCACCTCACTCACCGTCGGAGAGGGAACCATCTGAAAAGGAATTATCACCTCACTCACCGTCGGAGAGGGAACCATAGGAAAAGGAATTATCACCTCACTCACCGTCGGAGAGGGAACCATCTGAAAAGGAATTATCACCTCACTCACTGTCGGAGAGGGAACCATAGGAAAAGGAATTATCACCTCACTCACCGTCGGAGAGGGAACCATAGGAAAAGTAATTATCACCTCACTCACCGTCGGAGAGGGAACCATAGGAAAAAGAATTATCACCTCACTCACCGTCGGAGAGGGAACCATCTGAAAAGGAATTATCACCTCACTCACCGTCGGAGGGGGAACCATAGGAAAAGGAATTATCACCTCACTCACCGTCGGAGAGGGAACCATAGGAAAAGGAATTATCACCTCACTCACCGTCGGAGAGGGAACCATCTGAAAAGGAATTATCACCTCACTCACCGTCGGAGAGGGAACCATCTGAAAAGGAATTATCACCTCACTCACCGTCGGAGAGGGAACCATCTGAAAAGGAATTATCACCTCACTCACCGTCGGAGAGGGAACCATCTGAAAAGGAATTATCACCTCACTCACCGTCGGAGAGGGAACCATCTGAAAAGGAATTATCACCTCACTCACCGTCGGAGAGGGAACCATAGGAAAAGGAATTATCACCTCACTCACCGTCGGAGAGGGAACCATCTGAAAAGGAATTATCACCTCACTCACCGTCGGAGAGGGAACCATAGGAAAAGGAATTATCACCTCACTCACCGTCGGAGAGGGAACCATAGGAAAAGGAATTATCACCTCACTCACCGTCGGAGAGGGAACCATAGGAAAAGGAATTATCACCTCACTCACCGTCGGAGAGGGAACCATCTGAAAAGGAATTATCACCTCACTCACCGTCGGAGGGGGAACCATAGGAAAAGGAATTATCACCTCACTCACCGTCGGAGAGGGAACCATAGGAAAAGGAATTATCACCTCACTCACCGTCGAAGAGGGAACCATCTGAAAAGGAATTATCACCTCACTCACCATCGGAGAGGGAACCATCTGAAAAGGAATTATCACCTCACTCACCGTCGGAGAGGGAACCATCTGAAAAGGAATTATCACCTCACTCACCGTCGGAGAGGGAACCATCTGAAATTATAATCTGAAAGAAAAACCTACAATGGAAATCTCATGCACCGTCGGAGAGAGGACCAATAGGAAATTATAACCTGGGATAACTTCTACTGAGTCTTTATCAGAAAAATCTGTTGGGAGTCGATTTAGTTGGACTAGAGAAGGCCTGGGACTGGATAAGAAATCTTTGGAGTCGATTAACTGAACCGGTCTAGGTCTTGAAATATGATTGAGAATTTCAACTGCATCTTTCCTGAAAGGTAAAGGTCAGTCATATGCAATGCATGATATGGATCAAGCAATGATGTCCTCAACATAAAGGAGATTTGTATGATATAATGTGTCTATGCATGCTATAATGATGTATGTGATGTTTTATGAATGTATGTTTTCGTCTAGGAAAGTAAATCCTTGACGGGTGCCGGGGAGTCATATCCTGGGCTGATGTTGAAGAATAGATTTTGCTTCCGCTAGGGATGATAACTGCAAGAATACCGGTAGGAGAAGATGACTCCGTTGCGGAATAAACTTGGCAAATGGAAGATTCTGCGGGGAGAAAAGATACTCTAGCGATCTTGCTGGGGAGCAATACTCTGTGGGGAGAAAGATATCTTTGCTGAAATGTTGATAATAGCTTGCTGGGGATATCCTTATTGTGTTGGAAGTATTACTAGACTTCGCTGGGGATAAGAAGACTGCGTTGACGGCGATCTTTCCGTGGCTTTTGGCTGAGGATAACTCAGTTATATCCTGTTAAGGGAATAACTCTTTGAATAGAGCCGGACGACGCGTTCGTGCTTTGCGAGGATAGGCTTCCAGAATTTACTGGGGATAAGCTTACTGCTTGGGGGGATGAATTCCATTTTTCCTGGGGAAACTGGATTGGACTCTTCTGGGAAGTTTGAAATATGGGGGAAGTGATTCCTTTGAATGTTGATGTGCCGCCGGGGAACAATCTTTAGACCAAGACTGCCGGGGATGCTTGTTAAGGATATATGTACTGCTGCTGGGGAATGTTGAGATCTGCTGGAGGATACTCAACTTCCTTAAGATTTGATAACTCTGTTTGTAGAAGAGTGCACTGACTTGCTGACGTACTCTCTGGGGAATTGAGATACCTGGTTACGCTCTTTAGCTGAACCTACCTTTACACTTTGATGGACAGAGCCATTAGATCGTTTGGACGACTCTTTATTGCCCCTGTTTCTGAGGTGGGAGAGGAAGACCTGTGAGGTGCTGATAGCTTGCTGATGGACAGACCTACTTCTGGTAGGCAAGTGACAAGATGACAGGACATAGTCGTACGCTTTGATCCCTAACTTTTGCCTGGACCGCCCTTTCGGGTTTTCAGTCCATCGGGATACCCATTTTTGCCCAAGCCGCCTTTTCAGGTTTTCGACTTGCCGGGTGCACAGATTTTTTCATTCCATCCCTCATTTTGCCCGAACCCTTTTGGTTCGCCGGGAAGCCCTTATTTTTGCCTAGGTGTGTCAACCTAGCGGGTCTTTGATTATGCGTAGTATCTTTTCGACTATGTCCATGCTCTCAGGAGGTAGGGAGTTGCCCCTGTTAGAAGTGTTTTGTCATGCCCCAGAAGATGTTTAATCAGGCAAGGTTCGTTGTTGGAACACTCCAAGTGACTCAGGCGGAGATTTGCCCCAGGCTATTTGACCTTTAAGAGATTCTCTGAATCTTGACTTAACTGCCCCAGATGATGGACAATAGTCATGCCATGCCCCTTGATTGGAGATACTCTTGTTCATTAGACTTTCATTGTGCGAATTTCCCTGCTGTTCAAAAAGTCATATGCAAACAAAGTTATGTTAAAAATGCAAAGCCTATGTCTGTCTTGAAGATTTTGAAAATGCATTATTTTCATAAAACCAGTGAATGTTTGTAAAACATGATGTCAACTCCGTATTTACCGTAAGCCTTAAGGAGTCAGGATACCTTTCGTAACAGTATGCTTTCGAACTAACCCATGCTTCAGCTAGGACTTTTGAGGGTTATAATGTGGCCTGGTTCACGGTTTAAGAAACAAAGGATAAAGGCTCAAATTTTATTTGTACCCACCCGCTCTTCGTGATGTTCTCCAAACCTAAACTCAGTTGATCGTGCGTTAGACCTTGTTTGAGTCTTTGCTCTGAAATTCCAGTGATGGTTCGGATGCTGAACGTTTATTTGAATAGGCCGTCATTTTTTTTTTTTGTTGAGGGCTTGTATGACCTCTTTCTTTTTGATTTCTCTATCCCTAAATTTTTCCTGAACTGTTTCTTTTGTGATTACAGTCAGCGGGATGCCCCAGTTTCGTAAGTCTCCTTCATAGGTTTTGACTTATTGGGTTTTTATTCTTGAGATATAATGACTGCCTATCCTTATGATTATTCGGAATCATCACTGTCTTCTTTTTTTTTGTAAGGACCTCTTTGGTGCCATTTGTTATGCACTTGGATCAACTGAGAGAACTACCCTGCCCCAGGTTATGATAAAGGGTTTTAAATTTTGAAAAGAAAAACTTCTACTTCTTTGGCTCAGAGGGGTTGACGAGGGATTATCATCCTTATAACTCCAGTGTTTAGGGATTGAAACAATGCTTGTACCTCATCAGTGGGGTCTGTTCAAAAGCATACTGTAGATTGTGGTATTGTTTTCGTCATCCTCCCTCAAGAGGCTTAGAATTATTGAGAGTTGATCATCAGAAAAAATATGAAAATAATTCGCATAGAGTGAATACGAATATATTGATTCAAAATAGACATAAGCGATGCATTATTGGAATAACAATGTTTAACATGAATAAATGTTTGAACAAAAGAAAATTGCAACTTGAACATTCAAATGAACAAAAGTTTCTCAATCCTAGCCATGTTTTGGCAAGGGAGCAGTGATCGCGTTGGGGGTCTCGGCGGGCTCAAACTCGATCTCTTTAGCATCGATCATGTTTTGAATCTTGTACTTTAGTGCCCAACAATCCTCAGTATCGTGCCCCGGGCTACCAGAATGGTAAGCGTACCTTGCTTCTGGGTCGTAATTTGGAGAGGAAGTCTTTGGATTTGCAGGAGGGTTGATCATCGCAATCAGGTTCATCCTTAACATGTGTTGTAAAGCTCGTGACCATGACATGTTGATGTGGGTGAATTGTCTCTTAGGCTCGTCCGACCTGTTCTGATCAACCCGCTGTTCTTGGCGAGGTCGTTGTTGGACCTGGGAAGTAGTAGCAACTCGGAGAGGTCTATTCATTGGACCCGACCTTTGCCTTCTTGGAAGCTGTTCTATGACCTGGCCCCTGATTTGGGCTGGTTGCTTCATGCCTTGAGGAAGTTGGCCGATCATGGCTCTCAGCTCTCCTTGCTCCTGAGCTAAACCTTGAATGAGGGCCCTTTGCCCCAACATCTGGGTTTTCAATGTGTCTACCTCAGCTTGTAGACGTTTCAGCTGTTCGTCCTTGTCATCTTCAGGACTCTTTCTGATCAGATTCCCCATGAGGAGTGTCCTCAACTCTTCCTGCCCCTTGGATAGCCCTAGGAAGATTTCCCCGAACTGAGTCTCTTGAGCGTGAAGGTCCTGGTTATCTTGTTGTGAAGCCATTGCTGAAATAAACAGCGAGAAAGGTAAGTGACCTGCAGAGAAAGGGTACCTGTTATACAATGATATGTATGACATGCATGCAATGATTTCAAGGACCTCGCGGGGTAAACAAGAAAATTTGTTAGAATTTGGGTCCGGTAGCTTGATTGAAGGAACTTCATGTTGTTGAGAGTCCTTCTTCAAGGGTCAAAGGCTCACCACATCCAGTGGGTCATAGCCCCTGACAACTTTGGCTAGAGGAAAATAAATCCTCTTTGCCCCTTGCTAGATGTTTGATTCATCATGACCTGCATCACAAGCCCTTGAGATCCTTGAAATGGGTTAGGATGTATGCAATGGTATGATGTCATGATGTGCATGGAGTGATGTAGGTAAACCCTGTTATGAGTCCCAATTAAGGACTATAAACAAACCCTGCAAGAGATTCAGTATACTTGTCATGAGTCTCAATTAAGGACTAAAACAAACCCTGCAAGAAACTCGGTAAACCTGGTTATGAGTCCTAGTTAAGGACTAAAACAGAAACCTGCAAGAAACTTAGTAAGCCTGTTATGAGTCCTAGTTAAGGACTATGGACAAAACCTGCAAAAACTTAGCAAACCCTGCTATGAGTCCCCATTAAGGACTATAAGCAAACCCTGCAAGTAATTCCTGTGTTAGATAACAAGCATGCAAATAGTCAAGTACGAAGGCACACAAGTCACGCAAGGCAAGCCCCTAAAGTTTAGGCCAGCATGGGGTCTGGGTATTACCCTCTTGAAGTTGGTGGGCTCAACCTGTCCTATTAGAAGTAACCGGGTTCTAAGGGTCCCAATATCACTGGATTGCTTTCATTGTTCATCGTTTCGATTTAGCCACTGAACTGGCGACCGAAATATTTCAGGAAAGCAACCCTCAATTGAGTGTAGTATCGAGTATCAACCAACCTCGGACTGCACCAAAGTCAGTTATCTCACTACCCTAAAGAGGCCAAGATAGTTCAATTAAGGTTCCTAAGGTCTGTTGATGCTTCACGACACCACGCGGAGGCCCCGTACTCTCCTTGACTGAACTCAAGGGTTACCGGTACACACCAAAGTGCCACATCAACGTAGCAGACTGTTTCAACCATGTCGGTATACCCCGCACAGTTCCCTCACAGCCTTGTTGCTACTTTCTAAGAAGGTATCCCCAGATCCGGGTTAGGATCTATAGAACTCCCAAGACAGTCCCACAATTTAAAGCAAACAAGGAAAGCAATTGAAAACACAGTTATGAACTAACCCTAAGGTACACCTCACTTTAAGTTAAGTCCCCAGCAGAGTCGCCAGTTCTGTGATCGGTGGATCTGGAACTGACTGTTTAACGCTGGATCGCGAAATGTCGCGGAAGCAAGAGTCGCCACCGTCTTTTATTTTCTCCAAATGGAAAGGACAAAAGCACAGAAAAATTCCTTATAGAGATTGCTCTCGGTTCGGGAGGTAGATTATAGAAAGGGAAGGTGTTAGCACCCTTTCTATCCATGGTTATCCATGGGCTCTTAGGTACTTGCTCATTGTGTTTTCAAAAATGGTTTGTTTGCTTTTCAACTGTGGGTTTTAAAAAGTTTCTTTGAAAATTTCAGTTCGACTCTTGTATCGGTCCTCAAGAGTGTTTGAAAAGTTGCTTTCGGAAGCTTTTGAAAAGGTGTCGGTGTGAAAAGTATTTTTGAATTTTGTTTTGAATTTAGAGCAAGTATCTAGAGTCGTCTACCTACCCTAAGGAATTCGTCTGTGTAAATGTCCTTTTAAAGTAGTGTCATCCCACCATTGAGAGGTAGGTAGCACCACCGTTGGAGGTGTTCGGGTCAATTCGAGGTTCGGGACATGGTGATCACCAGAGCAATAGGAAGATACCTTAGAAGCTACCCTCATGCCAGGTTCCCGGATCATGAGGACTTACTAAGACATCCTCTACTCGACGATCACCTTTCGAGGCAAGGCAACAGTGAGGCGTACCCTAGGGGTGGTGTGTGAATTGTGTGTCGTTTTCATTTGCATTTATCTTGTCATGTTATTGGTGTTCTACGCTTGTTTTTATTTTAGTCATACATTCTTTCATGCCATTTGTTAACAGTTAAAAATATTGCGGGAAAAGTAAAAGATTCTAAGCTATTACAAAAGGCGCGGGTCCACATCGCCAAAATTAAACCAGGACCCGATTTGACAGAAAATAAAGAAGTAAAGTGCGAGAAATAAAATGTCCGAGTTTACAAGGCTTTGGGAGAATTACATTAATATTAAACGAAATAAAATAAATATGCGAATAAGGATTAAAGACGAGGGCGTTGGACCCTTTTTGCAAAATTAAATTAAATGATGGAATTGATTAATTAAGAGAGAAAAGAAATTGTTTTTTATTATATTTTTAGTATTTTATGTTTTTAATGGAAAAAGAATTAATTGAAATTAAATGCTAACCCTAATTCTATTTGTTTTTTAGTTTATTAAGAAAACATGTTAAAATTAAACCTAAATTAACCTAATTAATTACATAGTAATTTAATTACAAAAATAATATTTAATAATTAATTATTGCGAAAGAAAAGAAAAAAAAAGGATAAAAATTGATTAAAACCTAATTCTACCAATTTTAAGTTTATTAAGAAAAACATGTTAAAATTTAAACCTAAAATTAAATTAATTAATTAATGGCAATTTGATTTATAAAAATAAATAATTAATTATTAGTGAAAAGAAAAGAAAAAGGATAAAAATTGATTAAAACCCTAATTCTACAAATTTTTAATTTATTAAGAAAAATATTTGAATTAAACCTAAATTTAAATCTAATTAATTAGTGAGATTTATTTACAAAAAATATTAATTAAATAAATATATTTTGATTTTTATGACTTTTCTGTTTTTTACTATTTTTTATATTTTATGAAAATAAGTTAAATTAAAGGAATTAATTAAAAAAAAGAAATATTTGAAATAAATAAAATAAGGAAAAGAAAGAAAATACAATACCTTGGGGGGTTTCTGTCCCCTTTTTGGAGGTGAATTGGAGTGGTTTGGCCATTTGTGTTCTGGCCTCATCATACATAAGTTGTTCTACTTTGGCCATTTGGCTTTTGGCTTTTGGCCATTTGCGTTTTGGCTTTTGGCCATTTGTGTTCTGGCTTCAACGTTCCTTAATGTCTGGCTTAATGTCCACCTCGCCATGTATTGGTGTCATGCATAAAATGTTCTGTTTTGGCCATTTGGTTTTTGGCCTTTTGGCCATTTGGCTTTGGGCCTCAATGTTCCTTAATCTGAGATCCTGTCTAAATCTGCAGTATTGAACCTCATGAACACATTAAATAAAATCATAAAAATTCAAATAAAACCAACATATGAAGAAATTTAATGTTTAGGCACAATATGGCATGTATGAATGATTATACCCTTTTGATCATGGAGATTAAATCAATCTTACCCTTACTGGAAAATTAGTGACCTGGATGCTTTTATGCCTTACTGGAAAATTAGGATCATGGAGATCAAGTCAGCCTTATCTTTACTGGAGAAGTAGTGAGGTGTTGGTTTATAACTGTGATGGCTTTGTTTGTAGTGAGAGAGGGATTTGTAATAAGGATTTCAAGGTTTTAGGGTTCTTGAAAGAGTTTGATATTCCAACAGTGTTGTGGCAAGGTTTTTTCTCTCTTTTTCTCTTCTTTTTGGTTTGCGTGAAAAGAAGGTGATTATATAATGGAAATTAGGGTAAAGCAAATGGGCTTTGAATGTGCAATTGGGCCTCCAATATTCACTTGAATTCGTCACTTTCCAGGCTAAATCGAAGGGACTTAAGTGCATTTTTTGAAGTTGAAATGTGAAAACAAAATGTAGACGACATCGAGAGCTAACTCCTGTCCGAAAATCGACTCAATCGGATAAAGGGTGAATTAGTTATGAATTTTTGAAGTTTCAGCTCAGACAAACTTATTTTGGGCTTCAGTGTCGACTCAGACACGTTCTTCAATAAAAAACTGGTATTGATCGGTGCATAATTTGGTCTCGACTTTTGAAGCAAAGTTGTAGATCTATGAGTCAGGGACCTTGTGTAAAAATATGAGTCCAATCCGATAAAAATTGACCGAGTTATCAATTTTCAAAGTTTCGGCTCAGATGAAATAATATTCAGCATTCAGGATTTTCAGCGTGTCACGCACTCTGAGCAAAAAACGAAGGCCTTTTGAATACCGTTTGAACTCAATACCTTCTGTGAAAATGTAGCCAACTCAATTTGTGAAATTTTGGCGCCGGAACCAGCTCGATACGATGAAAATCGACCAAGTTATGATTTTTTGAACATGACGCAAATAAACTTCTGTCACAAATTTTCTGCACGAAAATACCTGATAAATCCACATTTTTGAAGACCTTCTGATCGAAATTGGCTTCTAGCCGTGAGAGATGAAAACGTAGATAATGTCAAGACGGAATTTTGGCCACCGGAACGGGTTCAAAACGAGTCACGATCTTCAAGTAATGAATTTTTTAGCGCGTAAAAACTGCACTTTCAGCACACTTTTTCACCATATTTCTTCGAGAAAACTCACACATTCGGATACCTTCTTTAAAGAATTGACTCTTGAGCCGAACCTGAATTTGAGAATACGTTATCAGAGATATCTTGGCAAAAGAACACCTGAATATGATGCGTCGGGTTGGGCTTGTGAATTTTTCTTGAAATGTTTTGAGAAATATGGGAGGGCAAATTTTGGGGTACAACAAAGACCAAGAAGAGGAAAGCTGCAGCAGAAGGACCATCTCAGAGGACTCCAAAAGCTACCAAAAAGAAAGGTAATCCTTCCTCTGTTCCTGTTTTAGAATCAATTAATTTATCAACATCTGAAACCATAACTACTCAACTAGAACATCCAACCCCACAAACATTTGAAGACTTTGACATAGGGTTTGATCCATCAGAAACTCTAGGTCTGAATGAAACTCACTCCCTTTCTCATAATCAAAACCCTGAACAAACTCAACCAGGACTTGCCAAAGTTCTGTCTGATATTGATTCATTTGACCAAGACTTTTCAGCTCCCGTACCATAAAATCCAAATTCTCAACTCCATGATAATCCAAACTCTGATACCACACCAGAAATTCCACAACCTCTCTCTCCACAACAAGATAATCCTCATCCCCCATCACCTCAACCTGAACAACAACAACCAGAAGCTCAACCTTCTGAGAATCAATCCTCTGATATCCATGAACCAGAACATCACCATGTTTCAACAAACCAATCTGAAGAACCTATTTCAGATTCTGATACAATCCCAATACCTGGAATCACTGAACCACTTGCCATTCGCATGCCTCTCACCATCCACGACATTCCAGAAATTCCTTCTTCGCTGGAATCCATACCACCAAACTCCCCTACCAGTCCAATCATCATACCTGACTCTCCAACTCCTTCACCCAATAGCAATCCAGCTGACAACGTAAGACTTGTCATTGATCCAATTGCGCTGGAAAGACTAGTTGTTATCTCTCACAAAATTGTCATTCCCAAACCCAAACCAACTGAAACCACATCAGATGTTGGTACAAATTTGTTGATTTTTGAAACAGGGATACAAGAATGGATAAATTCTTTGAGGAATTCTAGTCAAGAGATGATTAATCCTGCTGCCTCTGATTATATATGGACAAAATTCAGAAACTGGGTGAGTTCTGAAACACTAAAGCTAATGGAACAGAGTTATGAACAGGTTCAATGGAACTTCAGTGCTAAGCTAAAGGCTTTTGAAGACCAAGTTATGAGCCATCTGCTCAAGAAAGATATTCTCCCTTTGGATAATGCTCACTGGTCAAAGCATCATCCCTCAGATGAAGTTCAACCAGAATCAGAAAGTCTCTCCCTGACTATTGCTCCTGAAGAGATGATCACAGCAGAGGAAATGGTTCACTGTGAACAAGCTGCAGAATGCCCTGAGAAGCGTCCAACTACTGAAGAATCTCAAGCACCTTCCTCAGTAATGCAAACTCTGGAAGAGTTGAAGAGAGCAAATGCTCTTATCCAGGCAAGGTTGGATAAGCAGGAGGACACAAACAAAGAGATTAAAAGCATCATGGGCAAACAAGAAGAATATAGTACCCAGATCAAGGGCTTGCTGGAAGCTTTCTTCACACGTCTTCCTCCTCCTTCTTAGATTCTTTTCTGTTTTAAATCTGTTTATTTGTAACGCTTAATTTTTTTTACCACTTTTGTTCTGGAACTTATCATTGCTTCTTGTTTTTAATATAATTCAACTATTTTGGATCTGATTATATTTCCTTTTTTGATAACTGACAAAAAGGGGGAGAAAGTAAGATATTTTCAATAACGGTTTACTGAGACAGAAGTCTCAAACATTCTGGACTACTTAACCTCTATCTTCTGAAAAACTTGAACAGGTACGAACTCTGATGAAAGATGCAGTTAAACTCTGATGCTCAAGGATCATAAGGGAAGTAATCAACTCAGGGGGAGTTTCTTCTAAACCTTCTATTCTTTATTTTTAATTGAAAAATCTAGTTTTTGTCATCATCAAAAAGGGGGAGATTGTTATAACATAGTTTGATTCTACAACCCTTGGTTAGAGTTTTGATGATAACGAATACAAAGAATAAATAATAAAATATAAAGAACAAATATGCACCTTAAAAATTATGTTTTATGTATGCAGAAGTTCTGATCATATCAGCATCAGAAGATAAGCCATAAAGTGCTACACGCTGAAGCAATCAGAACATACACTGAAGATTAATGACCATAACATGCGCTTAATCAAAGTAAACTCTGATTCTGAACAAGAACATGCCAATCCAAGTCATCAGTATTCTGAAGCGTCATCAGCAAGTAAGGAGATAAGATTCTGAAGCGTTACTGATCATTCAAGACAGCATCAATTCCAACGGCTTCTTTCAGACAGGATCTTCTCCAAAAGGAAAGTGTGTTAATAAAATTAAACATGCTTTATGATCAACGTCATTCCACTGCATATATAAACAAAGTCATCTTTCAAAACCAACAACGGATTTTTCCATATTACCACTCACGCATGTTCAAAGCTGCAAGCAATTTCATTTACATTTCCAAGCTATAATCCTGTGTAATTTATCACAGTTGTGATAAACAGTTTTTTTAGAAAAACAACAACACACACATCTTGTATAATTATATTGAAACAGTGTCCCTTGAGATTAACCGGACTGTGGTTGTACTCAAGAAGACTTTAACAGTTGTTAAAGTAGCTTTTGTAATCTTGTTGAGATTAGTGAATTAAGACCTCGTTGGAGAGAGGCGAAATCACCTTGACGAGTGGAATGGAATAGTTTGAGATCAAACGAACCAGGATAAAAATACTATTTCATTGAACTATTAATTTCAAGTTTTTCAATTCAACCCCCCCCCCCCCCCCCTTATTGTGTTTTTCACATCTTCACTTTCCACCCAGGCTTTCTATCTACATTGGTCCGATTATATCTATATGAAGAAGTTCTAGCACTTTAGAAGTGGTTTGCTGTTCTAACATTGGGTGTGACATTAAAGTTTGCTTTCCAATTTCACACTCATCACAGACTTTATTTTCTTCAACTTTAACATCTGTAATTCCCTTAATAGCTCCTTTAGATGAAATTTCCTTCATTCCTTTTAGATGAAGGTGTCCAAGTTTTTTGTGCCATAGTTTTATTCTCATCTTCATTGGTTATCAAACATGTGGAAGAATAACCAGTTATTTTAGATTCCCACTGATAACAATTGTCTTTAGACCTAATTCCTTTCATCAGAATATCATATTTCTCATCTTTGACCATACATTTAAATCTTGAGAATTTGACTAACAGTCCTTGGTCACACAATTGACTACTGCTAATAAGATAACAGTTAATTCTTTCACAAGAAGAAAATCTTGTAAAATAGGAGAACCAACACACATCAACTTTCCAACTCCTTCGATTTCACCTTTAAACCCATCACCATATCTGATAGAACTTGTGGAATGAAATTTAATATCCACCAACAACTTTTGAATCCTTATCATATGTCTAGAGAATCCACAATTAAAGTACCAATTTTCACTAGTTGAGTCTCTTAAGAAAGTATGAGCAATAAGGTTAACATCCCTATCTTTAACACTTATTTTTTTTATTACATGATTAGCCTTGGAATAATCTGAATATTTTTTATCTCCATACAATTTTTAACAAAAAGGCTTTATATAACCATACTCACCATAATAATTACATCTCCAAGTTGAAAAATTGGAATTAGTTGGAGTTTCATTAAACTTTCCAGGATGTTGTAACATGTGGCTAGACATGTTGATCATTATTTTCTTTTCAGAAGGAAAGAACTTTTCTACGGTTTTTTTTAATTTATTGATTATCAAAGAAATGATTAACCCCTATATCTTCATCTTTTTTCATCATATTAGCTCCATCTTTCATTCTTCTCAAAGAATTTGTCATGTTATTAAGCTTGCAATTTAAGAGAGTTACCTCACTTTAAAGATGAGAAACAGTACATAGAAGTTTCTTCTTTTCATTCACCAATTCAACTATGATATTTCCCTGTTCTTCCTTTTTCTTAAGACTTTATTCACACCTATCACAAGTATCCTTGTGGGACACATCCAGATCTTCATAGATATCATTCTTATCATAAGCTTCCACTTTATTTGCCCATCTTCCAGAAAGAGCCATCACAAGTTTGGCAGTCTCAGTGTTAAATTTATCTTTTGACTCATTATCATCAAACTAAGATACAATAAAGCCCTTTTTCTGCTTCTTGAGAAAGTTGGGACATTATGGCCTAATATGACCAAAACCTTCATAATCATAACATTGAATGCATTTACTTTGATTGGACTTTTCCTCATTTCTGGTATTTTTATGAAAATCCTCATCATTTCGGATGTCAGATGGAATGTTCCTGACATTTGGTCTTCCTATTCTGTCCATTCTTTTCAGAATTTATTGAATTGCTTTCCAAGTAACACAATGGTACTGGACAATCCTTCATCAGTATCTAGATCAACTTGACCCTCTTCATCTTCAGCATTAGAAACAAAATTTATGCTCTTGTTCTTTTTCTAAGACTTGTCACTAATATCCAATTCAAAAGTTTGAAGTGATCCAACAAGTTCATTAACTCTCATGTTGTTGATGTATTGAGATTCTTTAATAGTTGTTATCTTCATGTCAAATTTCCTAGGTAAAGACCTAACAACCTTTCTAGCAAGCTTTTGTTTTGACATATTTTCTCCCAAGGTACTAGATGCATTTTCTATTTCAAGAACCTTCATATGATAGTCCTAGATGGTCTCATTATCATTCATTTTTAGATTTTCAAATTTAGTAGTGAGATGTTAAAGCCTTCACATTTTTACTTTAGATGTACCTTCATGAGTTGTTTTGAGAATTTCCTAAGCATCCTTGGCTACAGTCCAAGTATGAATCAACCTAAACACATCCTTGTCCACTCCATCGAGTAAACCATTCAAGGATTTGTAGTTTCCAAGAGCTAATTTATCATCTCCTTTAGACCAATCTTATTCTGGTTTTAAATACATATTGCCATCTTTCTCCTTCTTAACAGGATGGTCCCATCCTTTCAAAATAGCCTTCCAAGCTTTGTTGTCCAGGGATTTCAGAAAAGACACCATTCTAACCTTCCACCAGTCATAATTTGAACCATCTATTAGAGGTTGTCTGTTATTGTATCCTCCTTCCTTGTCCATAGTACCAAAAATACTCTCCCTGGAGCTCATGCAATAACCACAACAGGGTGCCTGCTCTGATGCCAATTAAAATATTCTCCCCGGAGCTCACCCAATATTCACCTACGGTTTCTTAAATATGAATGCTTGATATTTTAGGTTTATAAAGTACTCATTTACAGACTCTTGCAGAATGGGCTTGGACTCTTCAAATCAAAACCAATCTTCTGTTTTAAATTAGCTGTAAGATCTTCACACAAAAATAGGAACAAAACTTCAAAGTTTCCTAAAAAATCTCAAAGATCCTTTTTAATGAAACCAAATCAAACTTGCATCGTTCCTAATAAAATCTTCTTGACATGTGGAAATCAGTGAGATATATCTAATAGGATCTCACAAAATAAAATCAAATATGTCAAGAAACATAACAACAACACATGTTGTACAATAGACCAAGATGCCAAGACATCTGGCTCAACATTTGTCCGGTATATACGACAGAAGAACCTGTCATGATAGTTGGTCAAGATGTTGTGACATTTTGCCAACATCAGTTAAGAATCGTGTTTTAGCAAAATTTATGCCAACCATAAAACCATTTATCTACACATAGCATGATATTGAGGAACAAGGATTGATCAAATCTTGGCATAAAAATGATTCAAATCTCATATAAAAAAATTACATGAAAATTAAATCTAAAAATATCAAATAAAAAAAGAAATCCTAAAATATCATAAACATATTTTTGTAATTTTTTAATGTCAAGAGAAAATAAAAATCAAGAAAAATAATGACAAAAATGAAATTAGAAAAATAAAATATGCCAAGGGGTGTCGAACTGAATCAGCAGAAACAACACAAACATGCTATAAGCAAGTATTGGGATCATGAATGGGGGTGTTGAAAACAATAATTCACAGGCCCAATCTAAATCATTCCAAACCTATTTCCATTTTCACATTTTTCTGAATAAACAAAAATCAAATAAAAACAAAACGTGATGGACCAATCACTCACGGACAACAAAAATATTTGAATTCAAAAACGCGTCAAAGCCATCATCGCCTTCCTCACATACTCCGGCCACCCTCCATAGTGTACGATGGTGACTACCTCTGGAAATGAAACCCAATAATCCTACCCCCTAGAAATCAACCCCTGAGTTCAAAAATGATGTCCACTTTGCATAACTCTAACCCTAACTCAAGAATCAAAAGGAAAATCAGAAAACCCTAAAAACTTAAAGTAAAATTAAATACCATACATCATGAATAAATGCACAACATATTATGGGTTTCACTTATCACATTCAAACGAACATTACTGTAAAATGAATGAGCTAAAATGGTGCTTAAATTAATGAAAACAAAGTGATAGAAAACCAATTGTCGCACCACAAAAAAAACACAAAGTCGCCACTGAACTCTATCCTAAAGGAAGGGAAGATATCAAGAGAACCCCAAATAAATGGATAAGATGGTCTTGCGACCAAGAGAAAGAGTATGAAAGTCGGTTACGCGAGGGGAAGGTATTAGTACCCCACACGTCTGTGGTACTCCACATGATCCACTTAAGTTTGCTCTAATCTAAGGGTGTGTAAAAATCTATGTCTAAAGCTTAATGCTAATAGGCAATGCATGTGAAAGAAAATATGGGGAAAAGAAAGAATATTTACAAAAAATTTCTTGCATAGGCCCCGCGACCTAATGCCTACGTATCCCTTTTGAAGAAACCGAGCACCGTAGTTCAGCTCACATATTTTGGTTTGTTGTATTTTTTTACCTTGAAAAATGGTTTTAAAAGAAAAGCCAAGCGGAAAAATGAAGTTTGAATTAGTTGGTGTCTTTTACCTTGAAAAAGGGTTTTTGTAGTATTAGAGTGTTTTGAAGTTGAAAGAAAAAAAAAGAAGTTTTAGTTTTAATGCAAATGCAAAAGAGAAATAAAAAGATCTAAGGAAGACTAGAAAAGTAAGCCTAGAGTTGTCATGCAATGTTGATCCTATAGTTGAGGATAAAATGGAAGTATACCTAGTGTTGACATGCATGGTTTACAACCTAAGGTCTGTCTAAATTCTCTTCCTAAGATTTAATTGAGAAATCCTATGGGAGCATGTAAGCGTCCAATAAAAGGTAAACACACAAAGCTTGAGAAGTATCCACTCACTCAAATAACACACGCCCAACCGAGGTATCATGTCACTAAGGAAGGAAAGTGAGAGGGGTCACGCCTAACCATGATATCGAGTCATCGAGGTAGAACAAGGGAGAAGGGACACCTAACCAAGATATCGGGTAATCAAGGTAGGATAAAGGGAGGCTTAAACCAAATATTGAATCATAGAGGCAAGCAAGAATGGGGAATAGGTAGTTCTTAACCATGATAATACGTCATCATGGGAAGAAGAATAAAGGGTGTCAACTCTTAACCAAGATATCACTTTATCTAGGAAAGAGAAGAATGAGAGTGAATCGTCATAGGCGACTAAACACCTAACAAAGATATCATGTTATCGAGGTAGGAGATATAAGACAATAATGAGATCACATCAAAGTGTCAACGTGCATGGCACACGAGCTAAGGACAAAGCGTGGGGGTTGATTGCGAAATCTTCTCCATTGACCGACTCGATAAAAGAATAACATGATTTATTGCATCGACGTATGACGCGAACTACGAATGACCTATTGACTAGAAATTATGGGGGTCAATTACGAACACTCATCCACTTGCCTTCTCTGAGGACTTATCAAAGGGGAATGGGAATGGGACACCTTCATCGAGGTATTTTGCACAAAAGTAAACACACATAATGGTAGACAAACAAGCACAAGTAGGAATTTTCTTCTATAGATCTTTTAAAACAGCCTTGCCCGCCTAACGCAAGGACTCCAAGAACATACATCTCTAGTCTTACTTCTCATGCAACAGAAAAGCGGTAAATAATCATGCATCTTTATTCCTACTTCTCATGGCATCAGAAAAGCAGTAAACGAATGCAGAAAAGTAAACCAGAAATATACCAAACACATAAGAGTCTGTTATATAGCAGGTACAAGCCAAGAAACCCAAAATACTTTAAGTGAGATAGCATCAATAAACAAACCAAATTAGATACAATATCCAATACAATCATCCAATATTACAATACGAAAATAAATTGAAAGCTATGCGTGCTCGAAGCTAATGTCCTGCACCAAGCAATGCTACACAAGAAAATAGTAAAAAATGGTCAAATGCGCCGCGATGAATCGCCTTATAAAACTTGTACAATGTCACAAGAAGAGTTAGCAAATAATAAGGAATATCAAATGTAACTCAACAATCGACATCACGGCTCGAAATGGCACATTATCATGCATAATGTGAAATCAAACAAGTAACGAAAGCACACAATCAAATATGGGGAAACATGTGTATCATAACATGAATCACATGAAATCTTAGTCTAAATTCAATACAACTCAATACAAATGTGTAACAAATAGCAATACAAGTGCAATGATGCATAAACCAACAATTAAAATGTATTCTGAGCACACTTTACAAACTCAGGGCTGCACCTCTGTCATTTTAATAATTAACCTTAAAAGTGCACCGAAATCGAGCCAACACAACAACAATGTCCAATAATCGACCAAGGGAGTGCAGGCATGTATCATGTGAATATTAAAATTCAATGTACATGTTAGAAGAAAAACCGGACAACATTATATACATACATGAAATTAAACGGAAATTCACATCGGAAACAAGAAAACTCATTATAAATGCTCATGAAATGATCAATTATATGCAAGCAAGTATTAAATGAAAATTGAAGTGACATATGCATGAACGTAAATTCCGGAAAGCATGTTTATCGCACATGAGATGCTTAAAAATATCGATTTAAATCCACCAGAAATAACACAAATGTCAAGCAAACATCGAGTAATGACAAAACATATTCTGGTACATTCTAAACCGCATTTTTTGTGAACTTTTATTTACGGGACAACACCACAACCATTCACGATATCGCTTGAAAACTCAGATTAAAATCAGTAAAGCTCAATGCCAATAGTCAACAAATGACAAATTATGAATGAACATGTACCAAACGCAAATTAAACGCAAAACACAAGCTACTTCCTTATTCCAGGCAGCAACTCATTACTTCGTGAGATAGATTGGAAAACCGAAGTTTAATCGTTAAAACTCCATACCGGTATCACACAATAACCAAAACAATATCGATTATGTGCTAAACAACAATTAAATCATCAATTACAATGCATTCGATTATTCCGGGCAGCATTACGCATGAGTCGACGAACATCAAAAATTAAATTCTAAAATTCATTCGAACATATCGAAAACAATTATCCGACTCATGAAACATCGCATAAAATTCTCAAATAAATTGTAAAGAAATAAATCCATACCGGTACCAATTAAATCCTCCCTCAAGTCAAAAATCATTTTACGCGTCGAAATCAATTTAATGTATCAAGATTCGATTCTAATATGAAAATCAACAATTATGCAAAGGTACCGAATTGGAATCCAATTTTGACATGTTAATTTGGAATTACAAGCAATTTATCGATTTCGACAAGTAAAGCTTCATGATATCCTCAAAAAATTATGAACTCCACATATATGCAACATTCACAATTCAAGAATAAACTTAATCCACAATTCTTAAATAAGCACTTATCATAAAATTAATTATCCTCACAAATGTTTAATTCATCAATTCAACCAATTTCGGATTTGTTCGACATCATTGAAAATCAATTACCAATTAACTCCAAGAATTAAACAAGATTCACTTCATGAAATCAAATAATTCAAGAAAAAGCACTTATGCAAAAAATAAATTATGTAAAGCACTTAAATCAAGAGAATGAGAAATTACCAAATCAAAATCGAAGAGGAGGATGCCGAATCGGAGAAGAAAGTGTGAAGATGGAGGAAGCTAGTGTCGCGAGTTCGCCGCAATGGAGGGAGTAGTTCGCGGCTGGAAGCGACGGTCGGCGGGAATGGTGAGTGACAGAGGTCGCCAGTGAACCAGGGCGCGGTGGTGTCTGGAAGAGAGAGGAATTGGAGAGAGAGAGAGAGAGGGGGGGGGGAATTCTTGGAGGGAACTTTGTCTTTTTGAATTTCTTGAGAGAGAGAGTAGAGAGAGTAATGAGAACTTTGAATGTGAAATTTTGCAAATGAATTGAGTGTTGTGAAAATAGAGAGGCAAAAAAAATATAGTCTTGACAATTCGGCTTTGGTTTGGGTCAAGAGAAATCCCAATCAATTTATTCGCAAAGCTGAATTTTCAGTATCAACAAACGTATTTGAACGAAAAATCCACAAACTCAACAATAATCGGTGCATAATCTCGACGCGAGATCAATAACAAAATCGTAAATGAAAAAATTTGTGATGTCATGCCGAAATAATGGACGTGATACAATAAAAATTGAGTGACTTGTGAATTTTCGAGTGGCAAGAATATTTGACACGGTTGCTGTCTTTTTCAGTAATGCAAAATTTTCCACTGTTCGGTTTGAGAAACGAGCCATGAACCGAAGTCTTTGGAGTTGAATCCCAACTCGAGCTCTGAAGCAATCCTGTATCTAATATAATTTGTGAAATTATTCCGAAAGAACCATCTTGATATGATAAAAATTGAAGAAGTTGTGATTTTTACAATATCGAGAAATGGTGAAATAAAAATCTGGTTCAGCATAATATTTTCTCTGGTTATTCGACATTTCGGGGGTCTTCCTCAAAGAATCAGCCCTCGACCCGAACATACGAAATGAAGATGACATCAAGAAGTATTTTTAGCCTAAAGAACCACTCAAAAATATTGAACCGGGCGGAAGTTAAGAATTTTTGAACGTCTAAAAAATAACGGTTCAGCATACTGTTTCCACTATATTTTCATTGTATCTTTTCAAAGTATCTGCACATTCAGGGATCTTCCTTACCGAATCAGCTTCCGAGCTGAATATACGAACTAAAGATGGTATTAAGACGGTTTTAATTCGTTAAGAACCTCTCTGAAACAATATTCCAATAAGAAATTATAAATTTTTATTACCCGTGAAACGGCAGACTAGCAATTAAATTCAGTACATTGTCTTCAAAGAATTAAAATTCTCGGAGATCTTCTTCACAAAATTAGACTTCTATCTAAATATGATAAATGCTAGGAAAATTAATACGGACTCAACGCTCAAATAATCAATCAAAAATAATGAATCAGACGAAAGTTACGAATTTCCGAACACCCGAGAAACATATAACCAGTCATTAAATTCAAATACTATTTCAGTGAAATCAAATTCTTTGGAGACTTTCTTCATAGAATTGGCTTCTGGTCTGAACAAATGAAATGAATAAAATACTTATACGGTTCCCATGCCTGAGGAACCATTTAAAATGGTATCTCGATTGCATGTTGCGAATTTCTAAGCTCAAACCAGCAAAAAATGTTGTTTTTGGTTTGCATCGTCTCAAATTCACTGAATCACCCGATCCTTCTGCAATTCAGAGTGTGTTGAAATACATGAGATCTTGACATAATGATGGCTTGATTGATTATTGATTTGATAGCTTGCGAAACATGCGAAACACAATTAAACTTTGAAAATCAGAGTTTTCCTTATTGTGCTGCTCGACGGAACAATCTTTTTGTGTGTGTCTTCCAAAAGAAATACTTTGATCCCATGACCATTTATTGATTAATGGTGCATGCGATGTTAGATGACCTAATGAGGAGTATTTATATTAAGGATACGAGATACATAAGCCAGAAGATCCTTATAAAGGGTAGGACAAACTTGGAGCATGACACCAACCAATCAGAGAGAGTCTGATGCCCTTTTCCAATTACTTTCAGAGATGGAAAATAACGCTCACAGTTTCCTTGATGCCTCAAGATGAAGAAAATGTACTTACTTTTCCTTGAGACTTGCTCAATTTCTCAAACCAAGTCCCATTGATTCTTGAAAAAATGAGATTGGGGGAGGGTAAAATGATGAGCATGTAAGCGGATTAGTGCATACAGTAGGAAGTATTTGGTGTATGGATGAAGGTTATAAAGAAAAATCTGAAATAACTTGAGAGAAATGAGAGAACCGAAGGAATCGATTTTGAGAAAAGTGAGTTTTGAAATGGTGATTTTTTGTCTGTGACTGCAATGGCTAGTAACATAGTCTTATAGTGACTAATTTAGGTTAGGGTATATGGTTAGCATAGGATTTGAGGCTTGGACAAGGGTGATCTAGTCAGAAGTTTGAAATGGATGGTGAGATGCATAAGATGCAAAATGAAACTTAAGGGGAAAATGGGAACGTTTTGAGTGGTTTCTAGGGTTGGATGGAGCTTTGATTTTGAGTGGAGGGAATAGTACAAGTAAAAACTTAGTGAACAAAGTTGAAATGTTTTGGTTCAAAAACTAGTTTTGGTAAATCTTGAAAAGATGCTTTATGGTGTGTACCCTTTGTTGCACCATTTATGGCAAGGTTTGGACATTGCCTGGCTTGTAGTGTTGTGCAGAAAAATAGCATGTGATGCAGAACATAATGGAAATGGTACAATGAAAATGGTATGTTATAGGTCACAAAAACAAGGGGCACGAAATTTGGACATGAAAAATGACTTATAATCTGACTTGTAAAACAACTCTACCATGGCAACTTGGTTACAATATAACTATGCTCAATCAACCAAAGTTCTTGCCCTTGGTATCAATGGAAATGTGGGATCATGGAATTAAACTTTGATGTTCAACACTTACTGAGAAACATCATGCATCATGGAGAAATATGCCATCAAAAATCAATATTAGAACTGTCTGACACTTGGAAAATTTTCTAATTGTTAGGCAATTTCCACAACTTTGAGATCTCACTTTGCCATGATCCTTAAATCAATTACGGAATGATTGTGAACTCAAACTCTTCACCATGATGTAGTATGACACGTAATCTTGACTTTCAACCCTTGTTTTCTCAAAATGGATGCTTGAGGAGAAAGTTACAACCTTGAAAAGTCACTACCATGAACATGGAATTTTGACACTTAAATTTTTTCTAAGTTTTTCAATTTGAGTAATTTTCACAAACTTCTTGATTGTCCATGATTTCCTTGATAAAAATCAACCAATAATCATACTTCTGAAATTTTGAATTTAAATGATCCATTTTGACCCAAAAAAACTCTAAAGTCAAAGTTTGACTTTTAGGCATTTGTGTTGACTTTTTAGCAATTGAGTGAAAACTTTCCAATCTTCAATAGATCAAGCTTATTTAACCAATTGAGGAAAATTAATGAATAAAAAAGAAGTATTTGAAACCCTTGAACCATGTCTCAAGCCATGATATCATGTTTTTGTCAAAATTCAACATCAAGCTGACTTTGATCAAAACCCTAATTTGGAGCACATGATGAATTGGAGCTTGATGAACTTGAATTGATGCAAACTTAAACTTGATTATTGATGAGGGGGAATCTCCTAAACATTATGAATGAATAGGAAAGTTTTAGGTATTAAGGAACACACAAAAACCTTATTAACCAACCACTTTAACTTCTTGATTCAACACCCTATCTTGTAAAAGAAACAAAACAAACAAGGCATATTTTTGTATTCTTATGGGGTTAGTGATGCATAAAAGTAAGATGAACACAAAAAGGTGTTTGATGATCTCTTCATAGGAAAACCCAAATATGAGAGGGTAAGAAGCTAACCACAACTTATGATCTTGATGTTATGTAATGATGCAAATAGATGTGGGATCTTAGAGGTAAAAATTAGAGTATAACACAACCAAATCTAGAAAAATATTTAAGTAAAGTATATGAATATTTATCAATCACTAGGATTAATTTTCTCTTCCAAAAAGAAATTTACAAATATATATTAGTGCTCAAGTATTTATGAATGAGGTTGAAACTTTTCTGAATTGATATGTAAGAAAATGCAGAAAAATTCTTAATGAAAATCCAAGTATAAAAATAATTGTTTGAAAATGAAAGAGTAAATGATTTCAAATTGCTGAGGAAGAGGTGTGTTTTGAAATCTGAATATGAGAGTTTTTATAACACTTTAACACCTTTCTAAAAGTGTATAAAATCATGAAAGGATGCAATGATTAAGGGATCAAAAGATGAAAATGTTCATATCATATTTTGAAATGAAAACAGCCACTGCTTCAATGGTAATTGATTACGAGAAAGATTGTAATTGATTACGCTGAAGCGTTGCCTCTTAATTTTTCAAAAAGTTATGGCCGTAATCGATTACCACATATAATGTAATCGATTAAGAAGGGAAAATGGTTTTTCCAGAAACTCATGTATAGCAGGACACGAAGGCGTAATTGATTACCACATATGATGTAATCGATTACAGAAACTGAAACATGAAAAATACTTTAAACAGAAGTATAAAACAAGTTTATAAACTTAGGCAAATTATGTTATACATGCAAGTGAATATTTAGAAGTATTTTGAGCACTAAGATACCAAAATAATATTGCATGTTTATACCTCAATTGTAAAGATCAATCAAGACACCAATGCTAGTCTTCACAAAGATAAGTCTTGAACACTTGATGATATACTTTGACTTTGAAGATTTTTCCATTCTTTTTCCAATCATTTGAATATCACTTTATCTTCATAAAAACAAAATAGATGGAGAGTCTTGTCTTTATAGAAGGATGGCTCCATTATTTTCAATGGCAAGAGGAAGAATAACATATTAAGATTAGACTTTCTGAAATGGGTATGTCATAGACAATTGGGCCATGTTAGCATGAGAAACATTTCTCAGCTAAATAAGCTTGATCTAGTCAGAGGTCTTCCTAATCTGAAGTTTTCTTCATATGCTCTTTGTGAAGCATGTCAGAAAGGAAAGTTTCAAAAACTTCTTTCAAATCAAAGAATGTTATTTCTACCTCTATGCATTTGGAACTTTTGCATATTGACCTTTTTAGACCAGTGAAAAATGCTTTGGTCAATGGGAAGAAATATGGATTAGTAATTGTTAAAGACTATAACAAATGGACATGGGTTAAGTTTCTCAGACACAAAGATGAGTCACATTCTATGTTATCTACCTTCTGTTAACAAGTTAAAAACGAGATGGATTTTAAAATTTTAAAAAAGTCAGAAGTGATCATGGTGGTGACTTTGAAAATAAGCTTTTTGAAAAACTTTTTTCTGAAAGTGGCATTTGCCATGATTTCTCCTGTCCTAGAATTCCACAACAAAATAGAGTTGTAGAGAGGAGGAATAAGACTTTACAAGAAATGGCCAGAACGGTGATCAATGAGACTAACATGGCTAAGCCCTTTTGGGCTGAGGAAGTTAACACAATGTGTTATATTCAGAACCGGATCTATATAAGACCAATTCTGAATAAGACTCCATAAGAATTATGGAAGAACATAAAACCCAACATTTCATATTTTCATCCTTTTAGATGTGATTGTTTTATTCTGAACACTAAGGAAAATCTTAAATAGTTTGAGTCTGAAGCACATAAGTGTTTAATTTTAGGATACTCTGAATGCTCAAAAGGCTATAGAGTATATAACACATAAATACATATTGTTGAAGAATCAATTCATGTTAGATTTGATGATAATCTTTACCCTGAAAAGTCAAAGCTAATTAAAAAGTATGCAGATTTAGAGATCATCTTCTCAGGCTCTAAAGGTGAAGTCGTTGCTAAAGAAACTCAGACAAAGATGATGCTCAATCAGAAGTTGTTGAAGTTTATACTCATATGAGGAAGCACATACAAAGGTCTTCACATTCAGAAGAATTGATTCTGGGTGACAAGACTGAACCAGTCAGAACTAGGTCCTAATTTAAACCTTTGAAAGAGACACTTTTACATTGGGTGTCCCTCATAGAACCAACATCTGTTGATGAAGCGCTTTTGGATACAAATTGGATTCTGTAAATGGAAGAAGAACTCAATCAATTCTTCAAAAATGATTTGTGGGATCTTATGCGTAGACCCAAAGGTACTCATGTTATTGGAACCAAGTGTGTCTTCATAAACAAGTTCAATAAGAAAAGAGAAATGGTAAGAAATAAGGCCAGACTGGTAGCACAAGGTTATAGTCATCAAGAAGGGATTGAATATACATAAACACTTACACTAGTTTCTAGGTTAAAGTATATTCATCTCTTAATTTCTTTTGTTGTTAATCATAACATCATCTTGTATCAGATGGATATTATGAGTGCATTTCTTAATGGTTATACTATGAAGAAGTATATGTACACAAACCTCCTGGTTTTGAAATTAACAAAATTCCAAATTTTGTTTTCAAACTTAAGAAATCATTGTATGGTCTGAAACAAGCTCCTAGAGCATGGTATGAAAGACTAAGCAATTTTATTTTAGAAAATGACTTTACCAAAGGATAGGTAGATACTACTTTGTTTTTAAAACATTCAAAAACGACATTCTAGTGGTTCAAATATATGTAGATGATATTGTATTTGGTTTTACTAATGCTACCTTGTACAAGGATTTTGCTAAGTCTATAAAGGCTGAGTTTAAGATGAGTATGATGGGAGAACTCAAGTTCTTTATAAGACATTGTGATACGGTGGGAGAACTGACTTGAGGTTTTGCGTTTGTGTTCACAAATGTTTCGGTTTAGCAAGAGTCGCCACCGACTTTTTATTTTATCCTAAGGAAAGGTCAAAAAGCACAGGAAAGACCTTTGAGATGTTTTCTTGGGTTCGGGGGGTAGATTATGAAAAGGGAATGTACAAGCACCCTTTTCATCCATGGTTTTTCATGGGCTCTTAGTTACTTGTTTAGATCACTTGCTTTTGCTTTTCAATTGTTTGAAATGGTGCTTTGTGTGTTTAGTTTTGAAAATGCTTTAAAAAATAGGCCATTGTTGTGGCAACATTTGTAATGATTCTTGTTTGAATATGTACAAAGGTGTTTGTCTTTTTGAAAAGATATTTCAATGTTTGAAAGTTTTTTTTTTTGGGAAATGTTTTGAAGTTGTGTTGTGAAGTGTGTTTGAAAATAACAAGGATATTTTGCAAGCTTTTGATCAAGCAACTAAGAGTTATCCACCCTATTTTACTCAAAGATCTTTCCTATATGTTTTTAACCATTTTGACAGTGTTATTTCACCATTGCATTTAGTGAACAACCTTGTATTAGGATGTTAAATGGGACAGCGCAGGTCATCGTGTAGACCATGATAGCAATTATGCTAAGTATCTTTAGCAATTTTCCGAGGGACTGGATCATTTTGTATAGGCAACCAAGATAGCGTCATCGAGGGACTATGATCTTTTGTTTTGTTTTTGTTTCGCCAAAGTACTCAACATGCGTAACATGGCCCATTTTTAAGGCAACAAGTGGATGAAAACCCTAGGGGTGTAAGTGTGCATTGTGTATTGATTTTCATGCATTTAGATCTTGGATTAGGTTATCTAGCGATTGATTTTGGATTTTCGCATACAAACCCTAATCTCTAATCATGGCATATTTGAAAGCATAAAGTGCGAGAATTAAAAGTCTAAGCTGTTACAAAAATATCTGGGGATGGGGGTACAATTATTTACAAATGGGGATGAATCTCACAAGGATAACAATGTCCAAATATCAAGTGTTACAACCAAATCGAATTGTCGCAATTCAATATAAAGCCATAACAAATTATAAAATAGAAAATCAATCACTTATGAAATGCATGTATTTGTTAAAAAAAAGGATAAATAAACTCTATTCTAAAAATTAAGAATTATTATTATTATTCTTTGTATGTGTTTTTTAATTATATGGATAAAAAGTTTAAAGGAAGAAAAAATAATTAAACAAAATTTCTATTATTCTTGTATTTTATTAATGTGTAAAAAAGGGATAATAAAAAGAAAATAATTAAAATAAAACTATTTGAGAAAGTCAAATTTATTTTACAAAATAAAGTTCTAATATATTACTAGTATATCTTTAATAGAACAAAAAAAAGGATAAATTAAGAAAAAGAAAATTAACTAAACTATTTTTTTGGTATTTTCTTAAATGTAACAAATTAGTAAAGATAAATTAAAAAAGTGAAGATTAATTAAAATGATTAATTTAATTTGATAAAAAAAAGGTATTAAATAGAAAAAATAAAATTATAACAAATTAAGAAGAATGGGCTTTAAGGCTTAAAAGGGGATGGCCCAAAAAATAAAAAATATAAAAGAAAAGGAACAAAAGTCAAAATGGAGGTGGGGGTATGCTAGCAATTCAAGTGGGCTTAAGGGATTGGGGCCAGAAAGGACCAGAGGCGAGTTTGTTCACATTTTTGGTTGGGGTTTGAACAAATTAGGGTTTGTTGTGTTTGGGTTTACAGCGGCGCCGCTCTCTCGTTCTTGCTCTTCGTCTTTCTCACTCTCACGCGATTCTGATCTCCCTTGAGCCCTAGACCGCCTGAGCGCTATCCCCACTCTCTATCTTCTTCCTAACATTCAATGGCCTTGGATTGAACGGTATGATTTGTCCTCTTTTTAGGGTTTTACAGTTTTCATTGTTTAAGCTTGCTTTGCATGTTCTAGTTTGATTAACCTATGGTCTTTTATGTGCCTAAAACACAGTAAGGGCTTGAGAAGCATCTTACCTGTGAGATTTTCTGGAAAATGGAGGGAGAGAGGCCAGAGCTGGTAGCGTTCCTGCTGGCTAGAGGCGGAGGAGGGAGGAGATGATGGCCAGGCGCGTTTTTCTGGTATCTCTTTCCTTTGTTGATGATGATACTATTCTGAAACTGTTTTTGAAACTTCTGAAACTCTTTTCCTCTCTCTTTGATATTGAATGTTGATGATGATGGTTGTTCTGAAATCTTTGATTGTTTGTTGTTGGTGAATAATTTACACTGATGATGATGATTGTTGAACTGGATCTGTTGGTTTATGGTCGTTTTTGTTAATGATGACAATAGTTCTGAAACCTGTTAGCTTTGCTTCTGAAACTCTTTTCCTTTCTCTTGCCTTTAAATGATGATTTGTTACTTTTTGTTAATGATGATAGCAGTTCTGAAACCTTGTTTGGCTATTCTTTTCCTTGAATCTGAATGTTGACGTTGATGATAATGAAATGCTTCTGGAACTCTTTTCTTTTCTCTTTGAGTTTGATGATGACAATGGTTCTGAAATTCTGTTTTGGTTGGTTGATTTTGTTGAAACTTGTTGTTGATTTATTGGTATGCCAGCAAGTTTCTTTGCAGATTTGGTAGGCTTTTGTGGCTTGTTTCCAGTTTTGCTAGCTTGCAGCTTGTGTAGTTTTTTGATAGCAGGCTTGGCTATTGGCTTGATGGCAGGTTTGTAGTTTTTGGTTTGCAGTTTGGAGCTGCAGGTTTGGTTGTGGAACTGGTGTACAGTTTGCAGTTTGGCAAGCTTGCAGCATGTGCAGTTTTGCAATGGTTTTGTAGTTTTAGCTTTGGTGGTTTACACAGTTTTGTTGTCACTGGCTTTTGGTGATTTTGGGAGAGTTATAGTTTTGTGGTTGTGTGTTTTGATTTGCAGTTTGGTGATGTTTGAAACTTGAAGGTTTTTGTGGTTGTTTTGTGTAGCTTGATAAGTCTGTACAGGCCTGGCTAGCATGTGCAAGTTTGGAGAGTTTTGTAGTTTTTTTTTACAGGCTTGGCTAGCTTGTGCAGGTTTGGAGAGTTTTGTGGTTTTGACAAAGTGTTTCCCCCCCTCTAAACTGTTATGCAGTTTTGAGTTTTATATCTTTTTGCTTTTTTTTTTGCAGCTTGTGATAGCCTGCTTTGCCAAACTGTACACTTCAAAAAGGTGATATCCTTCTCTCTTTCTCTCTCTATGAAAAAGCATTTTTTGCTTTTCTTAATATTCTGAAAAGTTTGCCTTTGTCTGGAAAATGATGATAGCTATGACAAGCTTTTGGCTTGTGAATTGGTTTATCTTCTGCATTTTCCTGCTATTTACTTTTGGTCTGCTGTACTTTCTGCATTGCATACTTGCTGCATCCAGTTTGCTTCCTTTTTGCATTCAGTTTGCTTCCTTTTTGCATTCAGTTTGCTTTAGTTGCTATGCTTATGTTTGCATAACAGTTTGTCTTATGCTTTGGTTGAGTTGCAATGGTTTAGTTTGCTGACTTTGTTTGGCCTTGTGCTTTAGTACAGTTTTGGCGCCTGTTATGTAATGCATTGTTTGCCTTTGTATGCTTGCTTTGTACAGCATGGCTTATGTTTTGCATTTGAACCAATTGCTTTTGTATTTTTTTACTTTTCTCTTTGTGAACCAAGAAGAGCAATATTCTTGTGATTTGCAAAGATAAAAATAAAAACATGATGAACAATAGCGCTCTGATTCCAAACGGAAAACTTTAATGATGAATTTTTCCTTTCTTTTTCTGTTTGAAAAATTAACTGTACTAATCCTCTTTTCTTTGTTTTTTTTCATGTGAGCATAAATTGGACGGTGACAAAGCAGAAGAAGCTGGAGACTTTGAGCATGGGAGCAATGGAGTTTAGGAGGCTTAGGCTTAGATTAGATAGATTTCCATTAATTGTAACAATTTATTTCCCAAGTACTAAAAGTTCTAAAAACTTACAATATTCAAATAATAAATTATTTTTGTATCAATCATCTGAAAAATCTTTGTGAGGCAAACTGATATCCAATAAAATCTTTTACTGTCTAATAATCTTGCTATTCTTTCTTCAAGTCTTCACTGATTATTTAAGATTCCCAAATCAAAATAATTGAAATTTCATTCCAACAATTCTAATCCAGATAACTTAAATTCCAGGTAATCCAAAAAACTTTGCAGTCTCGTAACCTTGCAACAACATTCCAATCAAAATACGCACTGTGTATTCCAATAAACAAACAAGTATTGCATTCCATTAACAGGCAAACATTTTAACAGATACACATTATCT
Source organism: Vicia faba (assembly GCA_948472305.1). Lineage (NCBI taxonomy): Eukaryota > Viridiplantae > Streptophyta > Magnoliopsida > Fabales > Fabaceae > Vicia > Vicia faba. Next base: position 981,663,913 of record OX451735.1, read on the forward strand.
TGGTTAACCTGGATCAGACAAAACCTGAATATTCCACATGACCATCTCAGTTCTTATTTCAGATAAACAAACCTTGAGAACCATCAATAACCTTTCAGTAAACTTGAAAAAGTGTGAAAACATGCGACAGTTAACTGAACTTCTGAGAATTATGTTTTTTCTGAGAAATGCGAGAGAAAACCCTAATTCTTGATTTACTGCCAGAGAAATGTCTGTTTGATCGATTCCTGAGCAAATCTTGAAAATCTGAGAAAACCCTAGGATTGTGATTTTTCTTGTAAAAAAGGGAGGGCAAATTTTAGGGTACAACAGCTGCCCCTGTTCAATCTTCTTGAACTTGAAGAGTTAGATTGGCAAGTTTTTCGTTCGCGACTCGAAGGTAAAAGAATGATTGGACACTAGAGTGCCCATAAATTTGCACTCGTCAAAGCATAGTTGAGGGAATGGGCTTAAAGATGCCATTTGGAGATGTGACAGAATCTTGTCAGAGATGGGCTTAAAGATGCCATCCAAGGACGTTTGTTGAACTGTATGTTGTAGGTGAAAGAATGAGTATCAGAAAGGTATCCATGTTTGGAACGTCTCTGAGCTGGGGGTCTGAATAAGCAATAGATTAGCATCCGTGTTTGGAAGCACCCGTAAACTGTTTTCAATGATTCTGAATCTGAACAAGCGATAAATTAACATCCATGTTGGGAAGTATTCGTAAACTATTTTCAAAAGTTGAATCTGAACAAGCGATAGATTAGCATCCATGTTTGGAAGCGTTCGTAAACTGTTTTCAATGAGCTGAATCTGAACAAGCGATAGATTAACATCCATGTTGGGAAGCATCCGTAAACTATTTTCATGATTCTGGAGTTTGAACAAGCAATAGATTAACATCCATGTTTGGAAGCACCCGTAAACTGTTTTCAATGAGCTGAATCTGAACAAGCGATAAATTAACATCCATGTTGGGAAGCATCCGTAAACTGTTTTCAATGAGCTGAATCTGAACAAGCGATAGATTAACATCCATGTTGGGAAGCATCCGTACACTGTTTTCATGATTCTGGAGTTGAACAAGCGATAGATTAACATGCATGTTGGGAAGCATCCGTAAACTGTTTTCAATAAGCTGAATCTGAACAAGCGATAGATTAACATCCATGTTGGGAAGCATCTGTAAACTGTTTTCATGATTCTAGAGTTGAACAAGCAATAGATTAACATATGTGTTTGGAAGCACCTGTAAACTGTTTTCAATGAGCTGAATCTGAACAAGCGATAGATTAACATCCATGTTGGGAAGCATTCGTAAATTGTTTTCATGATTCTGTAAGTTGAAGCTTGCTAAAATTATCCTGTGAAGGGCAAAATATTAGCCGAAAAACAAAGTTATGTTACATGAAATGTATGATGCAATATATGTGTTTTATCAATGTTCATGATATATGAATGCAGTGTATGTGCATATAAGCTGATGAGCTGTCTTGCTGAGGAAGATAAATTCTGGATAGTTGGAGATAATAAAATCTTTGACTGCTGTCGGGGAAAATAAATCCTGGACCACTGTTGAAGAGTATGTATGTCTTCAAGTTTTTTAACAACCTCTGTGGGGAGAAGCTATACTGCTGGGGAAATCAGGAGTTTGGGTTGTATGCCAATCTACTGGGAATTCCTGTTTCGTTGTTTGAGGAGAACTCTGTTGGGGAATCTTTGAAAACTCTGTGGGGAATTGAGAACGAGAATCTTCATTCTGCTGGAGTAATTTGTGCTGAGGAGTCAAGAACGAGAATCTTTGATCTACAGGGGATTAAAAACTCTGACAAACTTATGCTGAGAGTAAAGAAGGTTCTGGTCAACTTCACTGGAGAATCAAGGATGAGAATCTTGATTTTGTTGGGGAGTAGAAACTCTGTGGGGAATAGCTATACTGTTGCGGAGTAGCTATTCTGCTGGAAAGTGTGTTCAGGACTCTGGGGAAAATTTTATTCCTGTTCGGAAGAAGTTCAAGGGTTTAGGTTGTATGCCACTTTGAGAATGAGAATCTTCATTCCGTTGGGAATATCAGGAATTCAGGTTGTATTCCACTTTGAGAATGAGAATCTTCATTCCGTTGGGAATATCAGGAATTCAGGTTGTATGCCACTTTGAGAATGAGAATCTTCATTCCGTTGGGAATATCAGGAATTCATGTTGTATGCCACTTTGAGAATGAGAATCTTCATTCTGTTGGGTTAGGAGGTTGGGAGTATACCAATCTACTGGGGAGGCAAGAATGAGAATCTTCATTCAGGCGTTTGGGTCAGGAGGTTGGGAGTATACCAATCTTCTGAGGTTTTAAGGATGAGAATCTTCATTCTGTTAATGATATCAGGAGCTTGGGAGTATGCCAATCTTCTGAGGTTTTAAGGATGAGAATCTCCATTCTTGAGATAAATAGAATTTTAGGAGCTTCAGTTGTCCATTATTCTGCTGGGGCATCATCTCCATTGAATTTTGGGAACCTCGATCGTCTGTTATTCTATTGAGAAATCATCTCTGTTGAATTTTGGGAACCTCGATCGTCCGTTATTCTGTTGAGAAATCATCTCTGTTGAAGATGAAAGTTGGATACACTACTATCTGGTCGTGGTCCAGGCTTCACGATGTATCATACCATTATCTGGTCGAATCCAGGCTTCATGGCATTCAGAGATATCAAGATATTATTTGTTCGAATCCGAGCTTCATAACTTGTATTAAAGATATACCACTATCTGGTCGACTCCAGGCTTCGTAGTATTCTTGGCTGCTATCTGGTCGTAATCCAGGCTTCACAGAAACTTGCTGGGGATTAAACTATTATCCGGTCGAATCCGGGATTCATAGCTTGCATTTAAGAGATACCACTATCTGGTCGTAATCCAGGCTTCGTGATAAACTGGTACTGTTATCCGGTCGTAATCCGGGCTTCACAATATGCTGTAGAGATCAAGATACTATCCGGTCGTACCCGGGCTTTATAACTTGAATTTTGTGAGAATTTGATTGCATTTTTCCTGAAAGATAAAGGTTAGTGGCATGACATATATCAAATAATGACGTTCTCAATATAAATGAGCTTGCGTTGTATGATGTCCTGATGCACGAATGTGTAATGTTTTTCAAGACAACCTCTCGTCGGGGAAAATAAATCCCAAACTGGTGATGGAGAAAAGAGTTGGATTCTTCGTCTCTGATAGTGAAAAATATGGAAGTGAATTAGAACAAATCGTTGAGAGATTTATATGGAACCGCAAAACGCGGAATATCTTTCACTAGAATAAGAATCAGGGAGATCTTAGTGTCGATCTGTCTGAACCAGAGAAGGTCTTGGATTAACTTTGACTCAACTGGATGATGAAGGAATCTTTGACGACTGCTACCCCAAAAAGTGATGAAGGAATCTTTGACGACTAAAACTCCAAAAGGTGATGAAGGAATCTTTGACGACTACTACTCCAAAAAGGTAATGATAACCTTTACTTGCCGATCAATCTGCATATGTTATGAATGTTGTTGAAATGTAATTTGTTTTGGAGAATAAATCCTTGACAAGTGTTGGGGAAATAAACCCATGACCACTGGTCTGCTAGAGAGGTGATGAACTTCTCGAGGATTCTTGAAATTCTTTTCAGAAAGATTTTGGAGAGATTCGTCATTGCCCCTAGTATTAAATGTTTGTGGCACTTCCAGGAAATTTGGACTGCACGTAACCCTCTGATGAGATTGACGTTTAATGCTCCAAGTGATGGAGATAGAGACTTGCCCCAGGCTACTCTGCAATTGAGAGATTTCTTGAAATCTTGACTGGACTGCCCCAGGTTAACTGGACTTTGAAAGATTTGCTGAAATCTTGACTAGACTGCCCCAGGTTTACTGGAAAATGCCATGCCAAGTCCCCTTTGTTGATAGGAGATTTTTGCAAAGGAAGTGTCGTCCCCCTTGAAGTGATTTTGTTCACTGAGAGAGCTTTCGTTCATCGGAACATTCACTGTGTGAACTTATTCACTGTCAAACAAATAGCCATATGCAGGCAATGATATTCAAATAATGCAAAGTTTATGCTCGTCTTGAAATTTTGAAAAATGCGTTTTTTAGCATAAAACTTTTATAAGACAAATTCAACACAAGATTTAGAGCAAAGCCTTACAGGAGTCAGGATACCTTTTGTAACAGTATGCTTTCGAACTAACCCATGCTTCAATTAGGACTTTTGAATGGTTGTAACGTGGCTTGGTTCACGGTTTAAGAAACAAAGGATAAAGGCTCAAAGTATATTTGTACCCACCCGCTCTTCGTGATGTTCTTCAATCCTAAACTCAGTTAATTATGCACTTGAACTCCAAATGAGTCTGAAACGACATTTTTGGTGATGGTTCACACAAGTTGAATTTGTTGGAAGGCAGTCATCATCATTTTTTTGCAACATTTTCCATGTTGTTGAGGATTTGTAATGACCTCTTTCTTTTGATTTGTTATCCCTAATTTTTGCCTGACTGTTCTTATTTTTGAGATTACAGTCAGCGGGATGCCCCAGCTTTCTTAAGCCTCCTTTGTAGGTTTTGGCTCGGTGGGCTTTTTTTTTTAGAGATAATGACTGCCTATGAGATAAGGAACCATCACTGTCTTTTGGTTCTAAAGGAAATTTTGATGTCGTTCGCTGTATTACGAACTGAGAGTTTGCAACTAAACGCGCATTTTGAATTAACTGAGAGACTACCCTTCCCCAGGTTTGATTAAAGGTTTCAATTTGTGTTTAAACAGAAAACTTCTACTTCTTTGGCTCGAAGGGGTTGACTTGGGATTATCTTCCTTATAACTCCAGTGTTTAGGATTTGAAAGAAACGCATGTACATCGTCAGCAAGGTCTGTCCAAAAGCATACTGTATGAGATTATGGCATTGTTTTCGTCATTCTCCCTCTAAAGGCTTGTAACTTTTAGTAAGAGTTAAATTTCATCAAGAAAGTAGAATTATAGTGAAAACGAATGGATGAATTCAAGACAAACATATGTAATGCATTAATGAAACAGAGTTTAACATTAACAGATAATTGTTTGAATAACAAAAGAAATTACAACTTGAAAATTCAAATGAAACCAAAGCCTCTTAGCTCGAACTTGTCATTTCTGGTGGAGAACCTTCAGCGGAAGATTTTCATCTGACCATCTTGTGTGAACTCCAGCGTTGTTTCTTTAACCAGATCTTGAATTTTGTTTTTCAATTCCCAACAGTTATCGGTGTCATGCCCAGGACTGTTGGAATGATACGTACATCTCGTATTTGGATTGTACCCTGGGGAGGATGTTTTGGGACATCGAGGAGGGTCCCTTAATTCAATCAGCTGGACTTCCAACAAGTGTTGTATCACTTGGGATAATGGCATGTTAATCTCATTGGAGTGCTTTTCAGATGTATTTTGCTCATGTCGATTATCCTGGCGATGTTGGTGAGGTTGTTGTTGGGCTTGTGACCCTGAAACAAATTGGGGAGACTTTCCCTTGACTTCTTGTCTCAAAGGAGGTTGAATGATGACTTGGTCCTCAACCCTTGTTATTTTCCCAATTTGGTTACATCCATCCTGATGCATTTTGTTGATGAGGACCTTTAACTCTTCTTGTCCTTGAGCTAGGTTTTGAATAAGAGCCATCTGGCCCACCAGTTGTCCCATCATTTGAATTCTCATTGTTGCCATCTCAATCTGTAGCCCTTCCAACTGATCATTCCTGATGCCTCCTGGATTCCCTAAGACCATTCCCCTTGTGAGGATAGCTTTCACTTCTTCTTTCCCCTTGGACAGGTTCAAGAACATTTATTGAAGTTGAGCATTTTGAGCCTAGATATCCTTGACAGTCTTCTCTAGGGCCATCTCTACTGAAATAAACAGTAGGAAGGTAAGGAGACCTGAAAGGGGAAACCTGTCATGATAAGATGCATGATATGTGGATGCATGTTTTCAAGGATCTCGCGGGGTAAACACAAGAAAATGTTAGAGGTTGAACTTCGATCAACATCTTTGATTGGAGAACTTTGTATTGGTGGATGTCTTTCCACGAGAATCAAGCTCACCATGTCAAGTGGGTCATAGCCCTCGATTCAAGTTGTTGTAATTGATCTTTAATGGCATTTGTTTAGAGGAAAATGAATCCTCTTGCCCTTTGGTAGACGTCTGGTTCAACATGACCCTGCATCAAAAGACCCTCGAGGTCCTTGAAATGGTTATTGAAAATGCTATGGTATGATGTTTATGATGTTATGTACAGATATGCAAAAGTAAGCAAGTGTATATACAAACAGTCATATTCACACAAAGCAGACAAGTCCTTATGCTTGCATGGATTTCATAGGTAAGTACCCTCTTGAAGTTAGTTGGCTCAACCTGTCCTATAAATAGTAACCGGGTTCTAAGGAGCTCAATATCACCGGATTATTTTCTGTGTTCATCGTTTCAGTTTAGCCACTTTACTGGCGACCAAAATATTCCAAGAAAATAATCCTCAATGAGTGTAGTATCGAGTATCTACCAACTTCGGACTGCACCAAAGTCGGTCATCTCACTACATCCTAAAAGGCCAAGTTGGTTAAGTAAGGTTCTAAGAGTTCATTAGTGCTTCATGACATCACTCAGCGGCCTCGTATTCTCTTTTATTGACTCAAAGGCTACCGGTACCCACAAATATGTCGCACTAACGTAGCCACTGCTTCAACCATGTCGGTATACCCTGCACAGTTCCCTCGCAGTTTATTGCTACTTACTTAAAAGGTGCCCCCAAATCCGGGTGTAGGATTTAAAACAAACCCAAACAAGGAACCCAAAAGTAAAGCATACAAAGCATACAAAGCAAACAAGGTAAGCATGTAAAGGCGATCTAAAACCCTAAAGTAACCCCACTTTTAGAATATCCCCAGCAGAGTCGCCAGTTCTGTGATACGGTGGGAGAACTGACTTGAGGTTTTACGTTTGTGTTTGCAAATGTTTCGGTTTAGCAAGAGTCGCCACCGACTTTTTATTTTATCCTAAGGAAAGGTCAAAAAGCACAGGAAAGACCTTTGAGATGTTTTCTTGGGTTCGGGGGGTAGATTATGAAAAGGGAAGGTGCAAGCACCCTTTTCATCCATGGTTTTCCATGGGCTCTTAGTTACTTGTTTAGATCACTTGTTTTTGCTTTTCAATTGTTTGAAATGGTGTTTTGTGTGTGTGGTTTTGAAAATGCTTTAAAAAAGAAGCCATTGTTGTGGCAACCTTTGTAATTATTCTTGTTTGAATATATACAAAGGTGTTTGTATTTTTGAAAAGATATTTCAATGTTTGAAAGTTTGTTTTTTTTTCTTTTCTGGGAAATGTTTTGAAGTTGTGTTGTGAAGTATGTTTGAAAATAACAAGGATGTTTTGCAAGCTTTTGATCAAGCAACTAAGAGTTATCCACCCTATTTTACTCAAAGATCTTTCCTATATGTTTTTAACCCTTTTGACAGTGTTATTTCACCATTGCATTTGGTGAACAACCTTGTATTAGGATGTTAAATGGGACAGGCGCGGGTCATCGTGTACACCATGATAGCAATTGTGCTAAGTATCTTTAGCAATTTTCCGAGGGACTGGATCATTTTGTATAGGCAACCAAGATAGCGTCATCGAGGGACTATGATCTTTTGTTTTGTTTTTGTTTCGCCAAAGTACTCAACATGCGTAACATGGCCCATTTTTAAGGCAACAAGTGGATGAAAATCCTAGGGGTGTAAGTGTGCATTGTGTATTGATTTTCATGCATTTAGATCTTGGATTAGGTTATCTAGCGATTGATTTTGGATTTTCGCATACAAACCCTAATCTCTAATCATGGCATATTTGAAAGCATAAAGTGCGAGAAATAAAAGTCTAAGCTATTACAAAAATATTCGGGGATGGGGGTACAATTATTTACAAATGGGGATGAATCTCACAAGGATAACAATGTCCAAATATCAAGTGTTACAACTAAATCGAATTGTCGCAATTCAATATAAAGCCATAAAAAATTATAAAATAGAAAATCAATCACTTATGAAATGCATGTATTTGTTAAAAAAAAAGGATAAATAAACTCTATTCTAAAAATTAAGAATTATTATTATTATTCTTTGTATGTGTTTTTTAATTATATGGATAAAAAGTTTAAAGGAAGAAAAATTAATTAAACAAAATTTCTATTATTATTGTATTTTATTAATGTGTAAAAAAGGGATAATAAAAAGAAAATAATTAAAATAAAACTATTTGAGAAAGTTAAATTTATTTTACAAAATAAAGTTCTAATATATTACTAGTATATCTTTAATAGAACAAAAAAAGGATAAATTAAGAAAATGAAAATTAACTAAACTATTTTTTTGGTATTTTCTTAAATGTAACAAATTAGTAAAGATAAATTAAAAAAGTGAAGATTAATTAAAATGATTAATTTAATTTGATAAAAAAAAGGTATTAAAAAGAAAAAAGAAAATTATAACAAATTAATAAGAATGGGCTTTAAGGCTTAAAAGGGGATGGCCTAAAAAATAAAAAATATAAAAGAAAAGGAACAAAAGTTAGAATGGAGGTGGGAGTATGCTAGAAATTCAAGTGGGCTTAAGGGATTGGGGCCAGAAAGGCCCAGAGGCGAGTTTGTTCACATTTTTGGTTGGGGTTTGAACAAATTAGGGTTTGTTGTGTTTAGCTTTACAGCGGCGCCGCTCTCTCGTTCTTGCTCTTCGTCTTTCTCACTCTCACGCGATTCTGATCTCCCTTAAGCCCTAGGCCACTGGAGTTCTATCCCCACTCTCTATCTTCTTCCTAACATTCAAGGGCCTTGGATTGAATGGTATGATTTGTCCTCTTTTTAGGGTTTTACAGTTTTCATTGTTTAAGCTTGCTTTGCATGTTCTAGTTTGATTAACCTATGGTCTTTTATGTGCCTAAAACACAGTAAGGGCTTGAGAAGCATCTTACCTGTGAGATTTTCTATAAAATGGAGGGAGAGAGGCCGGAGCTGGTGGCGTTCGTGGTGGCTAGAGGCGGAGGAGGGAGGAGATGATGGCCAGGCGCGCTTTTCTGGTATCTATTTCCTTTATTGATGATTATACTATTCTGAAACTGGTTTTGAAACTTCTGAAACTATTTTCCTCTCTTTTTGATATTGAATGTTGATGATGATGGTTGTTCTGAAATCTTTGATTATTTGTTGTTGGTGAATGATTTACACTGATGATGATGATTGTTGAACTGGATCTGTTGGTTTATGGTTGTTTTTGTTAATGATGACAATAGTTCTGAAACTTGTTGCCTTTGCTTCTGAAACTCTTTTCCTTTCTTTTGCCTTTGAATGATGATTTGTTGCTTTTTGTTAATGATGATAGCAGTTCTGAAACCTTTTTTGGCTATTCTTTTCCTTGAATCTGAATGTTGATGTTGATGATAATGAAATGCTTCTAGAACTCTTTTCTTTTCTCTTTGAGTTTGATGATGACAATGGTTCTGAAATTCCGTTTTGGTTGGTTGATTTTGTTGAAACATGTTGTTGATTTATTGGTATGCCAGCAAGTTTCTTTGCAGATTTAGTAGGCTTTTGTGGCTTGTTTCTAGTTTTGCTAGCTTGCAGCTTGTGTAGTTTTTTGATAGCAGGCTTGGCTGTTAGCTTGATGGAAGGTTTGTAGTTTTTGGTTTGCAGTTTGGAACTGCAGGTTTGGTTATGGAACTGGTGTACAGTTTGCAGTTTGGCAAGCTTGCAGCCTGTGCAGTTTTGCAATGGTTTTGTAGTTTTAGCTTTGGTGGTTTACACAGTTTTGCTGTCACATGCTTTTGGTGATTTTGGGAGAGTTATAGTTTTATGGTTGTGTGTTTTGATTTGTAGTTTGGTGATGTTTGAAACTTGCAGGTTTTTGTGGTTGTTTTGTGTAGCTTGATAAGTTTGTACAAGCCTGGCTAGCTTGTGCAAGTTTGGAGAGTTTTGTATTTTTTTACAGGCTTGGTTAGCTTGTGCAGGTTTGGAGAGTTTTGTGGTTTTGACAAAGTGTTCCCCCCCCCCTCTAAATTGTTATGCAGTTTGGAGTTTTATATCTTTTTGCTTTTTTGTTTGCAACTTGTGATAGCCTGCTTTTCCAAACTGTACACTTCAAAAAGGTGATATCCTTCTCTCTTTCTCTCTCTATGAAAAAGCATTTTTTGCTTTTCTTAATATTCTGAAAAGTTTGCCTTTGTCTGGAAAATGATGATAGCTATGACAAGCTTTTGGCTTGTGAATTGGTTTATCTTCCATATTTTCCTGTTGTTTACTTTTGGCCTGCTGTACTTTCTGCATTGCATACTTGCTGCATCTAGTTTGCTTCCTTTTTGCATTCAGTTTGCTTCCTTTTTGCATTCAGTTTGCTTTAGTTGCTATGCTTATGTTTGCATAACAGTTTGTCTTATGCTTTGGTTGAGTTGCAATGGTTTAGTTTGCTGACTTTGTTTGGCCTTGTGCTTTAGTACAATTTTGGTGCCTGTTATGTAATGCATTGTTTGCCTTTGTATGCTAGCTTTTTATGCTTTCTTTGTACAGCATGGCCTATGTTTTGCATTTGAACCAATTGATTTTGTATTTTTTTACTTTTCTCTTTGTGAACCAAGAAGAGCAATCTTCTTGTGATTTGCAAAGAGAAAAATAAAAACATGATGAACAATAACGCTCTGATTCCAGACAGCAAACTTTAATGATGAATTTTTCCTTTCTTTTTCTGTTTGAAAAATTAATTGTACTAATTCTCTTTTCTTTGTTTTTTTTCATGTGAGCGTAAATTGGACGGTGACAAAGCATAAGAAGCCGAAGACTTTGAGCATGGGAGCAATGGAGTTTAGGAGGCTTAGGCTTAGATTAGATAGATTTCCATTAATTGTAGCAATTTATTTTCCCAAGTACTATAAGTTGTAAAAACTTACAATATTCAAATAATTAATTTTTTTGTATCAATCATCTGAAAAATCTTTGTGAGGCAAACTGATATCCAACAAAATCTTTTACTGTCTAATAATCTTGCCATTCTTTCTTCAAGTCTTCACTGATTATTTAAGATTCCCAAATCAAAATAATTGAAATTGCATTCCAATAATTCTAATCCAGATAACTTAAATTCCAAGTAATCCAAAAAACTTTGCAGTCTTGTAACCTTGCAACAGCATTCCAATCAAAATACGCATTGTGTATTCCAATAAACAAGCAAGCATTTCATTAAATTAACAGGAAAATATTTTAACAGACGCACATTATCTTGGTTAACCTGGATCAGACAAAACCTGACTATTCCACATGACCATCTCAGTTCTTATTTCAGATAACCAAACCTTAAGAACCATCAGTAACCTTTTAGTAAACTTGAAAAAGTGTGAAAACATGCGACAGTTAACTGAACTTCTGAGAATTATGTTTTTTCTGAGAAATGCGAGAGAAAACCCTAATTCTTGATTTACTTCCAGAGAAATGTCTGTTTGATCGATTCCTGAGCAAATCTTGAAAATCTGAGAAAACCCTAGGATTGTTATTTTTCTTGTAAAAAAGGGAGGGCAAATTTTGGGGTACAACAGACATCAACAAAAACCCAAAAGAGACTTGAAATCTCCAAAGGTTTGAGCTCTAAAAGTTTGACTAATTTTGGTAAAACTAGATGTTGAACCAGATGTCTTATTATGATCATTCAACATCTTGTCTGGTATAACTGGATGTTCGGATTCTGTGAGTGGGTTACAAATATGGATCATTATGGAAATATTTGGTAACCATATATTGTGTTCAAGATGAAGAACGCATAAGTGTTGAACTAACATGTCTCATCGTTAGAGAGACATGTCGAATGAAGATGTCCTATGAAGAGCCATTCGACATCGCGCCTGTGCCCAATTGGAAAGTTGGATTTAATTGATATATTTCATGTGCGGAATATTTTGGGAATATTATGTTATCCTATATGACGCACACTTTGAAGATTGAAGAGATTCGAGCTGAATTTTAGAAGATTTTTTAGTTTCTAATTATGGAGATAATCAAGGAAACTAATGATTGAATTCCCATGACTTAGGAGATATTTTTGTGTATTTTCTACAATAGATTAGCTGTTGTTCTGAAGCCCAAATCCAGTACCTTAAAGATTATAAAAGGGATACTTGGTTCTAGGGAAAATTAAATAAACAAAGTGTATAAAAGTTAAGAGTAATATAAGGGTTTAGGGTTTTGAAAGCGGTGTACTTTCTTGGGTTGTAAGTCACCCTTTATATCGATTTGATACATTATGGTAAACATAATTTTATGCAGATTCAGAAGCATGTGGGGTAATAAATCATGTATTGTTCTTGGATAAAGCTTTGAAGAAAATCCAAGTATGTTTATTAGTCAAGAGTCTTGACTGAACTGGTTGTAATCGATAGAAATATCACTGAGGTGATTTAGGAAGTGAGATGTCGATTTCTCATATTTAGGGAGAACCTAGGTATAAGTTGCATTGGGTAGGGATTAGGTGAGAAGTTATAAATGGGGTAGTTTAGCTTTAACCTAATACTGGTGATAGTGGACTTCCTTCCTGGCTTGGTAGCCCCCAGAGTAGGTGTTGTTGTACACCGAACAAGGTCATCATATTTGTGTGTTACTATCTATATGTTTTATTCAGTTTTGTTTTTGATTGATTAACATGTCATATAAGATGTTGGGAAACTTGTTACGATTCTAGAATGATAAGTCCTGTATCAATCTGTTGTTTCTGTCCATGAGTTAAAACATGTGTGATCTGTACACCAGAATTTCAATTGGTATCAGAGCAGGCATCATGTCTGTTTCTAGATGAGATCACAGAAGATACTTTCTGGTTCATGGACTTGAAGGAACAATGTGTTGTTTGTAGCTTTGATGGTGAGTTGTCGTGTTAGGTTTGATTTATTTTCAAACCTATGTTGTTCTGTTAGAACCTGAATTGTGGTGTTTGTGTACAAGGGTGATTAAGCCGCGCCTGAAGGTTGCTGAGGAGTTTTTGTTTGTTTTGCTGCATCTGTTAGAAAACTCATGTTGGTTCCTAGTGTATCTGGTGTTGAAGTTGTAGGGAGGTTTTCCCTTGCAATACAATAAGGAAGAGCCTTGTGATATGTTCCTATCTGAAGGTGTATCCTGTATTGTATTGATACTTTGAGGTTGTTTCAACCAGCCTGCTAAAGTTTCCAAAGATACTTGAGGCTTATCTCAAGTCAACTCGTAAAGGCACTTTTAAGTGAGTTTGCTGAAAAGAGATCTAAAGAAAGTTAGAAGAAAATTATTTTTCCTTTTAAACCTAAAAGGCCAATCTCTAGAATTTTTCAAAGGATCTCTTGGTGTGTTCCTTGGAATGATGTTCTATCAAATGTTAGAACATCATGTCGACAAGTTGTGCACAACTCTGTTGGCTAAAGGAATGGCATTTTAGATGCTTTGGGTTCTAAACAAATGTGTGTTGAGCACATATGTTTCGAACCTTCTCTTGATATGGAAGATGAGGAATCTTGGTTATGTGTCTAAGAAGGTCCCGTTCTAGAAACAGATCTTACATATGTGTGTTGGTCAAGAGTTGATCAACATTTTTACTCCCTGGGTCAGTTTATTTATGATCAAAGGATATCAGAGTGAAAGAGTTGATCCTAAATAGGAGATTTATTTTCTCAATCAGGTTCTTCATATGGGGATGTCAAGTTCAAATGTTGAGGCCATTCTCTCTGACATCTGAAAGATTCTTCTGATCTAGAGAAGTCAGATTTGTGACTATTCTAATGGAATAGTTTATGCCTGAGTTGGAGAAGAGAACGTTAAGCAGATGACTTATGGATGTTTCTCTCGAATGGAATGGAGGTTGTTTACTCAAAATTGACATTATTATCAAGTCTATGAGAACACGAAAATCTTGTTCTAGTGTAGTGGAAAACACATCCAAGGGGTTGTATGCAATGGAGTTGTGTCAACCTGAGTTGAGGGAGATTAACTCTCAGTTGTGATGTGTATTATTCAAGTGGTTGAGAGTTGTCTGTGTTGTTGAAGTTTTCTTCTAATTGTGAAGAGACAATATTATTGGCTGTTTAATTGTAGGGGACTGTTTCTTTGGTAAAAGTATGCATCTGATTGATGTCAAATACTCTGACGAGAGCTGTGTATTTGTATGATGTGTTGATGCAGAAAGTATATGAGAATAGTATTTATGGTGCCTCTTGATCTGGTCTTGAAGATTATTGGTATGTGAATGAGTACATGTGTGATTTCTTTGGAGTTCCTGTAAGAGTTATGATTAAGTCCTTGATGTCTAAATTGGTGTTGGAACATCATTTTAGTTGGTTTCTTCTCCAGCTGGAGAAGGTTTCTTTGTTCAAGGTGGAGCGTAAGGTCAATTCATTGATCTAGTATGGAGTGGTATGTGTGCTGTGTATCTATCATGACTGTCTGGCATGATGAAGAATCCACTTACGCTAAGTGGTGTGTAGAAGAGGGATGTCAGACATAATGTTCTACCTAGTGTGAGAAGGTAGTATTATATATTGTCTGTAATTTTCAGAAGGAACTATGAATTAAGGAGCTTGAGGAAATTCTCTCTGGATGATGTTGTGCATTTAACTAATGGCAAATATCTTGATGGGAGCTGGATATTTGTTGATGAGTGTATGCAAGCCTACCATCTTAACTCTTTGTTTCAGAGAATATGTAAGAGTTTATTCAAGTATTTTTTATGACTGGTATACTCTAAACTTGAGAAGAGTTAACCCCGTCAAATGTTTGGACATCTAAGAAAAATTGTGATCCAGATGTGCATGTGACTGATGGTAAATATATTGACGAGATCTATGTATTTGACTGATGTGTCTATGCAAGTTTGCAATCTGAGCACTATAATTCAAAAATTGTATGAGAGTTTACTTCTCTTCGTGGTTCTCTGATGTTTGCTAAGATCTCTGTGTTGAAGATCCTTCTAAGATGTTTCAAATAACCATATTTATTTGTGTGCTAAAGGGAAGATATGTTCAAACATGAATTTAACGAATGTGAGTCAGTTTCTCTTCATAGCTGATCCATCCGATGGTATGAAGGACTGTACAAAAGTCTAAAAGACAGAAGGCTGAAGGATGAGCTGGTTAATTTTGTTCCTCATTGCTAATAGAGACTGTCTCTGGTGAAATATCATGAGAAGTATGGAAGGTTATTTCTCGCAGTGGTCTTGTATCTCCTACTATGGTTCTTATAATCATGATGTTGCACCTGTGAATTATGCGCTAATGTTGTTAGAATGTTGTAACATCATGATTATTTGAAAGATGAATTAACATTCATATATCGGTTCAGAAGTGCTTCATGCAGCCACGATGATGAATGATGTTCTATAAGATGTTATGACATCCTTACTTATGTGTGAACTTGATAAGCTCATAGTTGTCTATTACTGTGAAGTTTCTTATATCTCAAGTTTTACTCTCGAGGAGGAGAAAGATTTCTAAAATGCAAGGGAGCATGGTTAAAGACAGCTGGTACAGAAGATTCATTTAATATGGAGGTTTGTCTTCACAAGAGTATGAATGTGTTCAGTAGGGAAAACTTGATGAAAGCTTACGTCCTAGTCAAGCTTGTGGATCTCTGGTGAGATTGGGATGTCAGACAAATATCATGACTATATCACAGGGGTATACTCTTAAAAGAGCATGTGTGGCTCTAGACATGTGAAGATTATATAATCGTGTGGACACGTGCCTCTTGGGCTTACTACGCAGAACACTAACTTTAATGGGAGAATTCATTTTTCTCTATATCATAGAGTGTGCAGATATCCCCATGAAACATCATTTCTGGTTGGTAAAGAAGCCTTATTCAAAGACTATCACCTGATTAGATGTCAGGATATTAGGCAGGACTTGTTCCCCTATAACTTACAAGGAAATAATATAGATGGTGCAATCTATACACGTCATGAGGGAGTGTAAAGCGTGCTTGTTGAATATGCATGTGATGTTATTGGAAATAACTCTTCCCAGAAAATTGTGTTCAGAATCAATAAAGGCAGTCAAAACCTGTTTTGGAAAGTGCATTTGCTTTTGGTTATTTTCCTCAAATAACATTATTGACCAAGACCACTGACTCAGTCTAAAATTAGTAATCCTTATTCCATTACTTGGGTATTTATTAAGGTCATTCATTCTCCTTCTCTCACATTGTAGTTGTTTGATATTTACATAAGTTCTTATGGCTTTTGTTTGGGTATGGGTAAACACCTTTTGAGCTCTGGTTTTGTGAGGGATTTGTTTGTCAATTTTTGGCCAAAAAGGGGGAAGATTTGTATTGTTCAGATGTTGTTAAGTCTGAGGTCTGTATTTGCAATTGCTTTGAAAATATGTTGAATAGAATGTCTTATTCTAGTATGGTATTATTTAGTGCTTTTGTGTCATGTGATCTGAGTTATGAACACAGTTATGTCTTGTGTTCTTGTGTCCAAAGATTTGAGCTCTAAAATTTGACTAATTTTGGTAAAACTAGATATTGAATAAGATGTCTTATTATGATCATTCGACATCTTGTCTTGTATAACTGGATGTTTGGATTCTGTGTGTGGGTTATAAATATGGATCATTCTGGAAATATTTGCTAACCATATGTTGTAGTCAAGATAAAGAACTCAGAAGTGTTGAAATAACATGTCTCATCATCAGAGAGACATGTCAAAGAAGATGTCCTATGAAGAGTCATTTGACATCGCGCATGTGACCAACTGGAAAGTTGGATTTAATTGATATATTTCATGTGCAGAATATTCTGAGAATATTATGTTATCCTATGTGATGCACACTTTGAAGATTGAAGATATTTTAGCTGAATTTTAGAAGATTATTTAGTTTCTAATTATGGAGATAATCAAGGAAACTAATGATTGAAGTCCTATGATTTAGGAGATATTTTTTCTGATTTTCTGCAATAGATCAACTGCTATTTTGAAGCCTAAATACAGTACCTTGAAGATTATAAAAGGAAGACTTAGTTCTAGGGAAAATTAACTAAACCAATTGTATCCAAGTTAAGAGTAAAATAAGGGTTTAGGGTTTTGAAAGTCATGTACTTTCTTGGGTTGTAAGTCACCCTTTGTATCAATTTGATACATTATGGTAGACATAATTTTATGCCGATTCAGAAGCCTGTAGGTAATGAATCATATTTTATTCTTGGATGAATCTTTAAAGAAAATCTAAGTATGTTTGTTATTCAAGAGTCTTAATTGAACTGGTTGTAGTCGATAGAAATATCATTGAGGTGATTTAGGAAGTGAGATGTAGATTTCTCATATTTAGGAAGAACCTAGGTATAAGTTGCATTGGGTAGGGATTAGGCGAGAAGTTGTAAACGAGGGAGTTTAGCTTTGATCTAATATTGCTAATAGTGGAATTCCTTCCTGTCTTGGTAGCCCCCAGAGTAGGTGTCGTTGTACACCGAACATGGTCATCATATTTGTGTGTTACTATCTTTATGTTCTGTTCAGTTTTGTTTTTGATTGATTAACATGCCGTATAAGAAGTTGGAACATCTGTTACAATTCTTGACTGATGAGTTCTATATCAGTCTGTTGTTTCTGTCCATGAGTATTTTGCAGAGATCAATGTCTCAACATGTGTAATCTGTACACCAGAATTTTAAGACTTATATCCATTAGAGCAAGTACATCAAAGAACTTCTGAAGAAGTTTGACATGTTAGAATGCAAGACAACCAAAATTTCAATGCGTCATATGTTTATTCTAGAGAAGGATGAGGTAAGAAATAAGGTAGATCAGAAATTATACATAGGTATGATAGATTCTCTATTATATTTAACTGCTTCTAGACCTGACATAATATTCAAAGTCTGCTTATGTGCTCGCTTCTAATCAGATCCTAGAGAATCACACTTAACAGTTGTTAAAAGGATTTTTTTAGTCATCTTAAAGGTACTACTAACCTTGGTTTGTGTTATAGAAAATCAAGTGAGTATAAGTTAGTAGGTTATTGTGATGCTCATTACATTGGAGATAGACTAGAGAGAAAAATAACTTCTGGAAGTTATTAGTGTTTGGGAGATAATTTGATCTCATGGTCCAATAAGAGGCAATCAACAATTGTACTGTCAACCGCAAAGGCTGGGTATATTGAAGCTTTTGGATGCAGCACTCAGATCCTCTGAATGAAAAGCCAGCTAGAAGATTATCATATATATATATATATATATATATATATATATATATATATATATATATATATATATATATATATATATATATATATATATATATATATATATATATATATATATATATATATATATATATATATATATATATATATATATATATATATATATATATATATATATATATATATATATATATATATATATATATATATATATATATATATATATATATATATATATATATATATATGAGAGTAACGTTCCTATTATTTGTGACAATACTTCTTCTATATGTTTATCTAATAACCAAATTTTACATTCTAAAGCTAAGCATTTTGAGATTAAACATCACTTTATACGAGAATATGTTTAAAAGGGAATTTTAAACTTAAAATTCATTGATATAGACCATTAATGGGCTGATATCTTTACAAAACCCCTTGCTGAAGATAGAGTTGTTTTCATTCTGAAAAACTTAAAAATGGTGCTTTGTCCAGAATATAAAAGATGGAAATCTCATAATGATTATTTCTCATAATGATAAATTGAGACTGTTGTACCCCAAAATTTGCCCTCGCATTTTTTTTCAAGACATCTCAGCTTCAGGCATTTCCTGACTTTTCAAACTGGCCCAAGAATCGGACAAACGGACTTTTCTCGTCAGTCAAACAAAAATTAGGGTTTCATTGATTTTTCAGGGCTCTGGATTTTCTCACACAGTTGGCTTAGGGTTTTGGTTAACTTTGACTCAATTTTGATCAGGTGGACGTTCTTTGTCATTTAATCAGAAATTAAGGTTTTATGGGCATATTCTCAGAAAGATTAAAATTCCACAGCACTTTGCAAGATATTCCAAGATTCGGGTTGAATTCGCTCTGTTTTGATTTAATCAGTAAAAGAGGCAGTTGGTTTGAATTCACGTTGGTTTGAGCCAGTCAAAAGAAATATGCAGTTTGGATTTACAGTGCTTGGTAAGAAATCAGTAAAAAAAGGATTGCATCTGATCAGTTATTGCGTTTAACTGTACGTTGCTTTGGATGATGGAGACGTCAAGTTCATTTATTTTGATCAACGAAGAATCAATGTTTAATTGATTATTTATGGTTCTAAGAATTAAATATCTGGAATTTAATTTTCATTTATTTTAATTTAAGGAACCATGAATAATAAGTAAATAATTGAAAAGGAATTGAAAAGAATTAAATGAATCAATAGAATTTTTATTTCATATTTAATATTTGTTACAATTATTATTTGGATACAAGTATTTATTTACGAAGTATTTAAAATAATAATAGTTTACAATAATTAAATTGAAAATAAAAACTATCCTATTTTTTCTAAACATTTTTCTAAGTCCCTAATTCTTCACTTCGCTCCGTTGCTCCATTTTTCACCTGCAAAAGAAAAAAGAGAAAAGTCAAAAAGCAGATAAAATAAATAAAGACAGATAAATTGCAGTCATCATTAAAGGCCACTGATTGGGATCAGTTGACCCTCTCTGCAAATCACGGGATTTCTCCCGGTTCACAAAGAGGGAAGAATTTTATTTGATCATGAATGCAAAGTTGAGAAAAAATGCAAAGTGCCAAACTACATAAATTCAAAAATCTCAAGCAAACTGCACTGTTCAAACCCAACTGAAAAGAAAATCCAATTTGCAACTTTATGTCAAAATGCAAAGTGTAAAACTTGCTGCCAAATGCCAAAAGGTACAAGTTATTGCACAAAGCTGTCAAAGAGGAGATAAAATATGCAGAGGAAGTCTTTATGCAAGTCAAATTTTCTTTCATCATTTCCCAACAAGTAGCCTTTTCAGAAAGTACACAAGGAAAACAGTTTAATATTCTTTGAAGTGTACCAAAGAGAGAGAAAGAAAAGAGGAGAAGTGTGGGCTTACTGTTTGGCTTTAGGCATAAGGAAAATACAGAAAATAAAACTGCAATAAAACAGTAAGGCAAAAGGCTAAAAGAAGCATTATATCAGTGCTACTCAAATTAGACAGAAGTACACAGCAGGATTAATCACCAAAACAGAAAAATGCCAAAAACCTTGCAAATCTGCCCAGTAACTTGGTTCAAGAAGAGATGCCAAAGTTTGAAAAAGTCTTAGGCGCCAAAAGACCAAGAGGCTGGAAGGCAAAAGAAACAAATATAAAATTGCAACAGCAGGGATAACAAAAAAAAGATATATAGAGATTAACTGCATAAACAACGAAAAAAAAAAGAAGAGACCACTGAGCTTCAAAAAACCTGATTGAGCCATAATACCAATATCACCAAAATACAAACACATAACCTCAAACCTCAAACCAGTCCAGAACCTCAAGCCTGAAACCAGTTCAAGCTTCACCTGAACAACCATACCAGCATAACCTCAAAGGCCTTACCACTTGCAAAACCTAAACTACCCAACCTGCCTGAAGCAAACTTACCTGCTACCTCAAGCAATAACCATAACCTACTAAGCCTCAAGCATGATACCTGCTAAGGCCATCAACCAGAAATAAAACCATACCCCTGTCAAACACTAAACCTGCCTAAGCTTTGGAGCAAGCCTAGCCTGAAGCATAATAAACCAGCTGAAGCAAGCATCAGCATCAGGTCCTAACCTCAAGCCTGAATCATGTCCTAACCTCAAGCCTGAATCAGTCCAAACCAAAAGCCTAATCATCACAAAACCTGCATTAGTTAGGCTTCAAAACCAGTTACCAACCAAAAGCCTAATCATCACAAAACCTGCATTAGTTAGGCTTCAAAACCAGTTACCAACCAAAAGTCTCGAACCAAGCCCTAGCATGAAGCAAACAAAAACTGCTACTGCATTTACCAAGTCCTGACCTGAAGCAAATAACCAGTCAAGACCTCAAGCCCTCAGAACTTGAAGAGTTCATCACAGGGACATTCATAAACAATCCAAAAGCATTCAATTCAAAACCAACATAAGCAAGCATACAACGAAAGCTCAAGGCAACTGCAAGAGGAGAGGAAAAGAAGCATTCAAAATCAGACCCCACGAGCCCTCAGTAGAAAACATCATTGGGCAAGCTCAACAATCCAAAGACAAATCATTCAAGGCAAGCATACGGAGTTATCAAGGAAACACAGGTCAGAAGAAGAGGAAAAGCAACGAGCATACAATAGGAAGGAGAAGAAGAAAGAGTTGAATTCACAAAGGGATTTTCAGCCAACATCATCATAAAACCCTCATACGGCAAGAAAATAAAGAAGTGAGAACGAAATACCAGGGTCTCCCAGCGCGCCTCCGCCCTTGGCCTCCTAGCCTTCTTCACCTTCCTTCCTCCTTCTCCAGGTAGTATTTCATCCTCACTTTTCTTTCATGATGCCTCAACAATCATTGCAATAAAAATAAAAATCAGAAATGAACATAAATCGCGACATGCATAATCTTAACAAACCCTAACGAATTAAGATGGAGATTTGTTACCTAATTCTGTCACCTTAACGTTGCTAATGGAGGGAAGAAGGAGGCATAGAAGCTGATGGCCTGGGGCTGAAGAACTCAGAAGCTTGCAAAGATGAACGAGGAAGAACATGAAAGCGAACAAATGGCGCCGTTTCCACACAAACCCTAAGCCAATTGTCCCAACTGAACAACAAATCAAAACCCTAAAACCGTTCGTTCAACCATGGGCCTAAGGCGTTTCTGATACCACTTAATCCCAAGACAATACCATACCCCCCCCCCCCTTGTCTTCAGTTTTGGACTTATTGCCTCTAAGGCCCATTTAGAATTTTAAATCATTTTCTTTTATAAAACAAATTATTAATTAACTAACTTAATTTTTCTAACAAATATTTTGTTAACACTAACCTTTCTTTTTATATCTAACTTTATATCTAACTTTTCATTTTTTAATTTAAATCTTATTTGTACATAACAATTAAAGATATATTTCTGTTTAATGTACATAATTCATTTCTTGACATTTAATTAAATTATTTTGTACATACAAATAGAACCCTTTTTTATTATACCATGTAATTAAAATTGAAAATACCCTTTTTTATTCTTTCAATTAAAATATTTTTTTACATAACAAATGAAAAATACTTTTTATAATTAAAACTTAGAAATATTTTCTTTTCTCAAAACATCATTTTAATACATAATTTAATTAGAACTAAAAAATTTCAATTAAGACATTTTCTTTTTATACATATTAAAAAAAATACAAAGTCACTAATTGATTAAATAAACATTTTTCTTTAAGTTAAAACAATACCTTAATACACATTAATTCCACATTGTCGCACATGTAAATAATTACATATATAAACACACATATGCACGTACACTTACACAATATACTTGCATTTTGATACATTATACATTTGCTTATGTTGATACTCATTTACACTTGATTGGTTCGATTTGGTTAATCTATTGGACACTATGATCCTAAGTCTCATCCCCATTCATAAATTTGTACCCCCACTCCCGGACGCTTATTCTGTAATAGCGTAGATTTTACATTTTCGCAATTTACCGCTTTCAATTATACCATGATTAGACCTAGGGTTTGCATGTACATAAAATCAAACGCTAGATAACCTAATACAAGACAAATACATGAAATCAATACACAATCACACTTGCACCCTCTAGGGTAATCCCACATGTTGCCTTCCAAAATGGGCCATGCTTGCACGTCGAGTATCTTTGGCAAAATGAATTCAAAATGATTATAGCCCCTCGATAATACTTTCAAAATGTTGCCTAAACAAATGATCAAGTCCCTTCAAAACAAATTGCCAAAGACACTTGGCATCATTGCATTTGTAGTCCATACGATGACCCGCGCCCGTCCCGAACAAACTTCCTAAATGCAAGATTGTCCACCAAATTCAATGGTGGAACAAAATTGTTAAAAAGGGTTAAAATATAACAAAAAACCTTTGAGTACAATAGGGTAGACAAAACTCTTAGTTACTTGAGATCGACTTGCAAAAACACTTGCCTTCTTTTCAAAAACCACAATCCACAACACTTTCAAAACAAACTCTCAAAACATTTGAAACATATTTTCGAAAAGATACACGCCTTTGTAAAATATTCGAGTAAAGAATTGTTACAAGGTTAGCCTAAGAAAAGGCATCTTCTTCCAAAACATTTTCAAAAACACTCACACACACACCATTTCTCAAGCAATCAAAAATCAAGGCAAGTTGATCTAAAAAACCAAGTAACTAAGAGCCCATGGATAACCATGGATGAAAAGGGTGCTAATACCTTCCCTTTTCATAATCTACCCCCCGAACCCACGAAATATCTCAAAAGGTTTTTGCTGTGCTTTTTTAACCTTTCCTTTAGGATAAAATAAAAAGTCAGTGGCGACTCTTGCTCAACCGCACAAGTGCGAATACGAACGCAAAACCACAGTCAGTTCTCCCACCGTATCACAGAGACTCTAGGATTTTGTATGTTTTTGAGATGAGAGTCTTCTGAAGTGTGAAGGTCTCATGTATCAGAAGGGTCCTAGGTCAGAGCCTTTTCTTTTGAAAAATTTATGTCTTCTGGAAACTGAAGAGTTTACTTCATTAATTGTTGTTAAGCAAGCGAAAGGTTTGTGGTTCATATTAAAACAATTTTCTTTTCTTAAAAATACGCTAAACGCATAATGTCACACATTGGAAGAAGTAATTTATGATGAGATTAGGTAAAATCTCTTCGCTTTACCCCTTGTCAGATTTTTTGCATTATCAAAATCTTTTTAATCATTGCAAAAACCTTATTTAAACCCACCCACCCTCTCTTCACACACTTTCATAACTGCTACCCTACACTTTCTCTCTTTTTAGCCATAAACTCTTTACAACCAAACCCTTCTCTGTATTCGTTTGCCATGGATTATCAACAAACACAACAACAAAAACAACAAGATTCAACTGCTCAACAATCTTCATCCTTAATGTCTCAACAATAATAACAAAATCAACAACAACATCAAGCTTCAGTTGATCAACCATAATGTTCAACCTCTTTGTCTCAACCAAATCAAGAGAAAGAAGGAATTCCAATTCTTCGTCTGTCAATTCTTGTCTCATAGTTAGATGTTCTTAGTGAATTGATTGTGGACTTTGAGAATCTCAAAGAAAATGGATTTGACTTTACCGTGGATATAGAAATTCAGGTTTGGGAAGTGTTCTTCAACCGTCTCTTAGAACCAGTTTATCCTGAACTGGTAAAGCAATTTTGGATTTCTACTGAGGAAACTAAACTACAAGTTTCATCTTGTGTTATGGGGATGAATATTTGCATTACTGGAATATTTAATGCTCAACTCCTCGGTCTTGATGGTAATGGTAAAATGTGTTATGATATGACTTCTACCAATGCAAGAATGGAGCAGATTGACGCAAGGATTTTTCAGAATACGAAGAATTCTAAGTTCGTCAAGGATCTTCATTCAAAACTCAGAGTGTGGGCTCAGATCATTCTGGGATGTACCCATCCTTTTCCTTCTACCAATTCTCTAGATCGCATTAATACGGATCAAAAGTACATGTTGTAATATCTGGCTTCTGGAAATTAGATTAATCTACCTTCAATACTTTTTAAGTATTTGAGGGATATGATTAGAGAATCCATAAACTGTGCTCCAAACATCAGAAGGTGGATACATCTAGGAAGACTTATATCAGATATTTTGGTTGAAAGCAGATTGGTGGAAGCTCTTCATAAACAAAATCTGGACCACGGTTTTGATGAATATCTGGTCATAACTATTGGAAGACCCTTTAATGGGAGGTATTTGAAGAACATGGCTCTCATTTCTGAACTCATCAAAACTCCATTTCCTCTAGACACGAAATCAATTCGTTATACGAGGAATATAGTGGAAAACTATCCTTTGTTCAACATTGTTGTACCCCAAAATTTGCCCTCTCATGTTTCCCCAAAGGTTTCCCCCTGCATGGTTGATCACAAACTCTTGCCTAAGGAAAGGGAAAATTTTTTAGTGGTGCTTCAAGTACATTTAGATTGGCATTCTGAAGGACCCTTCGATTGGTGTTCTGAAGGAGCCTTTCGATTGGCATTCTGTCAAGCTCTTTCGATTGGTATTCTGAAGGACCCTTCGATTGGTGTTCTGAAGGAGCCTTTCGATTGGCATTCTGTCAAGCTCTTTCGATTGGCATTCTGGACAAGCGCTTCGATTTGCATTCTGAAAGATCCTTCAATTGGAATTCCAAAAAAGGTCCATTCGAAGAAGTATTCAAAGGGTCCATTCGAAGAAGCTTTGGAAAGCATTTGAAGGCCAGTCATTCAAAATTCAAAAAGGGACAGGATCCCATGTGTTTAGCCAACGTTACAAACTCTCATTCATGGCTTTCAAACACATAATTAACGTTACAAATCCTCATTCATGGCTGTCAAACACATAATCAAGGTCATTTAAACCTTTGTCTTCCTGTCCCCTCCACCCCACTCCTATAAATACAAGGGCCAGTGACACATTTCAGGAGGTGAACAACACACAGAAAATATACAGAAAAATAGAGAACTTGGAGATATGCTGCCAGCACTTCCAGGAAGCCATACCCAATCCTCGCACAAGCCAAAGCTGCCACCCAGCGAACACCTCCACCCTCAGAACTACAGATCGAAGCACCTCTGTTTGGTAAAAAAAGGATCTAATCTCAAACTCGTTTTTAAATTCATTTTGATTGCATATTTATATTATTGCTGCTGTTTGTGAATGATTTAATGTGCTACATATAAGCTACATCGCAGAGATGAGATTGTGCCATTGCTTGGGCATAATCTGAGCCTTTCCTTCGAATCCCATGATAAAATAAACCCAGACCCAGATTCAGCAGGTGCGAATAGGGAGGAGATTCGAACCAGATGGGGTAAAATCCCCCTGGACCTTTAACATGTGTTTCGTTTTGCAGGAACTACATCATCAGATTCCTGTTCAGAGTTTTGAAGCTCAGCAATTTAGCTTCGAACTGGACCCAAGACTTCCAGATCGAAGGATGACATGTCCAGATCGAACGCCCTCAGAGTGCAGCCCCTCATGCACCTTCGATCTAGTCTCTTCACTGGGTCGAAAGACAGCCTGCACCTCTTTCGATCCAGACTTTCGACCCAGACTTCTAGAATTATATTTTTCCTTGTTTTGCTGCCTGGCCCATTTGTACTTTGTTTACTTTGTTTTTTTTATTTCTTTTAGTTTTTTTTTAATCAACATAAAAATCATAAAAAAATAAATAACTTAGAATTAGGATTTAATTTAGTTAATTATTTTAACTTATTTTCTTCAATTTTAAAATCAATAGACTTAGGATTTATTTAAATTCAATCCTTTTCATAAACAAAAAATGCAAAAATATTAGGTATGTTTTAGAGTTAATTTTAATCTTTTTTTAATTAATTAAATTTGACTTAATTGAATATTTAGCATTTCCCCAAAAATAAAATAAAACAACAAAAGATCATATGCTTAGGATTTTTTTAAGATTCACGCGCGTTTATTGTAACTGCTTATTATTCCCCCAATTTTGGACATGTAAATAATCCCCCTCCCCGAAGCCTTGTAATAGCGTAGGATTTACAATTTCTGCACTTTAAATTCCTGTATATATATTAACTGCTTAGATGTATGCTAACTAGGATTGTATGACAAGATCTAAAAGCAAATGGTAGAACACCTAAAAATACAAAGATGATATAAACTGAAAATTGATACACTTGCACATGCCACTCCTAGGGTACACCTCACTTGGTTACCTCAAATGTGGTCATTAAGTATAGGATGTTTTAGAGGTCGTCCTTCTGTCCCAAGATCATAAGTTGCCACGAAATGGTTGCCTCGATAAAAATGATCTAAGACATTAGGATTACCACTAAAGCGTCCTAATGTTGCTTTAGTGACCACACGTCCCATAAATCGAATTGACTCGAAAACTCCAACGACGATGCTACCTACTCCTCAATAGTGGGATAGCATTGTCTAAAGGACTTTAGCACAATTTAATTCCTTTTTGAGTAGGTAGAGTTTCTTAAGTACTTGCTCCTTTTAAAAACAAAACAAAACTTTTCGCACTTACACTCTCTTAAAAAACAAAACTATTTTCAAAACCCACAAACACAAAGAAAAGCATACTTTTGAAAAAATAGTGAGCAAGTACCTAAGATCCCGTGGATAACCACAGATAGAAAGGGTGCTAACACCTTCCCTTTCTATAATCTACCTCGCGAACCCGAGAAACAATCTCGAAAAGGAATTTTTCTGTGCTTTTGTCATTTCCTTGTTGGATAAAATAAAAGACGGTGGAGACTCTGGCTTACCGCGACATTTTGCGAAAACAAACGCAAAACGCGAACCAGCATTCCAAAAAAAAGTCAGTTCCGTTCCACCGATCACAGAACTGGCGACTCTGCTGGGGATAGAATAAGTGAGGTATACCTTAGGACTAGATCACTTGTGTTTTCATTTGTATTACTTTGTATGCTTTTAATTTTGTGGGCTTGTATCGGAGTTCTATAAATCCTCCACCCAAATTTGGGGAAACATTCATAGATAGCAATACGTTGTGGAAACTGTGCGGGGTATACCGACGCAGTTGAAGCAATAGTTATATTAGTGCGACATATTTGTGAGTACCGATAGCCTTTGAGTCAATCAAAGAGAATACGGGGCCGATGAGTGATGTCACTAAGCACTAATGACCTAGAACCTTACTTGACCATCTTGGCCTTTTTTTAGGGGTAGTGAGATGACCGACTTTGGTGCAGTCCGAAGTTGGTAGATACTCGATACTACACTCATTGAGGATTGTTTTCTTGGAATATTTTGGTCGCCAGTTAAGTGGCTAAACCGAAACGATGAACATAGAAAACAATCCAATGATATTGAGCTCCTTAGAACCCGGTTACTATTTATAGGACAGGTTTTGAGCCAACTAAACTCAAGAGGGTACTTACCTATGAAACCTCCTGCAAGCCTAAAACTAGGGTTTTTGTGTGACTTGTTTGTACATGTGTTTTTTCATACATCATAAAGCATCATATGCATTTGCTAACCACTTCAAGGGTTTAGATCTTCATCTTTGTTCTTGTTTTGCATAACATGGAGTCTCTCCGCAGGAAAACAATTCAAGTCAACCTTGTAAGGATCCCTCTTCAACTCAAGGAGCTTACATCCAGGATTCCCGAGCATTCTCTCTTCAGTGAAAGACATGGTAGACTCCTCAGCTTGGTCAACACCAACATTGAAGAAGACATGATGAAAGTTCTCTTCCAGTTCTTTGACCCCCTACACCACTGTTTCACATTCCCTGATTATCAATTGGTGCCTACTTTGGAGGAATTTTCTCAACTCCTGAGAATTCCTATTCTTAGTCAACTACCCTACAACGGTACGGAAAAGGAACCAAAACTTGAAGATGTTGCTCAAGCATTACGCTTACAACCATCTGACATCAAGGGGCATTGGGAAACCAAAAGTGGTATCAAAGGATTCTTGGCAAAGTTTCTGTTTGAGAAGGCACGAGAATGCTGGAATTCTCTTGATCTACAAGCCTTTGAAGAGATTGTGGCACTCCTTATCTATGGGTTGGTTTTGTTCCCAAATCCTGATCAACTTATAGATGTAAATGTTGTCAAGATTTTCATATCCAGGAATCCCATACCTACATTGCTTGGGGACATCCTCCACTCATTTTACACACGAACAATAAGGAAAAGAGGTGTTCTCATGTGTTTTACTCCTCTCCTGGCAAGGTGGTTTATTTCTCACCTTCCACAATCAGTTTTGAAGAATGAGCAGGGTTTAAGGTGGTCACAAAGATTGATGACCCTCACACATTCTGATGTACATTGGTGTTCTCGGTCTAGAGAAAGTGTCACCATCATTGGTCGTTGTGGAGAATTTCCTAATGTTCCATTACTTGGAATTAGGGGAGGCATTACCTACAACCCCTGTCTAGCTTTGAGACAATTTGGATATGCTCGGAGGGATGGCCCTCATGACATGTTGATTCCTGACCTAGTTTTTGAATTTGACAACGATGCGCAAGGCCTTCGACAAAGGTTCGTCAGAGCTTGGAGGATGCCTAATAAGGTGGATAGTAAGACACTGGGGCACAATAATTCTATCCCCCTTGAACCTTACCTCAAGTGGGTACGAACCCGCTCCCAGAATCTTATGATTCCATATCCCCACATTCTCCCCTTGATCAAAGAGCCTGTTATGGAAGGAGAGGTTCCATACGCCATCCTACATCCTGACATGCCAACATCATGGGAAGATATGCAAAAGAGTTGGATCCAGCTCAAGGAAGAACGGAATACTTTTAAAGCTAGCTTTTATGCCAGTGAGAAGAAGGTTTTGGAACTTACCCGCCGACTTCACGAGGAAGAGACCCTCAACACTTACATCGCTCCAAAAAGGATGCGCAATGTCTTTTTACATTAAGATTTTTGTAATATTTCTCCCATGGGGCACGTATGTACTAACAAAATTCTTCTTAGTATGACATGTGTTCTTTTTTGTCTGCAACAAATTTGAATTTTTGAACCCTTAAATGCATTACATAAATAGCATACCATTCATCATATGCATAACAGGTACCCTTTTACAGGTCTCTTATCTTCTTCGCTGTTTATTTCAGCAATCATCATGTCTGCTGAAACTTCAACTGAGCAAGCTATCAAGGCCCTCCAGGCCCAAAATGCCCAATTTCAAGAGTTGGTCATGAGCCTAGCTAAGGGTCAGCAGGACCTGAAGACCTTGATCCTGAAAGAGAGGAAGAATAAGAAGAAGAGGACCATCCTGTTCAACACAGGACGCGGGCTTGGAAACGAGCTGCAGAATGAAATTGATCTGGCCACCCCGTCTGGAGAGAAAGACAGTCCACAAGAAAGGAGGGCTCCTAGCCCTGAAGTCTCTGACAACGAGACGGACTATGATGAAGAACAGTATCCTCCTGCTGAGGATAAGTACAAACAGCTGGAAGACCGTTTAAACGCTATGGAAGTACAGAAGGTGCCCGGTCTGGACTTCGGAGACCTAGGTCTATCGTCTGGGGTGGTGATTCCCCATAAGTTCAAGGCACATGCCTTTGCCAAGTATGACGGAGCTTCCTGTCCAAAGCTGCACCTCCGGTCATATGTGAGGAAGATCCAACCTTACACTACTGATAAGAACTTATGGATCCATTTCTTTCAAGACAGTCTCTCAGGGACTCAGCTTGAGTGGTTCTATCAGTTGGACGGAGCCAGTATCCGCAGCTGGGAGGATTTGGCTGCTGCATTCTTTAGGCATTATCAGTATAATTCCGACCTCGCTCCTACGCGTACCCAACTCCAGGGTATGTCAATAGGGACGGGTGAAGGATTTAAAGAGTATGCTCAAAAATGGAGAGACCTTGCCGGAAGGGTGCAACCACCTTTGGCTGATCGTGAACTGGTTGATATGTTTTTGGGGACCCTGTCCGGTCCATTCTTTAACCATTTGACTGGAAGCTCTTCAGCCGAGTTTACAGACCTTATCTTGACTGGTGAGAGGATTGAAGCTGGTATTAAGGCTGGGAAGATACAGAAGGGTGCCTCATCGAGCACCGAGAAGAGACCGTTTAAAAAAGAGTCCAGTGATGTCTACAGTTCAAGAAGACAGAGTAGACCTGAACACCGCCAAGCTGTCAATGCGGTTGTTATTTCAAAACCTACTGGTGCTCCTCAGCATCACAACAAACAAAGGGAAGAGAGACCTCGAAGGCAATTCACTCGTCTCGGCATAACTTTGTCTCAGATATTGTCACAGTTGCTGAGTACCAATCTGGTGACTCTAAAAGAAGCTCCAAAGAATCCAAACACAATGTCCTCAAAGTACAACCCCAACGCCCGCTGCGCTTATCACTCTGATAGCCCGGGGCATAATACAGATGATTGTTGGAGTCTGAAAAACAAGGTTCAAGACCTAATCGATGCAAAGGAGATTGAGTTTAAGGCGCCCGAGAGGCCTAATGTTGTGACTGCTCCCATGCCCAAGCATGGAGTGAATGCTATAGAGGAAGACTTGTTTGTAGTTTCTGTGGATGATGTTGTTACCCCTCTAATGACTATCAAGAAGAACCTGTTGCTAGCCGGTTTATTTCCGGGCTGTGGTGAAGGCTGCCACATGTGTTCTACTTTACCTACTGGTTGCTCATCTCTGAAGTCAGGTATCCAGAACCTGATGGATAGTAAAGAGATTCTTTTTGATAAGACTGTTGTTCCACCCGTTCATTCTGAAGAAGTTTTCGTCATTACCATTTTCGACAATTCTTCCAAGGCTCCCTCGAGGACGCCTGTTAGAATTACATCTATTCTGAAGAGCGCACCTATAATCATCACTATTCTGGGGCCCATCCCCTATACATCTGACAAAGTTGTCCCTTGGCACTATGGGGCAGATGTTTATGTTCTTGGAGTTAAGCAAGAGTTCGGTGCTGATACCAGCGTCAGCAACGTTACTGGGCCTGCTAAAGTCACCCGCAGTGGTAGACTTTTCTCACCTGATATTGCTCTGCCAGTTGTCCGAAGACCTGTTGTCATTAAGCCTGCAAGTGTACCTGCTGCCATTCCTGATCAAGTGCCTGTTCCTACCCCTGTCGCTGAGTCATCTAACACTCGGGGCAAAGGGATCACCACTGATATGCCTGCCCAGGCGGAGGCGCCAAAAACAATCACTGTTGAAGCTTCTAAACAGGAGATGGAAGAGATTCTGAAGATTATTAAGAAGAGTGATTATAATGTAGTTGAGCAACTGGGGCAAACCTCATCCAAGATTTCTATGCTATCACTGCTGCTGTGTTCAGAGGCCCATGCCAAGGCTCTGATTACCTTCCTGAAGATGGCCCACGTGCCACAAGAGACATCAGCTGATCAGTTTACCGATTGTGTGGCTAATTTAACTGCTGATAATGGCTTGGGTTTCTCCGACGCTGATCTGACTGCTAAAGGGAAGAACCATAATGATGCCCTGCATGTCTCCATTGAATGCAGGGGCACTACTCTTGCACATGTGTTGGTTGACACTGGTTCCTCGTTGAACGTCTTGCCCAAGAAAGCTCTAGACGGGCTAGATTGCGAAGGTTTGGAGCTAAAGCCGAGTAACATTGTTGTCCGGGCCTTTGATGGGTCTAAAAGGATGGTGCACGGTGGGGTTGATATTCCAATCAAAGTTGGTTCTCAGGTCTTCAACTCTACATTCTACGTGATGGACATTCGGCCAACCTATTCTTGTTTGTTGGGTCGTCCATGGATCCACAAAGCTGGAGCCATAACCTCAACGCTCCACCAGAAGTTGAAGTACCCGGTCAAAGGGAAGATTGTGATAGTTCAAGGGGAGGAGGAGTACATGGTCAGCCACCTCAACTCGTTCCGGTATATAGAGATGGATGGGGAGTTCATTGAGACCCCATTTCAACACTTTGAAGAGGTTCCTCAGACACTGGCATCAGCTGAGACTGTGATGGAAGATTCTCCCATGAAGATGGCTTCCTTAAAGGATGCCCGGGGTGTTATTGAGAAGGGTGTGTATGCAAACTGGGGCCGACTTCCTGATTTCACTCAGAAGACTAACAATTTCGGTTTGGGTTTCACTGCAGAAGCTCAGAGGGTTGTTCGAGGTGCAAGGATTGGAAGACCTCATGTGTTCATCAGCAACTCGAGAGTAAATGCCATCGAAGATGACGTGGAGGAGTCTGAATTCGACAGCTGGATCTATCCTACGACCAACGATGGACCAAACAACTGGATAGCAAAGGATTTCATCCCTATTACTTTTATTACTCAGTAATGAGCTTTTTGTTTCGAATTTGTAACAGACAACGTTTTGAAACTTTATGGCCCGGTGTCTTACCCGGGGCACCGTGGCTTCATTTGTGAGGGATTTTGTATGCCATTTTCATATATCATTAATGAAAGCATTGGACGTTTTCGCATTTCAAATTTTGTGCTCCTTGTCTTTCTTTATTACATATTGCAAACCAGCTATTTTACACACACTCACATATACAGGTCCCAATCCACTTTGGATCTCACTGGTAATGACTCTGTTACTGCCAGTTATGACTTCGAAAATCCGATCAACTTAGCCGGAGACGAAGGTGAAGATGATTGCGAAGTGCCGGGTGAGCTTGCAAGACTGCTACTCCAGGAAGAGAGGGCCATTCAGCCACATGAAGAGCTAGTAGAAACAGTGAATCTGGGTACTGAGACAGACAAAAAGGAAGTCAAGATCGGTGCAAATTTGGAGCTTAGTGTGAAACAACAGTTGATTCAAATGCTGCATGACTACGTGGAAATCTTTGCCTGGTCTTACAAAGATATGCCTGGGTTGGATACCGACATTGTGGTTCATCGCCTGCCTACCAAGGAAGACTGTCCTCCGGTAAAACAGAAGGTTCGTCGTATGCGTCCAGAAATGTCTGAGAAAATCAAGGCCGAAGTTATGAAACAGTTTGACGCTGGTTTTCTAGCAGTGACTTCTTACCCTCAGTGGGTCGCCAATGTGGTTCCAGTGCCGAAGAAAGATGGTAAGGTCAGAATGTGTGTTGATTACAGAGATTTGAACAGGGCAAGCCCTAAGGATGACTTCCCTCTGCCTCACATCGACGTTCTGGTTGACAATACTTCTTAGCACAAGGTATTCTCCTTTATGGATGGTTTCTCCGGTTATAATCAGATAAAAATGGCTCCCGAAGACATGGAGAAGACCACCTTTGTTACTCAGTGGGGTACCTTTTGTTACAAGGTCATGCCTTTTGGGCTAAAGAATGCTTGGGCAACATATCAGCGTGCCATGGTTGCTTTATTTCATGACATGATCCATCATGAGATTGAAGTATACATCGACGATATGATTGCGAGTTCCCAAACTGAGGAAGAACACCTTGACCATCTACAGAAGCTGTTTGACAGGTTGAAGCTATACAAGCTGAGGTTGAACCCGAACAAGTGCACCTTCGGGGTGAGGTCTGGCAAACTGCTAGGTTTCATCGTGAGCGACAAAGGTATTCAAGTGGACCCTGCCAAGGTGAAAGCTATACAAGAGATGCCAGCTCCCAAGACAGAGAAAGAGGTCAGAGGCTTTCTAGGACGTCTGAACTACATTTCCCGATTCATCTCGCACCTAACTGCTACCTGTGAGCCAATCTTCAAACTGCTGAAGAAAGATCAAGTGGTACGTTGGAACGATGAATTCCAGGCCTCTTTCGAAAGAATCAAAGAGTATCTCCAGGAGCCACCTATTCTTATGCCACCAGTGGAAGGGAGATCTCTAATCTTATACTTGACAGTACTTGACAACTCAATGGGGTGTGTGCTGGGGCAGCATGACGAGTCTGGCCGAAAAGAGCATGCTATTTATTACCTTAGCAAAAAGTTTACCGACTGTTAGACTCGATACTCACTTCTCGAGAAAACTTGTTGCGCTTTGGCATGGGCTGCTCGCCGGCTGAGACAGTATATGTTGACTCACACTACTCTGTTGATTTCAAAGATGGATCCAATCAAGTACATCTTCGAAAGGCCTGCCCTGTCCGGAAGAATAGCAAGGTGGCAGATGATCTTGACTGAGTATGACATCCAGTACACGCTTAAAAAGCGATCAAGGGAAGTGTATTGGTATACCATTTGGCACATCAGGCAGTGGATGATTACCAGTCTATGAACTTTGAATTCCCGGACGAGAATATCATGGTAGTGACTGATTGTGAGATACCTGGACCGAATGAAGGACCTGGGGAAGGATCCCGATGGTCTATGCATTTTAATGGGGCTTCAAACGCTTTGGGTAATGGCATTGGCGCTGTGATCATATCTCCTAAAGGCTCTCATACTCCGTTTACCGCCCGACTGTGTTTCAACTGCACCAACAACATGGCGGAGTATGAAGCATGCATTATGGGTCTTCGAGCTGCAATTGACCTAAGGATTAAGTTTCTGAGTGTCTTCGGAGATTCCGCTCTCGTGATCAGTCAGATCAAAGGCGAGTGGCATACGAAACACCCAAATCTTATTCCTTACAAGGAGTATGTACTGACGTTGCTTCCCCATTTCGAGGAGATAACCTTTGAACACTTCCCAAGAGAGGAGAATCAGTTGGCGGACGCGTTAGCTACGATGTCTTCTATGTTCAAAGTCAAATGGGACAACGAGGCTCCCCGGATCATTATTTGGAAGTTGGATGAGCCTGCACATTGTTATGATCTTGAGACCGAGGAGGTAACAGAAAAGCCTTGGTATCATGAAGTGAAGAGGTACCTTGAAACTCAAGAATACCCCAAGGGTGCATCTGTTAATGACAAGAAGTTTCTGAGAAGGTTCGCGGCAAAGTTCTTCATCAGCAATGGCATTCTTTACAAACGTAACCATGATTCAACCTTACTGCGTTGCATGGATAAAATTGAAGCAGAAAGGATCATGGCAGAGCTGCATGAAGGTACTTTTGGAACTTATTCCAGCGGACATACCATGGCAAAGAAAATCCTTCGGGCAGGATATTACTGGTCCACAATGGAAGCCGACTGTTATCAGCATTCTCGGACATGTCACAAGTGCCAGGTCTATGCTGATAAGGTGCACATACC
The DNA here is from genome assembly GCA_948472305.1 of Vicia faba. Classification (NCBI taxonomy): domain Eukaryota; kingdom Viridiplantae; phylum Streptophyta; class Magnoliopsida; order Fabales; family Fabaceae; genus Vicia; species Vicia faba. The sequence continues at coordinate 981,699,715 of OX451735.1, forward strand.
TCCAGTTCCTCTGAATGTTTTGACGGCACCTTGGCCTTTTGCAATGTGGGGCATTGATATGATTGGCGAAATCAGACCTACGACATCCAACGAGCATCGTTTCATCATGGTAGTGATTGATTACTTTACGAAGTGGGTTGAAGCAGCTTCCTTCGCTACGGTAACCAAAAACGTCGTGGCACGGTTCATTCAGCACAACCTGGTCTGTTGATACGGCGTACCAGAAAGGATCATTATGGACAATGGTACCAATCTTAACAACAAAATGATCATTGAGCTCTGCGAGAAATTCAAGATACAACATCATAACTCTTCTCCCTACCGGCCGAAGATGAATGGGGCTGTTGAAGCAGCAAATAAAAACATTAAGAAGATTGTGCAGAAGATGACAGTGACATACAAAGACTGGCACGAGATGTTACCATTTGCTCTTCATGGGTACCGTACCTCAGCACGAATGTCAACAGGGGAAACACCTTATTCCTTGGCTTATGGCATGGAGGCAGTCTTGCCCATTGAAGTTCAGATACCCTCTCTTAGGATCATGAAGGATGCAGGTTTGATCGAAGACGACTAGATCCAGACCCGACTTGATCAATTGAATCTAATCGATGAAAAGAGACTTACTGCTATTTGTCATGGTCAGACGTACCAAAAACGAATGATCAAGGCATTTAACAAGAAAGTCAGACGACAAGAGTATCAAGTTGGGAACCTGGTAATCAAGCGCATCATTCTACCTCAAGGTGATCCCAGGGGCAAATGGACCCCTACTTACGAAGGGCCATTTGTGGTTAAGAACATCTTCTCAGGAGGAGCGATGATTTTAACCACCATGGATGGTGACGACCTTCCTCACCCCGTCAATGCAGACATAGTAAAAAGATACTACGCATAATCAAAGACCCGCTAGGTTGACTGGCCTAGGCAAAAATAAGGGCTTCCCAGCGAACCAAAAGGGTTCAGGCAAAAATAAGGGATGAAAATAAAAAAAATCTGTACACCCGGCAAGTCGAAAACCTGAAAAGGCGGCTTGGACAAAAATGGGTATCCCGGTGGACCGAAAACCCGAAAGGGAGGTCCAGGCAAAAGTTAGGGATAAGCGTAACACTATGTCTCATTGGATCACCCTGCATCCAGACTTCAGTATCAACTATCAAGCTCGGACGGCACCAATCAATCAGATTCATCTCCAACTAAGCAGCAAAGTGATGAGACGCTTGAAGATATAAAGGAAATAGCAGAGCTGGAACCCAGTGGGACTATTCACATAGCTGTTTTGTTTTCTTTTCACAAAATGTATAAATTCTATTTGTTCGGCGGCGTTCTCTTACTAGGACGTCAGCCTCTTGTACAAAATGCCTATTTACAGGCCAAACTTCGAAAATCAATACAAATTCATATTCAGACAAATTTCAAACTGTTTTCCCTTTATCTGTTTGGTTTTGCAAAGAACATCCAATGTTCATTTTTGATATATATGCATTTGACATTAATTGCTGCTCATAAATATTTACATGCGAAACAAAGGACTAATTACGGGTGATATCAAAAACAGGGGCAATAAGATTTGTCTGAGTTGTCTAGTTGCTTTGTCCACCAAGGTACCGAGGTATATTCAGCTGAAGAATATGGCTAGGATACCTTCACTCCCCGCAGAATAAAAACGGTAATGGTAGTTCTCCCCACTGAGACTCGCAACCATGGACAAATCAGCAAGACTCTTCCCAAGCAGAGTTGATCTACCCTCAGCCTGAAAAGGTTTGGTATCCCCAGAAGGTCTTGATATTCCTCAGCAGAGTATAAGAATGTTCCCCAACGGAATACAAAATACCCCCATTGGAGTCATTTCCCCAGCGCAGCCTAAAAAAGCTTCCCCGCTAGGATTAAGTCATCTTACCCAGTAGATTTTGGAAGCTCATCCCCTGCAGAGTACAAAATAAATCTCCCCAGCCAAACTCGGAAAGGTTATCCTCACAAGAGTCTAACTGGGTTATCCTCAGCAAGTTGCAACTGAAAGATCATCCCTAGCGAAGTTCTTTCTTTCCCCAAGCAGGACTTCTATCCTCAACAGATTCAACATCGCCAGCAACGGTAATCTATCCCCAGCGGAGTTCATCATTGAAACCCCCAACCGAGCTTATCAATGGAATCCCCAACAGAGTTATCGTTAAAATCATCAGCAGAACATCTCTCCCCCATAGAGTAATTCCCCAACGGAGTCATCCTCTCCTGCAGGTTTATTCTTTCAATCATCTTCGTTCGTCATCCCCAGCAGAACCGAAGAATTCAACTCTATTCTCCAGCAAGTTATCCGGGATTTATTTTCCCCAACTAAAACATTACATTTTCATACATCATGATACATGCATAAACGCATCATACCACACAATCTCATTTATGTTGAGAACATCATTGCTTGATCCATATCATGCATTGCATATGACTGACCTTTACCTTTCAGGAAGGACACAGTTAAATTCTCAGCCATATCAAAGGCCTTCTCTAAATCAGTTAAATCGATTCCTAAAGATTTTTCTGAAGCGAAGCCAGTCAATGGAGACAAGGTCAGTTAAATCGATTCCTAAAGATTTTTCTGAAGCGAAGCCAGTCAATGGAGACAAGATCAGTTAAATTGATTCCTAAAGATTTTTCTGAAGCGAAGCCAGTCAATAGAGACAAGGTCAGTTAAATCGATTCCTAAAGATTTTTCTGAAGCGAAGCCAATCAATGGAGGCAAGATCAGTTAAATCGATTCCTAAAGATTTTTCTGAAGCGAAGCCAGTCAATGGAGACAAGGTCAGTTAAATCGATTCCTAAAGATTTTTCTGAAGCGAAGCCAGTCAATGGAGACAAGGTCAATTAAATCGATTCCTAAATATTTATCTGAAGCGAAGCCAATCAATGGAGACAAGGTCAGTTAAATCGATTCCTAAAGATTTTTCTGTGGCCAAACCTGTCAATAGAGACAACCTGTCAATAGAGACAACCTGTCAATAGAGACAACCTGTCAATGGAGATAACTCGTCAAAGGAGACACCCTGACAACCCGTCAACGAGGATAGAACCACCTACCAACAATCTCCAAATGGAATCTGTAAGCCCATTCCCGACATCACAATGTTGATACTACACCATGCGGTGCAAATTTCTGGGCACTCTAGTGTTCAATCATCTTCCACCTTCGGATCATGAAAGGCACGCAAGCCAATCTACCTCCTCAGGTTTAAGAAGATTGAACAGGGGCAACTGTTGTACCACAAAATTTTCCCTCTCACGTTTCCCCAAATGTTTCCCCCTGCATGGTTGATCACAAACTCTTGCCTAAGGAAAAGGAAATTTTTTGAGTGGTGCTTCAAGTACATTTCGATTGGCATTCTGAAGGACCCTTCGATTGGTGTTCTGAAGGAGCCTTTCGATTGGCATTCTGTCAAGCTCTTTCGATTGGCATTCTGAAGGACCCTTCGATTGGTGTTCAGAAGGAGCCTTTCGATTGGCATTCTGTCAAGCTCTTCCGATTGGAATTCTGGACAAGCGCTTCGATTTGCATTCTGAAAGATCCTTCGATTGGAATTCCAAAAAAGGTCCATTCGAAGAAGTATTCAAAGGGTCCATTCGAAGAAGCTTTGGAAAGCATTCGAAGGCCAGTCATTCAAAATTCAAAAAGGGACAGGATCCCATGTGTTTAGCCAATGTTACAAACTCTCATTCATGGCTTTCAAACACATAATTAACGTTACAAATCCTCATTCATGGCTGTCAAACACATAATCAAGGTCATTTAAACCTTTGTCTTCCTGTCCCCTCCACCCCACTCCTATAAATACAAGGGCCAGTGACACATTTCAGGAGGTGAACAACACACAGAAAATATACAGAAAAATAGAGAACTTGGAGATACGCTGCCAGCACTTCCAGGAAGCCATACCCAATCCTCGCACAAGCCAAAGCTGCCACCCAGCGAACACCTCCACCCTCAGAACTACAGATCGAAGCACCTCTGTTTGGTAAAAAAAGGATCTAATCTCAAACTCATTTTTAAATTCATTTTGATTGCATATTTATATTATTGCTGCTGTTTGTGAATGATTTAATGTGCTACATATAAGCTACAACGCAGAGATGAGATTGTGCCATTGCTTGGGCACAATCTGAGCCTTTCCTTCGAATCCCATGATAAAATAAACCCATACCCAGATTCAGCAGGTGCGAATAGGGAGGAGATTCGAACCAGGGGGGTAGAATCCCCCTGGACCTTTAACATGTGTTTCGTTTTGCAGGAACTACATCATCAGATTCCTGTTCAGAGTTTCGAAGCTCAGCAATTTAGCTTCGAACTGGACCCAGGACTTCCAGATCGAAGGATGACATGTCCAGATCGAACGGCCTCAGAGTGCAGCCCCTCATGCATCTTTGATCTAGTCTCTTCACTGGGTCGAAAGACAGCCTGCACCTCTTTCGATCCAGACTTTTGATCCAGACTTTCGACCCAGACTTCCAGAATTATATTTTTCCTTGTTTTGCTGCCTGGCCCATTTGTACTTTGTTTACTTTGTTTTTGTTTATTTCTTTTAGTTTTTTTTTAATCAACATAAAAATCATAAAAAAAATAAATAACTTAGAATTAAGATTTAATTTAGTTAATTATTTTAACTTATTTTCTTCAATTTTAAAATCAATAGACTTAGGATTTATTTAAATTCAATCCTTTTCATAAACAAAAATGCAAAAATATTATGTATGTTTTAGAGTTAATTTTAATCTTTTTTTAATTAATTAAATTTGACTTAATTGAACATTTAGCATTTCCCCAAAAATAAAATAAAACAAAAAAAGATCATATGCTTAAGATTTTTTTAAGATTCACGCGCGTTTATTGTAACTGCTTATTATTCCCCCAATTTTGGACATGTAAATAATCCCCCTCCCCGAAGCCTTGTAATAGTGTAGGATTTACAATTTCCGCACTTTAAATTCCTGTATATATATTAACTACTTAGATGTATGCTAACTAGGATTGTATGACAAGATCTAAAAGCAAATGGTAGAACACCTAAAAATACAAAGATGATATAAACTGAAAATTGATACACTTGCACATGTCACTCCTAGGGTACACCTCACTTGGTTGCCTCAAATGTGGTCATTAAGTATAGGATGTTTTAGAGGTCGTCCTTCTGTCCCAAGATCATAAGATGACACGAAATGGTTGCCTCGATAAAAATGATCTAAGACATTAGGATTACCACTAAAGCGTCCTAACGTTGCTTTAGTGACCACACGTCCCATAAATCGAATTGACCCAAAAACTCCAACGACGATGCTACCTACTCCTCAATAGTGGGATAGCATTGTCTAAAGGACTTTAGCACAATTTAATTCCTTTTTGAGTAGGTAGAGTTTCTTAAGTACTTGCTCCTTTTAAAAACAAAATAAAACTTTTCGCACTTACACTCTCTTCAAAAACAAAACTCTTTTCAAAACCCACAAACACAAAGAAAAACATACTTTTGAAAATATAGTGAGCAAGTACCTAAGAGCCCGTGGATAACCACGGATAGAAAGGGTGCTAACACCTTCCCTTTCTATAATCTACCTCCCGAACCCGAGAAACAATCTCGAAAAGGAATTTTTCTATGCTTTTGTCCTTTCCTTGTTGGATAAAATAAAAGACGGTGGCGACTCTTGCTTACCGCGACATTTTGCGAAAACAAACACAAAACGCGAACCAGCATTCCACAAAAAAGTCAGTTCCGTTCCCACCGATCACAAACATGAATGACCCTCCAGAGGTTGTGTTATACTATCTGGAAAAGTGCATAGATCAAAATGAAACCCCTAGTATGTCTCGTGAATCTATAGTAAATGAAATTATGGCACACACAGTATATCAGAAGTCAAGACTGGTGTCTTAACAACACACAATGTTAAGTCAAATGTTATAACATCTACTGACAAAGCAGCAACAATAACAACAATCCATAAAAATAACTTACAGAAAGTAAAGAACAATGATATGTTAACCCAATTTGATGCTAACTCACCTACTCTGGGGGGCTACCAAGCTAGGAAGGAAATCCACTATCAGCGGTACTTGTTCAAAACTAAACTCCCATGTTTACAACTTCTCTCCTAATCCCTACCCAGTGAAACTTCTACCTAGGTCCTCCCTAGATATGAGAAATTACCATCCCACTTCTAATCACCGCATCGATAAAAGACCTATCCCAATCACAGGGGTTGTCTCAAGAAACCAAAATATGAAGAACATACTTCCAAATTACAAATACTTATTTTTCTTAAAAGCTTCACTAAGAACAATACTCAACTCTTGCTTCACAGCTTCTAAGAGAACAATAACCTGACAAGCAAGTAACAATCACTCAATTTAAATGTATCAGAGATACATGCGGACGTACAAACAAAATATACAGAGAACCTAAGGAACTAGCAACCCTAAACCCTTATTTTTTACACAAGGTTTTACAATAAAAACACTGCTTAAAAATTAGGTCTTGGACGACTCCTTATATAGTCTTCTACAGTTGGGCTTAGATTCTTCAATCGAATCCAATCAGCAGCTCCTAAAAACCTGCAAAATCTTTCTCCACAAAAATATAAACAATCTTCATAAAAAGTTTCCTAAAATGTCTCAATCGATCCTTTTTAGTAACCAATCAAATATGCACTTATTTCTAATAAAATCCTTGATTGTCCTGCGCCTATAATAAGTATAGAAGATTCCAGATACTCATATCTTCAAATTAAATCTTCAAGGATAAAATATCCATCGCACTATCAAGATGTTATGTTGTAACATGTTACAACATCTGTTGGAACATTTGTCAAATAAGGCACCTGCAGAACCTGGTTGTACCTACTGGTCCAGATGTTATGACATATGTTATACCCTGATTTTTTCCCCTAAGATCCCTCACCATTCCATATCATCATAATGCATCAAGATCACACCTTTAGGCTGACTATCACTTATACTCTCTCATATCTTTAAGTTTTCCCTTTTGAGGGATCACCAAGCAACCTTGAATTGTGTATCTTGTATATGTGTATCTTGTGTTTTCTAACCTTTAACCAAAATTCAAAAAGATATTTCTTGTTTCTATTTATGTTTTATGTATTGTAGGTATTGATACAAGGATATTCATCCTACCTCCTAAGCAAGGTCTATAAACTTTAAGCCTCATCATCATGGGTATCATTTTGTTACACAAGACATCTTTGTTCAAAAGTTTCTCAGAATTACTCAAAAGAATTAGGGTTTTAAGGATGATCGTCTATATCCTATCTTTTTAAACTAAAATTAGGGTTTGTTAATAAATCAGTTTATTTATGATTATTTGAGCAAAACTTGACTCCATGGCCTTCTATATGTTCCAAAGTACCTATGTGAGAAGAAATTACCAGAGGAATTGACTGTATTGGGGAAAAGTCAAATGTGCAATCAAAAAGTTAACTCTTGACTTTTTATGATCAAAATTGTGTTCCATGAGTCAAATATGGTTATTGGTTGAGATTTATCCAAGTGGAATCACAAGAATTAACAAAATCAAGAAGTTTGACCAATATTGACTTTTTAAACTTTGTGAAAATTATACTAAGTATGGAAACTTGGTTGATTTTTACCATGTTTCATGCTTTGTATCTTACTCGTTTGTGATCAAAAACTTGCAAATTCATATTTAAAGGAAAGAGGGGGTTACATACTATAATTGCGTCCTTGAGAGTCCATCTCCAAATTGTTCATAGATTTTGAGTTATTAAGCTTGGAAGTTGGATGCTCATTAACATTTAGACTTTCCATACTTAATAATATTTTGAGGTTTTTGATCAGTTTGGTTCATTTGACTTCTAAGCAAAATTTCCCTATGATTCAAGCTTCAATTCAAGACACAACTTACATAAGATTTGTAGGTTGATCCTTTCTCTTTTCATTGCTTCAAGAAATTCATCATTTGGTGCAAAGAATCTCAAGATATCACCATGTGAAGTTATTTGGTTCAAATTGACAAGTTGACAAACACTTACTGAATTTTCTCATAGTCTTGGATAAGATTCAAACACCAACTTTTGTGGCCAGATTCAAGGTCCTTCCAAGCCTCAAATCAAATTTATCTTAACATCAATTTTGTTTATCTTCCTTTAAGCTTTTCAATGAGCCAAAAAACCATTTTATTTGATCAAGAATTAAGTGAGTTATGGGAGGTGAAACTTGACTGATCACAATTGTTTAGCATGGAGTGAATTTTGGATTTTTGTACACATAACTTGAACTTTTCTTGCAGCATGGTTTGTTCACTCATTCACAAGCCCTTATCATGCATTTTTTACCCAAAATGGCTAGACAAACACCTCACACCATGCATGCACATATTATTCACTTTTTCCAAAAAAAAAGTGAAAATGTTAGATGGTACAAACTTGCTGCACACACTTTCTCTCACGTGGACACCCAATCACACTCATTTCATGCTCTCTTTGTACTCCAAAACGCATCAAAGTACACAACCATGCTACACAAAACACAAGCTTGTCACACTTCCCTCACTTTTCTATTTTGCCAAAAAAGTCCTCCAACAAACTTCCTCACCACTCTACCTCACTGACCTCACTTTATAACATTCTCTGACTCTCTTTATTCACACACACATTTTGGAAAGAGAAGTGAGATCTACAACCTTTTTCTATTTTCTCCATTTTTCTTCTTGGAAGCTCTTGCTACTTGGTATTTTCTGTTTCTCTCTCGCCTTATTCGTATCATGTAAGGATCATAGAGCAAGTGTTTTTGGGTTTCTAAAGATCTTAAAGCAAGAACAAGGGCAGTGGACTCTTACTCCACTTGGTAAGATTTCTTCAAACACTCATTCTCTCATGCTCAAATTTAAGGGATTTAAAATGCTATAAATATGCTCATGCGTTGCATCTAGAATTCCTCTAAGAGAGGCATTGGTTGATTCTTCGAATACTTTATGCTTGCGAAGTTCATTTTCAGTTTTGAATACGTGAGTTGTTGCTTGATTTTCATGGTGTTTAAGTTGTTGTTGTTTGTTAAACCTAAGGCCATGGTTGTGTTCTACACATGGAGATCTTCATTTTTTTGTTTTTATTTCATTCAATTTCATGGAATATTGGTTGATATATTTGAATTTGAAAATTGCATAAAACTCATGGTTAGGGCATGTTTTTTTTCTGGTTTTGTTGTTGTTCAAATGAAGAAGAAGGAGGCATGTCACTTCCTCATTGGGTCATGAGTTTTGTTTTACACCCCCTCTCCTTGCCACGCACATGTTCCATTTGTTTTATTATTTTGTTTTTGTTTATTAAAAATAGAAAATAGAAATGAAGGAGACTCGTGATTGGCTGTATATGGTTTTGTTTCTTAGTGACTTAAGTGATAGGGTGACTGATTAATGGTATGTCACATGAGTGTTTGTTACATTTTATTTTTCTGAATAAAATAAAACATAAATAAAATAAATATTATTTGGTTGGTGGGTTTAAATGCAACTGGGCCTGATTCTTTCGCTTTTTACACCACTCTGTTTTTAGCTAAATAGTGCATGTCCATTATTTCTAGTTTGCTGATACACCTCCCCTAAATTGCTTTGTTTAATTTTTATTCTAATTTCATTTTGATTTTATTTTTTTATCTTCATTCATTCTAAAAAATCCCAAAAAATATGTTTATGATTTGTTAAGGTCTTAATTAATTTTTGATGATTTTTATTTTTTATTTTCCATTTAAATTTCTATTTTGTTTTGATTTAATGTGTGAAGGTGTTTAATTGACCTAGTCTTGTGAATTAGGGTTTGATTCTTGATGTTTCCAATTTCTTCTTGATCCTAATTTTCATAAACACTTAGGCACATGTATATAGGGTTTTTAAATGTTTATTTGATGCCTTTATCACTCATTTTGGTTCATGTTTGAATTCTCTTTTGATGCCTAACTTGTGTGATCAATAACTTGTGTGTTTGCTTGATGTTTGAGTTGGTTTGAGCAATTTTTGCACACCTTCTTAGGCACATTTTTAGAGAACTTTGAGCCACTGAATTCATGATGCTATGAAAGTTTTTCCCATCATTTTTGAAGCCTCCTAACTATTTCTTTTGTGTGATACATTGCATGCCTAATTGCCTTGATGCTTGCTTGCTTTGTGATTTGTTTAGAGGTGCACTTGTGCAACCACTTAGGAATTATGATTTCCTCTCACTTCATTTTATAGGTCATTCCATGTATCTTTGATTGTGTTCACAATTGATTGAAACTTGCCATGTATGCTTGCCTATCTTTGATTCTTTCCTTGAGCTTCCCATGCTATTTCTTCTTGATGATTAGGATACTTTTGCGATTGATTACACATGTCCTTTACTTCTGAATTATTTGATTTTAATACCTCTTTTATTTATCTTATTTGATGTTTTGAATAATATGTTGATGATGATCCATTTAGTTAGTACACTAGGGTTTGTTTGCTAATTGCTTGGCCCTCTTCTACGCATGAACATTTGATGTTTTAAAGCCATGATAGATATGTAATACCTTGTGTATACTTCTGATTTGTGTCATCTAAATTCTTCATCACATGTTTACTTGATCACTTCTTTTCCATTATTAGAGGATTATTTTAAAGATGACAATGTGTGATGGAATTGTTTTCTTTATTTGTCATTGTAAAATATGATGTTTGTGTGAGCTTTTGAAAACTTTGAGATGTGTTAAATTGAATATTTTGTTCTTGTTTTCACCATATCATGCACCTTATTTCTATCCCTTTGCCTTACTTGTTTACACTTCTTGATTAGAGAGACTAATTTCCACTTAAGGATGTTTGTGACTATGTGCTTGTATGATATTGTGGTGCCTCTTTCTTAAGCATGAATTTATGATGATGATGAGTTCTTTAAGACCTTGCTACTAAATTTTATGCCTTTTCATATCTTTCACTTCACCTTCTTATGCCATGTTAGTTTAGGCAATTGACACATAGAGCTCCACATGCTAATGTGCTTAGGTGTTTGCCTTCTCTTGTGTTCTTAATGTCTATAATTCTAGTGCATGACCCCTAGGGATTGTTTGATATGTATTTATGTTTACTTTGATGTGAAGTTTATGCGCTATAAGTGGTTGATACTTGCTTAGGATTTGATCTAATGTTTGCAACTCGTTTGAACTTTGTCTTTTCTCATCATGCATATTTATTTTGATTAAGTGATGTTTGATAACATGAGAACTTTTATGGTGTGATGATATGTATTAAAGCATGTATAGACTTAGGTATCCACCTCTTGTCTCCTCTTGCTTTGTTGCTTTGTTCAAGTGGCATTGTTGAAATATATGCTTCCTTTTGAGTGTTTACCCCTTCTACTTACCTAGTTAGGTTGTTTTCTCTTCTTATTGACCCTTGATGCTTTGTTTAGGGTAGATTTAGACCTAAATGCATGTTAGGGTAAGTAACTTAAATTTATTTGGTGTATCCTCATGACACGTCCACTTTATTTCTTGATCATTGTTTGTTTGCTTTGCCTCCTTACTTGTTCATGTGAGATAATGTCTTAGGGTTTAGAGATGTCCATATCTTGTATTCTTTGACATTTCTCTTGTATGGATTGATGTATAGTTGTTTAGTTAGCATCTTCCTTTTTTATCTTACTTTAATGACATGAATGCTACTTGTCTAAGTCCTCTTTGTGTTACTCTTGATTCTTGCCATTTTATGCAATGTTTAATCACATGTCTACTCAATACTTGTTCAAGTTTTCTTTTGAATTTCCTTGATGCATGTTGGCATGTTTTGTTTACTTGTCTTGATGAGGCTTTTTTGTTTACTTAAGATTTTTTCTTTATACTTGAGGCTCTTAGATATTGTTTTGTTCCGCTATTACCTTATCTTTGTATTGGGAAATATTTTGTGTGCATGTGTTGTTATGTTGGCCTTAAGTGATCTAAATGATACATGACTTATTATTGGATACCTTTATTTGTGTTCTAATACCCTGGGGTTTCTCTGATACTTCTCTGGTTGTGATTTATTTTCACATGATGCTCGGTATAATCTGGGTCTATTCTTTATGTGTGGCTTTAATCTAAAGGATGGGAATTATATATTGACTTTCTTATGTCAAATGTTGGCTTCTTGTTTGGTTAGACTCTTCCTTACCCTAGCTATTACCTTGTGCTTTAGTATAGTCTCTTCATAATCTCTCGTTCTTTTTTAATTTTCAAAATCTTCTTCCTTTTTCAAAGGGTTCTTGTTTTTATAACTTGAATCGCTTTCATAAAAAACTTGGACTTAGGTCCATGCATTTTAAAAACTCTTTTTCTTAATCAAGTCATTAATTAATCTTAATCAAGATATGACTTCTTTCTTCAATACTTAAAAAATACAAAACAAATTCAAACCATTTTGCCACTTTGGCTTTTCACTTTAAAACTTTTTTCTTAAAATTAACCAACACACAACATTAAACTTTTTTTACCCGAACTACATGGGTTTTGATTTCAACATTGCACATTGTTGGTATGTAGGCCTAGAGCTCATTGGAAGCTTTATCAAATAAAAAATTGTAAAAAATACTTCTTTTCTCATCTCCACAATCTTTTTGTAAATATTTATTTTAGCCAAATACACAGATTTTCAAAGAGGTTCCTGCGGAGTACCATAGATATTTAGGGTTCTAATAGCTTCCATTTGCATAACCAACCCCCTTACCATGACCTCTATTTTATTTTTGGTTTTATTCCAGCTTTTCCCATTTCTTTGGAACAATAAAGTGCGATGGAGACTTTCACTTTGCGAGTTATGTCAATCAATGACTTAGTCTCATCTTTTTACCGCTACAACATCGTCTTCAACATCTGGTAGTAAAACTCATAACAGTTGGAACTGCTATGACATTTGATAAATATGATGCACTATCTTACCAACATAAACATAGAATCATGTTTAGAACCATGCTTAGCCAAAATTTAGCCAACCTTAAAAACATGGAACGTACAATCTCCCCCTTTGACAAATTCTGGCTAAAACAACCATAAACCAAATTCAATTGGAGAGAGGAATAAAACCACAACACAAGCTACATGCTTATCATGTAAAATTTGTAAAAACACAACTCAAAAGCTTGTACATATAGACAGGTTTAGAACTCCCCCTATTAAACATAATAGGTTCTCCCCTTCAAGGGTAAAACCCACACCATAGCACCTGCAGCAGCAGCAGCTTAAGCACATACAAGCATGAACACACATGCTCCCCCTCAATGATTGCATGAGCAACCATACACATAACTACTCTCATAGAAGCAGTATCACACAGTTCTATCGTGATGCTAAATCAACATGCAAACACATGTGATATAACATCAGGATACAACACTTTACTCCCCTTTTATTAGCCAAAATATTGACCAAAAAGAACCAGAGTAAATGTACAAAATGTAAACACACAGAGCGCTTCAGAATACATTTCACTCTAGCAATACCATAGATGGAAACACATGGATGGAAACACAACTACTTGGCCAACTTTAGGTGGTTTGCCACCTCTTGCTCCTGTCAAAGAGCCTTCTTCATTCCTTGGTGTTGTAGCCATCCCCACTGTCTTGCAGAATACCATTATTTCAGTCCTTCTCAGTTGCAATTAGTCCAGGCATGTCATGCCTTAGAATATAGAGGAAAGATGCATTATAAGTTGCATTCCCTCTTTTCTATAATTTCTATAACTCTTCAATAATACAAGTTCCAATCCCACTGTCTTTGATAACAACAAGTTGTTCCTTGTTGTCCATAAGCTCTAGAGTGTCATCCTTTCCTTCAACAAGATTTATGATCAGTTGCTTGCAACTCCCAAGATCCTTGTACCAGTCATTTTGAATAAGATATCTTAAGGAATTTAGATCTTCATTGTGAAATGTCATGACATCTCTTTTGACATCATATATCTTCAACACCCATTCAGATAAATTTCCACGTTTTCCCTCAAGGCAACACATCCAGCTGCATTTGATATCTTCTATTTAAATTCAGTGATGCTACCTTTATCAGGGTGACTTGCAGTCAAATACTTAGTTTATTTCGTCTCTCCCTCAGCAGATAGAATTGTGTTGGATTGGGAATTTACTGGCTCAATGTTTGTGAATTCACAAGTCTCTTCTCCTAGTGTTTCATCAGTTTGCACCATAGGATGTTCCAACATCGCCTTTGACACCATCCTTATCTTATACAACTAAATCATCAATTATTATATTGATAGCTTCCAAAGACATTCCAGTCCTCTAGTTGAAAATTTTGTAAGTCTTGCTCTTCAAGGAGTAACCCATAAACATCCCTTTATCCCTAATGTTCTTCTTCTAGCCCTTCCTCCCTTTGTCAGTCCAGTAGTAACATTTACTTCCAAAGACATAAAAATAATTGACTCTAGATTTCATTCATGACCATAGTTCATAAGGAGTGGTTGAAGTATTTCTTGTCATAGAAACTCTATTATGGATATAACATGTCGTATTCACCGCTTCTGCCCAAAATTACAAAGGCAAACTCTTAGCCCAAAGCATGACTCTAGCTGATTCTAGAATATCCTTGGTTACTTGTTCAACATTACCCCCTTGCTGAGAGCACTCATAATGAATATTGTTAGAAGTACAAAATTTAGAGAATTTTACATTCCCACGTTCTTTATCAATGTTACTTATAATTTTCACAATATCTTTATTCTTATCTTCTTGAATAGTTTGACACAGGTATTTGAAGATCTTAAATGCACCTAATTTTTTTCTAAGAAAGTTTATCCAAGTATATCGCGAAAAATCATCCATGAGCACATAAACATACCTCTTACCTATTTTATTAATACATCGCATATGTTTGTCTTGAATTCATCCATTTGTCTTCACTATATTTAAGTTATGCTTTTTACTCCCTTTATGATATTCAACTCTTGCTTTAAAAGTTGCAAGCCTTTAGAGGGAGGATGACCAAAACAATGCCATAATCTCATACAGTATGCTTTTGAACAAACCTTGCTGGCGATGTACATGCATTCTTTCAATTCCTAAACACTGGAGTTATAAGAAGGATAATCTCTATTCAACCCCTTTGAGCCAAAGAAGTAGGAGTTTCCTTTTTTACACAAATTGAAACCTTTAACCAAAACCTAGGGCAGGGTAGTCTCTCAGTTAATCCAAATGCACGTTCAGTCATAAATTTTCACTCTGTATACAACGTATGACATAAAAAAAACATTCCTCTGGAATCAAAAGATGGTGGTGGTTCCCTATCAAATGGGCAATCATCATCTCTTAAAAGAAAATCCCACTGAGTCAAAACCTACGAAGGAGACTTAAGAAAAATTGGGGCATCCCGCTGACTGTAATCTCAAAACAAGAATAGTCAGGCAAAAATCAGGGATAGAAGATCAAAAAGAAGATACTACAAATCCTCAACAACATGGAAAAATAGGGCAAAAATGACTGCCTTTCAACAAACTTAACTTGTCTGAACCATCACCAAAACATCATTCCAGACTCAATTGGAGTTCAAACGCATAATTGACTGAGCTTAGGACTGGAGAACATCACGAAGAACAGGCGGGTACAAATACACTTTGAGCCATATCCTTTGTTTCTTAAACCGTGAACCAGACCATGATACAACCTTTCAAAGTCTTAATTGAAGCATGGGTTAGTTCGAAAGCATACTGTTACAAAAGGTATCCTGACTCCTGTAAGGATTACTCTAAATCGTGAGTTGAATTCACATTCTTATTAATTCCTTTTATCTGCTAAAATGAATTTTCAAAACTTCAAGACAAGCATAAACTTTGCATTATTTGAATATCGTCGTCTGCATATGGCTAATTGTTTGACAGCGAAGAAATTCACACGAAAAATATCCAACAAACAAAATCTCTCTCAGTGAACAAAATCACTTCAAATGGGATGACACTTCCAACGACAAATCTCCTATAAACAGGGGGGCACAGCATGATCATTGTTTATCACATCTGGGACAGTCAAGTTAAGATTCCAGGAAAACTCTCAAGAAGTGTTGAATAACCAGGGGCGGGTCTGTATCTGAACCACATAGGAGCATTGAAATTTAATTCTAGCAAAGGGTCACATGCGATCAGACAAACATTTCCTGACAATCCTACAAACACTTGTTACTAGAGGCAGTGACAAATCCCCCACAAAGTCCTTTTCATTAGGGTGATCCCCAGTCAGAGTTTCAATCTCTGAAAACTTCTCCCCAACCGAGTTGATCTCAAGAATCTTTGAGGAGTTCCGCCAAAAGAATACACCTCTCCAGCAGATTGGCAACATGGTTTATTTCCCCAACAAACTACAGCTCCTCCTCCCCAGTAGACTCTTCTACAGTCCCTAGTGAGTTGCTGCAAAACCTGGGAGATAACCAGAAAACAGTTAATTTCCTTGTCCCCAACAAGTTGTTAAGTCCCTTTCTCTTCCATCAAGAGATAGCTCCCCAGTAGAGCAACAAACAGCTAAAACTCTTGAACTATTTTCCCTAGCGGAGTTTCTCCTCAAACAAAAAAACAAAAATCCCCAGCGAAAACATTCTAAACAAAGTTCGAAGATGCACATACTCTTCATCTCCAACAGTAGTCCAGGATCTGGCTTCCCAAAATTCCCCAACATTTGTCAAGGATTTGTTTTCCAAGACAAAAATACATGTCAACAACATTTCGCATTTAATGCATCATATTACATACATGACAAATGAATACGGCACAATCTCATTTATTTTGAGAACATCACTACACCATGCATTTCATACATCATGACATTGCATACAACTAACTATTTACCTTTTCAGGAAAGATCAATCAACCGAAAATTATCATCAACAAATTTTCGACAAGACAGGACAACTATCTGTGAACAAATCAATTGTAGATCAATTCCCGAAACAGGATTGGGTGACTTTCTACATGATGAATACTTCCTTTAGACCTCTGCTGGTTTAATTTAAATCTATCAATGGTTTATCCTGATTCCTTTCTGGTAGACATTTTCTCTGGTTCAGATAATTCGCTCCAAGATTTATTCTGATTCTTCCCAGTTAAAGAATATTCAAGACCTCTGCTGGTTCAGTTTAAATCTATCAATGGTTTATCCTGATTCCTTTCCGGTAGACATTTTCTCTGGTTCAGACAAATCGCTCCAAGATTTATTCTGATGCTTTCCAGTTAAAGAATATTCAAGACCTCTATTGGTTCAGTTTAAATCTATCAATGGTTTATCCCGATTCCTTTCCGGTAGACATTTTCTCTGGTTCAGATAAATCACTCCAAGATTTATTCGGATGCTTTCCAGTTAAAGAATATTCAAGACCTCTGTTGGTTCAGTTTAAATCTATCAATTGTTTATCATGATTCCTTTCCAGAAGACATTTTCTCTGGTTTAGATAAATTGTTCCAAGATTTATTCTGATTCTTTCCAGTTAAAGAATATTCAAGACCTCTGCTGGTTTAGTTTAAATCTGCCAATGGTTTATCCTGATTCTTTCCCATAGACATTTTCTCTGGTTCAGATAAATCGCTCCAAGATTTATTTTGATTCTTTCTAGTTAAAGAATATTCAAGACCTCTGCTGGTTCAGTTTAAATCTATCAATGGTTTACCCTGATTGTTTCACGTAGACATTTTCTCTGGTTCAGATAAATCTCTCCAAGATTTATTCTGATTCTTTCCAGTGAAAAAATATTCAAGACCTCTGCTGGTTCAGTTTAAATATATCAATGGTTTATCCTGATTCTTTCCCGTAGACATTTTCTCTAGTTCATATAAATCTCTCCAAGATTTATTTTGATTTTTTCCAGTTAAAGAATATTCAAGACCTCTGCCAGTTCAGTTTAAATCTATCAATGGTTTATCATTATTCTTTCCCATAGACATTTTCGCTGGTTTAGATAAATCGCTCTAAGATTTATTCTGATTCTTTCCAGTTAAAGAATATTCAAGACCTCTGCCGGTTCAGTTTAAATCTATCAATGGTTTATCCCGATTCTTTCATATATAGACATTTTCTCTGGTTCAGATAAATCGCTACAAGATTTATTTTGATTCTTTCCAGTTAAAGAATATTCAAGACCTCTGCTGGTTCAGTTTAAATCTATCAATGGTATATCCTGATTCCTTTCCGATAGACATTTTCTCTGGTTCAGATAAATCGCTCCAAAATTTATTCTGATGCTTTCCAGTTAAAGAATATTCAAGACCTCTGTTGGTTCAGTTTAAATCTATCAATGGTTTATCCTGATTCCTTTATGGTAGACATTTTCTCTGGTTCAGATAAATCGCTCCAAGATTTATTATGATTCTTTCCAGTTAAAGAATATTTAAGACCTCTTCTAGTTCAGTTTAAATCTATCAATGGTTTATCCTGATTCTTTCCCGTAGACATTTTCTCTGGTTCAGATAAATCGCTCCAAGATTTATTCTGATTCTTTCCACTTAAAGAATATTCAAGACCTCTGCCAGTTCAGTTTAAATCTATCAATGGTTTACCCTGATTCTTTCCTGTAGACATTTTCTCTGGTTCAGATAAATCGCTCCAAGATTTATTTTGATTCTTTCCAGTTAAAGAATATTCAAGACCTCTGCTGGTTCAGTTTAAATCTATCAATTGGTTATCATGATTCCTTTCCGGAAGACATTTTCTCTGGTTTAGATAAATCGCTCCAAGATTTATTCTGATTCTTTCCAGTTAAAGAATATTCAAGACCTCTGCTGGCTCATTTTAAATCTATCAATGGTTTATCCTGATTCTTTCCTTTACATTTTCACGCTATTCAATATGGTTGTAATAGTGTAGGATTTACTTTCTTCATTTTTATTACTTTTGTATAAATGCTAGTAATTAGGATGTATGGCAAGATAAAAACAACAAGTAGATAACCTAAAATTCAAAGACTAAATGCATGCAAATCAAACACACTATTCACACATGCACCCTTAGGGTAATCTCACTTGTTGCCTCAGAAAAATAGTCATGTCCCTCGAATATGGGCGTTTTAGAAAAGACCCTCGATAAAATATCGTAGTCCCTCGATGACCCTCAATGTTGCCTTCGGTAAATGATCTAGTCCCTAAATGACATTGCTAAAACGACCCATAGGTTGCCTTTTATGACTATAAAAACATCCCCCGCCCGTCCCTTCACATCCAATGATGGGGTTTCTTACCAAACCAATGGTAAGATAGCAACAACTAAAGGAGGAGGAAAAGAACATTAAGACCTTTTGAGTAGGTAGGATGCTCCTATTTGCTCGCTTGCTCATAACAAAAACATTTTATACACCAACAATTTCATCTTGAAACATTTTCAAAAGACAAAGCTTTTTGTACGCGTTCTTATAGAAACGAGAACCATTACAAAGACACTTTTCAAAATCACTTTCAAAAACACATTCCACAAACACCCCTTTAAACTATTTTCAAAACTAACACTTTGTACGCGTTCTTATAGAAACGAGAGCTATTACAAAGACGTTTTCAAAATTCATTCAAAACCCACACCACAAACACATTTTCAAACAAAAGAAAGTGATTTAGCAAGCAACTAAGAGCCCGTAGATAACTACAGATGAAAAGGGTGCTAATACCTTCCCTTTTCATAACCTACCACTGAACTCAAGAAATAATCTCGAAAGGTCTTTCTTGTTCTTTTCACCCTTTCCTTAATGGATAAAAGAAAAGTCGATGGTGACTCTTGCTATCCGCAACATTTGCGATCAAACACAAAACACCCAAGTCAGTTCTCCCACCGTGTTACAGTGACCTATAAAGACTGGCATGAGATGCTACCGTTTTCTCTTCATGGCTACCGTATTTCAGAACGAACATCAACTGGGGAAACCCCTTTCTCTTTAGTCTATGGTATGGAAGCTGCCATGCCTGTCGAAGTTCAGATTCCTTCTCTAAGGATTATGAAAGAAGAAAACTTAGACAAAGACAAATGGATTTAGACTAGGTTGGATCAGTTGAATTTGATTGACGAGAAGATACTGGCTGCTTTCTATCATGGTCAGATGTACCAGAAGCGCATGATCAAAGCTTTCAACAAAAAGATCAAGCATCGGGTATATCAAGCTGGTGACTTGGTCATAAAGCACATCATTCTTCCACAAGGTGATCCCAGGGGAAAATGGACTCCCACTTATGAAGGGTAATTTGTTGTTAAAAAAGTCTTCTCAGGTGGTGTTATGATGCTAACCACTATGGATGGCGAAGATTTCCCGCACCCTGTGAATGCGGACATAGTCAAAAATACTACGCATAAGAATGACCCGCTAGGTTGACATACCTAGGCATAAATAAGGGCATCTCGGCGAACCAAAAATGTTTGGGAAAAAATAAGGAATAAATACAAAAGATTATACACCCGGCAAGTCGAAAACCTGAAAGGGTGGCTTGGGCAAAAAATGGTATCCTGGTGGACTGAAAACCCGAGAGGGCGGTCCGAGAAAAAATTAGGGATTAAAGCGTACAACTATGTCCCGTTGGATCACTTACAGCCAACTTTATTACTAAGGTAAAAAGTTCAAATGGTTAAAATCAACTTCTTCCAATGGAAAAGGACAAGATGTTCGAAGACATAGGGGAAATAGAAGAGCAACCCAATGTAATCACTTCCACAAGGCTATATATATATATATATATATATATATATATATATATATATATATATATATATATATATATATATATATATATATATATATATATATATATATATATATATATATATATATATATATATATATATATATATATATATATATATATATATATATATATATATATATATATTTGTTTTCAGTTTCACTTTGTACTTTTACATTTCACGATGACTTCCTCTTACTAGGATTTCTGTCTCTTTGTACAAAATCGTCTGCTTATAGGCAAATGATCTATACAAGTATACTTTGAAGTCCAAACTTTTTATTCTTTCAGTTTGGTTTGCAAAAACGTCCAATGACTAAAATTGAATGAACATATGCATATGAACATGATTAATTGTTAACAAATATATATATATATATATATATATATATATATATATATATATATATATATATATATATATATATATATATATATATATATATATATATATATATATATATATATATATATATATATATATATATATATATATATATATATATATATATATATAAGAGCAGGAATAAGCATTTATTCAAAATTCTAGGAGCTGGGATGACACTCAGGCTATCCATAAATTCCCACAAAATCCCTTTCATAAGGTTATCCCTAGTGAAGTCGCCAGAGCCACCTCTATAAGATTATTCCCAAAGAATAAGTCTTCACAAATAAGGGTACATTCCCCATAATCTCCCCCGCAGATCGCTCCAACAAATAAAGGAATATAATCTCCTCCCTGTGAGATCTCCCCATAGAGTCCCAATCAGTACAATTCATGGAAATTCTCTTCCCTAGCTAAGTTTGTTCCTCCAAAACTGAAAAAAGAGACCCTGTAGAGCTTCTTCAATCCCCCTGAGAGAATTAATTTCCTCCGCAGAGCACTTCTCCAACAACAAAGGTTTATTTCCCCAACAGACTACAAATTTCCCAGCTTAAGTCTATCCCTCAGAATACTACAATTTTCTGACAAAAGTATTCTCCCCAGACAAGTCAGAAGATTTTCCATCTCTTTTATCCCCAGTCAGGGTATATAAGAATTATCTTCCCCAAACTAGTCAGAAGTTTAACCATCTCTTTTATCCCCAGTCAGGGTATATAAGAAATAAATTCCCCAATAGAGCAACGAACGACCAATGTACATAAACTCTGCTCCCCAAACATAAGTCAATACATCCCCTGTAGATTTTCCTCAAACAAGTAAGCAGGAATCCCCAACGGAAGCATTCTAGACAAGAGTGAAAATACACCTACTCTTCATCCCCAACAGTAAATCAGGGATTTATTTTCCTCGACAGGGATACACTTCACATCATTTACAAATAGCATGGCATATGCATACGAAACACATATAACACAATCTCATTTATTTTGAGAACATCATTACGCAATGCATTTCATACATCATGACATTGCATACAACTAACTCTTTATCTTTTCAGGAAAGATCGATCAATAGACTGATATCATCAACAAATCCTCTAAACATATTGTAGGTTCATTTCCTGAAACAAGGCAGGGCAAATATCTACATGATGGACACTACCTTCAAACATCTGCTGGCTCAGATTAAATCAGACAAGGATTTATTCTGATACTTCTCTCATTAGACTTTTTGTTGTCTCAAATTAACTCAACCAAAGATTTATTCTGATACTTCTCTCAGTAGACCTTTTTCTATCTTAGATTAAATCGACCAAAGATTTATGCCGATACTTCTCTCAGTTAAAGATTTAAAGACTTCCGCTGGCTCAAATTAAATCAACCAAATATTTATTCTGATACTTCTCTCAGTAGAACCTTTTTCTGGCTCAAATTAAATCGACCAAAGATTTATTCTGATACCTCTCTCAGTTAAATATTTTCAAACATCTACTGGCTCAGATTAAATCAACCAAAGATTTACTTTTATACTTCTCTCATTAGACTTTTTTCTGGCTCAGATAAAATCGACCAAAGATTTATTAAGATACTTCTCTAAGTTAAAGATTCAAAGACATATGTTGGCTCAAATTAAATTGACCAAAAATTTATTCTGATACTTCTCTCAGTTAAAGATTTAAAGACCTTTGCTGGCTCAGATTAAATCGACCAAAGATTTATTCTGATACTTCTACCAGTTAAAGTCGAGCGTAGACTTAGTCTAATTTCTCTATCAATAATTACCTTTGGATGGCATCTATTAGCCCATCTCCAACGAATCTCTTTCACCTATCCAATGGAATATTTAAGCCCATTCCCGATGTAATCAACAAAGAGTTGTCACTCCATACACAAGCGAGTGCAAATTTCAGGGCACTTAAGTGTTCAATTATCTTCCACCTTTAAGTCAAGAATAGAGGACATGCCAATCTAACTCTTCAGGTTTAAGAAGATTTAACAGGGTAAGTTGTTGTACCCAAAATTGTTTCCTCTCTATTCTCAAGACATTTCTCACAAAAGATCTCAAATGCTCAAGAAGTTTCAAGAGTTTGATCAGACAAGTTCACCTCCTAAGCATCGAGCCCACAAATTAGGGTTTTTGTTTTCTCAAGGACAATTGGACTTTGAATACCTCAATGGAATTTCATGGTTCATTATAGGTCTTCAAGAATTCTCATACCAAGTTTTAAGTCTTGCACCACAAATTTGCTCAGTCAATTGCTCAGATGACTGAAAATCAACTATATCGGGTAAAAAGTCAATTGTGGTCAACATACAGTCAAAATTCACGATTTTTGGTCAACATCAACATTTTCAAGTCATATTAATCAATTTATCAAGGTTTTATCACAATTCCTCAAGAAAAGCACGCAAATCATCAAAGGGGAAAATTTGTCAAAATTAGGGTTTTGACTGAGAATGATTGATTATTGACTTTTAACCTAGTACATGACCTAATGGTTTGAAGCATGATCTCAAGGACTCAAACACAATATGTTGACCTATTTTTATGGCTTAAATCATTTCTCAAGATCAAGGGATTGATAGTTGAAATTTGGATCAACTGATGAAAAGTCAACTGACACACAAAAGTCAAACTTTGACTTTTTCGTCAACATTGAATTTCAAAGATCATGGTTCATCAAGACATTCAAAAATATCAAACGTAATCATCAAGAATCAAGAAAGTAAAAAAGTCAATAAAAAGTCAAGATTTCTAAGACAGAAAATTTCTAAGTGTTTTTATACTTGATAAGTTCATTACTTCATGACAATTTTTCACCAAGATGCAAGATGATTCAAGGAAACCTTTCAACATGAAAGTTGTAGATCTTGATGAATTCTACAACTTTATATTTGTAGATCATGACATTTTTCATAAAACACTTAGTGAAATTTTTAACAAGTTTAGGCAGATTTTTGACCTAACTTCTTGACCAATTTTCACCTAGTTCCAATATGATTTAGCCAAAGTGGACAACCTGAAGGTTGTATACAATGTTTCAATCTTTCCAAAATGTCCAATAACTTTAAGAGATCATGATTGAACTAGGAGAATCAAAGAGAAGAAGTTAGACATCCATTCTTGAATTACAAGTCATTTTCATGATGAACACTTAACCAAATCTCAAACCTATGCTGCATAATCTTGCTTTGCAAGCTTCTAACTTGCAAATAACTCCATAATTAATTGATTACACAACTGTTAGAGCTATGATCCAAACATTTGAGCCATTGTTCAAGAGATTCATCCATTTTGGCACAAAGTTACATTTCCATTCTTGTATAGTTTCTTTAATCACAAAGTCAACTTGTATTGAGCCTATAAATTGATCCATCTGCACACACTCAACACAAAATATGGAAGCAACATGTTTAAAATTCCTAACCACTTTAGATATCCTTGTACTTTGCATTGGAACAATGTTTATCAATATTGCTTCAAAAATAAGTCAAAAACCCTAACATGTGATCTTTTGATTCTGATCCCTTGAACCTTCCAAACCTCTTTCCTGTAAATAGAGGATGTATTTGAAACCTAACACACGAATTCACAAGCCTAGAAACTCCCTCAAACTCCCTAAAATTAGAATTTGCACACAAACTCCATTTTTGTGCCATTTCTGACTTTGAATACTTATCTCACAATCCACTCGTGCTTTTTCCATTTTAATCAATCGCCAAGCTTCTGTAACTCATATAGAAGCTATCCAAACACCTGCAACACAACTATAACATCATCTTCCTCATATTCCATAAAAAAAACAGAGATCTGTACGTTGACTTCTCCAGAACAATACAACCACTCTTAATCTAAAGTAAGCAGTGCATTAGCCTTCTGGAGGTTCAGTGAAGCTATCCAGATCATCACAATATCTCAAGGAGTCCTCAATCATCAAACATGATTTCCAGTTTTGAGGTAAGTTTTTCAAACTTTGAACTCTCTCTACAAGCATCATTAATTGTTATTTTGTGAATAAAAAATATAGACATCATAGCCCTGAAGTTAACCATGCCCTTAGATTTCATTTATGTTGCCTGAGTGATGTGAATTTTGAAGATGAACTTTCTGAAAAATTAGTTCAGAACTTGGTACCAACAAAAATTTGTGCTCATCTTTGAGTGTTAGCTTAAGTTATTTACATATTTGAAATCGTGATGAAATTTCAAGCAACTTTCATGTTTACATTTTCCAATTTGGTTGAGAAATGAAGAAGTTACAAATTTCAAAAATGTTGATGAACATTATGGCGCGTGGAAGAAGATGAAGTTATAATCAGGACTGATTTTGTAATATATTTATTAGTTTGTGTATTAAACACCGGATGTATAGCCACCCCAGTGGTAGAGTGCGCGCGTATAAGTCATAACTATGCCTTGTCTTGGGTTTGATCCATGCGTGAGGCATTTTGCTTTTTTCTAACATTTACATTACAGATCTTGTGCAAGCAAGCTCAACACGCGTGCCATATACCCTCATTCCTTCACCATCAGATCAATCAAGCATTCCAACCAACACACCATAAGACAAGCCCATGGTACACCTAAGGAAACCATGCACACTGAATCACAAAACAGGCGTTGGACCTCATTATTTTTGTTTTTTTCTTTCTCATACCCCCTCTTTTATTAAAAACCACGCAGGCCCATATATATTTTTATATTCTTTTTCTGATTACAAACAAAAACATTTTGGGTCTGGACCTTTTTACTACTTTTCATACCCATTTTCATTTTTACCCCCCAACCCAACTATTTTCATTTCTTTTATATTTTATTTATTTTCATTGATATATTTATTTTACCTAAACCAAAAAACACCAAAAAATATATTTTTCTTCATTAAATTAAAAATATTTTAATTTAAGTATTTTATTCTATTTTTTTTCTATTAAATTAAATTCAGTTATTTTCTTTTACATTGTAAAAACAATTTCTAAATTAAGACTAATATTCAAACTATTTTCTAAACAAATTATTAGACTTAGGTTTATTTTCTTCTTAAAATTCAATTAACTTGGATTTTTAGTTTTGTTGAATAATTAATTAACTTATTTTATAATTAATTAGTTCAATTAGGTTAATCTTTAAACCTTTTCATCAAAAACCTTAAAAAACACTTTCTTTTTGCTTCTTCACCTTTACATTTTTTTGTATTATTATTGTAAGTCACATTCAATGGTTTGTAATAGTAATTAGGGATTTATTTATTTCTTCCCCCTATTCACAAATTGTACCCCCATTCCCAAAGAGTTGTAATAGTGTAGGTTATTTAAATTCCGCAATTTATCGCTTTCCTTATTATTGCTAGTAATTAGGGTTTTTATGGCGAGACTAAAATCAAACATTAGAAAACCCTAATTCAAGATATTATACTTGAAACAAACACACCTTGCACACTTGCACCTCTAGGGTAATCCACACTTGTTGCCTCAGATGAAAACAGTCATGTCCCTCAAACGTGAGATGATTTTAGCAAATACCCTTGATTAAAAGATCATAGTCCCTCGGTGACCCTTCAATTTTGCCTTCGGTAAATGATCTTAGTACCTTACGACAATTTCTAAAACATCTTACAAGTTCCCTTCTATGACTATACGATGACCCATGTTTGTCCATTCACAAACAATGATAAGGCTCTCTATCAATCAATGGTAGATAATCATTATCTAAAGGAGTAGGAAAAGAACAAAGACTTTTTGAGTAGGTATATTACTCGTAATTGCTTTCTCACAAATAAAACCATTTACACCCCACACTTTCAAAAAAACATTTTTCAAACAAACATTTTATATACATTCTCAACGATACGAGAATCATTACAAAATGGCCTTACATTGACATTTTCAAACATCTTTCCAAAAGCACTTCCTTTCAACAAATATTTTCAAAACCAATGCTTTTTATACATTCGCCACGATGCGATAATCATTGCAAAGTTTTCCAAACTTAGTCATTTTCAAAATATTTTCAAACTTACACAAACACAAAAGCATTTCAAAGTGATCAAGCAATTAAGAGCTCGTAGATAACTATGGATGAAAGGGTGTTAACACCTTTCCTTTTCATAACCTACCCCCCCGAACTCAAGAAATTCTCAAGTGGTCTTTCCTGTTCTTTTCACCCTTTCCTTTATTAAATAAAAGAAAAGTTGGTGGCGACTCTTGCTATCCACAACAATTGCGATAAGACGCAAAATACCCAAGTCAGTTCTCCCACCATATCACAAACTTCATATGACCATGCTCGGCACATAAATAACATGTTCCAGTTGATGACTGACTTGTGGATCTCGTTTGATAAAGTCTGCTAGAATGTTGTACCAAGTGTTTAGACATGTTAATTATTTCCTTTCTTTCATCAAGAAGAGACTTTATCATAAACACTTATCTTTGATTATTATCAAGTTGATAGTTACGTTCTAATTCTCCACTTGCTTTTATCATAGCCACTCCATTCTCCAAACTTTTTAACTAAGTCTGACATGCTATTAACTTTGGAATTTATAAGAGTTACCTCACTTTGAAGATGAGGTACAGTACATAGAAGATTCTTCTTCTCACTTTCTAAGTCACCTATGATCCTTCTCTGATCTTCCTATTTTTTGACATTTCCTTCACACTTGTCACAAGTATCTTTGTCGGATATATTAGGATCTTCATGGAGAACACTATCCTTATCAGCTTTTACTTCACCTGCCCATCTTCCAAACAAAGCCACCACAAGGTTTACAAATTCATCGTTAGCCTCATCTTCTAATTCATCATCATCAGACTAGGACACAATAATTCATTTTTCCGCCTTTTGAGAAAGGTGGAACATCCTGGTTTGATGTAACCAAAACCTTCACACTCATAACATCGAATGCCTTTGCTTTGATTGGTCTTTTCTTCAGACATGGTATTCTTCTGAATATTTTTTTCATTACTGATATCAGATGATTTGTTCCTAACATTCGATCTCCCTCTTTTGTCCAATATTTTTAATACCCTATTAAATTTCTTTCCAACTAGAATAATGGTATTAGACAGATCCTCATCAGTAAACGGCTCAGCTTGACCTTTATCTTCAGCATTGGACATAAAAGCTATGCTTTTGTTCTTTTTATCAGATTTGTCACCAATAGCCAGTTTAAATGTTTGAAGTGACCCAATAAGTTCATCAACTCTCAAGTTGTTGATGTCCTGAGCTTCTTCAATTGTTGTGACCTTCATGTTAAATCTCCTAGGCAAGGACCTAATAATTTTTCTGACCAGCTTGGCTTCTGACGTCTTCTCTCCCAATGCACTTGATGCACTAGTAATTTCAATAATTTTCATTTTCTATTCTTGAATTGTCTCATCATCATTCATTTTTATATTCTCAAATTTGGAAGTGAGAAGTTGAAGTCTTGAGATCTTCACCTTAAAGGTACCTTCATAAGTTGTCTTGAGAATTTCCAAGGCCTCTTTGGCCATGTACACATATTAATCTTCCTGAAAACATTTTTGTCTACTCTGTTGAATAGAGCATTTAAAGCCTTTGAATTTCCAATAGCTTCTTTATCATCATCTTCATTCCAACCGTCTTCAGGTTTGATTGTGTCAGTTTCAACCTCTTTTCCATCTTTGTTAATGGTCTTCATAACAACATGCTTCCATCCTTTCAAGACAGCCTTCTAAGCTTTGCTCTCCATAGCTTTTAAAAAATCTATCATTCGAACTTTCCACCAGTCATAATCATAACCAACCAACATGGGTGGTCTGTTGTTATAACCTCCTTCTTTCTCCATAGTGCTTGAAAATATATCCCTGAATCTCACCCAGTAACCAGAATAGGGTGCCTGCTCTTGATGCCAATTGAAATTCCAACACACATAATATATTAGAAGCCAAGACTTGTGTCTCAATAACATACAATGTCAAGACAAATGTTATAACATCTGCTGACAAAACAACAACAATAACAATAATTCATAAAAAAGAGGTCTTGGGAGACTCCTTATATAGTCTTCTATAGTTGGGCTTGGAATCTTCAATCAAATCCAATCAGCAGCTCATACAAACCTACAGAATCTTTCTCCACAAAAATAAAAACAATCTTCATAAAAAGTCTCAATCGATCCTTTTTAGTAACCAATCAAATCTTCACTTATTTCTAATAAAATCCTTGATTGTCCTGCACTTATAATGAGTGTAGAATATTCTAGATACTCATATCTTCAAATTAAATATTCAAGGAAAAAATACCTAATGCACTGTCAAGATGTTCTATTGTAACATGTTACAACATCTACTATAACATCTGTCAAATAAGGCACCTGCATAACCTGCTTGTACCTGCTGGTCCAGGTGTTATGACATTGTCTTCAACATCTGGTAGTAAAACTTATAGTAGTTGGAACTACTATGACAGTTGATAAAGATATTGCACCATCTTACCAACATCAACATAGAACTATTTTTAGAATCATGCTTAGCCAAAATTTAGCCAAACTTAAAAACATGGAACTAACAATAAATCTTATTGAAATATTTCTAGGATATATTTTTGACAAAGTTCTAAGAAGTATTTATGCTAATGTTGTTGAGTCTAGATTTCTCCACGATCTTCCAAAAGAGCCAAATGAACCACTTGTCACAAAAAAGATAAAATTTCTATGAGTCTTGAAGAAGGATCCTCTGACTCTTCTAGGCCTCCTGCAAAGATGGCCAGGACTTCTGCATTTTCAAGGATTCTGAAACCAGAGAAAATTGAAGTTCCTGACTATCCTGAAGATTCTGTGAAAGTTATTGATACTTTGGAATTTGGTCCCCCTACTACACGTAAGCCTTTTTCTAGTTCTTCTTCTTCTCAAAATGTTATTATTAGTTCTTCACTCCCTTACCATCACTTTCTACACCTTCACCTTTTTTGTCCCCGTTTCTGAACCCATTCCTTATAAACTACTACCTCTGACACCCTCTTATCCCAAATTCAACAAACCACTACTAGACTATAATCTTTGTTAAGCCATTCATCCTCCAGTGATTCTTCAGATGAAGTCGGTGATATCTTATCTGATTCTGAAAAAGACCAAACTAACTTTTCACCTGACACCCATCCAAATGTTATCAGTGTAACACCCTTCTAAAATCCCACGGAATGATACGTCATAAATCAGAGTAAATAAAACATGCATTTCAAACAAGGGTGTCACACATACTTCGTACATCACAAATACCTATCGTGCTCAATTAACACTTATTGATATTCATGCTTCTCATACAATTTCATATAGCATGTACCATCGGAATAATTCTCATTCAAACAATTAATAATGAAGTCTCATAATCATATCCCTTTATTGTAATATCTTAGGCATCAAAGCCAGTTCACCATATAACTCAAAATATTCAAACCAATTAGAATAGAGTATACAAAGTATCTCTTAAAAACATGAATCAAATTGTTTCCCCTGTGTTACATGACCAGAGCATTACTCAAACCAAACTACAAAAAGAAAATAGTTAACTCCTCCAGCTAATCTCTTGTTATAAGCAACTTTATTCTTCAGTACCTGAGTGATGTCGTATAAAACATCATTCCAACAAAAGGGTGAGAATTCACATAATTACCGAAATCATATAATAATACATAATGTATAACATACTTTCATACATAACAGATATTCTCACACTTCAATACTTTACAAAACAAAACATACCCAATTTCTCATACCACTTACAAGTATCCCCAATCACAATCCACAATTTCGCAAAACACAACAATTTCACATAGTGCACATAATTTCATATTATGATAACAACACCATGTGACTCGATGTAAGACTCCAATGCAATACCCATGCATGTGGTACCAATCTCTTTTATTTTTATTCAGTTTTTACTTTAACCCAGGTCCGTCCTCTAGACCAATAACACACAAAAAGCATGTTCTCTAAGCTTTCAAACCCCTCTCTAGGTTTGGAACAAGTCACTAGCTCCCACATAACTAACAAGCATTACCTCTTGACATAAATGATGTATGTGAAATTACCACAACCATATACAATTAAGACCATTCTCTAATCTTAACATCTCTGCATATCTTCAATAATTAATCATATTTGAATTAGCATACATTTGCACATACATATACACATGAATTATTCATACATAATTCATATTCGTCTCAACACTGCACCAAAACATCATTACCACACATAATAAACAATGTACAAATATAGTTACACTCCAACACCGTCACATTCACACACCAACATAAAAACAAGTTTCATGTCATTAACAAATAGCATTCGAAAACACATCTAACATGTAGATTAAATTCCAGAAAATTAAGTAGAAATTAGTATAAAATATAAGTATACATAATCCCGAAGAAATCTAAGAAAAATATAAAATTTGAACTTCCAGTTCATGCTAAGCATGCTATCCCGCGCTAAGTGGGCTCATTACAAATCCGGGTGCGTTAAGCAAGCTAATCTCGCGATGAGCGGGCTCTGCGATTCTTCAACAAAAAAAACATGCGATGACATCATGGTACCAATGCGATTTTCTTCACCCAAAACATGTTTTAACATCCAATTTGTCATGATTTAAGACATTTTAACACATATTCAACATCTATTGATCAATCAAAACATCATAAAATAATCACATACAAATTCCATGGATTCTCAATCAAAACCTAAGAAATTTAAAACATGGAAAAACTAGAGAAATAAATCTTAATACATGCCACAACCCATCATGCAATATCAACAATCCCAATAACCAGATGAAAACTCACCCTTACCTTGTTCTAGATAGATTGCACAACTTTTGTGTTCTTACCATTTTTCCTCTTTCTCGCTCTTCTCTTTTCTTTTCTCGTGAAAAATTACTCTTCTCTTTTGTTAATCCTCCCACTAATCATTTTTTCTTTTCTTTTTATTAAACCCTTAACAAAACTAACTCTAGTAACCACTAATGGGATTACTAACACAAACCCCACATTACTCTTCACAATCCATCATTAGTCCTGATTACTAATATTCTATTATTTCTATATAAGTTTCACTAATAAAATTATTCTATCATGACCGACATTATTTCCTATTGCTAACCAAACTGTTCGATGATTTCTCCCTAACCAACCTGTCACATACAATATATATCTAATAATCATTTATTCACAAAATCAAACAAATAATAAGTTAATCAAATACACAGCTAAATAGAAAATTGGGATGCTACAACTCTCCCCCACTAAAAGGATTTTTGCCCTAGAAAATTACCTCAAAAAAATAGATCAGGATATGACTCCCTCATCTGAATCTCGAGCTCCCAACTCACATTCCCACCCACCGGTACTCCCCAAGCTACCTTCACTAAGGAAATCTCTTTACCTCGAAGCTGCTTCAACTCCCGATCCTCAATCTATACAGGTGATGTCTCCACCGCCAAGTTATCTCTCACCTGCACATCATCTACTTGGACCATATGAGACGGATCCGTAATATATTTCCTCAATTGAGATACATGAAACACATCATGGAGATTAGAAAGAGACAGCGGTAAAGTAATCTGATAAGACACATCTCTTATCTTTGAAATCTGGTAAAGACCAATAAAACGCAGCGTCAACTTACATGACTTCAATGTTCAACCAACACCAGTTACCGGAGTAACTCTAAAAAATACATGATCATCCTTTTGGAATTCAAGTGTTTTCCTCCTCTTGTCATGATAACTTTTTTGACGACTCTGAGAAGTCTATATCTTCTCCTGAGTCATCTTAATCTTATAAGTAGTCTGCTGAACTATCTCAAGTTCAACCACATCACTCTCTCCCAACTCATACCAACATGATGGCGTCCTACACCTTCTTCCATAAATTGCTTCAAATAGTGTCATTCTGATACTCGAATGGAAACTATTATTGTAAGTGAACTCAACTAAAGTAACGTAATTATCCCAAAAACCTCCCTTTTCCAACACATAAGCTCTCAAAAGATCCTCAAACGATTGGATCATCCTCTCAATCTGACCATCTGTCTGCGAGTGATAAGCGGAACTCAAATGCAACTTCTTACCCAAAGCATTTTGCAAACTCTCCTAAAATCTCAAATTAAATATCGGATCTCTATCTGGCACAATGCTAGATGGAATACCGTGCAAACTGACAATCCTCTCAATGTACAACTTTGCTAGCTTCTCTAATGGATAATCCATTTTCATTGGAATAAAGTGAGCAAATTTCCTCAATCTATCCATAATAACCCAAAAAGATTCACAATTACTCGGTGTTCGGGGTAAACCAGACATAAAATCCATCGGAATATTATCCCATTTCCACTCAGGAATAGATAATGGTTGCATCAAACCCGATAGTTTCTGATGTTCGATCTTAGACTTCTGAAAATTCAAACAAGAATACACAAACTCTGCAATTTCTTTCTTCATACCGGACCACCAAAATATTTTCCTCAAGTCCTGATACATCTTACGATGCCTTCCTCAAGGATACTCTTTTTCAACTCAGTTACATCTAGAACATAAACTATATCACGACATCTCATGATACCATTTTCATCAATCCAAAAATCACCACCTCGACCTTGATTGATCAAAGTCAATTGATCCAGTAAACTCAAATCATATTTTTGACCTTCCCGAATCTCATTAAGAATGCCACTAGTAAGATTCAAAATGCCAGGCTTAAATCCAGAAGAAGTCTCTTCATAAATCAAACTCATATCTCGAAATTGCTCAATCATTTCTAACTCTCACACCATCAACATTGACATATGCAAAGATTTCCTACTCAATGCATTAGCTACTACATTTTCTTTACCTGGATGGTAATTCAAACCAAAATCATAATCTTTTAGAAATTCTAACCATCTTTTCTGCCTCATATTCAACTCTTTCAAATCAAAGAGATATTTTAAACTGTAATGATCACTAAACACTTCGAATCTCGATCCAAACAAATGTGCCTCCAAAGCTTTAATACAAACACAACAGTAAACAACTCCAAGCCATGCGTTGGATAATTCATCTCATTCAATTTAAGTTGCTTTGAAGCATAAGCTACAACTTGCTAATTTTGCATCAACACACATCCAAATTCCATCAACAAAGAATCACAATACATAACAAACGATTCTTCTGAATTAGGCAAAATCAAAGTAAGAGTTGTCGTCAACTTTATCTTAAGTTCTTGAAAGCCTTCTTCACATTTGGCATTCCAAATAAAAGCTTTTGACCCTTTTTAGTCAATTGCGTCAAAGGAAAAGCTAACTTGGCAAATCCTTCAATGAATTTCTAATAAAAACCTACTCAACAAAGAAAACTTCTAATCTCAACAACATATTTTAGAACTTCCCACTGAGACACAACTTCAATTTTTAACGGATCAACCGCGATACCTCCACTCGAGATCACATGGCCAAGGAAACACACTTCCTCCAACCAAAACTCACACTTAAAAAGTTTAGCATACAATTGCTTCTCTTTCAACACTGTCAACACAACCTTCAGATACTCGACATGATCTTCTTTGATCTTTGAATAGATCAATATATCATCAATGAAAACAACTACAAATTTGTCTAAATACAGATGGAAAATCCTATTCATGTACTCCATGAATACATTTTGTGCATTGGTCACACCTAACGACATCAATGAATACTCATAGTGACCATACCTTATTCTAAAAACAGTCTTCTGAGTATCTTCAGCCTTCACACGAATTTGATAATACCCATATCTCAAATCTATCTTACTGAACACACTTGCACCAACCAATTGATCCATCAAGTCGTTAATTCTCGAAAATGAATACTTATTCTTGATAGGCCCCTTGTTCATTTGTCTATAGTCCATACAAAGCCTCATAGTACATTCTTTCTTCTTAACCAATAAGACTGGTGCACCCCCACGGTGACACACTCAGACGAATAAATATATTCTCAAGAAGATCTTCAAGTTGATTTTTCCATTTTTTTTCAATTTTGATGTTGACGTACGATATAAAGCCATCAATACCGAACTAATACCTGGAACTAAGTCAATCGTAAACTTCAGTTCACACTCTGGAGGTAAACCACTTATCTCCTCAGGAAATACTTTTAGAAAATCACGAACGACTGTCAGATCACCAATCGCTCTTTTTCCAATAATATCCAAAGCTGCCATCAACATAAACATCTCGGCGCCATCCTACACTGACTCGTTCACTTGTTTAGAAGACATAAATAAGTCTCCTTCCTTCTCAAGTTCAAGCAAAATAACTGTCTTAGAAAAATAGTTGATATAAACATGGACGACTTCCAACTAGTTCATCCCAAGGATAACATCAAATTGATCTAACGGAAGACACACCAAGTCAATTCTGAAGTCCCTACCAAAAATACTCAACGGACAATTCAAACACACATACGAAGTAGTCACTGATCCCATAGCCAGAGTATCAATAACCATACTTCCACTCATATTAGATAAATTAATATTTATTCTCTTAACACAATCTAAAGAAATGAAATAATGTGTCACTCCAGTATCAATTATATCAATCAAAGGTGTACCATTAATGAAGCACGTACCTTTGATTATCCTCTCTTCAGCGGTAGTCTCAAAACCTGATAGAGCAAACACCTTTTCTCTAGATTTCTCCTTCTTCGGTTTATCACACTTGGTACTAATATGCCCTTGCTCACCACAGTTGTAGCAAGTCACCTTCACAGAACTCTTGCACTCAAAAGCCTTGTGACCTGGCTTACGACACTTGAAACATTTCAGTCCAGCACTTGTGAACTCTGGAGCATGATGTCCTTTAACACCACACTTATAGAACTTAACTGGAGAAGGAGCTTCTCCCCACTCGGCTTCTTGTCATAACTATATTTAAGTTTCCCCTTATCAGCAGGATTCATATACAAATTTCCTTTGAATTAACCTTTTCCCTTATTCTTATTCAAACTCTTATAGTGAGAAGAACGAGCTATATTATCTTCATCATAGATCATACTCTTGTTAACCAACTCAAAAAATCGAGTAATCTGCAGGTAACCCGTGGCTTGCTTGATCTCAGGCCTCAAACCATTCATAAACTTAAGATATTTGGATCTCTCGGCATTAGAAGTATTGTAACGAGGATAAAACTTAATCATCTCTTCAAACCTCGCAGCATACTCTGCCACAGTTGAGTTACCCTGCTTCAGCTCAAGGAACTTAATCTCCTTCTTCCAACACACATCTTCTGAAAAATACTTCTCCATAAATGCTTATCTGAAAATGGCCCAAGTAACCTCAGTTCCCTCTTCTTTAAACCTTTGACTAATATTACTCCACCAGTCCTCAGCTTCCTTTTCAAGTATATGGGTGCCAAACTACACCTTCTGCGCATCTGAATAGTTCATGACTTGAAAGATCTTCTCTTTGCTTTCATCCATACCTGTACCTTGTCAGGTTCATGCACTCCTTAGAAAATTAGAGGATTGTTCCTCAGAAACTTTCCCAAAGCATGGAACTCATTGTCATTATTGTTCCCAACATTCACATTGACATGCAGCTGCTGTCCAATTGCTCGAGCCAGTATTTCCAAAGCTTCAACAATAGTGTAATAGCCCGAGCCTTTAGCGTTCTCGGCACTATTACCTCACGATCTTCTCTACCCCCCCTCACTAGTAGAGTTTTTGCCTTCCGTGGGAATCGAACCCCAGGTTACAGGTTTTGATTCCCACGGAAGGCAAAAACTCTACTAGTGAGGGGAGTAGAGAAGATCGTGAGGTAATAGTGCCGAGAACGCTGAAGGCTCAGGCTGTTACATAAAAAGTAACACCCAAATTCTACCCAACAGTATATATATATATATATATATATATATATATATATATATATATATATATATATATATATATATATATATATATATATATATATATATATATATATATATATATATATATATATATATATATATATATATATATATATATATATATATCAGAGTTATAAAAATTGTAGAACTAAATCAGGATGCCACAAATTCAACTTAAAACAACGATATTCATTACTAATACATAACACATTAAACTTGGATGAACCAACAGTAAATATAATTAAATCTTAAAAAGAAACATCAACTTTCAAAACTACGCAACGGAGTCATAATATTCAACTTAAAGGAATGTAACATCTTTGTCCCGCTAAGGCAACTTCAAATAACAATCATTTAAAGAGAAAACAACTTAAAGTTCAATCAACTGAAATAACAACAATAAAACAGCAAACGTTCATCCCTCCGAGTGTTACGTATCAGAGCAATGACACCGACTCGAACTACTGAAGGTAAACCGCTTTCACTCTGGATTACCTGCATGTTACCAACATCAGGGTAACATTCAAACAGAAGGGGTGAGATATCGAACATTACAATAGAACATATGATAAATAAAACATTAGAATCAGTTCATACATATTCACCACTTCTCAGATTTTTAACAACATAAGCATAATTAGATCAACCATACAACGAATTAAATGCAACACAGATTGCAACTCATCTTTATGTAAATGCATGTGGTACCAATGAGAAGAACTCCCATCTTAAAATCTTGCCAATAAATAGAGGCATCAACAAGGCATAAGCCTTCTTCGCAGTTTGTCAATCCAGGTCGTCGCAAAGTATGCAAATGTATATGACTCAATGAATGGACTATCACATACTCACAACAATCATCATTCATCGCAAGGCATAAACCCACATCACCATTATTACCAGTAAATAGAGGCAATTCATCATCATTTAAAATTCCCTGCAACTTTGCATTATCATCAAGAATTCACAGCAACAGTCACAATAATACAACAACTCAACATAAATCAACATTGGCCATAAGCCTACCACATCAATCAACGATTCAATCATTAACATAATCAAACAGTAACTTAACAATAATCCACACAACACGGGTAACGACCAAAACACAGCATGTACGGGCAAAGAGGGATAGGGAACTACGTGCCCCTCGGCATGCCTAGCAACTAGGACAGCCTAACAATTAATCCAAACTCCTCGACACGCACAGAGAAAACAAGATAACGACTAACTTATTCTCCTCGGTACGTCCTGCAACCTAATACTGTTTGATAATTCAGCACATAACCCCCTAACACGCCTTGCAGCCTAAATACCGCTCGCTACCTAACACCATCAGCATCCTCCTCGACCACTAGTCGACCAAAATGCTCATTATTAATCCTCTGAGCTTCTCTATCCAGAAAATAATCATTAATCTTCAACATCCCTAACATAAAACTCTGCGGTGCCACCTCGCAAACTAAGCTCATATCCCTGAACTATTCCATTAATTCTAACTCTTTAACCATTATTGCTGACATATGTAAATTCATTCGACTTAACGTATCAGCCACCAAATTCGCTTTTCCTAGATGATAACTCAAACCGAAATCATAATCCTTTAAAAACTCCAACCATATTCGTTGTCTCATATTCAATTCCTTATGATCAAACAAATACTTTAAACTCTTATGGTCTCTAAATACTTCAAATCTAGAACCATAAAGATAATTCCTCCAAATCTTCAACATAAAAACAACTGCAGCAAGCTCTAAATCATGAGAAGGATAGTTCTTCTCATGAGTCCTCAACTTCCTTGACACATAAGAAACTACCTTTTAATTTTGAATAAGCACACCTCATAAACCCATCTTTAAAGCATCACAATATACCACAAAAGGTTCTCCTGGATTCGGTAATGTCAAAATTGGAGCTGACGCCAATCTTTTCTTCAATTCTGCAAGACTTTCTTCACACTGAACATTCCACACAAAAGCACTACCTTTACAAGTCAAATTAGTTAACGAAAGTGCCAACTTAAAAGAACCTTCAACAAACCTTCTATAATAACCAGCTAATCCCAAAAAGCTTCTAATATCGGTAGCCGACTTTGGAGTTTCCCACTGCAACACAACATCTACTTTAGATGGATCTATAGCAATGCCACTACCTGAGATAACATGACCAAGAAAATTAATCTTCTTTAACCAAAATTCACACTTAGACAACTTTGCATATAACTTCTTCTCTTTCAACACTTGCAATACTACTCTTAAGTGATATGCATGCTCTTCTTCTGATTTAAATTAAATCAAAATGTCATCAATGAACACCACTACAAACCGATCCAAATAAGTATGAAAGATACGGTTCATGTATTCCATGAATACTCTCAGCGCATTAGTAACGCTGAAAGGCAACACCGAATACTCATAATGTCTATAACATGTTCTAAAAGCCGTCTTCTAGATATCTCCATCCTTCACTTTAATCTGATGATAACTAGATCTCAAATCAATCTTACTAAACACACGAGCACCCACCAATTGATCCATTAAGTCATCTATTCTTGGAAGTGGATACTTGTTCGTAATCGTCACATTATTCAATTGTCTATAATCAACGCAAAGCCTCATGCTTCCATATTTCTTCTTTACTAGCAACGCTGGAGCTCCCCACGGCGATACACTTGGTCTCACAAACTTATTTTCAAGTAACTCTTCCAATTGCTTCTTTAATTCCGACAATTCAGATGCAGACATCCTGTATGGTGCCATAGACACAGGTCTAGTACCAGGTACAAGATCAATAGAAAATTCAACTTCTCTCCCTGGCATTACATCAGGAATTTCATCAGGGAAAACTTCAGGAAATTCATGCACTACTCGCAATTCCTCAATTATAGCTTGATTCTCGACAGATAACGACGCCATCAACGAGAACATCTGAGCCTTTTCTCGCGTCAACTACCGCAACTGTCTAGTAGATAATAGACTATCTCCCTTTTCTTCAGGAGTAGAAAACCTCAAACACTTAATCTAACAATTAATATGAACATAATTATGCTATAACCAGTTCATACCCAAAATCACATCCAACCCTCTTAAAGGCAAATAAACCAAATCAACAGCAAAGTTTCTGTCGAAGATCGACAAATGACACTTTAAAAACACAAATGAAGTAGTTACCGACCCCTTGGCTGGAGTATCAACGACCATCTCTTCATTCATAGAAGACAACATAAGACCCAATCTTTCAACATAATCAGCAGCAATAAAACAATGAGTAACACTAGTATCAATAATAGTAATTAAAAGAGTAC
This sequence comes from Vicia faba, assembly GCA_948472305.1. Classification (NCBI taxonomy): domain Eukaryota; kingdom Viridiplantae; phylum Streptophyta; class Magnoliopsida; order Fabales; family Fabaceae; genus Vicia; species Vicia faba. The sequence goes on from OX451735.1 coordinate 981,739,993, forward strand.
TATTAATGAAACATGTACCTCTGATGAGTCTGTCCTTACTAGTCGTCTGATTTTCAGCCAAACCAAACACTTTACCACTGGTTTGCGCCTTCTTTGTTTTCTGGAACTGACTAGCAATGTGTCCTTATTCACCATAATTGAAACAAATCACCTCCTTATGCTTGTACTCAGATACAACATGTCCAGTCTTACCACAACGGAAACACCTCAGCAGTACACACATTACTCTTATGCCTAGGTTTTCCACATTTGAAACAAACCACACCAGCAGGAGCATATCCCCCACTAGTCCTCTGACCCTGGGCAACTTCCTGTTTACCTTTACCTGATAGGGAATCATAAGGCTTACCATGATTGTGTGGGTGCTTACCCCTCTTCTCACTAATAATCTTATAATGAGCATTATTATCCTCTTCATAAATTCTACAACTATCAACCAAATCGAAAAAGACACGAATCTTCTGGTATCCAACTGCCTTCTTGATCTCTGGGCGCAACCCATTCTCAAACTTTATGCACTTAGAAAACTCAGCATTTGCCTCACTATAGTGCATAAAACTTAGCCAACTATGTAAACCTTGCAGCATACTCAACCACCGACATACTTCCTTGCTTCAGTTCGAGAAATTCAATTTCCTTCTTACCACAAAAGTCTTCAGGGAATTACTTCCTCGGAAATTCCCTACGAAACACAGCCCAAGTGACATTTTCACTTGCAGTTTCCAACCTCTGACAAGTCTCTAGCCACCAGTCTTCAGCTTCGACTGATAGCATATGAGTACCATATCGAACCGTCTGCGCTGGAGGGAAGTCTATCACATGGAAGATTCTCTCAATCTCTTTCAACCAATCCAATGCTCCATTCGGATCATACTTACCCTTGAAGGTAGGCAGATTTTCCCTCTGGAAATTTTCCAAACTACGAGATCCATCATTCCCGTCAGCATTTGGCTGATTCTCCATAGCATGCGGCATCACTTCCAAAGCAGCAGCAAGTGCAGCATCATTCCTTCCAGCCATATCAACTTATCACTATAACATGAGCAACAATTAGAACTCTAATTAACAATACTCTATTGTTAAACAAAACTACGACTCGACAACTTGGTCGGACAAACCGACTTGCTCTGATACAACCTTTGTAACACCCAAATTCTACCCGAAAGTATATATATATATATATAAATCAGAGTTATAAAAATTCTACAACTAAATCAAGATGCCACAAATTCAACTTAAAACAACGGTATTCATTACCAATACATAACACATTAAACTTGGATGAACCAACAGTAAATATAACTCAATCTTAAAAAGAAACATCAACTTTCGTAACTACACAGTGGAGTCATAATATTCAACTTAAAGGAATGTAAAATCTTTGTCCCACTAAGGAAACTTCAAATAACAATCATTTAAAGAACAACCAACTTAAAGTTCAATCAACTGAAATAACAACAATAAAATAGCAAGCGTTCACCCCCCTGATGTTACATATCAGAGCAATGACACCGACTCGAACTACTGAAGGTAAACCGCCTTCACTCTGGATTACTTGCATGTTACCAACATCAGGGTAACATTCAACCAGAAGGGGTGAGATATCGAACATTATAGTAGAATGCATGATAAATAAAACATTAGAATCAGTTCATACATAGTCACCACTTCTCATATTTTTAACAACATAAGCATAATAAGAACGGCCATACAACGACTTAAATGCAACACAGAATGCAACTCATCTTTATGCAAATGCATGTGGTACCAATGAGCAGAACTCTCATCTTAAAATCCTGCCAATAAATAGAGGCATCAACAAGGCATAAGCCTTCTTCGCAGTTTGTCAATCCAAGCCGTCACAGAGTATGAAAATGTATATGACTCAATGAATGCACTATCACATACTCACAACAATCATCATTCACCGCAAGGCATAAACCCACATCACCATTATTACCAGTAACTAGAGGTAATTCATCATCATTTAAAATTCCCTTCAACTTCGCATTATCAACAAGAATTCACAACGACAATCACAACAACACAGAAAATCAACATAAATCACCATTGGCCATAATCCTACCACATCAATCAATGATTCAATCATTAACATAATCAAACAGTAACTTAACAATAATCTGCACAACACGGGTAACGACCAAAACACAACATGTACTGGCAAAAAGGGATAGGGAACTACGTGCCCCTCGACATGCCTAGAAACTAGGACAGCCTAACAATTAATCCAAAATCCTCGGCATGCACAGAGAAAATAGGATAACGACTAACTTATGCTCCTCGGCACGTCCTACGACCTAATACTGCTCGACAATTCAGCACATAACCCCTCGACACGCCTTGCAACCTAAATACCGCTTTATACCTAACACCATCAGCATCCTCCTCGACCACTAGTTCGGCCAACAAGCTCATTAATAATCTTCTAAGCTTCTCTATCCAGAAAATTATTATTAATCTTAAACATCCCTAACATAACACTATGCAGTGTCACCTCGCAAACTAAGCTCATATCTCTGAACTGTTCCATTAATTCCAACTCTTTAACCATCATTGCTGACATATGTAAAGTCTTTCGACTTAATGCATCAACCACCACATTCGCTTTTCATGGATAATAATTCAAACCGAAATCATAATCCTTTAACAACTCCAACCATATTCATTGTCTCATATTCAATTCCTTCTGATCAAACAAATACTTTAAACTCTTATGGTCGCTAAATACTTCAAATCTAGAACCATAAAGATAATGCCTCTAAATATTCAACACAAAAACAACTGCAACAAGCTCTAAATCATGCGTAGGATAGTTCTTCTCATGAGTCCTCAACTGCCTTGACGCATAAGCAACTAAATTTTCATTTTGCATAAGCACACATCCTAAACCCATCTTGGAAGCATCACAATATACCACAAAAGGTTCTCCTTGATTAGGTAATGTCAAAATTGGAGTCGATGTCAATAGTTTCTTCATTCTTCAAGAATTTATTCACATTGAACATCCCACACAAAAGCTCTACCTTTACAAGTCAACTTAGTTAACGGAAGTGCCAACTTAGAAAAACCTTCGATAAACCTTTTATGATAACCAGCTAATCCCAAAAGCTTCTAATCTCAGCAGCCGACTTTGGAGTTTCCCATTGCAACACAACATCTACTTTAGATGGATCTATAGCAATGCCACTGCCTGAGATAACATGACCAAGAAAACTAATCTCCTTTAACCAAAATTCACACTTAGACAGCTTTGCATACAACTTCTTCTCTTTCAACACTTCCAATACTATTCTTAAGTGTTCTGCATGCTCTTCTTCCGATTTAGAGTAAATCAAAATGTCATCAATGAACACCACTATAAACCAGTCCAAATAAGTATGAAAGATAAGGTTCATGTATTCTATGAATACTCTTAGTGCATTAGTAACACCGAAAGGCATCACCGAATACTCATAATGTACATAACGTATTCTGAAAGTCATCTTCTGGATATCTCCATCCTTCACTTTAATCTAATAATAAGCTGATATCCAATCAATCTTACTAAACACACGAGCACCCACCAATTGATCCATTAAGTCATTTATTCTTAGAAGTGGATACTTGTTCTTAATCTTCACTTTATTCAATTGTCTATAATCGACACAAAGCCTCATACTTCCAACCCTCTTAAAGGAAAACAAATCAAATCAACAACAAAGTCTCTGTCGAAGACCGACAAGTGACACTTTAAACACACAAAAGAAGTAGTTACCGACCCCTTGGTTGGAGTATCAACGACCATATCTCCATTCATAGAAGACAACATAAGACCCAGTCTTTCAACACAATCAGCAGCAATAAAACAATGAGTAGCACCAGTATCAATAATAGTAATTAAAGGAGTACTATTAATGAAACATGTACCTCTGATGAGTCTGTCCTCACTAGTCGTCTGATTTTCAGCCAAACCGAACACCTTACCATTGGTTTGCGCCTTCTTTATTTTCTGGCACTGACTAGAAATGTGTCCTTCTTCACCATAATTGAAACAAATCACCTCCTTATGCTTGCACTCAGATACAACATGTCCAGTCTTACGACAACGAAAACACATCTTCACCTCAGCAGTACACACATTACTCTTAAGCCTAGGTTTTCCATATTTGAAACAAACCACACCAGCAGGAGCATATCCCCCACTAGTCCTCAGACCCTGAGCAACTTTCTATTTACCTTTATCCGCTGGGGCATCATAAGGCTTACCATGATTGTGTTGGTGCTTACCCCTCTTCTCACTAGTAATCTTATAATGAGCATTATTATCCTCTTCATAAATTCTGCAACTATCAACCAAATCGGAAAAGACACGAATCTTCTGGTATCCAACTGTCTTCTTGATCTCTGGGCGTGACCCATTCTCAAACTTTATACACTTAGAAAACTCTGCATTTGCGTCACTATAGTGCAGATAAAACTTATCCAACTCTGTAAACCTTGCATCATACTTAACCACCAACATACTGAAGATGTGAAAAACACAAGAAGGGGGGGGGGGGTGAATTGAAAACTTGAATCTAAATGCTTAATGACACAGTATTTTTATCCTGGTTCGTTTGATCTCAAACTACTCCAGTCCACCCGTCAAGGTGATTTCGCCTCTCTCCAACGAGGTCTTAATCCACTAACTCAACAAGATTACAAAAGCTACTTTAACAACTGTTAAAGTCTTCTTGAGTACAACCACAGTCCGGTTAATCTCAAGGAACACTGTTTCAATATAATTATACAATATGTGTGTTGTTGTTTTTCTACCAAAAAACTATTTATCACAACTGTGATAAATTGCATAGAATTATAGCTTAGAAAAGTAAAATGAAATTGCTTGCAGCTTTGAAATACGGGATTGATAATATGGAAAAATCGTTGTTTGATTTTGAAAGCTGACTTTGTTTATATAGGAAGTGGAATGACGTTAATCATAAAGCATGTTTAATGTCATTAACACACTTTCCTTTTGGATAAGATCCTGTCTGAAAGAAGCCGTTGGAATTGATGTTGTCTTGAATGATCAGTAACGCTTCAGAATCTTATCTTTTTTCTTGCTGATGACACTTCAGAATACTGATGACTTGGATTAATATGTTCTTGTTCAGAATCAGAGATTACTTTGATTAAGCGCAGGTTCTGGTCATAAATCTTCAGTGTATGTTCTGATTGCTTCAGCGTGTAGCACTTATGGCTTATCTTCTGATGCTGATATGATCATAACTTCTTCATACATAAAACATAATTTTTAAGGTGCATATTTGTTCTTTGTATTTATTTATTCTTTTGTATTTGTTATCATTAAAACTCTAACCAAGGGTTGTAGAATCAAACTATGTTCTAACAATCTCCCCCTTTTTGATGATGACAAAAACTAGATTTTTCAATTAAAAATAAAGAATAAAAGGTTTAGAAGAAAACTCCCCATGATTTGATTACTTCCCTTAAGTTTCTTGAGCATCAGAGTTTAACTGCATATTTCATCAGAGTTTGTACCTGTTCAAGCTTTTCAGAAGATAGATGTTAAGTAGTCCAGAATGTTTGAGACTTCTGTCTCAGTAAACCGTTATTGAAAATATCTTACTTTCTCCCCCTTTTTGTCAGTTATCAAAAAGGAAATATAATCGGAGCCAAAATAGTTGAATTATATTAAAAACAAGAAGCAATGATAAGTTCCAGAACAAAAGTGGTAAAAAAAACGTTACAAATAAACAGATTTAAAACAGAAAAGAATCTAAGAGGGAGGAGGAAGACGTGTGAATAAAGCTTCCAGCAAGCCCTTGATCTAGGTATTAGATTCTTCTTGTTTGCCCAAGATGCTCTTGATATCTTTGTTTGTGTCCTCCTGCTTATCCAACCTTTCCTGGATAATAGCATTTGCTCTCTTCAACTCTTCCAGAGTTTGCATGACTGAGGAAGGTGCTGGAGATTCTTCAGTAGTTGGACGCTTCTCAGAGCATTCTGCAGCTTGATCACAGTGAACCATTTCCTCTATTGTGATCATCTCTTTTGGAGCAACAGTTAGGGAGAGACCTTCTGATTCTGGTTGAACTTCATCTGAGGGATGATGCTCTGACTAGGGAGCATTATCCAGAGGGAGAATATCCTTCTTGAGCATATGGCTCAGAACTTGGTCTTCAAAAGCCTTTAGCTTAGCACTAAAATTTCGTTGAACCTGTTCATAGCTCTGTTCCTTTAGCTTTAGTGTTTCAGAACTCAGCCAATTTCTGAATCTTGTCCATATATAATCAGAAGCATCAGGATTAATCATCTCTAGACTAACATACTTCAGGGAATTTATCCATTCATGTACCCCTGTTTCAAAAATCAACAAATTTGTACCAACATATGATGTGGTTTCAGTTGGTTTTGGTATGGGAATGGCAGTTTTGTGAGAGATAGCAGCTAGTCTTTCCAGCACAATTGGATCAATGACAAGTTTTAAGTTGTCAGCTGAACTGCTATTGGGTGAAGGAGTGGGAGAGTCAGGTATGATGATTGGACTTGTTGGGGAGTTTGGTGGTGTGGATTCCAGCAATGAGGGAATTTCTGGGATGTCGTGGATGGCGAGAGGCGTGCGAATGGCAAGTGGTTCAGTGATTCCAAGTATTTGGATTGTATCAGAATCTGAATGAGGTTCTTCAGATTGGTTTGTTGAAATATGGTGATGTTCTGGTTCATGGATATCAGAGGATTGATTCTCAGAAGGTTGAGCTTCTGGTTGTTGTTGTTCAGGTTAAGGTGATGATGGATGAGGAATATCTTGTTGTGGAGAGAGAGGTTGTGGAAAATCTAATGTAGTTTCAGAGTTTGGATTATCAGGGAGTTGAGGATTTGGATTTTGTGTTATGGGAGCTGAAAAGTCTTGGTCAAATGAATCAATATCAGACAGAACTTTGGCAAGTTCTGGTTGAGTTTGTTTAGTGTTTGGATTATGAGAAAGGGAGTGAGTTTCATTCAGACCTAGAGTTTCTGATGGATCAAACCCTATGTCAAAGTCTTCAAATGTTTGTGGGGTTGGGTGTTCTGGTTGAGTAGTTATGGTTTCAGATGTTGATAAATTAATTGATTCTAAAACAGGAACAGAGGAAGGATTACCTTTCTTTTTGGAAGCTTTTGGAGTCCTCTGGGATGATCCTTCTGCTGCAGCTTTCCTTTTCTTGGTCTTCTTCAGAACAACTTCTGGAGCAGCCTGATGCAAGTCCTGGATATTGATTTCTGGTACAATGCCATCTGCCTTACACGCATCCATATATCTGACAATTATCTCTGGCTTGGAGTCAATCTCAGAGAAAAGAGGAAAATCATCCAGAGGAATTCTTCTTGAAGTGATGGTTGCAAAAGAAGTAACATTGGGTTCCTTCTTGATATTCTCAATGATTTTCATCTTCTTCAGAGGATTCCTAGCAGTTGCTTCTAGTGAGCTGATTTCCTGAGCTTCAGTCAAATGCTCTATCAGCCTATTCTCTATCAGAATATCTGATATGAGTCTTCCTAGGGGTATCCAGTCCCTTTTGGTACGTTCATCTTCTCTAGTTTCCTTCACACTAGTTCTAAGATGATTAAACAACAAGTGTGAGAGGTTTACCTTAGTCTTCTTGGCAATGAAATAGATCAGACACTGCTGATCAATGTTTATGTAATCAGGAGAGCTAGTTGGCTTCCTGTGGTTGATACACCCCATAATTATTTTAGCCCAAATTCTGTGACGATCCTTCAGATCTCTGATCTTGCTGGAGGGAAGTCCAAGAGTAAATATTTCCCTTGCAATAGAAGCTACATCAGAGCATCTTTCAGCCATGTCAATACATCTGACACCTCCACCATTGTAACTAATAAGCCTTGAAATTAGGTCTTTTGTAATGACAATTTTCTTCCCCATGACATAAGAGGTAACTTGATGATTTGAAGAAGAAGCATGTATCCATAATTCTTTGACAAGAATAGGAAATGTTAGCCCTAGAAGACGCTCAAAGTATCTGTTCCAACCTTGAGCATTGACTTCTTCATACAGATTGAAGCCGTTTTCTTGCAAGCTTTCAAAGTCAATAATCAGTTATGAAAGAACTTCCAGATTATCAATGGGAGTGAGTAGCGTTCTGTAAGGTTCTTCGTACTGTTCCATTGAAGTAGTTTCCTGAGTTCTGATGTTTTGGACGCTTGAGGAAGCCATTGTTCACACAAGATTTGAGAAAGATGAAAGGGTTTTTGAAAGTACGAACTAGAAAAGATAGAAAGTATTGAGAGAGTAAAAGTGAAGGAATGTAAAGAGTAAAATTTGAGTATAAATATTTTTTCTTGAAAACATAAGCAGTAAGAAAGAGAAATAATTAGTCATGATTATAAGCATTAATGACAGCTGAAATTAGGGGATTCAGAAAGATACTGGAACGGTTAACCATGACGTGTGTCTCAATGCACCCAATCATCGCTTTTGACCTTTCAGAAAAGTGAATGTGTGTTCAACCTCAGAAGGTGGCTGATGAATGGATGACAACTGTTTGATTATGTGAACAACACACTTCTATCCTTGAAATGAAACGTTCAGATCTTCATGGATAGATTCTGATGCAATCTATACTTCTAAAACTCTGAAGGAAGGTTTATCAGTAGTTCACAGAAAATAAAAAAGTTCTGAAGGTTAAGATATGTAAATAAAACAATTTATTATGGGCATAGCTTCATGCAGAGATGTTTCAGAATGAAGTTAAACCTATCTTCAGAAAGAGGTTTTGTAAAGACATCAGCCCATTGATGGTCTGTGTCAATGAATTTTAAGTTAAGAATCCCTTTCTGAATATAGTCCCTAATAAAATGATGTTTTATTTCTATATGCTTAGCCCTAGAATGCAGAATTGAATTTTTACTGAGACAAATAGCAGAAGTATTGTCACAGAGGATAAGAATGCTACTCTCAAATATATTGAAGTCTTAAAGTTGACTTTTCATCAAGAGCATTTGCGTACTACATCCAGAAGCTGCTATGTATTTAGCTTCTGCTGTTGATAGTGCTATTGTGGATTGTCTCTTGTTAGACCATGAGATTAGATTTTCTCCCAGAAACTGGCAGCTTCCAGAAGTTCTTTTATGTTCTACTCTGTCTCCAGCAAAGTCAGCATCACAATATCCTACTAAGCTGTAATAATTTGATTTTCTATAAAACAAACCCAGATTAGCAGTACCTTTCAGATACTTGAAAATTCGCTTAACTGCTGTTAAGTGAGATTCTCTAGGATCTGATTGGAATCTAGCACAAATGCAAACACTGAATAAAATGTCAGGCCTTGAAACCGTCATATAGAGAAGAGAACCAATCATACCTCTGTAGACCTTCTGTTCTACCTTTTTACTTACCTATTCCTTTTCCAGAATGCACGTGGGATGCATTGGAATCTTTGAGGGCTTACATTCTAAGAGATCAAATTTCTTCAGAAGTTCTCTGACATATTTGCTCTGATGAAAGTAAGTTCCTTATGGAGTTTGGTTTATCTGAATGCCCAGAAAGAATTTGAGTTCCCCCATTAGGCTCATCTCAAACTCTGCCTGCATACATTTAGCAAACTCTCTTCCGATAGAGGGTTTAGTAGATCCAAATATAATGTCATCAACATAAATCTGACATACTAACATGCCATTCTTAACTATTTTAAAGAATAAGGTTGTGTCTATTTTCCCTCTGGTGAATTCCTTTTCTAACAAAAAGTTACTTAGTCTTTCATACCAAGCTCTGGGAGCTTTTCTCAGACCATAGAGTGACTTCTTTACTTTGAAAACATATTCTGGATTTTTGGAATTCTCAAAACCAGGAGGTTGGTGCACATATACCTCTTCATCTATATAGCCATTTAAGAATGCACTTTTGACATCCATCTGATACAGAGTGATGCCTTTATTAACAACAAATGATATTAAAATTCTGATAGATTCTAACCTGGCGACTGGAGCAAAGGTTTCTGTATAGTCTATCCCCTCTTGCTGACTATAACCTTGTGCTACCAGTCGTGCTTTGTTTCTGATGACTTCACCTTGCTCGTTCAGTTTTTTTCTGAACACCCATTTTGTACCAATGACATTGAATCCTTTTGGTTTGGGAACCAGATCCCATACGTCATTTCTGGTGAATTGATTTAGTTCCTCTTGCATTGCCAGAATCCAGTCATTGTCCAGAAGTGCTTCATCAATTGTTATTGGTTCAATCAGAGAGACCAGTCCCATGAGGGATTCTTCAGAGTTTCTGAATGTTAATCTTGTTCTGATTGAATCTTCCTTCTTTCCCAGTATTGTATCTTCTGGGTGATCAATGCTGCTTCTGGATAGTCTTTTCTGGAGTTGATCAACAGACGGTGTTGGATTGCTTGCAGTGACTCTTTCTGATGTTGAGGGAGAGTCTCTGTTGAGAACTTCTGATGAATTGTCTTCAGTACCTGTGAGTTCAACTTCCATGTCTGCAAGGAGTTCATTCTGCTTTGACTTTTGAGGGTCAAGCTTATCATCAAACCTAACACTGATTGACTCTTCAACAATCTGTGTTTCTGTATTGTATACTTTGTACCCTCTTGAGCGTTCAGAGTATCCTAACATAATACACTTTTGTGCTTTAGAGTCAAACTTGTTCAAATAATTTTTTGTATTCAGAATAAAACATGTACATCCAAATGGATGAAAATAAGAAATGTTGGGCTTTCTGTTCTTCCACAATTCATATGAAGTCTTTTCCAGAATAGGTCTTATGGAGATTCTATTCTGAATGTAACACGCTATGTTAATTGCCTCTGCCCAAAAAATCTTAGCAACGTTGGTCTCGTTGATCATGGTTCTGGCCATTTCTTGCAATGTTCTGTTCTTTCGTTCTACAACTCCATTTTGCTGGGGAGTTCTAGGACAAGAGAAGTCATGCAAAATGTCTTTTTTATTAAAGAATAATTTAAAAATTTTATTTTCAAATTTTCCACCATGATCACTTCTGACTTTGACAATTCTAAGATCCTTTTCATTCTGAACTTGGTTGTAGAAGGTAACAAACATAGAGTGTGACTCATCCTTGTGTCTTAAGAACTTTACCCATGTCCATCTGCTATAGTCATCTACGATTACTAACCCATACTTCTTGCCACTGACTGAAGTAGTTTTTACTGGTCCAAATAAGTCAATGTGCAGAAGTTCTAATGGCTTAGAGGTGGAAACAACATTTTTGGATTTGAAAGCAGGTTTTGCAAATTTGCCTTTCTAACATGCTTCACACAGAACATCTGAGTTGAACTTCAAATTAGGAAGTCCCCTGACCAGATTGAGTTTGTTGATCTGGGATATTCTTCTCATACTAACATGCCCTAATCTTCTGTGCCAGACCCATTGCTCGTTATTAACAAAAAGTAGACATTTTACATTCTGACTCTTTAGTTCAGAAAGTTTTATTTTATAAATGTTGTTTTTCCTCTTTCCATTAAATAGGATAGTCCCATCTTTCTGACTAACATCTTTGCATGAATTTTGATTGAAGATTATATCATAACCATTATCATTTAATTGACTTATGGATAACAGGTTATGCTATAATCCATCAACTAATAAAACATTACTTATAGAGGGAAGATTTCCATTACCTACTGTTCCAGAGCCAATGATCTTTCCTCTCTGATTGCCTCCAAAGCCCACGTGGCCTCCAGGCTTAAGTTCAAGGTTTTGGAAGATATGCCTTCTTCTCGTCATGTGTCGCGAGCAGCCAGAGTCCAGGTACCATGATTGGTGTCTTAGCCTTGCTGCTAAAGATATCTGCCACATGTATGATTTTATCCTTAGGTACCCACATTTTCTTGGATCCTGATTTGTTAGTTTTACCAAAATTCTGATTGAATTATGGTTTGACAGAATAATCACTACTTGTGTATTTTATGTCATGTGTGTGCCCATATATAAAATGTGAATTGAGTGGTGTGTGTTTTATAACTAAGTCCATGGCATTTTTTGGTGTAGATACCTTACCTTGATATCCTATCCCTTTTCTGCCATTTCTGCTAACTCCATAGATCATTGAAGCCATCTTGCTTCTGTCTATGTTTTTAGCTAGAAATTTCTGAAAGTTGTGATCATACTCTTTGATGATCTCATCATCATTGCTGGGAGTTTCAGAGATTGTTTCCTTCTGAGAGTTTTGCAAATCATTTTTAATTTTGAAATTTTTTTTCTTAACTCGGAATTCTCCAATCTGAGACTCTCAGTATTTTTAGAGTCAGAGGCAAGATTCCTTTTCAGGTTCCTGAATTTGACTCTGATTTGCTTATACCTTTCTAGAATTTCATCTAGACTTTCTGGAAGTTCAACCTTAGTAAAGTTTATGGTAAAGTCAGGGAATACCTCTTCAGTGTCTGATTCTGAGTCTGAACCAGAAGCTTCACTGTCTTCTGATACCTTTTCCATGAGAGCTATGTTTTCTATTTCATCATCTGATTCTGAGTCAGCTTCAGATGTGTCAGAATCATCCCATGTAGTCATGAGGCTTTTCTTCTTTTCCTGGAGAAACTTCTTTTTGGGCTTTTCCTTCTGAAGCTTTGGGCAGTCACTTTTGTAGTGCCCTTGCTCGTTACATTCATAGCAGATGATGTCCTTGTTGTTTGGCTTTCTGTATCCTGAAGAACCTTCAGATCTTCTGTGTTAAGAGGAGGACTCTGACTTTCTATATCTGGAGGAGGATTCAATCTGATTCTCTGATCTTCTGGGATTTCTGAACTTCCTTTGTCTCTGCTTCCATAGTTGGTTCACCCTTCTGGAAAGGAGGGACAGTTCATCTTCTTCTGATGAGGATCCATCAGAAGTTTCTTTCACAGCCTGCAAAACCTTGGAGTCAGATTTTCTGTTAGATTTTAACGCTAATGGCTTACCTTGCTTTTGAGGCTCATCTTCTTCTAGCTCTATCTCGTGACTTCTGAGGGAGCTAATAAGTTCCTCCCGAGAAATTTTGTTGAGATCTTTGGCTAGCTTAAGTGTTGTGACCATTGGCCTCCATTGTTTAGGAAAGCTTCTGATGATCTTCTTAACGTGATCAACAATAGAATATCCTTTGTCAAGAACCTTTAGTCCAGCAAAAAGAATTTGAAATCTTGAAAACATAGTTTCTATTGATTCACTATCTTCCATCTTGAATTCCTCATACTTCTGAATGAGCGTAAGGGCCTTGGTTTCTTTGACTTGAATGTTGCCTTCATGCGTCATTCTCAGAGAGTCAAACATATTCTTGGCAGTTTCTCTGTTTGATATTTTCTCATATTCTGAACATGAGATGGCACTGAGGAGAATTGTTCTAGCCTTGTGGTGGTTTCTGAATTCACACTTTTGCTGATCAGACATCATTTTCTTGTCTGTCTTCTGACCACGTCCATCCACAAGATGCGTGTATCCATCAGTCACCATGTTCCACAGATCAGCATCATGGGCCAGAAAGAAACTCTCAATTCTGTCTTTCCAGTAGTAAAAGTTTTCTCCATCAAAGACTGGAGGTTTGCCACTGAATATGTCCTTGTCTTCATGGTTGTCATTGCTTATGTTTTAGCTTGGTCCCACCATAGTGTTTTTTTATGCTTGGATCTTGTACTGACACAGTTAAGTGTTTAAGCTCAGAACCATGCGCTCTGATGCCAATTGAAGATGTGAAAAACACAAGAAGGGGGGGTTGAATTGAAAACTTGAATCTAAATGCTTAATGACACAATATTTTTATCCTGGTTCATTTGATCTCAAACTACTCCAGTCCACCCGTCAAGGTGATTTCGCCTCTCTCCAACGAGGTCTTAATCCACTAACTCAACAAGATTACAAAAGCTACTTTAACAACTGTTAAAGTCTTCTTGAGTACAACCACAGTCCAGTTAATCTCAAGGAACACTGTTTCAATATGATTATACAATATGTGTGTTGTTGTTTTTCTAACAAAAACTATTTATCATAACTGTGATAAATTACACAGAATTATAGCTTATAAAAGTAAAATGAAATTGCTTGCAACTTTGAAATACGTGATTGATAATATGGCAAAATTGTTATTTGACTTTGAAAGCTGACTTTGTTTATATAGGAAGTGGAATGGCGTTGATCATAAAGCAGGTTTAATGTAATTAACACACTTTCCTTTTGGAGAAGATCCTGTCTGAAAGAATCCGTTGGAATTGATGTTGTCTTGAATGATCAGTAACGCTTCAGAATATTATCTCCTTTCTTGCTGATGACACTTCAAAATACTGATGACTTGGATTAATATGTTCTTGTTCAGAATCAGAGTTTACTTTGATTAAGCGCAGGTTCTGGTCATCAATCTTCAGCGTATGTTCTGATTGCTTCAGCGTGTAGCACTTATGGCTTATCTTCTGATGCTGATATGATCAAAACTTATGCATACATAAAACATAATTTTTAAGGTTCATATTTGTTCTTTGTATTTATTTATTCTTTTGTATTTGTTATCATCAAAACTCTAACCAAGGGTTGTAGAATCAAACTATGTTCTAACACATACTTCCTTGCTTCAGTTCGAGAAATTCAATTTCCTTACCACGAACCTCTTCAGGGAAATACTTCCTCGGAAACTCCCTGTGAAACACAGCATAAGTGACATTTTCACTTGCAGCTTCCAACCTCTGACACGTCTTTAGCCACCAGTCATCAGCTTCGACTTCTAGCATATGAGTACCATATTGAACCGTCTGCGCTGGAGGGCGGTCCATCACACGGAAGATTCTCTCAATCTCTATCAACCAATCTAATGCTCCGTCAGGATCATACTTATGCTTGAAGGTAGGTGGATTTTCCCTCTGGAAAGTTTCCAAACTACGAGACCCATCATTCCCGTCAGCATTCGGCTGATTCTCCATAGCATGCGCCATTACTTCCAAAGCAGCAACAAGTGCAGCATCATTCCTTCCAGCCATCTTAACTTATCACTATAACATAAACAAAATTTAGAACTCAAATTAACAATACTCTATTGTTAAACAAAACTACGACTCGACAACTTGGTTGGACAGACCGACTTGCTCTGATACCAACTTTGTAACACCCAAATTCTACCCGACAGTATATATATATATATATATATATATATATATATATATATATATATATATATATATAAATCAGAGATATAAAAATTCTACAACTAAATTAGGAAGCCACAAATTCAACTTAAAACAACGGTATTCATTACCAATACATAACACATAAAACTTGGATGAACCAACACTAAATATAACTCAATCTTAAAAATAAACATCAACTTTCATAACTACGCAGCGGAGTCATAATATTCAACTTAAAGGAATGTAACATCTTTGTCCCCCTAAGGCAAATCCAAATAACAATCATTTAAAGAAAAAACAACTTAAAGTTCAATCAACTGAAATATCAACAATAAAACAACAAGCGTTCACCCCCCGAGTGTTACATATCAGAGCAATGACACCGACTCGAACTAGTGAAGGTAAACCGTCTTCACTCTGGATTACCTGCACGTTACCAACATTGGGGTAACATTCAACCAGAAGGGGTGAGATATCGAACATTATAATAGAACACATGATAAATAAAACATTAGAATCAGTTCATACATAGTCACCATTTCTCATACTTTTAACAACATAGGCATAATTAGATCATCCATACAACGACTAAAATGCAACATAGAATGCAACTCATCTTTATGAAAATGCATGTGGTACCAATGAGCAGAACTCCCATCTTAAAATCCTGCCAATAAATAGAGGTATCAACAAGGCATAAGCCTTCTTTGCAGTTTTTCAATCCAGGCCATCACAGAGTATGCAAATGTATAAGACTCAATGAATGCACTATCACATACTCACAATAATCATCATTCATCGTAAGGCATAAACCCACATCTCCATTATTACCAGTAAATAGATGTAATTCATCATCATTTAAAATTCCATGCAACTTCGCATTATCAACAAGAATTCACAGCGACAGTCACAACAACACAACAACTCAACATAAATCACCATTAGCCATAAGCCTACCACATCAATCAACGATTCAATCATTAACATATAGAAATAGAAACTTAACAATAATCCATACAGCACGGGTAACTACCAAAACACAACATGTACTGGCAAAAAGGGATAAGGAACTACATGCCCTCGACATGCCTAGAACTAGGACAACCTAACAATTAATCCAAACTCCTCGACATGCACAGAGAAAACAGGATAACGACTAACTTATACTCCTTGGCACGTCCTACGACCTAATACCGCTCGATAATTCATCACATAACCCCATGACACGCCTCACAGCCTAAATACCACTTGCTACCTAACACCATCAGCATCCTCCTCGACAACTAGTTCGGCCAACAAGCTCATTAATAATCTTTTGAGCTTCTCTATCCAGAAAATCATTATTAATCTTCAACATCCCTAACATAACACTCTGCGGTGTCACCTCACAAACTAAGCTCATATCTCTGAATTGTTCCATTAATTCCAACTCTTTAACCATCATTGTTGACATATGTAAAGTCTTTCGACTTAATGCATCAGCCACCACATTTGCTTTTCGTGGATAATAATTCAAACCGAAATCATAATCTTTTAACAACTCCAACCATATTCATTGTCTCATATTCAATTTCTTCTGATCAAACAAATACTTTAAACTCTTATGCTCGCTAAATACTTCAAATATAGAACCATAAAGATAATCCCTCCAAATCTTCAACACAACTGCAGCACGCTCTAAATCATACGTAGGATAGTTCTTCTCATGAGTCCTCAACTGCCTTGACGCATAAGCAACTACCTTTTCATTCTGCATAAGCACACCTCCTAAACCCATCTTGGAAGCATCACAATATACCACAAAAGTTTCTCCTGGGTCAGGTAATGTCAAAATTGGAGTCGGTGTCAATCATTTCTTCAATTCTACAAGACTTTCTTCACACTGAACATCCCACACAAAAGCTCTACCTTTACAAGTCAACTTAGTTAACGGAAGTTCCAACTTAGAAAAACCTTCGATAAACCTTCTATAAGAACCATCTAATCCCAAAAGTCTTCTAATCTTGGTAGCCAACTTTGGAGTTTCCCGTTGCAACACAACATCTATTTTAGATGGATCTACAGAAATGCCACTACCTGAGATAACATGACCAAGAAAACTAACCTCCTTTAACCAAAATTCACACTTAGACAACTTTGCATACAGATTCTTCTCTTTCAACACTTGCAATACTATTCTTAAGTGTTCAATATGCTCTTCTTCCGATTTAGAGTAAATCAAAATGTCATCAATGAACACCACTACAAATCGATCCAAATAAGTATGAAAGATATGGTTCATGTATTCCATCAATACTCACAGTGTATTAGTAACTCCGAAAGGCATCACCAAATACTCATAATGTCCATAGCATGTTCTAAATGTCGTCTTCTGGATATCTTCATCCTTCACTTTAATCTAATGATAACCCGATCTCAAATCAATCTTACTAAACACATGAGCACCCACCAATTGATCCATTAAGTCATCTATTCTTGGAAGTGGATACTTGTTCTTAACCGTCACTTTATTCAATTGTCTATAATCAACACAAAGCCTCATACTTTCATCGTTCTTCTTTACTGGCAACACTGGACCTCCCCACGACGATACACTTGGTCTCACAAACTTCTTTTCAAGTAACTCTTCCAATTTCTTCTTTAATTCTGACAATTCAGATGAAGACATCCTGTATGGTGCCATAGACATAGGTCTTGTACCATGTACAAGCTTAATAGCAAATTCAACTTCTCTCCCTGGCGTTACATCAGTAATTTCATCAGGGAAAACTTCAGGAAATTCACGCACTACTCGTAATTCCTCAATTATAGCTTGATTCTCGACAGATATTGACGCCATCAATGAGAACATCTGAGCCTCTTCTCACGTCAACTGCCACAATTGTCTAACAGATAACAGACTATCTCCATCTTCTTAAGCAGTAGAAAAACTCACAGACTTGTTCTAACTGTTTATATGAACATAATTATACTCTAACCACTTCATACCTAGAATCACATCCAACCCTCTTAAAGGCAAACAAACCAAATCAACAGCAAAGTCTCTGTCGAAGATCGACAAAGGACACTTTAAGCACACAAAAAGAAGTAGTCACCGACCCCTTGGGTGGAGTGTTGACGACCATCTCTCCGTTCATAGAAGACAACATAAGACCCAATCTTTCAACATAATCAGCAGCAATAAAACAATGAGTAACACCAGTATCAATAATAGTAATCAAAGGAGTACTACTAATGAAACATGTACCTCTGATGAGTTTGTCCTCACTAGCCGTCTGGTTTTCAGCCAAAGCGGACACTTTACCACTGGTTTACGCCTTGTTTGGTTTCTGACACTGACTACCAATGTGTCCTTCTTCACCATAATTGAAACAAATCACCTCCTTATGCTTGAACTTAGATACAACATGTCCAGTCTTACCACAATGGAAACACCTCTTCACCTCAGTAGTACACACATTACTCTTATGCCCAGGTTTTCCATATTTGAAACAAACCACACCAACAGGAGCATGTCCCCCACTAGTCCTCTGATCCTGAGTAACTTTTTGTTTACCTTTACCCGTTGGGGCATCATAAGACTTGCCACAATTTTGTTGGTGCTTACTTCTCTTCTCACTAATAATCTTATAATGAGAATTATTATCATCTTCATAAATTCTGCAACTATCAACCACATCGGCAGAGACACGAATCTTCTGGTATCCAACTTCCTTCTTGATCTCTGGGCGCAACCCATTATCAAACTTGATGCACTTAGAAAACTCAGCATTTGCCTCACTATAATGCGGATAAAACTTAGCCAACTCTGCAAACTTTGCAGCATACTCAACCACCGACCCACTTCCTTGCTTCAGTTCAAGAAATTTAATTTCCTTCTTACCAAGAACGTCTTCAGGGAAATACTTCCTCAAAAATTCCCTACGAAACACAGCCCATGTGACATATTCACCTGCAACTTCAAACCTCTGACACGTCTCTAGCCACTAGTCATTAGCTTCGACTGCTAGTATATGAGTACCATATCGAACCTTCTGGGATAGAGTGCAGTCCATCACACGTAAGATTCTCTCAATCTCTTTCAACCAATCCAACGCTCCGTCAGGATCATACTTACCCTTGAAGGTAGGCGGATTTTCCCTCTAGAAAGTTTCCAAACTACGAGATCCAACATTCCCATCAATATTTGGATGATTCTCTATAGCACACGCCATTTCTTCCAAAGCAGCAGCAAGTGCAGGATCATTCCTTCCAGCCATCTCAACTTATCACTATAACATAAACAACAGTTAGAACTCAAATTAACAATATTTGACTGTTAAACAAAACTACAACTCGACAACTTGGTCGGACGGACCGACTTTCTATGATACCAAACTTATAACACCCAAATTCTACCCGTCAGTATATATATATATAAATCAGAGTTATAAAAATTCTACAATTGAATCAGGATGTCACAAATTAAACTTAAAACAACGGTATTCATTACCGATACATAACACATTAAACTTGGATGAACCAACAGCAAATATAATTCACTCTTAAAAAGAAACAACAACTTTCATAACTATGCAGCGGAGTCATAATATTCAACGTAAAGGAATGTAACATCTTTTTCCCACTAATGCAACTTCAAATTAAAATCATTTAAAGAATAAACAACTTAAAGTTCAATCAACTGAAATAACAACAATAAAATAACAAGCGTTCATCCCCCCGAGTGTTATGAATCAGATCAATGACACAGACTCGAACTACTAAAGGTAAACCGCCTTCACTCTGGATTACCTGCACGTTACCAACATCGGGGTAGCATTGAAACAAAAGGGGCGATATATCGAACATTATAATAGAACACATGATAAATAAAACATTAGAATCAGTTCATACACATTCACCACTTCTCAGATTTTTAACAACATAAGCATAATTAAATCAACCATACAACGACTCAAATGCAACACATAATGCAACTCATCTTTATGCAAATGCATGTTGTGATACGGTGAGAGAACTGACTTGAGGTTTTGCGTTTGTATTCGCACTTGTTCGGTTTAGCAAGATTCGCCACCGACTTTTTATTTTATCCTAAAGGAAAGGTTAAAAGCACAGGAAAAACCTTTTGAGATGTTTCGTGGGTTCGGGGGGTAGATTATGAAAAGGGAAGGTATTAGCACCTTTTTCATCCATGGTTAGCCATGGGCTCTTAGTTACTTGTTTTAGATCACTTGCCTTTGATTTTTGATTGCTTTGAAATGGTGGTGTGTGTGTGTGTGTGTGTGTTTGAATTTTTTTTGAAAAAGATGCCTTGTCTAGGCAACCGTTGTAACAATTCTTTACTCGAATGTTTTACAAAGGTGTGTGTCTTTTCGAAAAGATGTTTCAATGTTTTGAAAGTTGTTTTGAAATTGTGTTTGTGGAGTGGGTTTTGAAAAGTAGGCAACTGTGTTTTGCAAGTTTGATCAAGTAACTAAGAGTTGTCTACCCCTAAATTTACTCAAAGATTTTTCTCATGTTTTAACCCTTTTAACAGTATTGTTCCACCATTGTATTTGGTGGACAATCTTGTGTTAGGATGTTAACAGGACAGGCGCGGGTCATCGTATGGACCATGAATGCAATAGTGCCAAGTGTCTTTGGCAATTTTTCTTGAAGGGACTATGATCATTTTGTTTAGGCAACTTCGAAAGCGTCATCGAGGGACTATGATCATTTGAATTGTTCTGCCAAAGAAACTCAACATGCAAGCATGGCCCATTTTGGAAGGCAACGAGTGGGATTACCCTAGGGGTGCAAGTGTGAATTGTGTATTGATTGTCATGCATTTGTCTTGTATTAGGTTATCTAGCGGTTGATTTTGAATCTTCGCATGCAAACCCTAATTACTATACAGTATATAGAAAGCGATAAATTGCGGGAATTTAAAGTCTAAGCTATTACAAATAAGTATCCGGGAATGGGGGTACAAATATTTACAAATGGGGATGAGACTTATTAGGAGAGTAGTGTCCAAATATATTTACAACCAAATCGAATCGCATTCTCAATATCATGTATCAATGTATAAGAATAATGTATCAAAAGTATTTGTGTAAGTGTATATGATTATTTTACAAGTGATGCAAGATGTTAACTTAATGCAAAATTAAGTAAGTATTTGTTAAGTATTATTATCTTTTTTGGGTTTTTGTTGATTATTTACAAACAAAAAGATTTAATAAAAGAAAATAAATTGCTTAGGAAATCCTATTTTTATGTATTAATGCTAATGTTTTATGTACAAAGTTTAAATTAAAGAAAAGAAAAATGTTTCAAGTTTAAGAAAATTAATGTTTTATGTATTTTAGTTTATATTTTTATGTAAACAACAAAAAAAAGGTTTTAATAATAAAAAATGTTTAAAACTAATACATCTAAGATTTACATATTTTTTAAGTATAATAAAAAGATTGTTAAAACAAGTATAATAAAAATATTGTTAAAATAAATTTATTATTAATATATTGTTTATTTAACAAAGAAAAGAATTAATTTTAAAATAGGTGTTGGTTTATAAGTATATAAAAAAGGTAAATAATAAAAATATTAAAATTGAATGGGCTTGGTGCATTGATTTGGCCCAAACAAAAGGGGCAGTCAAAGCCAGAAAAGGGGGGTGAGGCGTGTAATGGGCTTAGGCATTCTGAATGGGGCAAGGCCCATTGCGTTTGACAACATTTTTTCTTAGGGTTTCATTGTTTTGTTTCATTTGGAATTAGGGTTACAGGCTTATAGCGGCGCTCTCATCTTTCTTCGCTCTTTGTCTTCATCCTTCTCAACACATAGCCACTGAACGCTCGCCTCCTTGCCTCAAGCTGCTAGGCGCCACTTCCACTTCTTCCTCCTCAAGATCATTCAGGCCATGATGAAAAAAAGGTAGCCTCGTTTCCTTCTCAACGCATTTTTTAGGTTTTTCAGGTTTTCATTCTTGCATGTTTTTATTTTCGTGTTCTGATTCTTGATTATGATTATTTGCTTCTTGTGAGGTGTGAAAAGAAAAAGGAAGAGGTACTACCTTTGGGGTTTTGGAGAAGGAGGAGTGGATGGAGGCGCCTCTGGTGGCCAAGGCAAGGGAATATGAAGCTGATGAGCTTGCTTGGAAAAACTGGTATTCGTACTTTGCTTTTTGTTAGGTTTTGTGATGAATGCTCTGAAAACCTTAGTTTAATCACTTCTTTCCCTCTTCTGACTGCTTGCCTCAGTTGCCTTTGATTATGATATCTGAGATACTTTCTGGCTTTGATTTGTTTGATCCTGTGCTATGATGATCTGATTCTGAGGATTGTTGTTGGATATATTTGATTCTGATATCTGGATTGTTGGCTTATTGTTTCACTTCTTTTCCTCTCCTTTGCTCGCTTCGTATGATGATGATGCTTGGAATCTGAATATTGTTGTTGAACCCTGTGATGAGGTTGCTCTGAGGGTTGCCTATTTGCTTCTTTTCCTCTTCTTCTGTTTGCCTCTGAGATTATTTGATGATATGTTGAGGTTGATTCTGAATATTGTTTTGATGATGTTTATGACCCTATGATGAGGTTGCTCTGAGGGTGTTGGGCTTGAATATTTTGTTATTTAGATTGGCTTAGTGGTTTGAAACAGGTCTGGTTACAGGCTTGCTGTGTGATCTGGTTTAGGATAGGTTAGGCTTCATGCTTGACAGGTTTGCTTGTTTTGGAACAAGCAGGTTAAGGCTGGAGGTTTTTGTTTGTTACAGGTTAAGGCTTCAGTTTTTGAGTTGAAAACAGGTTTTGGCTATGTGTTTGATGTAGATTTAGGCTTGGTGGTATGTTGGTTTTGTGTTCTGTAACAGTTTGAGGGCTTATGTTTATGCATGCTTAAGGTTTATGCAGGCTTTGTTTGAGATTACAGGCTTGATTACTTGGCATTGGCTTCAGGCTTGAGATAGGTTATAGGCTTAGCTTGAGCTTCAAACCAGCTTGAGGAAGCTCTGGTTTGTTACAGGCTTGCTTGAAGCAAGCTCTATGCAGGCAAACAGTTTTTGAAATTGTAACAGGTTTGGTATTGTTTTTGTTGAAGGCAGTTCTGAGGTGTTTGAATGTTTGACACAGTTTGTGTTGCTTCTTGGTATTTTCTGCCTTCTTTTTCCTACTGTGTTTTGATATCTTGTTTATATCTTAAGCCTAAGCCTGTAAGCCTCTCCTCTCTCTCTTTTTCTCTCTCTCTCTACAGTTTAAAAAGCATTTGTTTATTTCTTAAAACTGTACTATGCTCTGAAAAAGTGACTGGCTTTGAAAATGATGATTTTGAATGTTGCTTGCACATTAGTTTTCCTCTGCATACTTTGTACTTCTTGATATCTTTCTATATCTTCTTTGGGAAGCTTTTTGTACTTATTGACAGCTTTATATCTTTGACAGTTTGGTTAGTTTGAAATTGTGACTTGTTTAGTTTGCCTTTGTGCATCAGTTTGGACTTTGGTTTGGACTTTTAGAATTATGCAGCCTATTTGACAATTTTGAATTTGTGCAATATTGTGGCTTTGTGCATTTCATTTTTTTGCAAGCATATTTCTATCCCTCTTTGTGAACCAAGAATTTCTTGTGATTTGCAGAGAGGGTGAATAAACTGATTCTGGCCAGTCACTTTTAATGATGAGCTTTTTGATTAACTGTCTGTTTTTTTCTTAATTCATCTGCATTTGACTTTTTTCCCTTTCTTTGTTTTTGCAGATGAAAATCAATTGAGCAATGGGGAGCAACAAATAGAAGACGAAGACTTAGGAAACTTAGGATGCAATTTTATTTCACTTTTAATCATTGTAACAAATATTATTATAAATACTTGTAAATAATTACTGTATTTAAATAACACTTGTACAAATCATTAAAAATAAATAAAAGTCTTTTTATTGATATTCCTTTTAATTCTTCTTCAATTGTTTATTTAATTATTCATATTTCTTAAATTATAATAACTGGAAGTAAATCCTAACTATTCTAACCCAGAAATGATAAATAATCAATAAACGTCCGACGTTCCGAATAATCAAAGCATTGCACAGCTAAACAACAAACGTCCACACGTCCTTTTTTTTTACTGATTAAATCAAACACTGCAAACTCTCAATTCAAATACCTCAGCTTTTATCCCATCTCAAATCAAATGCCTTAGCCTTTATCCCAGATGTTTAGACAGAAATTTTGAACAAATGTCAAAACAGTGTAACAACCAATTAAAACACTGTGGATTCAAACTCTTCTGAAACTGCGCGTGCAAAACCCTGATTCTTGACTTAACACCAAAGAAACGCCTGTCTGATCAAACCTTGAGCCAAACTCAACCAAACCCTAATAATTTGCTTGAACTGTTCCAAAGCCATGAAAACCCTAATTTGGATAGACTGATAAGAAAAAGTCCGTTTGACTGATTCTTAGGCCAATCTGAAAAATCAGGAAAAGCCCGAAGCTGTGATTTCTTGTGGAAAAAGAGGAGGGCAAATTTTGGGGTACAACAGTTGCCCCTGTTCAATCTTCTTGAACCTGAAGAGTTAGATTGGCAAGTTTGCCTTTCGCGACTCAAGGGTAAAAGGAGATTGGACACTAGAGTGCCCAAAAAATTTGCACTCGGTGATGTGATGGTAGAGGGAATGGGCTTAAAGATGCCATTTGGTGATGGGCTTAAAGATGCCATCTGGAAATGTGATAGAATCTTGTCGGGGGATGGGCTTAAAGATGCCATCTGGAAGTTGCTGGTAGGAGGATGGGCTTAGAGATGCCATCGAGGGGATGTTGGTAGGAGGATGGGCTTAGAGATGCCATCTGAAGGTGATTGTTGAACTGTATGTCATTGGTGAGTAGGTGAGTATCAGAAAGGTATCCATGTTTTGGGACATCTCTGAACTGGGGGTCTGTTGTACCCCAAAATTTGCCCTCCCATTTCTCAATGATTTCTCATCACAAAACCTTTGAAGCCCAAGAGCCAGTTAGGGTTTCATCTGCTCAAGACTTCTCCTTGCACTGTTGACCCAAATTAGGGTTTGTGTTTGCACCAAGATGTTTTGACCTAAAATGCCTAAGATGACTTTCTTGCTTCATATTGGACTCCCAAGTTTATCCACATCAAGTTTCAAGCCTTGATTCCAAGTTTTGCCCAGTCAATTGGACAGTTGACCTAAAAGTCAGCTGTATTGGGGAAAAAGTCAATTGTGGCCAATTGACAGTCAAACCTCATGAAAATTGACCCCCATCAACATTACGAACTCACATGGACCATTTGATCAAGTTTGGATCACAATTCCACAAGAAATTTGATCAGATCACTAAAAGGGCAAAATGGTCATTTTCAGGGTTTTGACTGTACAAAGGCAATTTTTGACTGTTTGACCCAACCAATGGCAAACCAAGCTCATATATGGACTCAAGGACCCCATGGAATTATCTTGACATGCTCAACAAACTCAAAAGATCCCAAGTACACAAGATTGACAGTTGAATTTCCCAGTCAATTGATCAGTTTTGACTGTATACTGAAAAGTCAAACTTTGACTTTTTGGTCAAAATCAAGAGTCAAGATTCATTTTTCATCAAAACATGCCAAATCATGAAACTTGTTCACCAAGAAATCAAAAATTGCAAATTAGGGTTTGAAATGGAATTTTTCATAACTTAGAATTTTTTCTAAGTTATGGAAAACCCTAATTTTTCCCCAACTTTGCCCCACTTTTTCACCAAGATCCATTTGGATTCAAACAAAAGTCAAAACATAAAAGTTGTAGCTTGTTGCATAATCTACAACTTTGATTCACAAAGTTTTCCCATTTGAGGCTTGTATCTCAAGTTACAAATTTTTGAATAAGGGCGCTAAACCATTCTTAACTTAGTGAAATTTTAACCTATTTTGACAAGGTTTTCTACCCAACTTCAAGGCCATTTCCCATACACTTACACTTGGAATTTCAATTTGCATTTCAAAGATGGATTGTAGTACACATTCCAAGCTTTCCAAAATGTCCAAGAACTTCTCAAACAACCTTATGGTTAGGGAAAATCGAATTTTGCAAAATGGGAAAAAGTCACTTTTGTTCTTGGCCATGTACATGTTCATAACACTATGCATTTTAATCTCAGCATGCTTAAGCTACATTACAGGTCCTAAAACCCTTTGACACTCATAAATTTAATGCAAAACCATTGTGCCAAGTTGTTATTCTAAGCATTTGGACATTACATGGAGAATTAACCCTAAACTAGAAAAAGCACTATTTCCATTTTTGAAAAGGAGAACTTTATGTCAAGTTTGCAATCCAAGTGGTACAGTCCAAATCTTCTTGGCACAAGTTTGTGAGCAAATTGCACTGATCAAGGCCAATGTATGCAGCATAGTGTGAGGGCCTGTTCAAGCTAGAATCATCAAGTGGCCATTGCTTGCTTCAAGTTCAAGTAAGATAGCATAACTTGTCCCAACTCTCATATCAGCTGAAAGACACTTAGACAAACTTATCAAACACATTCCAAACATTGATCCTAAGCTAAAGCACGAGCCTTTCACCTCCAATCCCTCCCAAAACTCAGAATCACCTTGAAACTGCTCAAACAGAGCAACCTCTGCAGATTGAGTTCCAACTCTCAATCCTTTCAAGCATTCTTGCCCAAACCAGTTCATACACATTCCCTAGCATCTATGCAAGCTAACCATGACTTGAAACACGACCTGTAATCCCTCTAACAAGTTCCACCATTTTCACTTTTTCATTTTGCAGTTGAAGTTCTACAGCTCAATCCAAGGTGTCTCAAGGCAAAGTAAATATTGGAACAGCATCACCACACCTCAAGGAAGCTACACCAACCCTTATCTTGCCCTGAAAGCTTCCCCATTGCCAGATAGGACTTCAACTGAACAGGTAAGTTTTTGAATTCGTATCTCTCTTATTAGGCATCATTAGCTCTAAGTTTGTGAATAAACAATGTTCTACTCATGCCACTGAACATGTACATGTTTTTACTTTTCATTTCTTTTGCTTGAGCTGTGAGAATTTAAGGTTTGAAAATGGCAGAAAACTTAGGTCAGGATTTGGGATTGTTAAAATTCTCTCTCATTTCTGAGAGTTAGGATGAGTTTTTTATATATTTGGAATCGTGATTCAATGCTTGACATGTTTTGTGTTGAAAGTTTGTGCAAAAGCTCAAAGAATCAGGATGTTTGAATCCCTGTTACAAGCGCGCGTTTTTGGCTGGAGGTTGAAGAAGGTGTCTCATGGGTTGGGCCAGCTTTTGTTCTACTTTTCACACCATACAATTGCTTCTGCACCCCCTGAGCCCATTTGGTTTATTTTTAATGATTTCTGATTTTTTCTTTTTTTGATTGATTCATTTATTTTTTCTCATGTTATTAAAAATATAAAAATCTTTTTTCTCACCATTTTTTAATTTATTAGGTATTTATGTGATTTTCTTTTGATTAATACACAAATAAATGAATATATACATTTCATTAAAAATATTGAGAAATATGTAAAAATACTTTTATTTTCATTTTTATTTTATTTTACCTTCTGAAAATACTTTATATAAAAAATACTTTTTTTACAAATATTAAATATTATTATTATTTATATATATATATATAATACATATCTAAAATAATACATATATACATATATTTATTAATATATTTCGAGTAAATACAAAATATATACACTTTTGTTTTTTTTATTATTATTAATATTTAATATAAAAATACATTTTGGACAAATACCTCATTTTATTTTATTTTGTATATATAAATAAATATTTGTACATAATAAATGAATAATGTATTTTATTTAATAGAATTAGGGCTTTGCCCTAAATTTGAAAATACTCCAAAAATGATACCTTTTTATTTCTCTTTTTATTTTCACATAAATAATATTCTTTTTTTTTCATACACATAAAAATTCTTTTTACATTTTGCATATTTATTTCATTTCCATTTAATTATGCAATTATTTATCTTGTAAATAATCAAAGAAAATGATGTAATAGTTTAGGTTTAATTTCTTGTCTAAATAATCCCCATTTGAGACATTTGTATCCCCCTCCCCATATTATTGTGTTGTAATAGTGTAGGAATTTAAATTTCGCACTTTATCGCTTTCTAAATATACCGTGCTAGAATTAGGGTTTGTATGCGAATAAAACGAACAAATTAGTTTGACCTAATCTCAAGACAAAAAAAGCATGAAAAATGGACAACACATTTCACACTTGCACCCCTAGGGTATTCCACTTTGTTGCCTTCAAATAATTGGGCCATATTGTATGTTGAATTTCTTTGGGTAAAACAAACAATCAAATGATCATAAGTCCCTCGATGACGCTTTCGAAAAGTTGCCAAAAATGATCAAGTCCCTTTCAAAGAGAAATTGCCCAAAAGACATTTAGCACTATTGCAATTATGGTCTAAACGATGACCCGCGCCCGTCCCTTTCACCTCCTAAGACAAGATTGTCCACCAAATGCAATGGTGGAACAAAATTGTCAAAAGGTTTAAAACATAACAAAAATCTTTGAGAAAACTTTAGGGTAGATAACTCAAGTACTTGTCAATTTGCAAAGAAAACACTTGCCTAATTTCAAACTACACTTCACAAACACTTTCAAATACAAACTTTCAAAAAAATACCTTGAAACATCTTTTCAAAAGACAAACACCTCTTGTAAAACATTCGAGTAAAGAATTGTTACAAGGGTAGCCTATACAAGGCATCTTTTCAAAACATTTTCAAAACCACACACCAAGCACCATTTCAAACAATTGAAAACCAAGGCAAGTTGATCTAAGCAAGTACCTAAGAGCCCATGGATAACCATGGATAGAAAGGGTGCTAATACCTTCCCTTTCTATAATCTACTCCCCGAATCCAAGAAAAATCTCAAAGGTTTTTGCTGTGCTTTTTGAACCTTTCCTTAGGATAAAATAAAAAGTCGGTGGCGACTCTTGCTCAACCGAAACATTTGCGAAAACAAACGCAAAACCCTAGTCAGTTCTCCCACCGTATCACAGAACTGGCGACTCTGCTGGGGAATAATTTAAAAGTGGAGTAACCTTAGGGCTTAGATCACCCTCTTGCATGACTAATTGTTTGATTTGTTTGCTTTACACTTTGGATCTATTGTTTGGGTTTGCAATCCTACACCCGGATTTTGGGAAACATTCATAGATAGCAATACGTTGTGGAAACTGTGTGGGATATACCGACACGGTCGCAGCAATAGCTATATTAGTGTGACATATTTGTGAGTACCGGTAACCCTTGAGTTCAATCAAGGAGAGTACGGGGCCGCTGAGTGATGTCACTAAGCACTAATGACCTAGAACCTTACTTGACCATCTTGGCCTTACATTAGGAGTAGTGAGATGACCGGCTTTGGTGCAGTCCAAAGTTGGTAGATACTCGATACTACACTCATTGAGGGTTGTTTTCTTGGAATATTTTGGTCGCTAGTTAAGTGGCTAAACCAAAACAATGAACATTGAAAACAATCCAATGATATTGAGCTCCTTAGAACCCGGTTACTATTTATAGGACAGGTTTTAAGCCAACTACACTCAAGAGGGTACTTACCTATGAAACCCCATGAAAGCCTGAAACTAGGGTTTGGTGTGAATTGCTTGTACATATGTTTTGTGCATACATCATAAACATCATAAAACATCATATGCATTCACTAACCATTTCAAGGGTTTGGATCTTCATCTTTGTTCTTGTTTTGTAGGTCATGGAAGTTCCTCGCAGAAACACCATTCAAGTCAACCTGGTGAGAATCTCTCCTCAACTCAAGGAGATCACTTCAAGAATTCCGGAAAATTCATCCTTCAGTGAAAGACATGGTAGACTGCTCAGCCTAGTCAACACCAACATTGAAGAAGACATGATGAAAGTGCTATTCCAGTTCTTTGACCCTCTTCACCACTGCTTCACTTTCCCTGATTATCAGTTGGTGCCCACTTTGGAGGAGTTCTCTCAACTCCTAAGAATCCCTATCCTTAATCAACTACCATTCAACGGTACGGAAAAGGAACCAAAGCCGGAAGATGTTGCTCGAGCATTACATCTACAACCATCCGACATCAAGGGTCATTGGGAAACCAGAAGCGGCGTCAAAGGATTCTTAGCAAAATTCTTGTTTGAGAAGGCACAAGAATGTTGGAACTCATTGGACCTACAAGCCTTTGAAGAGATTGTGGCGCTCCTTATCTATGGGTTGGTCTTGTTCCCAAATCCTGACCAATTGGTAGATGTCAACGCCATCAAAATCTTCTTGTCCAGAAACCCAATACCAACATTGCTTGGGGACATTCTTCACTCATTTTACACACGAACAATGAGAAAGAGGGGTGTTCTCATGTGCTGTACTCCTCTCCTTGCAAGGTGGTTTATTTCGCACCTTCCACAATCTGTCTTGAAGAATGACCAAGGCTCAAGGTGGTCCCAACGGTTGATGACTCTCACTCATTCTGATGTGCATTGGTGTTCTCGATCCAGAGAAAATGTCATCATTGTCGATCGTTGCGGAGAATTTCCTAATGTTCCTTTACTGGGAATCAGGGGAGGTATCACCTACAACCCTTGCCTAGCTTTGAGGCAATTTGGATATGCACGGAGGGATGGCCCTCATGACATGTTGATTCCTGACCTAGTTTTTGACTTCGACAACGATGCGCAAGGACTTCGCCAAAGATTCATCAGAGCTTGGGGAAAACTCAACAAGGTTAATAGCAAGACTTTGGGACACAAGAACTCCATCCCTCTTGGTCCCTATCTTAAGTGGGTACGAGCCCGAGCCCAAAGTCTAATGATGCCTTATCCTCATGTACTCCTAGTGATTAAAGAGCCCGTCAGTGAAGGAGAGGTTCCCTACACCATCCTACATCCAGACATGCCTACATCGTGGGAGGAAATGCAGAAAAGTTGGATTCAGCTCAAGGAAGAACATAATACTTTTGAAGCTAGCTTCTACGCCAGTGAGAAGAAGGTTCTAGAGCTTACCCGCCGACTCCATGAGCAAGAGGCCCTCAACACCTACATCGCACCAAAAAGGATGCGCAATGTCTTTTTGCCTTAAGAAGTTATTTTGTAATATTTGGCCCATGGGGCATTTATGTACTAACAAATTTCTTCTTATTAATATGACGTGCGTTCTTATTTGTCTGAAACAATTTTGAATGTTCTAAATCCTTGAATGCATTGCATACATAAGCATACCATTCATCATGTGCATAAGCAGGTCTCACTCCAGGTTTCCTTATCTGTCTGCTGTTTATTTCAGTAGGATGGATCTCGAGCAAACAGTCAAAGACCTACAAGCTCAGAATGCACAGTTCCAGCAACTCCTGATGACCTTGGCTAAGGGTCAGGAGGATATCAAGACTCAATTGGGGAACAAGGACCCAGTGAAAAAGAAGAAAAAGAGACTCAGGGTGGCTACTTTGGGTAGAAGATTTGACGGAGAAGCCCGGAGAGTGCTTGAATTTCCTCCTACCTCTAATGAAGGGACCAGTAAAAGAGATGGAGCTGCAGTGCCTTCCGAGTCTGATGCAGAAGAGGAAGAGGTTGAAGAGGATGAAGATTATTCTGACCAGCAATACCCTCCAGCTGATGATAAATACAAAGGGTTAGAAGACAGATTGGCCGCCATGGAATTACAGAGGGTACCGGGTTTGGATTTTGAAGACTTGGGCTTGGTTGCCGGGATTGTGATTCCCCCAAAATTCAAAGTGCCAGTGTTTGTGAGGTATGATGGGCTGTCCTGCCCCAAAATGCATCTCAGGTCTTACGTGAGAAAGATTAAACCCTATACGGCAGATAAAAACCTCTGGATTCATTTCTTTCAAGACAGCCTTTCGGGAGCTCAGTTGGAGTGGTTTTATCAGCTAGAAGGAACCAGTGTCAGAAATTGGGAAGATTTGGCCACCGCTTTTTACAAACAATACCAATACAATTCTGATCTTGCTCCTACTCGTACCCAACTTCAGGGTATGTCACTAGGAACAAGTGAGGGATTCAAAGAATATGCACAAAAATGGAGGGATTTGGCTGGCAGGGTGCAGCCTCCTTTAACCGACCGCGAACTTGTTGATATGTTTCTTGGGACCCTATCTGGGCCATTTTTCAATCATCTAATTGGTAACTCTTCCGCGGGGTTTACCGATTTGATCTTAACAGGCGAGAGAATAGAAGATGGCATCAAGTCAGGAAAGATTCAGAAGGGTGTTGCTGCTAGTGTTGAGAAGAAGCCTTTTAAGAAGGAAACAACTGTGGTATATTCTCAGAGAACAGCAGGGAAGATGGAGCGTCGGCCAACTGTGGGGGCCGTAATGATTCAGAACACTCCTAGTGAGCAGCCTCGCTATAACCAGTCCAGACCAAATCAACAACGGGTGGAACGGCCACAACGGCAGTTCACCCGCATTAATATGACTCCAGCGCAAGTGCTTCCTCATCTACTGAAGTTGAACCTCGCCACCATCAAGGAGGCACCAAAGAATGTGAATACGTCCTCTCCGCATTATCATGCCAATGCTAAATGCGCCTACCATTCAGACAGTGTTGGACACGACACCAATGATTGCTGGGCACTCAAGCATAAAATCCAAGACCTGATAGAGGCTAAGGAGGTGGAGTTTGACGCTCCAGAGAAGCCTAATGTGATATCTGCACCCATGCCGAAACACGGCCGAAATGTCAATGCCATTGAAGAAGATTTGTATGTTGCTGATGTCAGTGATCTGACTACTCCACTGCTAACCATTAAGTTGAATCTGTTGAGGGCCGGGATCTTCCTGGGATGTAAAGAAGACTGTTATTGTTGTTACTCTCTGCCGTTTGATTGTCCGTTACTGAAGAAAGGCATCCAAGGCCTTATGGATAGTCGACAAAGTTTGTTTGAAAAAGTTTCTGCTGTTCCAGTTCATACTGAAGATGTCTCAATCATAACCATTCACGCCAATCTTTCCAAGGCCGTCAAAAAGCCTGTTAAGATTACACCAGCTGCGAAATCTGTTCCTTTGAAGATAACAATGCCAGGGCCTGTTCCCTATGTTTATGAGAAGTCGATACCTTGGAACTATGGCGGTGACATCTACTACCATGGTATCAAGCAAATCGAGGTAATTGAAGAAAGTTCGGATGATGAAGAAGCCAGCATTAGTAACATTGCGGGCACTAGCAAAATCACCAGGAGCGGGAGAGTATTTTCTCCAGAGATTTCCCCTCCAAGAGCAGTCTTTGGACCCTCTTCAGCTGACAAGGTCATCCCTGCACCAATAAAACTCTCTGCTAGAACTCCTCTGATTGAAGATGTTGTTGTTCTAGTACTGTCTCTCCTACCGCTGCTGACAAAGGTAAGGGAATCCAAGATGAGCCCGTCAGGACGAGGGCTCAACCCTTGGTTATCCCGGAAACCTCCAAGAAGGAAATGGATGAGATTTTGAGGATAATCAAAAGGAGTGATTACGATGTGGTAGAACAGTTGGGGCAAACCCCCTCAAAGATCTCCATGCTGACACTACTACTTTGCTCGGAAGCGCACGCTAAATCCCTGATAAAATTCCTGAAGGCAGCTCATGTGCCCCAGGAAACCTCTGCGGATCAATTTCAAAATTGCGTGGCTAGCCTGACTGCGGACAATGGATTAGGTTTTTCTGATGCCGACCTAACTCCTAAAGGTAGAAATCATAATGATGCTTTGCACATTTCAGTCGAGTGTCGAGGAACTACTCTCGCACATGTCTTGGTTGATACTGGTTCGTCGCTGAATGTTTTGCCTAAAAAGGCCTTGGACCGACTAGATTGTGAAGGGTTGGATTTGAAGCCGAGCGATATCGTTGTCAGGGATTTCGATGGTTCGAAGTGAATGGTCCATGGAGAGGTTGAAATTCCCATCAAGATAGGCACTGAGGTGTTTAAATCCACTTTCTATGTGATGGACATCCGTCCATCATACTCTTGCTTGTTGGGTAGGCCTTGGATACACCATGCTGGGGCAGTCACCTCCTCCTTACATCAGATGTTGAAGTATCTTGTCAAGGGAAAGATCATCACTGTCCATGGCGAAGAAGAGTACATGATTAGCCACTTAAATTCTTTCCGGTATGTGGAGGTTGAAGGAGAGTTTATTGAGACACCGTTTCAACATTTCGAAGAAGTCCTTCCTGAAATAGCAGTAGCAAAGTTGGCAGCTGAGACACCGAGGCAGATGGCCAGGATGGCATCTCTGGAGGACGCAAGGGCCGCAATAAAGGAAGGGAAGAATTCAGCATGGGGGCAGTTACCTGACATTCCACATAAGACAGACAAATTTGGATTAGGGTTCACAGCCGCTGGCCAGAAAGCTATGCGCCGGTCAAAGATTGAAAGGGCGCCAGTCAAAATTTCTCCCTACGAAATCAACGCCTTGGAAGATGAAGACAAGGAGAGCAACATTGAAGAGTGGATTTATCCAACTGTCAAAGGAGGATTGAGCAATTGGGAGGCTAAGGACTTTGTCCCCATCACTTTTATTCATCAGTAATTTATCTGTTAAACATTTCTTATTTGGTCTGTAATATTTACTTTCAAACAATCCGTACACTATCTTTTCACCTCCTGCCTTGCCCGGGGCATGTAGGTCCACTTGTAAGGGTTTTGATTATTTTTCATATCCATATGCCATGTTTAATGATTCATTGGACGTTTTTCATTTGATAAACTGCTTGTGTTCATTTTCTTTCCTTTTGCATTTTTGTTTAAGGATGGCTATCCCTTACGCACACCCACACTCACCAATGCAGGTACCCATCCACTCCGGATTCCATGGGTGACTATTCTGCTATATCTTTCAATAACTCTGAAGATCTGGTCAATCTAGCCGAGTATGAAGATGACGAAGGTTGTGAAGTACCCGGGGAACTAGCCAGACTTCTGCAACAAGAGGAAAGGGCCATCTTACCGCATGAAGAACCATTGGAAACTGTTAACTTAGGAACCGAGGAGGACCGGAAGGAGGTACAAGTGGGTGCCAATTTGAAACCGAATGTCAAGGAAAGCCTGATACAGTTGTTGAATGAGTATGTTGAGATCTTCGCTTGGTCTTATGAAGACATGCCAGGTTTAGACACAGACATCGTGGTCCACCGTCTCCCCACAAGAGAGGATTGTCCACCGATCAAGCAAAAAGTTCGCCGAATGAGGCCTGACATGTCTGAAAAGATAAAAGCAGAAGTAATGAAGCAATTCGATGCTGGCTTTCTGGCTGTTACGTCCTATCCTCAATGGGTCGCTAACATTGTGCCGGTACCTAAGAAAGATGGCAAAGTCAGGATGTGTGTGGACTACCGGGATTTGAATAGGGCCAGCCCCAAAGATGATTTTCCACTCCCTCACATTTACATTTTAATCGACAATACAGCTCAGCACAAAGTGTTTTATTTCATGGATGGATTCTTGGGCTACAATCAAATCAAGATGGCTCCCGAGGATATGGAGAAAACAACTTTTGTCACACAATGGGGCACTTTCTGTTACAAAGTGATGTCGTTCGGACTGAAGAACGCATGGGCAACTTATCAACGCGCCATGGTAGCTTTATTTCATGATATGATACATCATGAGATTGAAGTTTACGTAGACGATATGATAGCTCGGTCACAAACAGAGGAAGAGCACCTTGAACATCTGGAGAAGCTGTTTGCCAAGTTAAAAGAATACAAGCTCAGGCTGAATCCGAGTAAATGTATTTTTGGAGTTAGGTCTGGTAAACTCCTGGGTTTCATTGTAAGCAACAAAGGCATTAAAGTCGATCCCGCAAAAGTGAAAGCAATACAAGAAATGCCTGCTCCTCGTACTGAAAAGGAGGTTAGAGGGTTCTTGGGGCGCTTAAACTATATTGCCAGATTCATCTCTCATCTGACTTCCACCTGTGAGCCAATTTTCAAACTTTTGAAAAAAGATCAGGTAGTCGAGTGGAACGACGATTGCCAAGCTGCTTTTGATAGAATCAAGGAGTATTTGCTAGAACCTCCTATTCTGATGCCACCCATCGAAGGAAGACCATTGATCATGTATTTGACCGTCTTGGAAAATTCAATGGGGTGTGTGTTGGGCCAGCATGACGAGTCTGGTCGAAAAGAGCATGCTATTTATTACGTTAGCAAAAAGTTTACCGACTTTGAAACTCGCTATTCACTGCTCGAGAAAACTTGCTGCGCTTTGGTATGGGCTGCTCGCCGACTAAGACAGTATATGTTGACTCATACTACCTTGTTGATCTCCAAAATGGATCCTATTAAGTATATCTTCGAAAAGCCCGCTTTATCTAGAAGGATAGCTAGATGGCAAATGATCTTAACTGAGTATGACATCCAATACACCACCCAAAAAGCTATAAAAGGGAGTGTACTAGCTGACCATCTGGCTCATCAGGCTATCGAAGATTATCAACCCATGAGATTTGACTTCCCAGACGAGGACATCATGAATTTGGACAACATTGAAGGTAACGGACCGTATGACGGACCCGAAAAGGGATCCCGATGGACCCTGTACTTTGATGGTGCTTCAAATGCACTTGGAAACGGTATTGGCGCAGTACTTATTTCTCCGGAAGGTTGTCACACACCTTTCACGGCCCGACTTTGCTTCAACTGCACAAACAATATGGCTGAGTACGAAGCTTGCATCTTTGGTCTCAAGGCTGCTATAGACTTGGGGATCAAATCTTTGATCGTATTTGGGGACTCGGCTTTGGTTATCAGTCAAATCAAAGGAGAGTGGGATACCAAGCATCCTAATCTTATCCCATACAAAGAACATGTCCTGACATTGTTGCCGCATTTCGAGCAAATTACCTTCGAGCATTTCCCGTGAGAAGAGAATCAGCTAGCAGGTGCTCTAGCCACAATGTCCTCCATGTTTAAACTCAACTGGGATAACGAGGCTCCCCAAATCACCATCAAGCGAATGGATGAACCTGCGCATTGTCACGAGATTAATACCGAAGAGGTAGTGGAACAACCCTGGTTCCATGAAATCAAAAGGTATCTCGAGACTCGAGATTATCCTGAAGGAGCTTCCGTGAATGACAAGAAGTTCTTAAGGAAATTTGCTGCTAAGTTCTTCCTGAGCAACGACATCCTTTACAAACGAAGCCATGATTGTGTATTACTCCGATGCGTAGATAAAGCTGAAGCAGAGTTGATCATGACTGATATACACAGCGGCATATTTGGCACTCACTTGAGCGGGCATACAATGGCTAAGAAGATCCTAAGGGCAGGCTATTACTGGTCTACCATGGAAGCTGACTGCCATCAACATTCCCGTACTTGCCACAAGTGTCAAGTCTATGCTGACAAAGTTCATATTCCTCCGGTTCCTCTCAACGTCCTGACTGCTCCGTGGCCCTTTGCAATGTGGGGGATTGATATGATTGGGGAGATCAAGCCCACGGCTTCCAACGGACATCGTTTCATCCTGGTTGCCATTGACTACTTCACTAAATGGGTCGAAGCAGCTTCCTTCGCCTCTGTTACTAAAAATGTGGTTGCCCGCTTTATCTAGCAAAATCTCATATGTCGGTATGGTGTTCCAGACAGGATCATCACAGACAACAGTATAAATCTGAATAACACAATGATCACTACATTGTGCGAACAGTTCAAGATTTATCATCACAATTCATCTCCCTATCGGCCGAAGATGAACGGTGCTGTTGAAGCTGCGAACAAAAACATTAAGAAGATCATTCAGAAAATGACGGTCACTTACAAAGACTGGCATGAGATGTTACCGTTTGCTCTACATGGATACCGTACGACGATACGTACTTCAACCGGGGCAACCCCATTTTCTTTGGTTTACGGCATGGAAGCTGTTTTGCCTATGGAAGTCCAGATCCCTTCTCTAAGGATTATGAAGGATGCAGGTTTGAATGAAGATGATTGGATGTAGACCCGACTTGATCAACTTAATCTGATCGACGAAAAGCGACTTGCTGCTATATGCCATGGTCAGACGTATCAAAAGCGGATGATCAAGGCCTTCAATAAGAAAGTCAGACGTCAAGTGTATCAAGTCGGAGATCTCGTAATCAAGCGGATTATCCTGCCGCAAAGTGATCCCAGGGGCAAATGGACTCCTACATATGAAGGACCATTTGTGATCAAGAGCATATTTTATGGTGGTGCAATGATTCTAACTACCATGGACGGCGACGATTTTCCGCACCCTGCGAATGCGAACATAGTCAAAAGATACTACGCATAAAATAACCCGACAAGTCGAAAACCCGAAAGGGAGGCTTGGGCAAAAATGGGCATCCCGGTGAATCGAAAACCCGAAAGGGCGGTTCAGGCAAAAGTTAGGGATAAAAAAAAAATCTGTACACCCGGCAAGTTGAAAACCCGAAAGGGCGGCTTGGGCAAAAAGGGGTTTCCCAGCGGATCGAAAACCCGAAAGGGAGGTTCGGGCAAAAGTTAGGGAATTAAAGCGTATGACTATGTCTCGTCGGATCACTTCAAGGACAATCTCTTCGTCAACCGGTTCCAGGCTTCTGATCAATCCAGTCATCGTCAAGCGAAGCATTGAATGGACAGATATTCAGAGTTGTGAAAGCTATAGCGGAATGGAATCCCATGGAATTATTTCGCATAGCCATCCTTATTTTGTATAAACCTTTCAAATATTTACGACAAAATCCTCTTACTAGGATGATTGTCTCCTTTGTACAAATATACTCATAGAAAATCAATGCAAATACTTTTCCCAGAAATTTGTGTCATTTCCTTTTCTTTTCTCTTGCACTATTTGTTTATTTTGAGAAACGTCCAATGTTTTGTTAAATAGGCATATGCATTTGAAACATAATCATCTCCTTATGAACCAAGAAAGAGGATTACTGATAAGTCGAAGGTACAGTTGGATAACCCGATACCCTTTCAAAGGAAACCCCCGGGAGATTTGGAATCCATATCCCTAGCAAGTCTTGAAGTTCATCCCCAGTAGATTCTGGAAGCTTATCCCCTGCAGAGTACGGACGTCTCTCTCGAGTTTTATTCAAAGTTATTCCTCACAAGGCCTTATAACTGGGTTATCCTCAGCTAACAACCACGGAAGACCGCACTCGCCAAAATCCTTCCTATCCCCAGCGGAGTTCATCAAAGTTCCCCAGCAGTAACTTATCTTTACAATCCCCTAGCCAGAGGATCCTCTGGAATCCAATTTCCCTCAGAATTTTTATTTCAATATCCCCTGCGGAGCCAGACTAATGAACCTTCTCCCCGCAGAGTTTTAGGAAGGAAAATCTTGAATTCCCCAGTGAAGTCGCTAGAGATACTTCCCTCCAAGTTGAAGATTCTCAGTCTTACCTCCCCATCATGAATCTATTAGGATTGGTACTCCCCAGTAGAAGTCATCAGGATTTCCCCAGAGGTTTGGTATACAACCCAGGCTCTTTGTTCCCCAGCAACAGCCAAGGAATTATTCTTCCCGGCAGCAGTCAGGATGCTTTTATCTTCAGTCATCCCCAGCAAGACAGCTCATCAGCTTACATGCGCATTCATTACATTCATATCATAAACATTGACACAACATATATTGCTCCATACATTTCATGCAACATAATTTTGTGCTAGCTATCATTTTTGTCCTTTTCAGGATAAGAACAAAAAGCTATCATTAACAGTTTCAGATGCAGTTTTACACGGGCTCATCATCAGGCAACCCTACACCGGTTCCTCCTCAAACTTCAAAGATTTCTGAAAACAGTTCACGGGTTCTCCAAGTAACGGATGTTAACCTATCGCTTATTCAGTTTCTTCTCAAGACTTCTGAAAACAGTCCATGGATTCTTCCCAACAACGGATGTTAATCTATCACTTGTTCAGATGCAACCTTTGAAAACAGTTTACGGACGCTTCCCAACAACGGATGCTGCTCTATTGCTTATTCAGCTTCAAGATTTCTGAAAACAGTTTACGGGTCCTCCAAGTAACGGATGTTAACCTATCGCTTGTTCAGTTTCTTCTCCAGACTTCTGAAAACAGTATATAGATTCTTCCCAACAACGGATGTTAATCTATCACTTATTCAGATGCAACCTTTGAAAACAGTTTACGGACGCTTCCCAACAACGGATGCTGCTCTATTGCTTATTCAGCTTCAAGATTTCTGAAAACAGTTTACGGGTCCTCCAAGTAACGGATGTTGACCTATCGCTTGTTCAGTTTCTTCTCCAGACTTATGAAAACAGAATATAGATTCTTCCCAACAACGGATGTTAATCTATCACTTATTCGGATGCAACCTTTGAAAACAGTTTACGGATTCCTCCCAACAACGGATGTCAATCTATTGCTTATTCAGACCCTCAGTTCAGAAATGGTCCAAAGCATGGACACCTTTCTGATGCTCAGTCCAGATGGAATCTCTAAGCCCATCCCCGACAAGTTTCTGTCACTCTTCCGGATGGCATCGTTAAGCCCATCTCCAAATGGCATCTCTAAGCCCATTCCCGCATCCATTGCTTTGACGAGTGCAAATTTCCGGGCACTCTAGCGTCCAATCTCCTTTTACCCTCGAGTCACGAAAAGCAAACCTGCCAATCTAACTCTTCGAATTCAAGAAGATTGAACAGGGGCAACTGTTGTACCCCAAAATTTTCCCTCCCATTTCTCAATGATTTCTCATCACAAAACCTTTGAAGCCCAAGAGCCAGTTAGGGTTTCATCTGCTCAAGACTTCTCCTTGCACTGTTGACCCAAATTAGGGTTTGTGTTTGCACCAAGATGTTTTGACCTAAAATGCCTAAGATGACTTTCTTGCTTCATATTGGACTCCCAAGTTTATCCACATCAAGTTTCAAGCCTTGATTCCAAGTTTTGCCCAGTCAATTGGACAGTTGACCTATAAATCAGCTGTATTGGGGAAAAAGTCAACTATGGCCAATTGACAGTCAAACCTCATGAAAATTGACCCCCATCAACATTATGAACTCACATGGACCATTTGATCAAGTTTGGATCACAATTCCACAAGAAATTTGATCAGATCACTAAAAGGGCAAAATGGTCATTTTTAGGGTTTTGACTGTACAAAGGCAATTTTTGACTGTTTGACCCAACCAATGGCAAACCAAGCTCATATATGGACTCAAGGACCCCATGGAATTATCTTGACATGCTCAACAAACTCAAAAGATCCCAAGTACACAAGATTGACAGTTGAATTTCCCAGTCAATTGATCAGTTTTGACTGTATACTGAAAAGTCAAACTTTGACTTTTTGGTCAAAATCAAGAGTCAAGATTCATTTTTCATCAAAACATGCCAAATCATGAAACTTGTTCACCAAGAAATCAAAAATTGCAAATTAGGGTTTGAAATGGAATTTTTCATAACTTAGAATTTTTTCTAAGTTATGGAAAACCCTAATTTTTTCCCAAATTTGCCCCACTTTTTCACCAAGATCCATTTGGATTCAAACAAAAGTCAAAACATGAAAGTTGTAGCTTGTTGCATAATCTACAACTTTGATTCACAAAGTTTTCCCATTTGAGGCTTGTATCTCAAGTTACAAATTTTTGAATAAGGGCACTAAACCATTCTTAACTTAGTGAAATTTTAACCTATTTTGACAAGGTTTTCTACCCAACTTCAAGGCCATTTCCCATACACTTCCACTTGGAATTTCAATTTGCATTTCAAAGATGGATTGTAGTACACATTCCAAGCTTTCCAAAATGTCCAAGAACTTCTCAAACAACCTCATGGTTAGGGAGAATCGAATTTTGCAAAATGGGAAAAAGTCACTTTTGTTCTTGGCCATGTACATGTTCATAACACTATGCATTTTAATCTCAGCATGCTTAAGCTACATTACAGGTCCTAAAACCCTTTGACACTCATAAATTTAATGCAAAACCATTGTGCCAAGTTGTTATTCTAAGCATTTGGACATTACATGGAGAATTAACCCTAAACTAGAAAAAGCACTATTTCCATTTTTGAAAAGGAGAACTTTATGTCAAGTTTGCAATCCAAGTGGTACAGTCCAAATCTTCTTGGCACAAGTTTGTGAGCAAATTGCACTGATCAAGGCTAATGTATGCAACATAGTGTGAGGGCCTGTACAGGCTAGAATCATCAAGTGGCCATTGCTTGCTTCAAGTTCAAGTAAGATAGCATAACTTGTCCCAACTCTCATATCAGCTGAAAGACACTTAGACAAACTTATCAAACACATTCCAAACATTGATCCTAAGCTAAAGCACGAGCCTTTCACCTCCAATCCCTCCCAAAACTCAGAATCACTTTGAAACTGCTCAAACAGAGCAACCTCTGCAGATTGAGTTCCAACTCTCAATCCTTTCAAGCATTCTTGCCCAAACCAGTTCATACACATTCCCTAGCATCTATGCAAGCTAACCATGACTTGAAACACGACCTGTAATCCCTCTAACAAGTTCCACCATTTTCACTTTTTCATTTTGCAGTTGAAGTTCTACAGCTCAATCCAAGGTGTCTCAAGGCAAAGTAAATATTGGAACAGCATCACCACACCTCAAGGAAGCTACACCAACCCTTATCTTGCCCTGAAAGCTTCCCCATTTCCAGATAGAACTTCAACTGAACAGGTAAGTTTTTGAATTCGTATCTCTCTTATTAGGCATCATTAGCTCTAAGTTTGTGAATAAACAATGTTCTACTCATGCCACTGAACATGTACATGTTTTTACTTTTCATTTCTTTTGCTTGAGCTGTGAGAATTTAAGGTTTGAAAATGGCAGAAAACTTAGGTCAGGATTTGGGATTGTTAAAATTCTATCTCATTTCTGAGAGTTAGGATGAGTTTTTTATATATTTGGAATCGTGATTCAATGCTTGACATGTTTTGTGTTGAAAGTTTGTGCAAAAGCTCAAAGAATCAGGATGTTTGAATCCCTGTTACAAGCGCGCGTTTTTGGCTGGAGGTTGAAGAAGGTGTCTCATGGGCTAGGCCAGCTTTTGTTCTACTTTTCACACCATACAATTGCTTCTGCACCCCCTGAGCCCATTTGGTTTATTTTTAATGATTTCTGATTTTTTTTCTTTTTTTGATTGATTCATTTATTTTTTCTCATGTTATTAAAAATATAAAAATCTTTTTTCTCACCATTTTTTAATTTATTAGGTATTTATGTGATTTTCTTTTGATTAATACACAAATAAATGAATATATACATTTCATTAAAAATATTGAGAAATATGTAAAAATACTTTTATTTTCATTTTTATTTTATTTTACCTTCTGAAAATACTTTATATAAAAAATACTTTTTTTACAAATATTAAATATTATTATTATTTATATATATATATAATACATATCTAAAATAATACATATATACATATATTTATTAATATATTTAGAGTAAATACAAAATATATACACTTTTGTTTTTTTTATTATTATTCATATTTAATATAAAAATACATTTTGAACAAATACCTCATTTTATTTTATTTTGTATATATAAATAAATATTTGTACATAATAAATGAATAATGTATTTTATTTAATAGAATTAGGGCTTTGCCCTAAATTTGAAAATACTCCAAAAATGATACCTTTTTATTTCTCTTTTTATTTTCACATAAATAATATTCTTTTTTTTCATACACATAAAAATTCTTTTTACATTTTGCATATTTATTTCATTTCCATTTAATTATGCAATTATTTATCTTGTAAATAATCAAAGAAAATGATGTAATAGTTTAGGTTTAATTTCTTGTCTAAATAATCCCCATTTGAGACATTTGTATCCCCCTCCCCATATTATTGTGTTGTAATAGTGTAGGAATTTAAATTTCGCACTTTATCGCTTTCTAAATATACCATGCTAGAATTAGGGTTTGTATGCGAATAAAACGAACAAGCGATAGATTAACATCAGTGTTTGGAGAATCCGTAAACTGTTTTCAGGAGTCTTGAAATTGAATAAGCAATAGAGCAGCATCCGTTGTTGGGAAGCTTCCGTAAACTATTTTCAAAAGTTGCATCTGAACAAGCGATAGATTAACATCCGTGTTTGGAAAATCCGTAAACTGTTTTCAGAAGTCTTGAAGTTGAATAAGCAATAGAGCAGCATCCGTTGTTGGGAAGCGTCCGTAAAATGTTTTCAAAAGTTGAGAAGTGGAGAAGGAACCGGTGTAGGGTTTCCTGATGATGAGTCCACGTAAAACTGCATCTGGATGAATCTGGAATAAGTATCGGAATGTCGCCATCTCTGGGTCACATCTGAACTATCTCTGGGTGAATCTGGAATAAGTATCAGAATGTCGCCATGTCCGGGTCACATCTGAACTATTTCTAGAAAGACTCTCAGAAGAGGATGATCTTTGTCTGTCGACTGATCTTTCCTGAAAAGGTAAAGAGTTAGTTGTATGCAATGTCATGATGCATGATGCAATGTATGTTATATCAATGTTTATGATATGAATGTGATGAATGCGCATGTAAGCTGATGAGCTGTCTTGCTGAGGATAGATGAATCTTGGATGGCAGGAGATAAAAGAATCTTGACTGCCGCCGGGGAAATTAATTCTTTGACTGCTGCAGGGGATTGAAAATCCTTTGATTTTTGAAAATGAGAAGTCCTGGGACC
This sequence comes from Vicia faba, assembly GCA_948472305.1. NCBI lineage: Eukaryota > Viridiplantae > Streptophyta > Magnoliopsida > Fabales > Fabaceae > Vicia > Vicia faba. The sequence continues at coordinate 981,784,775 of OX451735.1, forward strand.
GCTGCTGGGGGATCAGGAGCTTGGGTTGTATGCCAATCTACTGGGGATTCCTGTCTTGAGGATATCTTCACTGGAGAATATTCGAATATCCTGTGAGGAACTGAGAATGAGAGTCTTCATTTTGCTTGGGGATTGATAGTTGGAAGTTTTAGCTCCGCTGGGGATCTTGAAACTTGACTCTAGAAGGCTCTCTGGCTGGGGATTGCAAGAATCTTTTGATCACTACAGGCATTGATCTGGGATCCTGTGTAAGGTTTCTTGATGATGAGTCCGTGTAAAACCGCATCTTAATTTGAGAAGGAACCGGTGTAGGGTTTCCTGATGATGAGTCCGTGTAAAACTGCATCTGAATTTGAGAAGGAACCGGTGTAGGGTTGCTTCATGATGAGTCAGTGTAAAACTGCATCTTGGAGTTGAGATCTGTATGAGTATCAGAATGACTTCCGTGTCTGGAGTGTATCTGAGACTGTAACTGGGATCTGAATGAGTGACAGAATGGCTACCGTGTCTGAAGCGTATCTGAAACTGTATCTTGGAGTTGAGATCTGTATGAGTAGCAGAATGACTTCCGTGTCTGGAGTGTATCTGAAATTGTAACTAGGATCTGAATGAGTGACAGAATGGCTACCGTGTCTGGAGCGTATCTGAAACTGTATCTTGGAGTTGAGATCTGTATGAGTAGCAGAATGACTTCCGTGTCTAGAGTGTATCTGAAACTAACTAGGATCTGAATGAGTGACAGAATGGCTACCGTGTCTGGAGCGTATCTGAAACTGTATCTTGGAGTTGAGATCTGTATGAGTAGCAGAATGACTTCCGTGTCTGGAGTGTATCTGAAACTGTAACTAGGATCTGAATGAGTGATAGAATGGCTACCGTGTTTGGAGCGTATCTGAAACTGTATCTTGGAGTTGAGATCTGTATGAGTAGAAGAATGACTTCCGTGTCTGGAGTGTATCTAAAACTGTAACTAGGATCTGAATGAGTGACAGAATGGCTACCGTGTCTGGAGCGTATCTGAAACTGTATCTTGGAGTTGAGATCTGTATGAGTAGCAGAATGACTTTCGTGTCTGGAGTGTATCTGAAATTGTAACTAGGATCTGAATGAGTGACAGAATGGCTACCGTGTCTGGAGCGTATCTGAAACTGTATCTTGGAGTTGAGATCTGTATGAGTAGCAGAATGACTTCCGTGTCTGGAGTGTATCTGAAACTGTAACTAGGATCTGAATGAGTGACAGAATGGCTACCGTGTCTGGAGCGTATCTGAAACTGTATCTTCCAACAGGTTGTGAAGGAATTGTTGAACACTTTTGACATTCGAATGCCCCAAGTGATGATGAAGGAGACTTGCCCTAAGTTCACTGAACTTTTGAGAGATTTGTTGAAATCTTGACTGGACTGCCCCAGGTTAACTGAACTTTGAAAGATCTGTTGAAACCTTGACCGGACTGCCCCAGGTGTGCTGGATAGTGACATGTCATGCCCCCTTGTTGATAGGAGATTGTAATGGAAGTGTCATCCTTTTTGAATTGATTTTATTCACTGAGAGAGCTTTCGTTCATCGGAACATTTGTTGTAGGAATTTCTTTGCAGTCAAACAAATAGCCACATGCAAACAATGATATTCAAACAATGCAAAGTTTATGTTTGTCTCGAAGTTTTGAAAACTGCGTTTTTTAGCAGAAAACTTTTCATAAGACAAAATCAACACAAGATTTAGAGCAAAGCCTTACAGGAGTCAGAATACCTTTTTGTAACAGTATGCTTTCGAACTAACCCATGCTTCAATTAGGACTTTTGAAGGGTTGTAACGTGGCTTTGGTTCACGGTTTAAGAAACAAAGGATAAAGGCTCAAAGTATATTTGTACCCATCCGCTCTTCGTGATGTTCTTCAACCCTAGACTCAGTTAATTGTGCGTCGAACTCCAATTTGGAACGACTTTTTGGGTGATGGTTCACCAGTTGAATTTTGGAAGACAGTCATCATCTCCTTTTTCTTTTGCAACATTTTTCATGTTGTTGAGGATTTGTAATGACCTCGTTCTTTTGATTTGTTATCCCAAACTTTTGTCTGACTGTTCCTGTTTTCGAGATTACAGTCAGCGGGATGCCCCAGCTTTCTTGAGCCTCCTTTATAGGTTTTGGCTCAGTGGGCTTTTCTCTTTTGAGAGGTGATGACTGCCTATGCGATAAGGAACCATCATTGTCTTTTTATTCCAAAGGAATGTTTTTGATGTCATTCGTTGTATTACGAACTGAGAGTTTGCGACTTCAATGCGCACCTTTTTGAATTAACTGAGGGACTATCTTGCCCCAGGTTTAAATCAAAGGTTTCGATTTGTTTAGAACAGAAAACTCCTACTTCTTTGGCTCGAAGGGGTTGACTAGGGATTATCTTCCTTATAACTCCAGTGTTTGGGAATTGAAAGAAATGCATGTACATCATCAGCAAGGTCTGTCTAAAAGCATACTGTATGAGATTATGATATTGTTTCGTCATCCTCCCTCTAAAGGCTTGCAGCTTTTTATCAAGAGTTAAATATCATAAAGAAAGCATAAGAGTAGTGAAAACGAATGGATGAATTCAAGACAAACATATGCAATGCATTAATGAAACAAAGTTTGACATTAATAGATAATTGTTTGAATAACAAAGAGATTACAACTTGAAAATCCAAATGAAACAAAAGTCTCTCAGTTCGAGCTTTGTCACTTCAGGTGGAGAAATCCTTAACGGAAGATTTTCATCTTGCCGTTTGGCATGAACCTCAGCACTCCAATGTCAATCAGATCTTGAATCTTGTTCTTCAAGGCCCAACAGTCGTCAGTGTCATGTCTCGGGCTATAGGAGTGGTATACATAAAACGCGTCGGGATGATAGTTAGGAGCGGAGGTATTGGACTTCCGAATAGGATCCCTCAAAGCAGTCAGATTGACCTCCAACAAGCGCTCCAGTATTAGAGATGACAGTATGTCAGTCTCAGTGAACTGTCTTCCCGACGTATTTTGCTTACGCTGATTACCCTGATGACGCTGATGAGGTTGTTGATGGGGTTGTGACCCTGAAGCAAGCAGAGGAGCCTTCCCCTTGTCTTCTTGGACCAAGGGGGGTTGACTGGTGATTTGTTCTTCAACCTCAGATGTTGGCCCCACTTGGTTATCCCGAAGCAGTTGGTTGACGAGAACTCTGAGTTCCTCTTATCTTTGAGACAAGTCCTGGATGAGAGCCATCTGGCCCACCAGTTGTCCCATCACTTGGATCCTCAATGTTGCCAAATCAAACTGCAGTTCCCCCAACTGATCACTCCTGGCATTGTTTGAATTCTCCTGGACCAAGCCCCTTGTGAGGAGAGATTTCACTTCTTCTTTCCCCAGGGATAGGTTCAAGAACATTTCCTGAAGTTGAGCCTTTTGGTCCTGGATGTCCTTGACAGTCCTCTCTAGAGCCATCTCTACTGAAATAAACAGTAGGAGAGTAAGGAAACCTAAAAAGGAAAAATTGTTATGATGCAATGCATGATATGTGGATGCATGCTTTCAAGGATCTCTTGGGGTAAACACAAGAGAATGTTAGAGGTTGAACTTCGATCTTTGATTGGAGAACTTTGCACTGGTGGATGTCTTTCCACGAGAATCAAGCTCACCATGTCAAGTGGGTCATAGCCCCTGATTCAAGTTGTTGCACTTGATCTTTGATGGCATTTGTTTAGAGGGGAAACCTCTTACCCTTCGGTAGACATCTGGTTCAACGTAACCCTGCATCAAAAGAACCCTCGAGATCCTTGAAATGGTTATTGGAAATGTTATGGTATGATGTCATGATGTTATGTACATGTATGCAAAAGCAAGTGAGTGTATATACAGGTAATCATATTCACACAGAGCAAACAAGTCCTTAGGTTTAGGCTTGCATGGGGTTTGTAGGTAAGTACCCTCTTGAAGTTAGTTGGCTCATCATGTCCTAGAAATAGAAATCGGGTTCTAAGGAGCTCAATATCACTAGATTGTTTTCTATGTTCATTGTTTTGGTTTAGCCATTTAACTGGCGACCAAAATATTCCAAGAAAGCAACCCTCAATGAGTGTAGTATCGAGTATCTACCAACTTCGGACTGCACCAAAGTCGGTCACCTCACTACCCCTAAAAAGGTTAAGATGGTCAATTAAGGTTCTAAGAGTTTGTTAGTGCTTCATGACATCACTCAGCGGCCCCGTACTCTCCTTGATTGAACTCAAGGGTTACCGGTACTCACAAATATGTCACACTAACATAGCTTACTGCTTCAACCATGTCGGTATACCCCGCACAGTTCCCTCACAGTTTTATTGCTATTTACCTAAAAAGGTTCCCCCAAATCTGGGTGTAGGATTTACAACAAACCCAAACAAGGACCAAAAAAAGTAAAGCAATCAAGGCAATCAAAGCAAGAATGTAAAGGTGATCTAAACCCTAAGGTAACCCCACTTTTAAGTTGTCCCCAGCAGAGTCGCCAGTTCTGTGATACGATGGGAGAACTGACTTGAGGTTTTGCGTTTGTATTCGCACTTGTTCGGTTTAGCAAGAGTCACCATCGAATTTTTATTTTATCCTAAAGGAAAGGTTAAAAGCATAGGAAAAACCTTTTGAGATGTTTCGTGGGTTCGGGGGGTAGATTATGAAAAGGGAAGATATTAACACCCTTTTCATCCATGGTTATCCATGGGCTCTTAGTTACTTGTTTTAGATCACTTGCCTTTAATTTTTGATTGCTTTGAAATGGTGGTGTGTATGTGTGTGTGTTTGAAAATGTTTTGAAAAAGATGCCTTGTCTAGGCAACCGTTGTAACAATTCTTTACTCGAATGTTTTACAAAGGTGTGTGTCTTTTCGAAAAGATGTTTCAATGTTTTGAAAGTTGTTTTGAAATTGTGTTTGTGGAGTGGGTTTTGAAAAGTAGGCAAGTGTGTTTTGCAAGTGTGATCAAGTAACTAAGAGTTGTCTACCCCTAAATTTACTCAAAGATTTTTCTCATGTTTTAACCCTTTTAACAGTATTGTTCCACCATTGTATTTGGTGGACAATCTTGTGTTAGGATGTTAACGGGACAGGCGCGGGTCATCGTATGGACCATGAATGCTATAGTTCCAAGTGTCTTTGGCAATTTTGCTTGAAGGGACTATGATCATTTTGTTTAGGCAACTTCAAAAGCGTCATCGAGGGACTATGATCATTTGAATTGTTTTGCCAAAGAAACTCAACATGCAAGCATGGCCCATTTTGGAAGGCAACGAGTGGGATTACCCTAGGGGTGCAAGTGTGAATTGTGTATTGATTGTCATGCATTTCTCTTGTATTAGGTTATCTAGCGGTTGATTTTGAATCTTCACATACAAACCCTAATTACTATACAGTATATAGAAAGCGATAAATTGCGGGAATTTAAAGTCTAAGCTATTACAAATAAGTATCCGGGAATGGGGGTACAAATATTTACAAATGGGGATGAGACTTATTAGGAGAGTAGTGTCCAAATATATTTACAACCAAATCGAATCGCATTCTCAATATCATGTATCAATGTATAAGAATAATGTATCAAAAGTATTTGTGTAAGTGTATATGATTATTTTACAAGTGATGCAAGATGTTAACTTAATGCAAAATTAAGTAAGTATTTGTTAAGTATTATTATCTTTTTTGGGTTTTTGTTGATTATGTACAAACAAAAATATTTAATAAAAGAAAAGAAATTGCTTAGGAAATCCTATTTTTATGTATTAATGCTAATGTTTTATGTACAAAGTTTAAATTAAAGAAAAGAAAAATGTTTCAAGTTTAAGAAAATTAATGTTTTATGTATTTTAGTTTATATTTTTATGTAAACAACAAAAAAAAGGTTTTAATAATAAAAAATGTTTAAAACTAATACATCTAAGATTTACATATTTTTTAAGTATAATAAAAAGATTGTTAAAACAAGTATAATAAAAATATTGTTAAAATAAATTTATTATTAATATATTGTTTATTTAACAAAGAAAAGAATTAATTTTAAAAGAGGTGTTGGTTTATAAGTATATAAAAAAGGTAAATAATAAAAATATTAAAATTGAATGGGCTTGGTGCATTGATTTGGCCCAAACAAAAGGGGCAGTCAAAGCCAGAAAAGGGGGGTGAGGCGTGTAATGGGCTTAGGCATTCTGAATGGGGCAAGGCCCATTGCGTTTGACAACATTTTTTCTTAGGGTTTCATTGTTTTGTTTCATTTGGAATTAGGGTTACAGGCTTATAGCGGCACTCTCATCTTTCTTCGCTCTTTGTCTTCATCCTTCTCAACACATAGCCACTGAACGCTCGCCTCCTTGCCTCAAGCTGCTAGGCGCCACTTCCACTTCTTCCTCCTCAAGATCATTCAGGCCATGATGAAAAAAAGGTAGCCTCGTTTCCTTCTCAACGCATTTTTTAGGTTTTTCAGGTTTTCATTCTTGCATGTTTTTATTTTCGTGTTCTGATTCTTGATTATCATTATTTGCTTCTTGTGAGGTGTGAAAAGAAAAAGGAAGAGGTACTACCTTTGGGGTTTTGGAGAAGGAGGAGTGGATGGCGGCGCCTCCAGTGGCCAAGGCAAGGGAATATGAAGCTGATGAGCTTGCTTGGAAAAACTGGTATTCGTACTTTGCTTTTTGTTAGGTTTTATGATGAATGCTCTGAAAACCTTAGTTTAATCACTTCTTTCCCTCTTCTGACTGCTTGCCTCAGTTGCCTTTGATTATGACATCTGAGATACTTTCTGGCTTTGATTTGTTTGATCCTGTGCTATGATGATCTGATTCTGAGTATTGTTGTTGGACATATTTGATTCTGATATCTGGATTGTTGGCTTATTGTTTCACTTCTTTTCCTCTCCTTTGCTTGCTTCGTATGATGATGATGCTTGGAATCTGAATATTATTGTTGAACCCTGTGATGAGGTTGCTCTGAGGGTTGCCTATTTGCTTCTTTTCCTCTTCTTCTGTTTGCCTCTGAGATTATTTGATGATATGTTGAGGTTGATTCTGAATATTGTTTTGATGATGTTTATGACCCTGTGATGAGGTTTCTCTGAGGGTGTTGGGCTTGAATATTTTGTTATTTAGATTGGCTTAGTGGTTTGAAACATGTCTGGTTACAGGCTTGTTGTGTGATCTGGTTTAGGATAGGTTAGGCTTCATGCTTGACAGGTTTTCTTGTTTTGGAATAAGCAGGTTAAGGATGGAGGTTTTTGTTTGTTACAGGTTAAGGCTTCAGTTTTTGAGTTGAAAACAGGTTTTGGCTATGTGTTTGATGTAGATTTAGGCTTGGTGGTATGTTGGTTTTGTGTTCTGTAACAGTTTGAGGGCTTGTGTTTATGCAGGCTTAAGGTTTATGCAGGCTTTGTTTGAGATTACATGCTTGAATAGTTGGCGTTGGCTTCAGGCTTGAGACAGGTTATAGGCTTAGCTTGAGCTTCAAACCAGCTTGAGGCAGCTCTGGTTTGTTACAGGCTTGCTTGAAGCAAGCTCTACGCAGGCAAACAGTTTTTGAAATTGTAACAGGTTTGGTATTGTTTTTGTTGAAGGAAGTTCTGAGGTGTTTGAATGTTTGACACAGTTTGTGTTGCTTCTTGGTATTTTCTGCCTTCTTTTTCCTACTGTGTTCTGATATCTTGTTTATATCTTAAGCCTAAGCCTGTAAGCCTCTCCTCTCTCTCTTTTTCTCTCTCTCTCTACAGTTTAAAAAGCATTTGTTTATTGCTTAAAACTGTACTATGCTCTGAAAAAGTGACTGGCTTTGGAAATGATGATTTTGAATGTTTCTTGCACATTAGTTTTCCTCTGCATACTTTGTACTTCTTGATATCTTTCTATATCTTCTTTGGGTAGCTTTTTGTACTTATTGACAGCTTTATATCTTTGACAATTTGGTTAGTTTGAAACTGTGACTTGTTTAGTTTGCCTTTGTGCATCAGTTTGGACTTTGGTTTGGACTTTTGGAATTATGCAGCCTGTTTGACAATTTTGAATTTGTGCAATATTGTGGCTTTGTGCATTTCATTTTTTTGCAAGCATATTTCTATCCCTCTTTGTGAACCAAGAATTTCTTGTGATTTGCAGAGAGGGTGAATAAACTGATTCCGGCCAGTCACTTTTAATGATGAGATTTTTGATTAACTGTCTGCTTTTTTCTTAATTCATCTGCATTTGACTTTTTTCCCTTTCTTTGTTTTTGCAGATGAAAATCAATTGAGCAATGGGGAGAAGAAAATAGAAGACGAAGACTTAGGAAACTTAGGATGCAATTTTATTTCAATTTTAATCATTGTAACAAATATTATTATAAATACTTGTAAATAATTACTGTATTTAAATAACACTTGTACAAATAATTAAAAATAAATAAAAGTCTTTTTATTGATATTCCTTTTAATTCTTCTTCAATTGTTTATTTAATTATTCATATTTCTTAAATTATAATAACTGGAAGTAAATCCAAACTATTCTAACCCAGAAATGATAAATAATCAATAAACGTCCGGCGTTCCGAATAATCAAAGCATTGCACAGCTAAACAACAAACGTCCACACGTCCTTTTTTTTACTGATTAAATCAAACACTGCAAACTCTCAATTCAAATACCTCAGCTTTTATCCCATCTCAAATCAAATGCCTTAGCCTTTATCCCAGATGTTTAGACAGAAATTTTGAACAAATGTCAAAACAGTGTAACAACCAATTAAAACACTGTGGATTCAAACTCTTCTGAAACTGCGCACGCTAAACCCTGATTCTTGACTTAACACCAAAGAAACGCCTGTCTGATCAAACCTTGAGCCAAACTCAACCAAACCCTAATAATTTGCTTGAACTGTTCCAGAGCCATGAAAACCCTAATTTGGATAGACTGATAAGAAAAAGTCCGTTTGACTGATTCTTAGGCCAATCTGAAAAATCAGGAAAAGCCCGAAGCTGTGATTTCTTGTGGAAAAAGAGGAGGGCAAATTTTGGGGTACAACACATGTGGTACCAATGGAGCATCAACAAGGCATAAGCCTTCTTCGCAGTTTGCCAATCCAGGCCGTCACAGAGTATGCAAATGTATATGACTCAATGAATGCACTATCAAATACTCACAACAATCATCATTCATCGCAAGGCATAAACCCACATCACCATTATTACCAGTAAATAGAGGTAATTCATCATCATTTAAAATTCTCTGCAACTTTGCATTATCAACAAGAATTCACAGCGACAGTCACAACAACACAATAACTTAACTGTTGTACCCCAAAATTTGCCCTCTCACTTATCAAGAATCTTCCCACAAGATCTCATTGGGCTCAAGAATGCACTAGGGTTTGATCAGCTCAAGACACCTCCTTATGCACTGATGACCAAAATTAGGGTTTGAGTTTGCATAAGTATTTTTGAACTATCAAGTCCCCATATTACTTTCATGGATCATTATGGACCCCCAAGATCACTCATGTCAAGTTTTAAGCCTTGGATCACACTTTTGATCAGTCAATTGAATAGTTAACCTAAAAAACAGTTGTATTGGGCAAAAAGACAACCATGGCCAATTTACAGTCAAAATTCATAATTTTTTATCCACATCAACATTTTAAACCCATATGTATCATTTGATCAAGTTTGGACCATAATTCCTCAAGAAATTTGATCAAATCTCCAAAAGGGCAAAATGGTCAAAATTAGGGTTTTGACTGGGAAAAGGCAATTTCTGATTTTTGACCTAGAAAATGGTCAATTGGTTTAAGGAAAGGTCTCAAGAGTCCATTTGGATCATTTTTACCTAATGACATGATTCAAAACATTACAATTCCATTGGATTGACAGATGAATTTTGCAGTCAACTAATCAAAAGTCAACTGTATACTGAAAAGTCAAACTTTGACTTTTTGGTCAAATTCAAGTGCCAAAGATCACAATTCATCAAAACATGTCAAAATAGGAAACTTATTCATCAAGAAATCAAGATTTCATTTTGAAAAGTCAAAATTTCTAAACTTAGAAATTTTTCTAAGTGTTGAAATTTCCTTATTTTTTCATAACTTTGAGCAATTGTTTCACCATGATACAAGATGATTCAAAGGAAACCTCCAACATGAAAGTTGTAGATCTCCATGAAATATACAAAGTTTATTCACACAAATTTTCATAAAAGTTCTTGGATCTCAAGTTATAATTTTGTGAATACATGCTCATAAACTAAAAAAGACTTGGTGAAATTTTGCCCTAGTTAGGCAGATTTTTGACCTAACTTCATGGAAATGTTTCACATAGTTCCAAGGGAAATCTTCAAAAGAAATTCAAATATGGGTTGTAGAGAACATAGCAAGCTTTCCAAAATGTCCAAGGACTCCTTGAGATCATTCTTGAGCAAGGAGAATCGAAGGCAAGAAGTTAGGGTTTTCAAACTTGAATTACAAGCCATTTTGTGAAGAACACTTGATCCAATCTTCAAGCATGTTGTACAAATATTGCTTTGAAGGCTTCAAACTTGCTAATCACTCAATAATTTAATGTTTACACAACTTATAGAGCCATTGTCCAAGCATTAGATCTATTATCCAAGTTGCATTTCAATTTTAGGAAGAAAGTCACCACTTCCGTTTTGGAAAAGTGACTTTAATCACAATGTCAACTCTTCTTGAGCCCATACATTGTTGTTTCTGACTCAAAAGCATTTAAAAGCAAGAAGCAACATATCTATAGCCTGCTAACCACCCTGAAAATCCTTGTACTTCACATTGAAACCATGTTTGTCAACTTTGCTTCAAAAACAAGTAACCAAGCCATAACACATTTTTTCAATTTCTTAGTTGTTTCAAGCCTCAAAACCTCTTGCCTATAAGTACACACACTAGTTGCAAGATGACACACTAATTCTAGTCCCTTGAAACTATCTCAAACACTCAAAAACCATAAATATGCTCAAAAACACCATTGATATACAATTTTGAACCAAAACTCATCATTTTCATTTCCACTCGTGCGTTTGGAAAACCAATCATTCAAACACCTTCTATACACCATACCAAAGCAATCCAGGCCCCTGTTTCAAGACTAACTCCTCCATCACTATTGTTGTACCCCAAAATTTGCCCTCTCATTCTTCAAGGCCTTTCTCACAAGGATTCTCAAGGTTCAAGCTGGCACAAGTACTTTGGAATTTTCCAGTACCAAAATTAAAAGGAAACTGTCAAAAATGGAGAAAACAGATAAAAATAATATTTTGACAAATTTGGAGGAAAACAGGTCTCCTTCGATTCAGCACCCTTCGATTGACTCTTGGCCTCCTTCGAATGCAACTTGGATTACATCCTTCATTTTGAGCAAGAGCCTTCTTCGAATGCAACTTGGATATGTCCTTCATGTTGAACTTAAAGCTTCCTTCGAGTGCAAGTTTAGAAACACCCTTCGATTCAGAAGCCAGGAACTTCCCTCACACTAAAAGGCAATGACTCCCTTTATGTTTGTTTCGATCCACATGCTTCGATTGAGCAATATGCTTCCTTCGAGCATGAGCTTTCGATTTAGCAATATGTTTTCTTCGATACAAGCTTCGACTGGGCATTAGCTTGTTTCGACCACAAGCTTCGACTAAGGCAAATGCTTCCTTCGAACGGGTGTGCTTCGATCTCACTCTTGCATTCGACACAAGACCAAATTTCGTTTGCCAGGCTATGCTGCGTCCAAATCTTTACATAATCAGAAGTTTGTACAAGGGTTTTAAACTTTGTCTTTTAGATACTACTATTCTTGGTTAAAGGCTACATGCTCTTTCCTTTCATAGAGAGTACTTTAGTCACAAAATCAGCTTTCAACCTGATTTTGGTCTGAGCACAAGCAATGTCAGAAGCATAAGTCACATCTTCTGCACCCTAACTTCCAAGAGGCTCCCACATGTACCTTCACGTTACCTATTATTTTATTGTTTTGCAAGGCTGGCTACTTCAAACATGTCCATTATTTTTCTCTATAAATAGAGGAATTTTTGCAAAGGCAAGGGAGGATCTTTGGACCAGAGGAACGAATCTCCCAAATTTTCTCAAACACAACGAAACTCTCAAGTTCATCAACACTTGAGAAATCAAAACCCAGAATCCAAAACACTCACCTCTTTCGATTCTGAAGAACACCCCACACATAGAAGTTTGTTCAAACTCAAAGACAACCTTCTGTGACAACTCTTCGAACCAAAAGCAAACCCTTTGTGACTACTCTTCGAATTCCAGAAACGTCAAGGTAGCAGTTCAAGTTCGAATCCCACATCCATTCAAGGCCTGAAGCAAGGTAAGTTATTCTTACCTTTGAACTTTTTGTTTCATGGCATAATAATTTTCCCTTTCGTTTGAAACATGTACATACCATTGTTCCTTTCGTTTCCACCCTTTTAACATATTTTTCAGAGCTAACTCTTTCGTTTTTGCTTTCTGTTTACCTGAACTTGCTTTAACTGTTAAACTTTTTACCAAACAAATACTAGCATGGCCTCATGCCATGTTGCCATTTAATGCTTTAAGTGAAAGAAACAGGAAACAGGAAATAGGAAACAAAGCTTCTGGCTTCTATCCTCTTTCTTCAGGTCGGACGAAAGAGACAACCAGGAGGAAAACCATATACTGACTTCCAGGCTCAGTCGAAAGGCATTCCCTCACTGCTTTCAACCTCCAGTCGAAGAAGACAACAAGGCAGAACCAGAAGGCTTCGCCATACACTGACTTCCAAGCCAGTCGAAGGACAGAACCTCACTGGTGCTGGCCCCAATCGAAGGAGGCCAACAGAATGCAAGTCGAAGGTTGCTGCTGCCTGGGTCGAAGAGCTCATTTTCCTTTCTTTTATTTTGTTTTTGCCTTTACATTTTCTTGCCTTTCAATATGGTTGTAATAGTGTAGTATTTATTTCTTGCATTTTTATTGCTTTTGTACAAATGCTAGTAACTAGGTGTGTATGGCAAGATAAAACCAACAAGTAGAGAACCTAAAAATCAAAGACAAATGCATGCAATAAAACACACTTTGCACACGTGCACCCTTAGGGTAATCTCACTTGTTACCTCGGAAAATAGTCATGTCCCTCGAGCATGGGAGTTTTAGCAAAGACCCTCGATAAAAGATCGCAGTCCCTCGATGACCCTCGATGTTGCCTTCGGTAAACGATCTAGTCCCTAAAACGACATTGTTAAAACATCCCATATGTTGCCTTCTATGACTATACAAACGTCCCAATGCTCGTCCCTTCACATCCAACGATGGGGCTTCTTACCAAATCAATGGTAAGATAGCCACATCTAAAGGAGAAGGAAAAGCATATTTAAGACCTTTCGAGTAGGTAGATTCGCTCCTAGTTACTCGCTTGCTCACAACAAAAAACATTTTTATACACCCACACAAACACACTTTTGAACTATTTTTCGAAACAAACACTTTGTTGGCGTTCTTCTAGAAACGAGAACCATTACGAAGTTCCATTTTCAAAAATACTTTCAAAACACACACCACAAGCACATTCAAACAAAAGCAAGTGATCTAAGCAAGTAACTAAGAGCCCATGGATAACCATGGATGAAAAGGGTGCTAGCACCTTCCCTTTTCATAATCTACCCCCCGAACCCACGAAAACATCTCTAAAGGTCTTTCCTGTGCTTTTTCACCTTTCCTTTTGGATAAAAGAAAAGTAGGTGGCGACTCTTGCTAAACCGAAACATTTGCGAACACAAACGCAAAATCCAAGTCAGTTCTCCCACCATATCACAGAACTGGCGACTCTGCTGGGGACATATCTAAAAGTGGGGTTACCTTAGGGTTTTAGATCACCTATACATGCCTACTTTGATTGCTTTGATTGCTTTACTTTTTGGGTTCCTTGTTTGGGTTTGTTATAAATCCTACACCTGGATTTGGGGGCACCTTTTTAGGTAAGTAGCAATAAACTGTGAGGGAACTGTGCGGGGTATACCGACATGGTTGAAGCAATAGCTATGTTAGTGTGACATATTTGTGGGTACCGGTAGCCCTTGAGTAGTCAAGGAGAATACGGGGCCGCTGAGTGATGTCATGAAGCACTAACGAACTCTTAGAACCTTACTTGACCATCTTGGCCTCTTTTAGGGGTAGTGAGATGACCGACTTTGGTGCAGTCTGAAGTTGGTAGATACTCGATACTACACTCATTGAGGATTGTTTTCTTGGAATATTTTGGTCGCCAATTAAGTGGATAAACCAAAACAATGAACATAGAAAATAATCCAGTGATATTGAGCTCCTTAGAACCCGGCTTCTATTTTAGGACAGGTTGAGCCAACTAACTTCAAGAGGGTACTTACCTACAAACCCCATGCAAGCCTAAACCTAAGGACTTGTTTTCTTTGTGTGAATATGACTGTCTGTATATACACTTGCTTACTTTTGCATACATGTACATAACATCATAACATCATACCATAGCATTTTCAATAACCATTTCAAGGATCTCGAGGGTCTTTTGATACAGGGGCACGTTGAACCAGACGTCTACCAAGGGGAAAGAGGGTTCTCCTCTAAATAAATGCTGTCAAAGATCAAGTGCAACAACTTGAATCAGGGGCTATGACCCACTTGATATGGTGAGCTTGATTCTCGTCGAAAGACATCTATCGATACGAAGTTCTCCAATCAAAAATGTTGACCAAAGTTCAACCTCTAACATTTTTCTCATGTTTACCCCGAGAGATCCTTGAAAACATGCATCCACATATCATGCATTGTATCATAACAGGTTTTCCTTTTCAGGTTTCCTTATTCTCCTACTGTTTATTTCAGTAGAGATGGCTCTAGAAAGGACCGTCAAAGATATCCAGGATCAAAACGCACAACTTCAAGAAATGTTCTTGAACCTATCCCAGGGGCAAGAAGAAATAAAATCTCTCCTCACAAGGGGCTTGGTCCTAGGGAATCCAGGAGGCATCGGGAATGATCAGTTGGAAGGGCTACAAATTGAGTTGGCAACAATGAAGATCCAAATGATGGGACAGCTGGTGGGCCAGATGGCCCTCATCCAAGACCTGGCTCAAAGACAAGAAGAGCTCAAGGTCCTCATCAACAAACTACTTTAAAATGACAAAGTGGGGCAAACAACTAGGGTTGAAGACCAAGTCATCATTCAACCACCTTTGGGGCAAGAAGACAAAGGAAAAGCTCCCCAGCTTGCTTCAGGGTCACAAGCTCAGCGACAACCTCGCCAGCACCAACGAAATAATCAGCCAAAGGGGGAAAGACTTCAAAGGTAGTTCACCCAAATCAACGTGCCATTGCCACAAGCATTGCAGCACATGTTAAAGATGAACCTGATTATGGTGATAAACCCTCATCCGAACCCTAAGACTTCTTCTCCTAACTACAACCCAGATGCAAGGTGTGCTTATCATTCTGGTAGCCCGGGGCATGATACAAACGATTGTTGGGCGTTAAAGTACAAGATTCAAAACCTGATCGACGAAGGAATGCTGGAGTTCACACAAGATGGCCAGACTGAATTCTTCTACCAAAGGCTCACCACCTAAAGTGACAAGTTCAAACAAATAAGCTTCTGTTCATTTTGAATTTTCAAGTTGTAATCTCTTTTGTTATTCAAACAATTATCTATTAATGTCAAACTTTGTTTTCATTAATGCATTGCATATGTTTGTCTTGATTTGATCCACTCATTTCCATTACATTTAAACTATGCTTTTTACTCTCTTTATGACTCTCAACTCTTGCTAAAAGTTACAAGCCTTTAGAGGGAGGATGACGAAACAATGCCATAATCTCATACAATATGCTTTTGGACAGACCTTGCTGACGATGTACAGGCGTTTCTTTCAAATCCTAAACACTGGAGTTATAAGGAAGATAATCCCTAGTCAACCCCTTCGAGCCAAAGAAGTAGAAGTTTTCTGTTTTAAACACAAATTGAAACCTTTAATTTAAACCTGGGGCAGGGTAGTCTCTCAGTTAATTATAGAGATGCGCATTGAAGTCGCAAAACTCTCAGTTCATAATACAATGAACGACATCAAAAGCATTCCTCTGGAATCAAAAGACAGTGGTGGTTCCTTACCTCATAGGCAGTCAATCTCTCAAAAGAGAAAAGCCCACTGAGCCAAAATCTATAAAGGAGGCTTAAGAAAGCTGGGGCATCCCGTTGATTGTAATCTCGAAAATAGGAACAGTCGGGCAAAAATTAGGGATAATAAATCAAAAGAACGAGGTCATTACAAATCCTCGACAACACGAAAAATGTTGCAAAAAAATGATGACTGCCTTCCAAAATCCAACTTGTGTGAACCATCACCAAAACGTCGTTCCAAATTCGAATAGAGTTCGACGCACAATTAATTGAGTTTAGGATTGAAGAACATCACGAAGAGCGGGTGGGTACAAATATACTTTGAGCCTTTATCCCTTGTTTCTTAAACCGTGAACCAAGCCACGTTACAACCCTTCAAAAGTCCTAATTGAAGCATGGGTTAGTTCGAAAGCATACTGTTACAAAAGGTATCCTGACTCCTGTAAGGCTTAACCCTAAATCTTGTGTTGAATTTGTCTTATAAAAAGTTTTCTGCTAAAAAACGCATTTTTCAAAACTTCGAGACAAGCATAAACTTTGCATTACTTGAATATCACTGTTTGTATTTGGCTATTTGTTTGACAGCGGAGAAATTCACACAATAAATATCCGATGAACGAAAGCTCTCCCAGTGAACAAAATCAATTCAAGAAGGATGACACTTCTATTGACGAAACTCCTATCAACAGGGGGACTTAACATATCACTATCCAGCATACCTGGGGCAGTCCAGTCAAGATTTCAAGAAATCTCTGAAGAAGTGCAGAGTAACCAGGGGCAAGTCTCCATCTCCGTCACTTGGGGCATTGAACGTCAACCCCGACAAAGGGTTACATACAATCAAACTTTTTGGCAATGCCACAAACATTCGCTACTAGGGGCAATGACAAGTCTCCCCAAATTCCTTCTCATAGGATGATTCCCCAGCAAGAGTATAATCTCTGACCCCCTTTTCCCAGCTGAATCAACCTCAAGAATCCTCGAGGACTTCCCCCAACGATGATGTCACCTCTCTAGCAGACTGACGACAGGGTTTATTTCCCCAACAACACTAGGATTCCCCAGTTTGAGTTTGCCTCTCCGACTACTACAAATAAAAGGACCATAACTCCTCTTCCCCAGTAGACTACTCTACAATCCCCAGCAAGTTACTGCGAAACCTGGACCCGACCAGATATCAGTTCAACTTCGACTCCCCAGTAGAGCAACGGACGACTAAGACTCCTAAACTCTTTTTCCAAGCAGAAATAAACATACTCCCCACAGAGTTTTCAACTTCCCCCAGCGGAGTTCTCCTCAAACAACAAAACAGGAATCCATTGGAAATATTCTAAGCAAAGTTTGAAGACACACATACTCTTCAATAGCAGTTCAGGATTTAATGACTCCCCAACTTTTGTCAAGGATTTATTTTCCCAGACAAAAATACATTCATTAACATTTCACATTTCATACATCCTATTTACATACATGATAAGTGCATACAACACAATCTCATTTACTTTTGAGAACATCATGACATTATGCATTTGATACATCATGACATTGCATACAGCTAACGTTTTACCTTTTCAGGAAAAGGTCAATCAACAGATGGCTACCTTCAACCTTTTCAAGTTCCGGATTAATACCTGTAGCAAGCCAGGAAAACTATCTGTGGACGACTGATTGTAGATTAATACCTGTAATAAGCCAGGAAACTATCTTTCTTTCTCAGGTCAGAGATTAATACATGAAACCAGACAGGACAACTATCTCATCGGCTAACCTTTTCAAGTTCTGGATTAATACCTGTAGCAAGCCAGGAAAACTATCTGTGGACGACTGATTGTAGATTAATACCTGTAACAAGCCAGGAAAACTATCTACATGAAGAGATTGAAGATTAACACCTGTAACAAGCCAGGAAACTATCTTTCTTTCTCAGGGAAGAGATTAATACCTGAAACCAGACAGGACAACTATCTCATCAGCAAACCTTTTCCAGTTCCTGATTAATACCTGTAGCAAGCCAAGAAAACTATCTGTGGACGACTGATTCTAGATTAATACCTGTAACAAGCCAGGAAAACTATCTACATGAAGAGATTGAAGATTAACACCTGTAACAAGCCAGGAAACTATATTTCTTTCTCAGGTCAGATATTAATACCTGAAACCAGACAGGACAACTATCTCACCGGCCAACCTTTTCAAGTTCCGGATTAATACCTGTAGCAAGCCAGGAAAACTATCTGTGGATGACTGATTGTAGATTAATATCTGTAACAAGCCAGGAAAACTATCTACATGAAGAGATTAAAGATTAACACCTGTAACAAGCCAGGAAACTATCTTTCTTTCTCAGGTCAGAGATTAATACCTGAAACCAGATAGGACAACTATCTCATCGGCCAACCTTTCAAGTTCCGGATTAATACCTGTAGCAAGCCAGGAAAATTATCTGTGGACGACTGATTGTAGATTAATACCTGTAACAAGCAAGGAAAACTATCTACATGAAGAGATTGAAGATTAACACCTGTAACAAGCCAGGAAACTATCTTTCTTTCTCAGGTCAGAGATTAATACCTGAAACCAGACAGGACAACTATCTCATCGACCAACCTTTTCAAGTTCCGGATTAATACCTGTAGCAAGCAAGGAAAACTATCTGTGGACGACTGATTGTAGATTAATACCTGTAACAAGCCAGGAAAACTATCTACATGAAGAGATTGAAGATTAACACCTGTAACAAGCCAGGAAACTATCTTTCTTTCTCAGGTCAGATATTAATACCTGAAACCAGACAGGACAACTATCTCATCGGCCAACCTTTTCAAGTTCCAGATTAATATCTGTAGCAAGCCAGGAAAACTATCTGTGGACGACTGATTATAGATTAATACCTGTAACAAGCCAGGAAAACTATCTACATGAAGAGATTGAAGATTAACACTTGTAACAAGCCAGGAAACTATCTTTCTTTCTCAGGGCAGAGATTAATAGCTGAAACCAGACAGGACAACTATCTCATCGGCCAACCTTTTCATGTTCCGGATTAATACCTGTAGCAAGCCAGGAAAACTATCTGTGGATGACTGATTGTAGATTAATACCTGTAACAAGCCAGGAAAACTATCTATATGAAGAGATTGAAGATTAACACCTGTAACAAGCCAGGAAACTATATTTCTTTCTCAGGGCAGAGATTAATACCTGAAACCAGACAGGACAACTATCTCATCAGCCAACCTTTTCAAGTTCCGGATTAATACCTGTAGCAAGCCAAGAAAACTATCTGTGGACGACTGATTATGGATTAATACCTGTAACAAGCCAGGAAAACTATCTACATGAAGAGATTGAAGATTAACACCTGTAACATGCCAGGAAACTATCTTTCTTTCTCAGGTCAGAGATTAATACCTGAAACCAGACATGACAACTATCTCATCAGCCAACCTTTTCAAGTTCCGGATTAATACCTGTAGCAAGCCAGGAAAACTATTTGTGGACGACTGATTGTTGATTAATACCTGTAACAAGCCAGGAAAACTATCTTTCTTTCTCAGGTCAGAGATTAATACCTGAAACCAGACAGGAAAACTATCTACTCGACCAGCTCAAACAACCCAACTTTCCGATACAGTTCAGAGGCGCTCCAGACACGGACGCCATGCTGGCAATCATCCAGTTCCAGCTTATAGATACAGTCTAGCATTCACCTCTGGATGGCATCTTTAAGCCCATCTCTGACAAGATTCTGTCACATCTCCAAATGGCATCTTTAAGCCTATTCCCTCAAACTATGCTTGGACGAGTGCAAATTTTTTGGGCACTCTAGTAACAAATCATCTTTTACCTTCGAGTCGCGAACGGCAAAACTGCCAATCTAACTCTTCCGATTCAAGAAGATTGAACAGGGGCAGCTGTTGTACCCCAAAATTTTCCCTCTCATTCTTCAAGGCCTTTCTCACAAGGATTCTCAAGGTTCAAGCTTGCACAAGTAATTTGGAATTTTCCAGTACCAAAATTAAAAGGAAACTGTCAAAAATGGAGAAACAGATAAAAATAATATTTTGACAAATTTGGAGGAAAACAGGTATCCTTCGATTCAGCACCCTTCGATTGACTCTTGGCCTCCTTCGAATGCAACTTGGACTACATCCTTCGTTTTGAGCAAGAGACTCCTTCGAATGCAACTTGGATATGTCCTTCATGTTGAACTTAAAGCCTCCTTCGAGTGCAAGTTTAGAAACACCCTTCGATTTAGAAGCCAGGAACTTCCCTCACACTAAAAGGCAATGACTCCCTTTATGTTTGTTTCGATCCACATGCTTCGATTGAGCAATATGCTTCCTTCGAGCATGAGCTTTCGATTTAGAAATATGTTTTCTTCGATACAAGTTTCGACTGGGCATTAGCTTGTTTCGACCACAAGCTTCGACTAAGGCAAATGCTTCCTTCGAACGGGTATGCTTCGATCTCACTCTTGCATTCGACACAAGACCAAATGTCGTTTGCCAGGCTATGCTGCGTCCAAATCTTTACATAATCAGAAGTTTGTACAAGGGTTTTAAACTTTGTCTTTTAGATACTACTATTCTTGGTTAAAGGCTACATGCTCTTTCCTTTCATAGAGAGTACTTTAGTCACAAAATCAGCTTTCAACCTGATTTTGGTCTGAGCACAAGCAATGTCAGAAGCATAAGTCACATCTTCTGCACCCTAACTTCCAAGAGGCTCCCACATGTACCTTCATGTTACCTATTATTTTATTGTTTTGCAAGGCTGGCTACTTCAAACATGTCCATTATTTTTCTCTATAAATAGAGGAATTTTTGCAAAGGCAAGGGAGGATCTTTGGACCAGAGGAACGAATCTCCCAAATTTTCTCAAACACAACAAAACTCTCAAGTTCATAAACACTTGAGAAATCAAAACCCAGAATCCCAAACACTCACCTCTTTCGATTCTGAAGAACACCCCACACATAGAAGTTTGTTCAAACTCAAAGACAACCTTCTGTGACAACTCTTCGAACCAAAAGCAAACCCCCTGTGACTACTCTTCGAATTCCAGAAACGTCCAGGTAGCAGTTCAAGTTCGAATCCCACATCCATTCAAGGCCTGAAGCAAGGTAAGTTATTCTTACCTTTGAACTTTTAGTTTCATGGCATAATAATTTTCCCTTTCATTTAAACCATGTACATACCATTGTTCCTTTCGTTTCCACCCTTTTAACATATTTTTCAGAGCTAACTCTTTCGTTTTTGCTTTCTGTTTACCTGAACTTGCTTTAACTGTTAAACTATTTACCAAACAAATACTAACATGGCCTCATGCCATGTTGCCATTTAATGCTTTAAGTGAAAGAAACAGGAAACAGGAAATAGGAAACGAAGCTTCTGGCTTCTATCCTCTTTCTCCAGGTCGAACGAAAGAGACAACCAAGAGGAAAACCATATACTGACTCCCAGGCTCAGTCGAAAGGCATTCCCTCACTACTTTCAACCTCCAGTCGAAGAAGACAACAAGGCAGAACCAGAAGGCTTCGCTATACACTGATTTCCAAGCCAGTCGAAGGACAGAACCTCACTGGTGCTGGCCCCAATCGAAGGAGGCCAACAGAATGCAAGTCGAAGGTTGCTGCTGCCTGGGTCTAAGAGCTCATTTTCCTTTCTTTTATTTTGTTTTTGCCTTTACATTTTCTTGCCTTTCAATATGGTTGTAATAGTGTAGTATTTATTTCTTGCATTTTTATTGCTTTTGTACAAATGCTAGTAACTAGGTGTGTATGGCAAGATAAAACCAACAAGTAGAGAACCTAAAAATCAAAGACAAATGCATGCAATAAAACACACTTTGCACACGTGCACCCTTAGGGTAATATCACTTGTTACCTCGGAAAATAGTCATATCCCTCGAGCATGGGAGTTTTAGCAAAGACCCTCGATAAAAGATCGCAGTCCCTCGATGACCCTCGATGTTGCCTTCGGTAAACGATCTAGTCCCTAAAACGACATTGCTAAAACATCCCATATGTTGCCTTCTATGACTATACAAACGTCCCAATTCCCGTCCCTTCACATCCAACGATGGGGCTTCTTACCAAATCAATGGTAAGATAGCCACATCTAAAGGAGAAGGAAAAGCACATTTAAGACCTTTCGAGTAGGTAGATTCGCTCCTAGTTACTCGCTTGCTCACAACAAAAAAACATTTTTATACACCCACAAAAACACACTTTTGAACTATTTTTCGAAACAAACACTTTGTTGGCGTTCTTTTAGAAACGAGAACCATTACGAAGTTCCATTTTCAAAAATACTTTCAAAACACACACCACAAGCACATTCAAACAAAAGCAAGTGATCTAAGCAAGTAACTAAGATCCCATGGATAACCATGGATGAAAAGGGTGCTAACACCTTCCCTTTTCATAATCTACCCCACGAAAACATCTCTAAAGGTCTTTCCTGTGCTTTTTCACCTTTCCTTTTGGATAAAAGAAAATTCGGTGGCGACTCTTGCTAAACCGAAACATTTACGAACACAAACGCAAAATCCAAGTCAGTTCTCCCACCGTATCACAACTATCCACCATTTTCAAACATCAAGCTTGCAGGTTGACTTGAGTAGAGAGGTTCAGGAACTTTTAAGGCAAAGTAAGAGTTGGAATACACTCAAGGAGGTCTAGGCAAGCTAAACAGATCCTTAGGCCATCTCAAAAGTTGCTCAAATTCCATTCACGACTTCAGTTGCAAGAGGTAAATTTTCAAACTTCTATCTCTTCATACAAGCATCATTTGATCCTGATTTGTGAAGACAAAATGTAGATATCTTTGACCTAAAGCTGACCATGTTCATAGTTCCCATTTATATTGACTGTGTATAGAGAATTTCAGATTTGAAATTTCTGAGAAAATTAGGTTTCAATTTAGGGCCAGAAAAATTAGTTTACATCTTTGACTTTTAGCTTATATAAGTTATATAGTTGGATTCATGGGAAGAAACACCATAACTTTCATGTTTGAACTTTCCATTTTTGTGGAGAGATGAAGAAGATACAGGTGGTTTGGCTAGGCGCGAGGTTGAAGATGAAGTGGTGTTCAAGAAGCAGTTTCTAATATATATTTATGGTTTGATTATATGACTAGATGAAACAGCCACCCCAGCGGAAAGCGCGCGCGTACTAAGTCACTTCTTACCTAAAGGGCGAGGGTTCGAACCAATGTGAACCCCCCTTTTTGTATTTTTTCATATTTTCTGATTCTCTAACATTTCTTTTGCAGGCGCTGGGCCCTTTGGGCCTGGCATTGTTTTTTTTTATTTACTAACTCACCTCCCTGCCTACTTTTGGCACCCCTGGTCCATTTATTTTTATTTACTTATTTATTTCATTTTTTTCTTTTAAATATATCTTCTAAAATACTAAAAATCATGAAAAATACAAAAAAAATGATGTATTTTATATTTTGACTTATTTTATTTTATTTTCCCATGAACAAAAATATTTTATTTACTATACTTTAGTTATTTTTCTTATAAATTTAATTAATGTTATATTATTTATTTTTCTTCATACCATTTAAAAAGATATTATTTAAATACCAAAAAAAGACTAAAAATATTTTTAAAGCCCTAAATATTTTCAAGATAAAAATGCCAAAAATACTTTCCTTAAAAATTATTTTCTTTTGGTTAATTAATAGAATTAGGGTTTTCTTTTAAAAAATCTTTTTCTTAATAAACTCAAACTTAATTAATTATTTTTCTTTATTTAAATTAGGTTAAGACAAAAAAGTATTTCTTTATGAAAATCAAACAAAATTCATCTTCTTTACATTTTTTATCCTTATACATTTATCCATCATTATACTTTGCATTTATGTAATTTTTATACATATTCAATTTGGTTGTAATAAATTAATTAGGTTTATATTATTTCAATCCCCATTCATAAATTGTATACCCCCCTCCCACAAGTATTGTAATAGCGTAGTAACTTTAAATTTCGCAATTTATCGCTTTCATATATACAATGCTAAGTAATTAGGTTTTGTATGGAAAGATTAAAACCAACCAAATAGCAAACCCTAATTCAAGACAAAATCAAAGCATGAAAACAACACACTCGCACGCAAGCATCCCTAGGGTAAAATCCAGTTGGTTGCCTTACAAAATGGCCATATTACGCATGTGAGGTATCTTAGCAAAAAACAAACGAATACAAGATCATAGTCCCTCAATGACGCTATCTAAGTTGCCTTACAAATGATCTTAGTCCCTCAAAAAGAATGCTAAGATACCTTTGTAACATTGCTAATCATGGTTATACGATGACCCACGCCCGTCCCGTTAACATCCAAAGATAGGTTTGCTTACCAAATCAATGGTAAGACAAAATGTCAAAGGAAAAGAAAGTGAACAAGAAATACTTTTGAGTAGGTAGAAGGCTCCTAATTACTTGATCAATTTCAAACAAACATCCTTGCTATTTTCAAAATAATCACATACACTTTCAAAACATCTTACAAAACTTGAAAGTATTTTCAAAAGATCAAACATCTTTGTATACATTCTTACGAACAAGAATCACTACAAAGGTTTCCTAAACAATGGCCTCTTTACAAAATACTTTTCAAAAACCACACAAAGCACAATTTCAAACAAAAGCAAGTGATCTAGCAAGTAACTAAGAGCCCATGGAAAACCATGGATGAAAAGGGTGATAATACCTTCCCTTTTCATAATCTACCCCCCGAACTCAAGAAAAAATCTCAAAGGTCTTTCCTGTGCTTTTTCACCTTTCCTTTTGGATAAAAGAAAAGTCGGTGGCGACTCTTGCTAACCGCAACATTTGTGATAAAATGCAAAACCTTCAAAGTCAGTTCTCCCACCGCATCACAGAACTGGAGACTCTGTTGGGGACAATTCTAAAAGTGGGATTACCTTAGGGATAGCTCACATTTACTTGCTTACATTGTTTGACTTGTATGCTTTACATTATGGTTCTTTGTTTGGGTTTGAATCCTCTACCCGGATTTGGGATACATTATAGGTAAGTAGCAATACATTGTGGAAACTGTGCGGGGTATACCGACATGGTCTAAGCAATAGCTACATTAGTGCGACATATTTCTGGGTACCGGTAGCCTTTGAGTTAATCAAAGAGAATACAGGGCCGCTGAGTGATGTCATGAAGCACTAATGAACTTTTAGAACCTTTACTTGACCAACTTGGCCTTTAGGATGTAGTGAGATGACCGAATTTGGTGTAGTCCGAAGTTGGTAGATACTCGATACTACACTCATTGAGGTTTGGTTTCTTGGGATATTTCGGTCGCCATTAAAGAGGTTTGTGCTGAAACAATTACCAAGGAAATAGACCAGTGATATTGAGCTCCTTAGAACCTGGTTTCTATTACTAGGACAAGTTTAAGCCAACTAAACTTCAATAGGGTACTTACCTATAAAACTCCATGCAAGCCTAAACCTAAGGACTTGTTTTCTTTTTTTGTATATGCATACTTGTACATAACATCATGAACATCATATACATCCACTAACCATTTTAAGGATTTTGGGATTCATCTTTGTTCTTGTTTTGTAGGATATGGATTCACTCCGTAGGAAAACTATTCAAGTCAACCTTGTAAGGATCCCTCCACAACTCAAGGAGCTAGCTTCAAGGATTCCTGAAAACTCTCCATTTACCGAGAGACATGGTTTCCTACTCAACTTGGTTACCTCCAACACAGATGAGGACATGATGAAGGTGCTCTTTCAGTTCTTTGATCCTTTACACCATTGCTTCACATTTCCTGACTATCAACTTGTGCCTACTTTGGAAGAATTCTCCCGAATCTTGATGATTCCCATTCTCAATCAACTACCTTTCAACGGTACAAAAAGAGACCCAAAGCCAGAATATATTCCTCAAGCTCTACACTTGCACTCATCTGATATCACAACTCATTGGGAAATAAGGAGTGGTGTCAAAGGTTTCCTAGAAAAGTTCCTGTTTGAGAAGACCCAAAACTGTTGGAATTCCTTGGACTTGCAAGCCTTTGAGGAAATTGTGGATCTCCTCATCTATGGGATGGTTTTGTTTCCAAATCTAGACCAACTCATGATGTCAACACCGTCAAAATCTTCATATCCCGCAACCCGGTGCCTACATTGCTAGGAGATATCCTACACTCTTTTCACACTCGCACAATGAGGAAAAGAGGTGTTCTTATGTGTTGCACTCCTCTCTTGGAAAGGTGGTTTATTTCTCATCTTCCCCAATCTGTATTAAAGAATGAGCAAGGTTCAAGGTGGTCATAAAGGTTGATGACGCTCAAACATTCGGACATTCATTGGTGCTCCCGATCTAAAGAGAATGTTACCATTATCAACCGTTGTGGAGAATTCCCTAATGTCCCTTTACTTGGAATTAGGGGAGGTATCACCTACAACCCATGCTTAGCCTTAAGACAGTTTAGTTACGCCCGAAGGGATGACCCTCATGATATGCTGATTCAAGGTTTGGTATTTGACTACGAAAACGATGACCAAGGTCTTCGTCAGAGATTTATCCGAGCTTGGAGGATGTTAAACAAGGTGGATAGCAAGACTTTGGGGCATAAAAATTCCATCCCTCTTGAGCCTTACCTCAAATGGGTACGAACTCGTGCTCAGAGTCTTATGATGCCTTACCCCTCCATTCTCCCGGTAATCATTGAGCCTGTCATAGAAGGAGATGTTCCATACACTATCCTACACCCTGACATGCCCACCTCTCTTGAAGACCTACAAAGATATTGGATACAACTTAAGGGGGAGCGAGATACTTTAGAATCCCAATTCTATGCAAGCGAGAAGAAGGTTTTGGAACTCACGAGGCTACTTCATGAGGATCAGAC
Organism: Vicia faba; assembly: GCA_948472305.1. Lineage (NCBI taxonomy): Eukaryota > Viridiplantae > Streptophyta > Magnoliopsida > Fabales > Fabaceae > Vicia > Vicia faba. The sequence continues at coordinate 981,811,787 of OX451735.1, forward strand.
TCTGAATGCCTACATCGCACCAAAGAGGATGCGAACTACCTTTTTATCTTAGAGTTTTTATATTATTTTGCCCAAAAAGGCATTGATGTACTCAAGCTTTAACTTATTAATATAACGTGTGTTTCCTTTTTTTCTAAAACAAATTTGAATCTTTGAAATCCTTGAAATCATTACATATGCATATACCATTCATCATAACATAAGCAGGTTTTTTGCAACAAGTCTCCTCATCTCTCTACTATTTATTTCAGTAAGATGGATCTTGAGAAAATAGTGAAGGACCTCCAAGCTCAGAATACATAGTTTCAACAGTGGCTCTTAACCCTAACCAAAGGACAAGAAGAGTTGAAGACTTTGCTAGATGAGGAGAGGAAAAAGAAAACAAAAAAGGTAACCGGAGTCCTCAACATGGGAAGAAGATTTCATGGACATACAAGAAGGACTTTAGACTTTGCAACGACATCCGGTGAAAGAGACAACCAAGACGGGAAAGGCAAGGAAACAGTTGTCCCGTCAGAATCCGAGGAGGAAGAGGAAGAAGAAGAAGACTATGCTGAAGAACAATACCCTTCAGCTGATGACAAGTATAAACATCTCGAAGAGCGGTTGAGTGCGATGAAATCCAAAAAGTGCCTGGCTTGGACTTTGAGGAATTAGGGTTAGTATCGGGGATTGTCATTCCTCCGAAATTTAAAGCACCTGTGTTCGCCAAGTATGACGGAGTATCATGCCCTAAAATGCATCTCCGATCATATGTAAGGAAAATCCAACCTCATACCGCTGACAAAGACTTATGGGTACATTTCTTCCAAGACAATCTATCTGGAACTCAACTTGGCTGGTTTTACCAACTAGAAAGAGCCAACATTCACAATTGGGAAGATCTTGTTGCGTCCTTCTACAAACAATATCAATACAATGCTGATCTTGCGCCTACCCGTACTCAACTCTAGAGTATGGCCATGGTTTCCAATGAAGGTTTCAAGGACTATGTGCAAAAATGGAGATACTTGGCTGGAAGAGTTCAACCCCCTCTATCTGAGAGAGAATTGGTAGACATGTTCTTGGGCACCTTGTCTGGTCCCTTTTTCAATCATTTAATCGGAAGTTCATCTGCAGGTTTTACTGAACTAATATTGATCGGAGAAAGGGTAGAAGCCAGTATAAAGAGTGGAAAGATTTAGAAAGATACATATTCTTCTACAGTTGTAAGGAAGCCTTTCATCGGAAAGAAAGAGGCAGTTGCTGTATATCCGCAAAGAAACCAAGATAGGGCCGAACACCATCCAATGGTGGGGGATATTATGATTCCTAAACCTGCACTTGATCAGCAAAGAAATAATCAACCAAGAATGGAAAGGCCAGTCAGGCAATTCACCAGAATTAACATGACCCCGTCTCAAGTATTATCGCATCTACTAAGATCCAATTTGGTGACCTTGAAAGAAGCTCCGAAAAACCCCAACACAACATCTCCTCACTATCATCCCAATTTCCATTGTGCATACCACTCTGAAAGTCCCGGCCATGACACTAATAACTGTTGGGCTCTAAAGAACAAAATACAAGACCTCATCAAAGCAAAAGAGATTGAATTTGATGCGCCCGAGAAGCCAAATGTCATTTTTGCCCCTATGCCCAGACATGACCATAATACTAATTCCATTGAAGAAGGAATGTTTGTTACTTCAGTTGATGAACTTATGACCCTAATTCTGACTATTAAAATGAACTTGTTGAATGCCGGTGTGTTCCCAGGATGTGATTAAGTTTGCCATTTCTGTTTGTCTTCACCAACCAGCTGTCCTTTGTTGAAAGCAGGCGTTCAGTGCCTAATAGATAACAAAGAAATTTTATTCGGGAAAAATTCTGTTCCACCTATTCCTTTTGAAGATGTTTCCATCATTACCATTTCCGCCAATTCTTCCAGGGTCTCCACCAAAAGACCCGTTAGAATTACATCAGTTCCGAGAACAACTCCTTTAATAATTACAATGCTTGGACCAGTCCCATATTCGTCAGACAAGACCGTACCATGGAATTATGGAGGGGATGTCTACTACCATGGTATCAAACAGGACTGGCCAGCCGCCGAAGATTCAAATTCTGAGAAAGTGGATTACGATGTCTGTAATATTGCAGGAACTAGCAAGATTACCCGAAGTGGTAGGATCTTTTTTCCAGAAATTGCTCCCCCAAAAGCAGTCTCTGGACCCGTAATCATTCCTGCTGTTGCTCCCCCAAAAGTTTTTCCCGGTCCTACAATTTTCTCCAACAATACTCCAACTGAAAAAGCCGTTATAATCCCTGTCATCATTCCTACCAACACTCCTGCTGCCGAATTAACCGAGACTCGAGGAAAAAGTATTCTGATTGAGCCTGTCCGGATGAAGGCTCAATCATTGGCTATTCCTGAGACCTCCCGAAAAGAGATGGAGGAAATTTTGAAGATCATAAAGAGAAGTGACTACAATGTAGTTGAACAACTGGGGAAAACTCCCTCTAAAATTTCCATGCTGGCATTACTACTATGTTCCGAGGCACATGCAAAAGCCTTGGTAAAATTCCTGAAAATTGCCCATGTACCCCAAGAGACATCTGTCGATCAGTTTCAAGACTGCGTAGCTAGCCTAACTGCAGATAATGGTCTAGGTTTTTCAGATACTGATTTAACACCGAGAGGAAGGAAGCATAATGAGGCATTGCATGTCTCGGTTGAATATGGAGGCACAACCCTGGCTCATGTTTTGGTAGACACTGGCTCATCTCTGAATGTATTGCCTAAAAAAGCTCTTGATAGGCTTGACATTGAGGGATTGACATTGAAGCCAAGTAACATAGCAGTAAGGGCTTTTGACGGCTCGAAAAGGATGGTACGTGGAGAGGTGGACATTCCCATAAGACTTGAAACACAAACTTTTAATTCAACTTTTTACGTAATGGATATTCGTCCCTCATATTCTTGCTTTCTAGGCCTACCATGGATTCACAATGTTGGCGCTGTCACTTCTACGTTGCACCAAATGCTGAAATATCTGATTCAAGGGAAGATTATCACCGTTCATGGAGAAGAAGAGTATATGATCAGCCATCTCAATTCCTTCAGATATGTGGAATTAGATGGTGAATTTATTGAAACTCCATTTCAACACTTTGAAGAGGTCCCGCAAGATGTGGCAGTAACCAAGGCTGTTCCCAAGATTACAAGGCCTTCACTCTGGATGTCATCTCTAAAGGATGCCAAAGCAGTGGTAGAAGAAGGCGGGTGCACTATCTAGGGACAACTCTCGGATATCCCATATAAGTCTGACAAGTTTGGCCTGGGTTTCACTTCAAGTGCTCAGAAGGCTGTACGCCGCGCTCGTACCGGAGGACCACCCCTGAAGATCAACAACCGTGAGGTCAACACCGTAGAAGATGATGAAGATAGCTGTGACTTGGAAGACTGGATATTCCCGACTGTCAGTGGAGGGCTCAGCAATTGGGAGGCTAGAGATTTTGTCCTGGTCACTTTTATCCCACGGTAATTTGTCTTTAAATTTTGTTGGATCTATAATATTAAAACAATTCGCACTCTTAAAACCTTGTGTCTTACCCGAGGGACAATGGTCCATTTGTAAGGGTTATTATCTCATTTTCATATGACATCAATGGATCATGGACGTTTTTGCATACAAACTTTTGTGCTCATTGTTTTTCTTTTTACATTTTTATTTCTTTCAAGGATAGCTATACCCTTACACACACTCACACTCACAATGCAAGTATACATCCATTCGGGATCCCATGGATAACAATACTGCTATGGCCTTTTGTGACTCTGAGAATCTAATCTACCAAGCCAAAGACGAAGGTGAGGAAGATTGTGAAGTACCAGGGGAACTTGCCAGACTACTGCAACAAGAAGAGAGAACCATTCAATCTCACAAGGAACCTGTGGATACAATCAACCAAGGTACCGAAGAAGACAAAAAAGAGGTCAAGGTGGGTGCCAATCTGGAACCCAATATCAAGGAGCCTCTGATTCAGTTGTTGCGCGATTATGTTGAAGTCTTTGCCTGGTCATATGAAGACATGCCAGGACTTGATGCAGATATTGTGGTACATCATCTGTCTATAAGAGAGGATTGTCCGTCAGTAAAGCAAAAATTTTGCCGCATGAGGCTTGATATGTCAGAAAAAATTAAAGCAGAAGTCATGAAGAAATTCAATGCTGGATTCTTGGCTGTCACCACTTATCCCCAATGGGTTTCCAATGTTGTTCTCGTGCCCAAAAAGGAAGGCAAAGCACGAATGTGTGTAGACTACACAGATTTGAATAGGGAAAGCCCTAAAGATGATTTTCCACTCCCCCACATCAATATTCTAGTCGACAATACGGCATAACACAAAGTGTTTTCCTTCATGGATGGATTCTCAGGTTATACCCAAACCAAAATGGCGCCTGAGGACATGGAGAAAACAACCTTTGTCACGCAGTGGGGCACTTTCTGCTATAAGGTGATGCCATTCGGACTAAAGAATGTTGGGGCAACCTATCAACGTGCCATGGTAGCTTTATTTCATGACATGATACATCACAAAATAGAGGTATACGTGGACGATATGATAGCCAGATCTCAAACAGAAGAAGAGAATCTTGATCACTTACAAAAACTGTTTGAGAGACTGAAGAAATATAAACTGAGGTTGAATCCAAACAAATACACATTTGGGGTATGGTCTGGTAAACTCCTAGGCTTTATCGTCAGCAACAAAGGTATTGAAGTAGATCTTGCCAACGTAAAAGCAATACAAGAGATGCCTTCTCCTCGTACTGAGAAGGAAGTCATAGGGTTCTTGGGACGTTTGAACTACATTGCCAGATTCATCTCTCACCTGACAGATACTTGTGAACCAATCATCAAATTGTTGAAGAAAGATCAGGTAGTCAAATGGAATGACGAGTGCCAAGTTGCTTTTGAAAAAATCAAAGAATATTTACAAGAGCCTCCTGTGTTGATGCCACCAGTCGAGGGAAGACCGTTGATCATGTATTTGACTGTTTTAGAAAACTCAATGGGGTGTGTATTGGGGCAGCATGACGAGTCTGGCCGAAAAGAGCATGCTATTTACTACCTGAGTAAAAAGTTTACCGACTGTGAAACCAGATATTCACTGTTCGAGAAAACTTGTTGTGCTCTGGAATGGGCTACTCGCCGGCTACGACAGTATATGCTGACTCATACTACTTTGTTGATATCTAAAATGGATCCGATAAAATACATCTTCGAGAAGCCAGCTCTTTCTAGGAGAATAGTGAGATGGAAAATGATCCTGATGGAATATGACATACAATATACTACCCAGAAAGAAATAAAGGGTACTGTATTAGCTGATCACCTTGCTCACCAAGCTATAGAAGACTACCAGTACATGAAGTTGGAATTTTCTGATGAAGACATCATGACGTTAGATAACTGTAAAGAATTCAGGCCATATGACGGACCTGAACAAGGATCCCGATGGACCTTGTTCTTTGATGGGGCATCCAATGCACTTGGCAATGGTATTGGTGTTGTACTCGTATCTCCGGAAGGGTGTCATACTCCCTTTACTTCCATATTTTGCTTCAATTGTACAAACAACACGGCAGAATACAAAGCGTGCATCTTTGGTCCCAGAGCTGCCATAGACTTGGGGATCAAATCCTTAAATGTATTCGGAGATTTAGCTTTGGTTATCATCCAGATCAAAGGGGAATGGGACACCAAACACCCTAACCTTATCCCTTATAAAAAACATGTTTTGACATTGCTACCACATTTTGAGAAGATTACCTTCGAGCATTTCCCGCGAGAAGAAAATCAGCTAGCAGACGCTCTAGACACAATGTCATATATGTTTAAACTTAATTGGGATAACGAGACTCCCCAGATCACCATCGAACGAATGGAAGAACCATGGCACTGTCACGAGATTAATACTGAAGAAGTAGTGGACCAACCTTGGTTTCACGAAGTCAATAAGTATCTCGAGGCTCAAGAATATCCAGAAGGAGCTGCAATCAATGATAAGAAGTTCTTAAGGAGATTCTCTGCTAAATTTTTCCTTAGTAGTGGCATCCTATACAAACGCAATCATGACTCTGTGTTACTTCGGTGCGTAGATAAGGTTGAAGTTGAAAGAATCTTGGTTGAATTGCATGAAGGCACTTTTGGCACCCATTCCAGTGGGCATACAATGGCAAAGAAAATCCTACGGGCAGACTATTACTGGTCTACCATGGAAGCAGATTGCTATCAACACTCTCGAACTTGCCATAAGTGCCAGATTTATGCTGACAAGGTGCACGTACCTCCGGTTCCTCTAAATGTCTTGACGGCTTCTTGGATCTTTGCTATGTGAGGAATTGATATGATTGGGGAAATCAAGCCGACGAAATCCAATGGACACCGCTTCATCTTAGTGGCCATTGATTATTTTACAAAGTGGGTGGAGGAAGCTTCCTTCGCTTCCGTTACCAAGAATGTTGTTTCCCGTTTCATCAAGCAAAATCTCATTTTCCGGTAGGGTATCCCAGAAAGGATCATCACTGAAAATGGTACAAATATCAACAAGACTATGATCACCGCCTTGTGCGAGCAATTCAAGATCTAGCATCACAATTCTTCCCCTTACCAGCCAAAGATGAATGGTGCTGTCGAAGCTACAAATAAAAACATTAAAAAGATCATACATAAAATGATAGTCACATACAAAGACTGGAATGAGATGTTACCATTCGCTCTCCACGGGTATCGTACCACAGCTCGCACATCAACCGGGGCAACACCCTAATCTCTGGTTTACGGCATGGAAGTCGTCTTGCCTATCGAGGTCCAGATCCCCTCTCTGAGGATTATGAAAGATGCAAGGATGAACAAAGACGATTGCATCCAGACTCGACTTGATCAACTGAACTTGATTGATGAGAAGAGACTTACTACTATATGTCATGGTCAAATATATCAAAAATGGATGATCAAGGCTTTTAACAAGAAGGTCAGACGCCAAGTGTATCAAGTTGGAGATCTGGTAATCAAATGCATCATACTGCCACAAGGTGATCCCAGGGGCAAATAGACTCCTACTTACGAAGGACCATTTGTAATAAAAAACATATTCTCTGGCGGAGCAATGACTTTAACCGCCATGGATGGTGACGACATGCTGCATCCTGCAAACGCAGACATAGTCAAAAGATACTACGCATAAGAGACCCGCTAGGTTGACATACCTAGAAAAAACAAGGGCATCCCGGCGAACCAAAAGGGTTCGGGCAAAAATTAGGGATAAAACAAAGAAAAAAGCTGTACACCCGCAAGTTGAAAACCCGAAAGGGCGACTTGGGCAAAAAAGGGTTTCTCGGTGGACTGAAAACCTGAAAGGGCGGTCCAGGAAAAAGTTAGGGAATTAAAGCGTATGACTATGTCCCGTTGGATCACCTTACAGACAACCTTTGGCTTCAACTGACAAACTCAGAGGTTCTTATCAATTCAATCACCTTCGGACAAGGCAACAAATAGACAAGATACTCAGAGATACAAAAGCTATAGCAAAAAAGGGAACCCCATGGGATTATTACACATATATATCTTTTCTTTGTATTAAAATCTTCATTTTTACATCGGCATTCTCTTACTAGAATGTTTGTCTCCTTGTACAACTACTTACTCAAAGTCAATACAAAAATACCTCTTTGAAAGTGCAAAACTATCTATTTTTCTTTACTCTTGTGTTTTGTTTACAAAAACGTCCAATGATTCATTGTTGAACATACGCATTTGAACATAATTACTGTTTACAAATAAACAAAATTAAAGACAATTACTAATGGCTTTAAGAGGTAGGGAAATATCTCTAAGTTATTTCCATAAATTCCCCATAATTTACAGTTTGATTCCCAGCGGAACGAGCTTCCAGTTATCAATCCCCAGTAGAAGTCATCAAAATTCTCAGGATTCCCCAATAGGATTTTACAAGCAGTACATGGCATTTCCTTTACAATAGAGTTTATTTCTCTAAACATAAATTCATCAACACTTAGAATTCACAACATGAAGACTTATAGTCCATATCCTCAGTAGCAGTCAAGGATTTATTTTCCCCAACCCAACAGTAGTGCAGCAAACTAGCTCACATACGCATACATTGCATCCATATATCATAAACATTGATAACACGAATGCATTATACTATGCATTTCATACAATATAAACATTGCATTTTAGATAACATTTTACCCTTTTAAGGATAAGGTTAACATCTACCATTAACAATATTCAAATTTTTCAGATACAGTTCAGATACGCTCCAGATACGAACGCCATTCTGATACTCATTCAGATTCAACTTTCAGATACAACTCAGATACACTCCAGATACGGACGCCATTCTGATACTCATTCAGATTCAACTTTCAGATACATTTCAAATACGCTCCAAACACGGATGCCATTCTGATGATCATTCAAAATTAACTTTCAGATACAGTTCTGATACGCTCCAGACACGGATGCCATCCTGATACTCATTCAGATTCAACTTTCAAATACAGTTCAGATATGCTCCAGATACGGACGCTATTATGATACTCATTCAAATACAGTTTAGGTATGCTTTAGACACTAATGCCATTCTGATACTCTTTCAAAATCAACTTTCAGATGATAGTACAGATACGCTCCAGACACGGACGTCATTCTGATATTCATTCTTACAGCTTACAAATTACAAAACCAACAATCAATTTTGGATGGAATCTTTAAGCCCATCTCCTACAGATTTCTATCACCTCTCCAAATGGAATCTTTAAGCCCACTACCTCAACCATCACATCACCGAGTGCAAATTTTTGGGCACTTTAGTGTCCAATCATCTTCTACCTTTGAATCACGACTGGCGAAACACGCCAATATAACTCTTCAAGCTTAAGAAGATTGAAAAGGGGCAGCTATTGTACCCCAAAATTTTCCCTCTCACTTATCAATAATCTTCTTACAAGATCTCATTGGGCTCAAGACTGCACTACGGTTTGATCAACTCAAGACACCTCCTTATGCACTGATGACCAAAATTAGGGTTTGAGTTTGCACAAGGATTTTTGAACTATAAATGCCCCATATTACTTTCATGGATCATTATGGACCCCCAAGATCACTCATGTCAAGTTTCAAGCCTTGGATCACACTTTTGATCAGTCAATTGAACAGTTGACCTAAAAATCAGCTGTATTGGGGAAAAAGTCAACCATGGCCAATTTATAGTCAAACTTCATAATTTTTTATCCACATCAACATTTTAAACCCATATGTATCATTTGATCAAGTTTGGACCATAATTCCTCAAGAAATTTGATCAAATCTCTAAAAGGGCAAAATGGTCAAAATTAGGGTTTTGACTGGGAAAAGGCAATTTCTGATTTTTGACCTAGCAAATGGTCAATTGGTTTAAGGCATGGTCTCAAGAGTCCATTTGCATCATTTTTACCTAATGACATGATTCAAAACATTACAATTCCATTGGATTGATAGATGAATTTTGCAGTCAATTGATCAAAAGTCAACTGTATACTGAAAAGTCAAACTTTGACTTTTTGGTCAAATTCAAGTGCCAAAGATCACAATTCATCAAAACATGTCAAAATAGGAAACCTATTTGTTGTACCCCAAAATTTGCCCTCCCATTTCCTCAACATTTTCTCATCACAAGACCTTTGAAGATCAAGATCCAGTTAGGGTTTCCTCTGCTCCAGACTTCTCCTTGCACTGTGGACTCAAATTAGGGTTTGTGTTTGCCTAAGGATGTTTTGACCTAAAATGCCTAAGATGACTTTCATGCTTCATATTGGACTCCCAAATTTACCTATACCAAGTTTCAGGTCTTGACTCTAAGTTTTACCCAGTCAATTGGACAGTTGACCTAGAAATCAGCTGTATTGGGGAAAAAGTCAACTGTGGCCAATTGACAGTCAAACCTCATGAAATTTGATCCACATCAACATTATGAACTCACATGGACCATTTGATCAAGTTTGGATCACAATTCCACAAGAAATTTGATCAGATCATCAAAAGGGCAAAATGGTCATTTCTAGGGTTTTGACTGCACAAAGGCAATTTTTGACTGTTTGACCTAGCCAATGGCAAACCAAGCTCACATATGGACTCAAGGACCCCATGGAATTATCTTGACATGTTCATCAAGCTCAAAAGATCCCAAGTACACAAGATTGATAGTTGAATTTCCCAGTCAATTGATCAATTTTGACTGTATACTGAAAAGTCAAACTTTGACTTTTTGGTCAAAATCAAGAGTCAAGATTCATTTTTCATCAAAACATTCCAAATCATGAAACTTGTTCACCAAGAAATCACAAAATGCAAATTAGGGTTTGAAAATGGAATTTTTCATAACTTAGAATTTTTCTAAGTTATGGAAAACCCTAATTTTTTCCCAACTTTGCCCCATCTTTTCACCATGATACATTTGGATTCAAACAAAAGTCAAAACATGAAAGTTGTAGCTTGTTGCATAATCTACAACTTTGATTCACAAAGTTTTCTCATTTGAAGCTTGTATCTCAAGTTATGATTTTTTGAATAAGGGCACTAAACCATCTTTTAACTTAGTGAAATTTGACCTATTTTTACAAGGTTTTCTACCCTACTTCAAGGCCACTTTTCATACCCTTCCACTTGGAATTTCAAGTTGCATTTCAAAGATGGATTGTAGTACACATTCCAAGCTTTCCAAAATGTCCAAAAACTTCTCAAACAACCTCATGGTTAGGGAGAATCGAATTTCACAATATAGCAAAAAAACACTTTGTTCATGACCAAGTTCCATGTTCATACACTATGCATTTTTGAATTCAGCATGCTTAAGCTACATTGCAGGCCTCTAATCCCATTTTCACTCAATAATTCAATGCATATCCTTTGTGTTCTAGCATTATTTTGCTCATTTGGACAATACACACAAAATCAAGCCTAAACTAGAAAAAGCATATTATCCATTCTTGTAAAGTGTTACTTTATGGCAATTTTGCAAATCTATGAGGTACAATGCAGATCTTTGAGGCAAAAAGGCATGGACATATCCCACTGATCAAGACTCAAATGTGCAGCATAGATTGAGGCATTGTACTGGCCTAGAAACCAAATTGACATTTGCTTGCTTCACATAGAAGTAACATCCATAACTTATGCCATCTCTCATACCAGCATACAAACACAAGAACAAAGTTGTCAAACACATTACACATAACATATCCAAGCTAACACACGAGCTTTTGACCTCCAATACACCCTCCATCTCAGAATCATCCTCAAACTGCACAAACAGGGGTGCCCCTGCAGTTTGAGTGCAATCTCTCAATCCCTTCAAGCATTTTGATCAAAACCTGTTCCTCTACCTTCCTTACAACCTATGCAAGCTATCCAGAAGCTAAGGCACGATCTGTAGTTGCTCTAACCACTTCCACCATTTTCACATCTTTGACTTGCAGGTGAAGTTCCATAGCTTGATTCAGAAGCTCTCAAGACAAAGTAAGCATTGGAACAGCATCCCTGGACCTCAAGGAAGCTTTTCCAATCATCACATTGCACTGAAAGTTCCTCATTCTCCAGATTGAAGTTCAATTGCACAGGTAAAAGTTTGAATTCGTATCTCTCTTATTAAGCATCTTTAGTCTTAAGTTTGTGAAGAAACAAGGTCCTACTCATAGCCCTGAACATGTACATAGCTTTACTTTTCATTTCTTTTGTCTGAGTGGAGAGAATTTGAGCTCTGAAAATGGTAGAAAAATTAGGTCAGAAAAGAGGGGGAGAGAAATTCTCCCTCATCTTAGAGAGATAGGTCAAGTTCTTTATATGGTTAGAACCGTCTCTTCATGCTTAACATCTTTTGTGTTGGAAGTTTGTTCAAAAAATCAAGGAATCAGGAGTTAGACATTGAAGCAAGAGGCGCGCGTTTTTTTCAAAAGTTTGAAGCTGGAGGTTGAAGACAGTGTTTCATTGGGCTGGGCTTTTGTTGTTCTTTCTTTTCACACCATCCTTTTTGGCTTACACCCCCCTGAGCCCATTTACTCATTTTTTGACATTTTTGACTTTTTCCTTTTTTGCTGACTTTGTTTATTTTTCCTCATGCCATTTAAAAATTAAAAATATTTTTTTCATCATTTTTTGCATTTATTGCATATTTATTTATTTATTTTCTCTATTTGTACATAAATACATATATATGATTATTAGAATAAAAATGTAAAAATAATGTAAATACACTTTTTATTTTCCTTTACTTTCTGAAAATATTTCACACAAAAAAAATACTCTTTTATTTATTTTACTAAAATATTAAATAAATATTTATTTTTTTGTATAATACATATTTAGGGTTTAATATAAGTATATATGTGATTATTAATATATTTAAGATAAAAATATAAAAATACTTGATTTTTTTCATTTTATTAATATTTAATATAAAAATACCTTTTTTCACAATACACTTCATTTTATTTTATTTTTGTACATAATAAATAAATAGTTGAATTAAATTAGAAAATAATACCTTTTTTCTTTAAAATTAGGGTTTTTGCCCTAAAATTCAAAATATTCAAAAATAATACATTTTTATTTCCTTTTTTCCTTTTACATAAATAATATTTTCTCATGCACATAAAAACTTTCTTTTTTTTGCATTTCACATATTTATTTAATTTACATTTAATTATGCAATTTATTTACTATGCAAATATCCAATTGATGTAATAATTTAGATTTAAATTCTTGTCAATATCCCCATTTGAACATTTGTACCCCCCTTCCCATATTTGGTTTTGTAATAGCTTAGTAATTTTAATTTCGCACTTTATTGCTTTCTAATGATAACATGTTAGAATTAGGGTTTGTATGCGAAAAAACGATGAAAAATAGTTTGACCTAATACAAGATAAACAAGCATGAAAATGGACACACAAATCACACTTGCACCCCCTAGGGTATTCCACTTGTTGCCTTCAAATAAATGGGCCATGTTGTATGTTGAACATCTTTGGGCAAAGCAAACAATTTGAATGATCATAGTCCCTCGACAAAAACTTTTCAAAACAAACAAAAACAAATGATCAAGTCCCTTAGAGAAATTGCTCAAAGACATTTAACGCCGTTGCAATTATGGTCCATACGATGACCCGCGCCTGTCCCTTTCACATCCTAACACAAGGTTGCCCACCAAATACAATGGTGGAGCAAACTTGTTAAAAGGGTTAAAGTATAGCAATGATCTTTTGAGAAATTTAGGAGTAGATAACCTCTTAGTTACTTGAATTAACTTGCAAAACAAAACACTTGCCTAATTTCAAAATCACACATCACTACACTTTCAAAACAACTTTCAAAAAACAAATGAAAACTTTTTTAAAAGACATACATCTTTGTATACATCCCCACATGGATCATTACAAAGGTTGCCACCACATTGGCCTCTTTTCAAAACATTTTCAAACCCACACACTCAAGCACCATTTAAAACAATTGAAAACAAAAGGCAAGTGATCTAAGCAAGTAACTAAGAGCCCATGGATAACCATGGATAGAAAGGGTGCTAATACCTTCCCTTTCTATAATCTACTCCCCGAACCCAAGAAAACATCTCAAAAGGTTTTTGCTGTGCTTTTTAACCTTTCCTTAGGATAAAATAAAAAGTCGGTGGCGACTCTTGCTAACCGCAACATTTGCGAATACAAACGCAAAACCTCAAGTCAGTTCTCCCACCGTATCACAGAACTGGCGACTCTGCTGGGGATTTCTTTTAAAGTGGAGTAACCTTAGGGTTTAGATCACCTTTGTTTTCAATTGCTTGCTTTGTTTGCTTTTACATATTGTGGGCTTTGTATCGGAGTTTATAGATCCTAACCCGGATCTGGGGAAACCCTTTTAGGTAGCAACAAGGCTGTGAGGGAACTGTGCGGGGTATACCGACATGGTTGAAGCAGTCTGCTACGTTGATGTGGCACTTTGGTGTGTACCGGTAACCCTTGAGTTCAGTCAAGGAGAGTACGGGGCCGCCGCGTGGTGTCATGAAGCATCAACTGACCTTAGGAACCTTAATTGAACCATCTTGGCCTTTTAGGGGTAGTGAGATAACTGACTTTGGTGCAGTCCGAGGTTGGTTGATACTCGATACTACACTCAATTGAGGTTTGCTTTCCTGGAATATTTCGGTCGCCAGTTCAGTGGCTAAATCGAAACGATGAACAATGAAAGCAATCCAGTGATATTGGGACCTTTAGAACCCGGTTACTTTTGATAGGACAGGTTGAGCCCACAAAACTTCAAGAGGGTAATACCCAGACCCCATGCAGGCCTAAACTCTAAGGGTTGGTGTGACTTGTGTGCCTTACCATGTTTTGCCTTTGTGAATGTTTATAGTACATTTAATCATCACATCATTACATCATACAAACAGCATGAGCATTGACTAACCATTTCAAGGGTTTCGAATCTTCATCTTTGTTCTTGTTTTATAGGACATGGAAACTGCTCGCAGAAAGACAATTCAGATTAACCTTGTAAAGATACCTCCTCAGCTTAAGGAACTTCTGTCCAGGATTCCCGAGGGTTCTTCATTCAATGAGAGACATGGAAGACTCATCAACTTGGTTAACACCAACATTGAGGAAGACTTGATAAAGGTCTTGTTCCAATTCTTTGACCCTCTGCATCACTGCTTCACCTTCCCGGATTATCAGTTAGTGCCTACATTGGAAGAGCTCTCCCGACTTCTGAAGGTCCCTATCCTTGATCAACTACCCTACAACGGTACGGAAGAGGAACCCAAGCTTGAAGAGATTGCTAAAGCCTTGCACCTACAGACATCTGACCTCAAAGGACATTGGGAAGTTAGAAGTGGTATCAAAGGGTTCTTAGCCAGATTTCTGTTTGAAAAAGCTCAAGAATGTTGGAACTCTCTTGACCTACGAGCTTTTGAAGAAGTTATGGCCCTCCTTGTCTATGGTTTGGTGTTGTTCCCTAACCCAGATCAGCTTATTGATATCAGTGCTGTCCAGATCTTTATGACCAGGAATCCTGTACCTACACTGTTGGGGGACATCCTTCACTCATGTTACACTCGAACCATGAGGAGAAGGGGTGTCCTTATGTGTTGCACTCCTCTCTTGGGAAGATGGTTTATTTCGCATCTTCCACAATCAGTTTTGAAGAACGAGCGGGGTTTGAGATGGTCACAACGGTTAATGACTCTCACGCATGCAGATATACATTGGTGCCCTAGGTCTAGGGAAGACATCACTATCATTGATCGTTGTGGGGAATACCCTAATGTTCCTTTATTTGGAATCAAAGGAGGTATCACCTACAACCCATGCCTGGCTTGGAGACAGTTTGGTTATGCTCGGAAGGATGGCCCTCATGACATGTTAATTCCTGACATAGTTTTCGATTTCGACAATGATACTCAAGGACTTCGTCAGAGATTTATCAGAGCTTGGAGGATGCCAAGTAGGATAGACAGCAAGACATTGGGGCACCGGAACTCCATCCCGTTGGAACCCTACCTCAAGTGGGTACGAGCCCGCTCCCAGAAGTTAGTAATGCCTTACCCTCACATGCTACCTGTAATCAAAGAGCCAGTCTTGGAAGGAGAAGCATCCTACACCATTCAACATCCCGACATGCCCACCTCCTGGGAAGAGATGCAGAAGAGCTGGATCCAACTTAAGGAAGAACGGAATTCTCTTGAGACCAGTCTACATGCTAGTGAAAAGAAGGTCCTGGAACTCACCCGCCTGCTGCACGAGGAAAGGAATCTCAACACCTACATCGCGCCAAAGAGGATGCGCAATGTCTTTTTACCTTAAGGAGTTGTTTTGTAATATTTGGCCCATGAGGCATTTATGTACTAACGAATTCCTCCTTATTAATATGATGTGCGTTCCTTTTTGTCTACAACAAATTTTGAATGTTCTAAATCCTTGAATGCATTGCATACATACGCATTCCATTGCACCATATGCATAGCAGGTACCCTATTTCACAGGTTGCTTAATTTTCTTCGCTGTTTATGTGCACAGTCATCATGAATCCAGAGTCCTCCAGTGAGCAAGCAATCAAGGCCCTTCAGGCCCAAAGTGCACAGTTTCAAGAGATGGTCCTAAGCCTAGCCCAAGGTCAGCAAGAGTTGAAGACTCTACTCATGAAGAAGAAGAAGAAAAAGAGGACTGCATTGTTCAACACCGGACGCAGATTTGGGAACACACTCCACAATGAAGCTGATCCAACCACTTCTTCTGCTGAGAAAAATAGTCCCCAAGGGGGAGGAGCTCCTAGTCCCGCAGTCTCCGACAACGAGACAGACTATAACGATGAACAGTACCCACCTGCTGCTGACATATACAAACAATTGGAGGACCGCTTGAGCGCTATGGAAATTCAGAACGTGCCGGGACTGGATTTCGGAGATTTGGGATTATCTTCTGGAGTAGTAATTCCACACAAGTTTAAGGCGCCTGCCTTCGCCAAGTATGATGGGGTCTCCTGCCCAAAGCTGCATCTAAGGTCGTACGTAAGGAAAATCCAACCTTACACGGCGGATAAGAACCTCTGGATTCACTTCTTCCAAGATAGCCTCTCGGGGTCACAACTTGAATGGTTCTACCAATTGGATGGAGCTAGCATCCGACACTGGGAGGATTTGGCAACTGCATTCTACAGACAATACCAATACAATTCTGATCTCGCTCCTACGCGTACCCAACTTCAGGGTATGTCTCTAGGGACGGGTGAAGGGTTCAAAGAGTACGCTCAAAAATGGAGAGATTTGGCTGGCAGGGTGCAGCCTCCATTAACTGATCGAGAGTTGGTTGATATGTTCCTTGGGACGTTGTCTGGTCCGTTTTTCAATCATTTGGTTGGTAACTCCTCCGCTGGGTTCACAGATTTGATATTAACGGGGGAAAGAATTGAAGCTGGCATCAGGTCAGGCAAGATACAGAAGGCTGCCTCTACAAGTGTTGAGAAGAGGCCATTTAAGAAAGAAGCAAGCGCCGTCTATGGTCCTAGAAGACAAGTCAAGCCCGAAAGTCGCCAAGCCGTCAATGCTTTGGTCATCTCTAAACCTGTTGCTGCTCCTCAGCAGTACAATCAACAAAGAAGTGAAAGGCCCAAGAGGCAGTATACCCGACTGAGTATGACATTATCTCAAATTTTACCCCAACTATTATCCACCAACCTGGTGACCCTCAAAGAAGCTCCTAAGGTCGTCAACACTGCGTCTCCTAAATACAACCCAAATGCCAGGTGTGCTTATCATTCTGATAGTCCCGGGCACACTATTGATGATTGCTGGGCCTTGAGAAACAAGTGCAAGATCTGATCGACGCGAAAGAAATTCAGTTTGAAGCGCCGGAAAGACCAAATGTTGTAACGGCTCCTATGCCCCAGCATAGGGTAAATGCCATTGAGGAAGAAGTGTACGCTGTTTCGGTAGATGAAGTTGTTACCCCTCTGAAGACTGTTAAGAAGAACCTACTGCGGGCCGGTTTATTTCCGGGTTGCGGCGAAGGTTGCCCATTCTGTGCTTTTTCCCTATCTGATTGTCCCTTGCTAAGGTTAGGCATCCAAGGCCTAATGGATAGCAAGGAGATTCTATTCAAAAAGACTGCTGTTCAATTGGTTCCGATGAAAGAAGTTTCCGTGATTACCATCTTCAAAAATCCAATCAAGGCTCCCCCGAAAAAGCCTATTCAAATCTTGACAGTTGCGCCTGTGATCATTACTGTTCCAGGACCCCTCTCCTACGTGTCTGATAAAGCTGTCCCCTGGCATTATGGGGCAGACGTGTATGTAAATGGAATCAAGCAAGAATTTGATGCTAGTGCCAGTATCTGCGATATCACCAGTCCAGCTAAAGTCACCCGCAGTGGCAGGCTCTTCTCGCCTGACATTGCGCCGCCCGCTATTCGAAAACCCCTCCTCATAAAACCTGCAAGTTTACCTAGTCCTGTTGCTGATCAAATTGCATCCCCTGCTGCCGAGTCATCAAAAGCTCGGGGCAAAGGGATTGAAGAAGAGCCTGCCCGGATGGAGGCACCAATACCCGTAAATGCTGAGGCCTCCCGACAGGAAATGGAGGAGATTCTGAAAATAATAAAGAAAAGTGATTTTAATGTTGTCGAGCAGTTGGGGCATACACCCTCCAAGATCTCCCTGCTCTCCCTATTGCTATGCTCCGAGGCCCATGCTAAGGCCTTAATCTCATTTCTCAAGACGGCCCATGTGCCGCAAGAAACGTCTGCAGTCCAGTTCACTGACTGCATAGCGAATCTGACGGCGGACAACGGCTTGGGTTTTTCAGATGCTGACCTGACCGCAAAAGGGAGAGACCACAATGATGCCCTGCATGTCTCTATTGAATGCAGGGGCACTACTCTGGCACATGTATTGGTGGACACTGGTTCTTCCTTGAATGTTCTTCCGAAAAAGGCTTTAGATCGTCTGGATTATGAGGGCCTGGAGTTGAAACCCAGCAATATCATCGTCAGGGCCTTTGACGGTTCCAAAAGGATGGTTCATGGAGAGGTTAACATCCCTATTCGTGTGGGCTCTCAAGTGTTTGACTCTACCTTTTATGTGATGGATATACGTCCATCATACTCTTGTCTGTTGGGTCGACCTTGGATCCATAAAGCTGGGGCAGTGACCTCCACCTTACACCAAAAGCTGAAGTATCCCGTCAGGGGGAAGATCGTCACTGTGCGAGGAGAAGAGGAGTATATGGTGAGCCATTTGAATTCCTTCAGGTACATCGAGATGGACGGAGAGTTCATTGAAACCCCCTTTCAACATTTCGAGGAGGTACATCCAATTTCAGCAGCTGCAGAGACAACGGCCGAAGAGAATGATTCCTTGAAGATGGCTTCCCTAAGGGATGCCCGGGCTGTGGTTCAGAAAGGCATTTGTGCACACTGGGGTCAGCTTCCTGACTTCACTCAGAAGAACGACAAGTTTGGGCTAGGCTTTACTGCAGAGGCTCAGAAGGCGGTGCGCAAAGAGAAGATCGGAAAGGCTCCGGTGTTTATTTCCAGCTCAAGGGTGAATGCTATTGAGGAGGATGTAGAAGAAGCAGAGTTTGATAGTTGGATCTACCCGACTGCCAGCGACGGACCGAGCAACTGGACGGCAAAGGATTTTACACCTATCACATTTGTCACGCAGTAATTGATTTCTTTTGATTTCCAAATTTGTAACAAACAATATGTTAAAACTTTGTTGGCTCGGTGTCCTGCCCGGGGCATCGTAGCTCCATTTGTGAGGGCTTTTTGTATGACATTTTCATATATCATCAATCAAAACATTGGACGTTTGTTTCATTTCAAATCTTGTGCTCTTTTTCTTTCTGTGTTATATATATTGCAAAACAGCTATATTTACACACACTCACTTATACAGGTTTCAATCCACTCTGGATCTCACTGGTAACAGCTCTGCTACCGCCAGTTATGACTTCGAAAATCCGATCAACTTGGCCGAAGACGAAGGTGAAGATGATTGCGAAGTGCCTGGTGAACTCGCAAGACTGCTACTCCAGGAAGAGAGGGCTATTCAACCACATGAAGAGCCTGTGGAGACAATTAACTTGGGTACTGAGACGGATAAGAAAGAAGTCAAGATTGGTGCCAATCTAGAGCTCAGCGTGAAGCAACGATTGACCCAGATGCTGCAAGATTACATGGAGATTTTTGCTTGCTCCTATGAAGATATGCCTGGTTTGGATGCCGACATTGTAGTTCACCACCTGCCCTCCAGTAAAGCAGAAAGTCCGACGGATGCGTCCAGAGATGTCTGAAAAGATCAAGGCCGAGGTTATGAAGCAATTTGATGCCAGGTTCCTTGCAGTAACTTCTTACCCTCAGTGGGTTGCCAATGTTGTGCCAGTGTCGAAAAAGGACGGTAAGGTCAGAATGTGTGTTGACTACAGGGATCTGAACAGGGCCAGCCCCAAAGATGACTTCCCCCTACCTCACATCGATGTCCTTGTTGACAATACTGCTCAACACAAGGTGTTCTCCTTCATGGATGGCTTCTCAGGGTATAATCAGATCAAGATGGCTCCTGAAGATATGGAGAAGACTACATTTGTGACTCAGTGGGGGACCTTCTGTTATAAGGTCATGCCATTCGGATTGAAAAATGCTGGGGCAACCTATCAACGTGCCATGGTTGCTTTGTTCCATGATATGATCCATCATGAAATTGAGGTATACGTTGATGACATGATTGCAAGGTCTCAAACTGAGGAGGAGCACCTTGACCATCTGAGGAAGTTGTTTGACCGACTCAAGTTATACAAGCTGAGGTTGAATCCCAACAAATGCACCTTTGGGGTAAGATCCGGAAAGTTGTTAGGTTTCATTGTAAGTGATAAAGGTATTCAGGTAGATCCTGCCAAGGTAAAAGCCATACAAGAGATGCCGACTCCAAAAACAGAGAAAGAAGTCAGAGGTTTCCTAGGACGACTAAATTACATTGCCCGATTCATCTCACATCTGACTGCTACTTGTGAGCCAATCTTCAAATTACTGAAGAAAGATCAAGTGGTACGCTGGAATGATGAATGTCAGGCCGCCTTTGAAAGAATCAAGGAATATCTCCAAGAGCCACCCATTCTTATGCCACCGGTGGAAGGAAGACCTCTGATACTTTACTTGACAGTGCTTGATAATTCAATAGGGTGTGTGCTGGGGCAGCATGACGAGTCTGGCCGAAAAGAGCACGCTATTTATTACTTGAGCAAAAAGTTTACCGACTGTGAGTCTCGTTACTCACTGCTTGAGAAAACTTGCTGCGCTCTTGTATGGGCTGCTCGCCGGCTGAGACAGTATATGCTGACTCACACTACCTTATTGATCTCAAAGATGGATCCCATCAAGTACATATTTGAAAAGCCCGCTCTGTCTGGGAGAATAGCGAGATGGCAAATGATCTTAACAGAATATGACATCCAGTATACAACTCAGAAAGCAATAAAGGGAAGTGTACTGGCTGATCATTTGGCACACCAACCTGTGGACGATTATCAATCATTGAACTTTGATTTTCCGGACGAAGACATCATGGTGGTAACTGACTGTGAAGTACCTGGACCGGATGAAGGACCTGAGAAAGGATCCCGATGGTCTATGCATTTTGATGGAGCCTCCAATGCTTTGGGTAACGGCGTCGGCGCTGTAATCATATCTCCCAAGGGAACTCATACTCCCCTCACCGCCCGATTATGTTTCAGCTGTACCAACAATATGGCAGAATATGAGGCATGTATCATGGGTTTACAAGCTGCAATTGACTTAAGGATCAAATTTCTGAGTGTCTTCGGAGATTCCGCTCTCGTGATCAATCAGATCAAAGGCGAGTGGGATACGAAACACCCAAATCTTATTCCTTACAAGGAGTATGTGTCAACCTTGCTTCCCCACTTTGAAGAGATAACTTTTGAGCACTTCCCTAGAGAGGAGAATCAGCTAGCGGACGCCCTGGCTACGATGTCTTCAATGTTCAAAGTTAAATGGGACAATGAGGCTCCCCGAATCATAATCTGGAAGTTGGATGAACCGGCATACTGCTGTGAGCTCGAGGCTGAGAAGGTAACTGAAAAACCCTGGTATCACGAGGTGAAGAGGTACTTGGAAGCTCAGGAATACCCTGAAGGTGCATCCGTCAATGATAAGAAGTTCATGAGGAGATTTGCTGCAAAATTCTTCCTCAGCAACGGCATTCTCTACAAACGGAATCATGATTCGACTCTGCTGCGTTGTGTGGATAAGGCTGAAGCTGAGAAAATCATGATGGAACTGCATGAAGGTACATTTGGAACGCATTCCAGTGGACACACCATGGCTAAGAAAATCCTTCGGGCAGGATATTTCTGGTCTACAATGGAAGCCGATTGTTACCAGCACTCCCGAACTTGTCATAAATGCCAAATCTATGCTGACAAGGTGCATATCCCTCCGGTTCCTTTGAATGTCCTGACGGCACCTTGGCCTTTCGCAATGTGGGGCATCGATATGATCGGTGAGATCCGACCAACGGCATCCAATGGACATCGCTTCATCTTGGTGGCAATCGATTACTTCACAAAGTGGGTTGAGGCAGCTTCCTACGCAACGGTAACCAAGAGCGTCGTAGCACGTTTCATCCGGCATAATCTGATCTGTCGGTACGGAGTCCCGGAAAGAATCATTACGGACAATGGTACCAATCTCAACAACAAGATGATCACTGAACTCTGTGAACAATTCAAGATACAGCACCACAATTCTTCCCCCTACCGGCCGAAGATGAATGGGGCTGTAGAGGCAGCCAATAAAAATATCAAGAAAATTGTGCAGAAGATGACAGTGACCTATAAAGATTGGCACGAGATGTTACCGTTCGCTCTTCATGGGTACCGCACCTCAGCAAGGACATCAACCGGGACAACTCCTTTCTCCTTGGTCTATGGCATGGAGGCAGTCTTGCCGATCGAAATCCAGATACCCTCTCTCCGGATAATGAAGGATGCAGACTTGAATGAAGATGATTGGATCCAGACTCGACTTGATCAATTAAACCTGATTGACGAAAAGAGGCTCACTGCTATCTGTCATGGTCAGACGTATCAAAAACGGATGATCAGGGCATTTAACAAGAAAGTCAGACCGCAAGAGTATCAAGTTGGGGACCTGGTAATCAAACGCATCATCCTTCCTCAAAGTGATCCCCGGGGCAAATGGACCCCTACTTACGAAGGGCCATTTGTGGTTAAGCGCGTGTTCTCAGGAGGAGCCATGATCCTAACCACCATGGACGGTGACGACCTTCCTCACCCCGCCAATGCAGACATAGTGAAAAAATACTACGCATAAATAAAAGACCCGCTAGGTTGACATACCTAGGCAAAAACAAGGGCTTCCCGGCGAACCAAAAGGGTTCGGGCAAAAATAAGGGATGAAATGAAAAAAATCTGTACACCCGGCAAGTCGAAAACCTGAAAGGGCGGCTTGGGCAAAAATGGGTATCCCGGTGGACTGAAAACCCGAAAGGGCGGTCCAGGCAAAAGTTAGGGATAAAAGCGTAACACTATGTCTCATTGGATCACTTCGCATCCGGAATTCGGCATCAACTATCTGGCCCCAAATTTCGGCATTGACCAATCAGCTTCATCTTCAGATTAGGCAGTAAGGCGATGAGACGTTCGAAAACATAAAGGCGATAGCAGAGTTGGAACCCAGTGGGATTGTTCACATAGCTGTTTTGTTTTCTTTTTCAAAATGTAAACTCTATACTATTTGGCGATGTCCTCTTACTAGGATGTCAGTCTCTTGTACAAAAAACGCCTATTCACAGGCAAAAGTTTAAATCAATACAAATTCACTTGTCCATACAGATTACCATTGTTTTCCTTTCTTGTTTTGTCTTGCGAAGAACGTCCAATGTTCATTTTTGATATATGCATTTGACATTAAATTGCTGATTCATAAATATTTGCACATAAAACAAGAGATTAATTACAGGTGACATCAAAGACAGGGGCAATGTGGAGTTGTCTAATGCAGTCTAGTTGTTCTGTCCGCCAAGGCACCAAGGTAGGATCAACTGAAAATGTGGCCAAATCATCTTAACTCCCCGCAGAGTAAAACAAGGTTCAGCAATACTTTCCCCAAGAGAAGTCGATTCCCCGTCGATCCTGAAAAAGGCACAACATTCCCCGGCAGGTCTTAAAAGCTCATCCCTGTTGTACCCCAAATTTTGACCTAAGACGTCGTCTCCTATCTGCATCTTTACATTACATTTGTTTTGATCCATCGATTTTAAATTTCATGACTTTTTCAGGCCAAGAGCTATTTATGCTGAACATCAAATCATTTAATCGATTCGTGCAAAAAATGATGTTTATTAATTATCTATTATCTAAAACTTAAATAATTGAAATTCATTTTTTGATTATTATTTAGTTTAAAGATGTACGGATAATAAAATGAACATCAGAGAAGAGGCGCATTAATTGTGTGGACAATATTTATTTATTATTCATTATTTTAAATTTAAGTAACTAGAATTTATTCTTAGTTATTACATAATTTAAAGGTTATGAATAATATAATAGGCATTCGGAAAAATTCATTGGTCAATAACGATTGTTTACTCGTTCGTCATTCTAAGTTAAATAATTGAAATCCTATTTTAATTATTATAATTTAGTTGGGAATGATGGATTAAATAACCGGAGATATTAGTTGGTCAATGATAATTATTATTTATCTGTTTATTATTTTGAACGTGGGTAATTGAAATTTGGTTTCAATTATTATTCGTGCGGAGAAATAATAAACGACAAATAAATAAAGAAGAAGAATTAATGGACAAATAGTTTCTTTTATTCATTCTTTTTTGTACAAGTTATTTTGTAAATATTGTATATATTGCAGTAGATTACAATAATGAATTGCCAAAAATTAAAATGAAATAAAAAAAAACTAATCTATCCTAATTCTAAAGCTTCCGACTCAATGCGTTTTGTCCGCTCATTTAATGTTACCTGCAATTAAAAGGAAGAAATTAGAATTCGAATAAATATTTAAAATGCAGAAAAAATAAATTTAGTGTTCATCATTAAATGTAATGGCCGGAATCAGTTATTATTATTTTTTGCAAATCACGGGATTACTCCCGGTTCACAAAAAGAGAAGAATTTCAAAGCATATGCACAAGTTGTTTTCCAAAACTGCATACTTAAGCTAATTACATTTTGTTCAAAATCCTAAATGTAATTTCAAAAAGCATACAGCATAAGCAAACAAATATGCAGTAACCATTTTTGCAAGCAACACAGAATTCCCTTTTTCATCATTTTTCAGCCACTACATTTTCAGAACATAGACAGCTTATCACTCTTTTGTCAAAGCCATTCTGAGAGAGAAAAAAGAGAGGGAGAAGTGTGGGATTTGCAGGCTTAGCTTAGGCAGAAAGAGGTATACAAGACAAACTAAGAAAATATAGCCAGTAAGAATAATAGCACAGAAGAAGAATAGAGGCAAACAGAGGGGACAGTAGTGCAGAGTACTCAGGAAATCCCAGCAGCATGTTTTCAATTTTTTAAATCTGTAGCGTTCAAGAAGAGAAAAAAGAGCGGTTATATTACACAACAAAAGAGAAAACAAAGGGAGATATCCAACCTCATCACACAACGAAATACAAGTTATCAGAAAACATAATCAAAAAAAACCTCATCAACTTTGCCTCAACTTTCAGGCATTCAAACCTGAAGCAAGAATCTGAGAAAACTATTTTCCAAACCATACAAAAACATTACCAACTGATTGAGCCTCTAGAGCCAATATCATCATCCCCTGTCATCAAAAAACATCAGGAAACTACATAGAAATCCCACATCCATCATCATGTCCAACCATTGCCCAAACCTGTGCATTATCCATCCAACAACCTGAAAGTTCCTAAGGCAACCAACTAAGCCTCAGTTCAACATCATTGGCTTTTCAAAGCATTCTTTTCTCAAGCCTACATCGTTCCTGCAAACTTTTTTTTCAGACCAACAAGAACAAGTGCGGTATCACACTCAGGAAAAAGAAGGAAGAAACAAAGTAGCGGTACCCAGACCAACAAGAAAAGCAAAACAAACACAGTAGCACGTTCAAGCAAGAAGAAGAGGAAATTGCAAATACCGTTTACCATCGTGTGCGCCTGCCGTCTCCCTGCTGTCCGGCCTCCATCACCCCCTAGCTCCTCCTCCTTCTCCACTTAGGTAACAAGCTTTTTTCCTCCTTATTCCTTAAATGGCATTCAAATCGACATGGACAATAAATGTAAAAACTAGTCAGGATCAACAACGTGACCATAAAATCAACCAAAACCGTAAAATCAACAACGAAACTGTAAGAATCTACATGCGAATCGAATCAAGCGTTGACGAAAATGAATTGTCCTTACCGTCTCTGCTTAAGCCGCCTCGTCAACAGTGGAGGGAAGAAAAGCTTAGTGTGGGTGGCCGGAACAAGGAAAAACGTCAACACTGGAGGCGGAAAAATGAAGAAGCTGCGCGAGAGAGATGAAGATCGTGAAGAGAGGCGCCGTTTCTGTCCCATAAGCCAAACCCTAAATCCCATTTGCAAACATAACACAACCCTAATGATACATTAACCTTTTGGACCCCTAGTGTGTTCAGCTTAAGCCCACGAATTTGTACACCCCCCCTGTCTTCATTACGCCTTGGGCTTTATCCCAGCCATCCAGCCCATTCTCTTTACTAATTCACACCCCTTTTTCTTTATAGACTCTTAGTTTGACTCTATTCTTTTTTCTTAACTTATTTTAATTTAGACTAATTAGTTTTTCCTATAAATAAACATATAATTTTAAATAGATAATTTTAATATTATTTACCCAAATCTTATTTAGTTTAAATTTATGTTTATTTAATAATTTTAGTCTTGCTTATTTCTAATTCAATTCATGGTTTGATTTAATTTGAAGAAAATATTTAATATCTCTAAAAAACATGTAAAATGAGAAAACTAAAAGACATTTTATTTTATTCCCCTCATTTTGATTAAATACCAATATAATAAAAACATAAAAAATAGAAACATATAAAATCTAAAAAACATTTCTATTAATTCTCATTACCTTTTATCGTTAAAAATGCGTAAAAAAAGTGAAAACCAATTAAAACATTTTTCTCTTCACATATTAAACCAAAAATCATATAAAAATGCATGTTACACTTAATTGTTGTATGTCATTATCCGCATAATTTTCTGTCAATTATTTCATTGTACTTGATTATCCTGTTTGCACCAATCCAAAGGGAATAGTCTAATTGTTGTTGACTTCATGTCCTCAAAAAACGATCGAGCGAGTACCCTCATTTCATTGAAACTTAGGATAATTTTTCCAAATATCCGATTTCTCCAAAACTCACACCTTTTAAGTCAAAACTTTGACGTTAGGTCGTCTTATCTTCAAAACCCGTCCGTACCCCTTTTCGGCCAAAACAATTTACTTTTGATCAAACAAATCAATTTTAAACAAAACAGATATTTCAAAAGGTTCCTATAGAGTACTATAGATGCATTGGGTGCTAATACCTTCCCATTGTATAACCAACCCCCGAACCATAAGATCTCTTTTCAAAAACGCCTTGTATTCTTATTACTTTTAAAAGTATTATTTACATTGCATATTTAGGGTTTTATTTCGCTCTTTTCCCTTTTCCTTTGGAAATAATAAAGCGCGGTGGCGACTCTTGCTTTTGTGAGACGAATTAATCAATAATTCGATCTCCGATTTACCCCGCTACATTTTTTATCGCTACAGAATTGGCGACTCTGCTGGGGAAAGATTGACCTCTTGCTGGTCCATCCCTAAGTGGGTTAAGCCTAATTTGTTTTATCTGTTTTATCATTATTTGATTGTTTGATTATATGTATATATTGTGATTATTTGGGTGTTGATAATATTTACAAAGGACAAGTCCTATACCCGGACTAAGTTACACTTAGGAATAGGACGGGCGGTATAGTCATGTTAACTTTGAGTGAGTAATCCCGAAGAAGGAGGCATGAGATCCCCCACTCAATGGAAGGCCCTCTTGAACTTAATATTTGTTTACCGAGTAATCGGGAGGACATTATTATTTTCGACCTAGGAGCCCGAGAAGTTGAGGACCGTAGAACCCTAACCCATCTTGGCCTTTTAGGTGTAGCGCGGAGACTATCACGGAGTAATTCGGAAGTAGTTGTTACGCGATGCTACGCTCGGACGAGTTTCTCTTGAGAATATTGCTAATTATTGAGTAATCAAGACGTTGGTAATATCCGAAAGAGGGATGCAGACTCTGGGAACTCTTAGAACCTTGTCTTACAGGTGTGATCGAAACATTAGTACATACCTTTGGGTGGGCTTTACCCTCGACTCCATGCTGAACTTTGAACCTTTAAACCCCCATGTTTGCAACTTGTGTGTGACTGTCGCATTATCATTCATTCATGCATTCATCAACATCTTTGTAAAAAACTCGTTTTTCAAGGAACTTTGGAATGATTTTTGCAAACGTCTTAGGGTATTATGGAACTTGGAAGGAGAAATACTCGAAGCTTTAGCTTCAAAGAGCCCGAGATTGAAGATTTGAAGAGTTTGATTCCGAAGATAGAAAGTCCGACAGATTTTCAGAGAAAATATGGGTCCATCGTACCGCTCATGAAGCGCAAGATGAAGAAAGGCATCCTCAACACTTTGGTTCAGTTCTATGATCCCTTGTATCGATGTTTCACCTTCCCGGATTATCAGTTGATGCCTACCTTAGAGGAGTACTCCTATATCCTTGGTTTGCCGATCGTCGACCGTGTTCCTTTTTCTGGATTAGAAGAGGAGCCTAAGTCCCATGAGATAGCAACCATCACCCATCTGAAGAAGTCAGAGATAGAAGAGAATATGACTACGAAAGGAGGAATCCGGGGTTTGCCGGCACAGTTTCTGTTGAAGAAAGCTCGTTACTTTGCTGATACAAAGGATACCGTTGCCTTCGAGGACGTGTTTGCTCTACTCGCGTATGGTCTTTTCTTATTCCCTAACGTTGATAAATTTGTGGATGTCAACGCTATCAGAGTTTTCCTGATTAGAAACCCGGTCCCTACGCTGCTAGGGGACACGTATTACTCTATCCATCTTCGAA